>OY997397.1:4222500-4822500 GCA_963921505.1 Phakellia ventilabrum
TCACCCCTTGCTCACATCCCTCACTCTCACCCCTCCCTCTTACCCTCCTTCTCACCCCTCACTCCCACCCTCCCTCTAACCCTTCCCTCTCACCCCTTGCTCACATCCCTCACCCCTCCCTCTCACCCTTCTCTCTAACCCTTCCCTCTCATCCCTCCCTCTCACCCCTCATGATCACTCTCTCCCCTCCCTCTCACCCCCGGCTAGGTGGACACGGTGAAGAGGCTGTGTATAAAGAAGCTGCCCAAAGTTTTGGTCATCCGACTCAAGAGATTCGACTATGACTGGGAGAGGTGTGTGACAATGTCCCCGGGCAAGTAATGTTTCAATTAGGAAATTATTCAAGGGGGGGGGGGGGGAGGGTAGCAGAGGTCAATAGCTCCCAACCAGTAGACAAGAGAGAAGTCCTTGGGATGAGGTTGCTGTTTGATCATGTATCAAAGCACTGGTCTAAAAAACTCTTTGCTTGACCTAGGTGAAAAGCCGCCCAAACTCAGCAAAATTAACTGATAGATCTAGCTAGCCTGCCAGAAGTTTAAATTCATCAAAATTGAAGTCATTGTGTGTGCAGAACATTGAGAGTGGTTAGTAAAACATTTACTTGTGTATTTTCTGACGTTGGCATTGCAGGGAGATGGCGGTGAAGTTCAGCGACTACTTTGAGTTTCCACGAGAGTTCAACATGGCGCCCTATACCGCTGCAACCCTGGCTAAGCTGGAAGGTGGTGTGTGTGCAGTAATAATTATTGTCAACATTTTTATTGACATCTTTGCAAACATCTTGCAAGTTTGCCAATTGTTCCATCTTGGTATATACCTAGCCTTGTTTCCAGGCTCCACTCCCCACCTTTTTTCACAGTATAATAGCATAACCTCATTCCCAGGCTACATTGTGTGATGGGGAGTAGAGCCTGGGAATGAGGCTAACAAAAGTATATACACCCAGGAGCCTGAATGCAAGCTAGGGCACCCTTGCAATCAATATTTGCTGCTCCTGTCTTCAGTCTACCGCTCTCACTCCTCCAACCAGGCGAGGAGATTCCCAGCTCTCCCAATGGAAACGAAGGGGAGGAGGAGGGACAGGGGGTGGGGCACAAGAGGGAGGAAGAGGAGGCGCCCGTGAGCACCACGTATAGGCTGAGGGGGATCGTGGTACACAGCGGGAAGGCCTGCGGGGGACACTACTACTCATTTATACACATGAAGTGAGTATGTAGCCTCAATACCAGTCCGTTTTTGTACCATGCCTTGCATAATTAAAAAATACGTGTATGTGACATATATGGAGTCTGAGAATGAGGCTGATCCATTAGCAGGAAATCCCCAATTAGCGCACACCAGTGACAGCTGACCGATATTTGTATGTCTCCCCCCTCAGGCAACCTGGGTCCAACACTCCCAAGTGGTATAAGTTTGATGATCAAGAGGTGACAGAAGCACAAATTGATGATGAAGAGGTGTGTGTGTGTGTGTATGTATGTAGGGTTTATGCATATGCATGTGTGCGCATTGCAAACACAAGATACAATATGTTAAATTATTGCTCTGGTTACTGTAAAACCTCATCACATATTTTATTGCATTGCTGTTTTAAAAACACTGTATCTCTGAATTTTCTGTAAGAGTGGGGCTCATGCGCGACATACAGTTGCTGTAACATCTGCAGCAACTGTGCATCACATATGCACCCCACTGCTTCAAGCAATAAATCAAGATACGCGACAGATTAATGTTTGTTTTTTACCTGGGACTGCCACATGTGCAGTCAGTAGATTGTACTGAGGTAATGTGGCCCGCTGGTTGAACTTGCCGCATCATAAGTAATACACGGAAGGCCAAATTTTGGCATGACATCACCCCTCTATAATCCAGCTGTTATCTCATTGTTATCACTCCCTCATTAGGAGTTCCGGACTCAGTGCTTCGGTGGGGACTACACTGGTGAAGTCTATGACCGTGTGTCGAAGAAGTACGTCTGCTAAAATAATTTTTCAAGATCACTACCAGATAGCGTACACAAACATTACACCTCTTATTTGTGTCTCTGTCAGTGGGAGTAGTCACTATAAAAGCCTAGTCTCTGCCCACACACCCCTGTGCACTCTCCTCTTCCTTCTTTCCTCCATCTGCACACTCTCCCCCTTCCTTTTCTCTCCACTCTATTCCTCCCCAACCCTTTCCCTCTTTCCCCACCACTCTCCCCTCCCCTCACTTCTTCCCTCTTTCCCCACCTACGCACTCTCCACCTCCACTCTCTTTCCCACCTCCTCCCCTCCCCTTTAATTTCCTCCTTTGCCCACCTGCACACTCTCCCCCCTCATGCCTTCCACTCTCCCCCTTCTCTCACCTTCCTCCCATCTCCTGACTTCCCTCAGAACTCATTACCGTAAGCAGAAGCGGTGGTGGAGTGCGTACCTCCTGTTCTATGACAGAGAAGACCAGGAAAAGCACTTCAATGGTTAGTGTCTTATCTTTAGCCAACCAGTAGTTGTATATACTATAGGTGTAGTATAGCTGATGCCACTAGCATGCCCATGGCATTACATATATAAATATACAGACACAGACACTCTGCCAGTGAATATGGACAGTGTGGAGTCGGATACTGCGGACAGCTGGAATTATTGATACTAGATTATGGGAATAATGGAAAATTCCAGGGGAATTAAACGAGGAATAGTCTGCCCAGGCCTAATGCAACCCTCATGCAATGGTATAGGTCTACCATGAAGCACGCAAGCACCTAACAGTTTGTTACCTGAAAAATACTCAGCCAGTCACATTGCACGCACAGGCTGGTTACCACAGTGTAAGCTCCACCCCCCCCCCCCCCCCCTGAGCACTGCCAGAAGTCTTCTAATGAGCCAGTGCATTAACCCCCCAGCAATTCTTACCAGAGCCACTTCTTTAAAGTAGATTGTTTCCACCACATCATAGAGAAGTGGGCAGTTAAGTCACAGTGTAGTTTTGTACCTCTCCAATACCCTTTGGGTAGAGCCGCCATACCTCAGACAGTGCCCTGGGAAGTACAAAAGTTTGCAATTAACTAGCCTTGATATTGGCAGTACTAACACTTACACCATTGCTACACTCGTCACCTGATCCTCATGTGACTATCAACACTTATCACCTGATTCTCACATGACCCATACACGCATCCCCTGATCCTCACATGTCCCCCTCTTTTCTCCTGCAGAGGCATTCCAAAAGGGCTGTCCAGTACCTCAATCTGTCCGGCAGATCGTTCAAAAGAAGAACCTGGAGTTTCACCACCACAAGTCTCACTTCTCTTACTCCTACTTCCAGTTCATGAAGCAACTGCTGCTCCTCAACTACAACCACATTCGCAGTCAGCTGGAGCTGGGCCCATCCTCCAGCACCACCGTGAGCAGTAGCACTCTCTAGCCTCAGGAATTTGAAGGACGGAAAGAGTAAATCAGTCGTTGGCCTCTGCTGTGCATGGAGAATGAGGATGGGCATGTATTAATAGTGGTCGTGCAAAACTGACTTGCGCTTTAAATAATACATCTGAGAGGGGAAAGGTTAACCTTGTACCTTGTACCCAGGTCTCCCATTGCACCTTTTTTTCCCGCAAATGCGGGGGGGAAATGTTTTTTTTCCACAGTTGGCAAAAAAAAGCTGTGAGCTGGGTACGAGGCTAGAGAAAAGTGATATAGTGTAAATCCCCAAGGGGGGGCAAAAGCACGTCGGAAGATATTTGGGGGGGGCGTGCGTATAGTGATCTGTATTCAATTTTGAAGGGTTAAAATTTCCAAGGGGGGCCCTCCCGCCCCCCTAAATGAAGCCCTGTGAATAGGACAATGGTAATATTGAAATACAAATGCAGGGAATAAAGTGTAATATCAGATTGTACTAAGTACATCCCCTACACCCCCTCCCCTCCCCTCCCCTCCCCTCCCCTCTCCTCCCCTCCCCTCCCCTCTCCTCCCCTCCCCTCCCCTCCCCTCCCCTCCCCTCCCCTCAGGCTGAGCTGGAGGAGCTAGGAATGCTGTGTATTCAGCTTGCCACCACATTCCTCTTCCACTGTGGCTTCCGTACTAAGAAGACATTGAGGTATGTGCATGCATGCATGTGTGTGTGTGAGTTTGTTTATTTGAGTGTATGTGTGGGGCATTAGTTGACAAAAAGGGATAATGTTGCATTGTGTTATGAAGTCATTAGTCATACTTGGTACCATAGTTGCCGAGCGTAGTGAGGCCTATAATTGTACGGCTCAGAATTTCAGCTAGCTACAAGCTTCAACTGTGCAACCACAACCATCCATACCTTTCTCCCCCCCAAAAAAGACAAACAAGTCACAAAAAAACATTTGAAAAAAATGAAAGTACATATAGGGATGGAATCCCAAAAAAGGAACCAAACAAGGTAGGAACAACACCGCAACACTTTACAGATTGTTATCCCTATGTCTTTTGATATTAACCAGGTCTCGCATGGTGCTTGTTACATGTACATGGGATGGTGGCTGTTAGATTATAATGCATACATGCTGTGGAGATTTTTGTTATATAATCTTGGGTTAATTGATAAAGATTATGCTGTTGGTCGAAGATAATATTTCAAAGTATGCTGTTAGAGGTAGGATGTTATTGTAAAAGTGTGGTGTAGGATGTGGGGTGAGCAATATTGAGTCTACGGTGCATGTTGCTGTGAAGGATTAAGTTACATGTGTAGCTAGTGTATAGGGTTAGTGCGGGCAGCCATTTTTTTTTTTGGAGCCATCCCTATATATGGAGCACTACCGTACTGAGTCTCCATATAATGTTTGGCATGAAGTAGGGGTCACAGCGGTGTGAAACGTATACCATTGTGATCAAACGTATGTGAAGCTCCTCTACTTTCGAGTTATAGCCAAAATAAATCTATATACATCTCCTTATGGGACCCCTACAAAGCACGTGGTCAAAATGGCGTCTCTGGTAGTTACATGGATGCCGTCTTCGAACTTAAAGTGCACGAAGCGTCAGAGATCTAGCTGGACAAGTTTACCACATACTTTTACTAAGGAAGGCTTACTACAGCTCCCAGGTTAGTAGAGTTTGTGTAGCCTCTGTATGAGTAGAGATATGAGGGCTATTAATGGACGTCATGTTCGAGCGATACACTTGTGAGCTTCGATCAGCCGACCTCGTCTCTCCACTCACCCGCAGCAGCCATGGCCTTGAACATATGTTGCAGACAGAGACAGCAATCTCCCAAAGACAGGTCACTTTTTGTAGGTTCTCCAGCCGCATTGTCATCCATGGTTCCGGGTCAACTGTTATTTTTGCGACAGGCTGGCTCGTGACCAGTCTCGCCCCGCCAAAGTTGCGATTCACGTTTCTACTCGACCACTATGCTTTACACTAGGCAGAGCGATTGCCCTCGATATATAGATATATATAATTTTATCAGTCCCCTCCCTGGGGGGCCCCCAGGGCAATGGCACGTGTCCAAAATGGCATAATTTTCTGGCAGTTACATGAATGCTGTCTTCAAACTTGTAGTGCACGAAGAGTCAGAGAGTTGGACAAGTCTACCACATACTACAGCTCCCAGGTTAGTAGAGTTTGCGTAACTGTTATATAAGTAGAGATATGAGCACTGGAGATGGACGGCATGATCGAGCAATGTGAACGTGAGCTTCAAGCACTACAGCACCGCTGTCTGCTCTCCCGTGGTATCCATGGCTGATTCTTGAAAAATCTTGTAGATAGAGACATAATTCACCTGGCTGTCAGTCATTTTTCGTACCTGCTCCAGAATTACTAGTTGCTTCCCTATTCAGCTATTATTCTCGCGAAAATAATCGACCCCTGTATGCATCGGGGGGCTGGGGCTACGCCAACCCCAGTCCTATCCTGTGGTATGATGCTGTATGGAAAAGGTCTGTATTATGCGTGCCTCACAAAAAATAATTATGTTAATACACATGATACAGCTTAGAGATCTGCTTCTGAAGTCCAGTTTTTTCTATAGTCCTCCTTAGGTAGTATAGCCTTAATACATAACATGGCAACTACCAGTTTATGCATGCCTCTGCTAGCCATGTGAGGCATATTATGCTTGCGTATTCCTAGTATATAATCATAAAGGCCTTGGGTACAGAACTCTCAGTTCTACTCAATCCCCCCCCCCCCTCCCTCCTCCCCCATTGTCTCCCACCGTCCCACCCTCCCAGGGGGCCAGCTGAGGACTGGTACGAGGCCCTCCAGCCCTTCCTGCTCTACAGTGCCAAGATCCGGAGGTGGTTCGTTGACAATGTCTTCCTCCAGCATCGCGAGCGCTTCTCAGAGTACCTGCTGGAGAGTCCTTCGGCCGAGGTGAGTCCTACTGCTGTTTGAGGCTGTGTGGTTATCTGATATCACCCCGGAATTATTTAGTGCTTAACTATGTTTGTCATACCGTCTGTTATTTTGCTCTACATTACTTTCCTGTGTGCATTGCTTACAACACGTGATGTGGTTCAGTTGTACTCTCTTAGTAGCTAAATCCAAGCCAGCACTTTTCGGCTTTTGAATTCTGTTCCACAGGTCCGGAACGTGTTTGCCAAGCTGATCACGTTACTGTGCTACCTGACCGACAAGGACGCCCCCTTTGAGGTGGAGGTCACCACCAATACAGGCAAGGGTAAGCACCCACCCACCAACTGTATACTATTGGTATACTAGCAGTATGCTACTAGTATACTAGCCCAAGAGGTGCATAAAAATATGTTACCCGCCCCCAAGGTAAGGAATTTTTTAATGCACTTTGGACTAGCTTTATACTGCCTCCCACCCAAAGTCCAATTCAATCAACTTTTTACTATGCATACACCTAGTGGTATACCATAGACTCGAGTTAATAAGCGCATGTACCCATCACTATAGATGGAAAGGACAGTTACTATATATATGCCTAGTTAAGAAGAAGATTACATGTGCTTATTTAAAAAAATACGCTTATTAACCTGAGTCAAGCCTGAGTCATATTTAGAAACTGGGTTTCATACACAGAGAGTTCCCAGACTTGAGTTTTCACCCGCCCACACACCCCCCCCCCCCCCCCACACACACACACACACACACTCTACTTTCTACATATATAGGTAAGTGAATTCTCTTATACTATACCTAAGTCATTCTAACCAATCAGATTTCAGCATTACAGGTATATAACGGGTCATACCTACCGTGCGAAAAAATATACCCCGATTGCTTACGTAAAGCGGGTACCCGATTCCGTTTCAGTCGTTCAAACGTTCAGAAAGCTGTGGTAGGGCTGGTGGCTAGGGTAGTCTAGGCAAGGCGTATGGCGTTTTGTTTGCCCATAAATCGATGTGGGATACCATGGTAAGCTATTGGTCTCCGTCTGTAGCTAGTTTTGTTACGTTTCTGTGTGTTTGTACGTGTGGCCACGCTGCCAGCCTGCCGTTTTTGCCAAAATGGCGCTAGGGTCGGGCTAGACGGGTAGCTACCGTGGCTATTAGCTGTTGTTCATGTCTGTTACAATTGCTGGGAGTGTTTCGCCACTTGTAGCTACTATTTTGCGTTGTGAAAGCTTGCTAGCTACCCAGTTTATTGCGTCGTGCTGAACGGCACCTTTCGAACCTTCTGGCGAGCAGTAGCTTGCCTTGCAGTTCTTGATGCTTTGGCAACTCTTGTCAGAATGACTTAGGCATAGTATAAGATAGATAGACCACTGCATAGCGGGGTGTATGACCCGTTATCTACCTTGGGAAAAATTATCTCCCTTGGAAGCCTCGGAAGTACCTCGGGCTTCGCCCTCGTACTTGGGAAAAATTATCTCCCTTGGAAGCCTCGGAAGTACCTCGGGCTTCGCCCTCGTACTTCCTCAGCTTCCGCGGGAGATAATTTTCCCCGAGGTAGATAACGGGTCATACACCCCGCTACGCAGTGATCTATCCTATACATATACACACACCTCAAGCCACAGATGTGCTCAAAGCCATAAATTAGATCATGAGCCTAAAATAAATATGACATAAGATCTCTAACTAGGTATTATACGCATTGTGCAGATGGGGCCTCGTGCAGAGGTATGATGCATGACAAATGGTAGTTAGCACAAACCACACCCACTAGAACATTTGGGAGCCGCATTACCCACGCAATTGCTGGAGAAGCTATGACAACATGCGTGGGCCTTCAGGAGTTGGATGTCTCTGTCTACAACACAGTTCCAAGGTCAAGCTATCATGGCTACTACAGGAGAGCAGAGTTGCAGGTTGAACTCATGTTTGTGTCACTCGATCTGCGTACCATCTGTCTTCAGCGGTCAGATTTCTGCTGAAATAGGAGCTACACAAACTCTAATCATGTTGGAGCTGTAGTAAGCCTACCTGACCAGTCGTTCCGCAGATGGCAATATACGGACAATTATTGGAAAACGGAAAATGTATACGTGGTAACTTTCCAACTTTTAATTAGCGGCACAATGGCTTCCGGTGAGTTTGCAAAGTCTATATCCAAGAAGGGAGCAGCTGCAAGCGCCTGGTTTGCCAGTGGTTTTATAGATCTATGTATCTAACATCCATATCCCACGAATAAAGTTGCAGCCTCTTACCGCTTGGCCTGGAGAAGCCGTTGTGTACGGACGGTTCGATCGTGCCTCGCGAAATAGGGGTGCGGTTTTTCTTAGTACATTTTTGTTCGCCCCCCCTGAGCTGCATGAAACTGGTACCGTTCTAAAGCACTGGAATAGGGCTACAGAATATGTGAAAACTGGATATGTACACAACCTAGTCTCCGAGATATACGCGCTAGTACGCAGGCTAAAAAAATTGCAAATTTATGGTTACCACGTGGTAAAGACAATGTCTTCTAACCAAGAGTACGATTGCAAAACAAGGTTTTCACCCAGTCAGAGCCCTGAAATCTGGTGTGCTCTGTGCCATGAGCGTCTGAAAGACGCACACAGCCATCCTGGGCAGTGGAACAGTGAGTTGCAGCAGTTTCTCCTGCAGTACACCACTGTCCCTCTGAGTTCATGTGTCTGCAAGGCAGATGAAGTTAGTATTAGGAGGGGATTAGGTGGAAAGCAGAAAGGGTTTATCCCTAGATGGGTTAAGCGAGAGATGCAGAAACAAAAGCAAAGTTGCTGTGTACCTGGGTGCTGTGTATTAGCTGAACGTACCTGTGTGTTTGCTTCCTTTGATACTATTTGTGCAATTTGGTCTCATTACTTTCTAATGCAAAAGTGGGTTTCCACCAAAATTGCAGCATAGGTAGTGCCATTTCTTAGCAGTTCATCGGTACTAGTCGCTTTACTCCAGATAGTACAGAAGTGGCACAAGAGTACATGATCTCGACAGCTGTACAAAGTTTGTCCAGAAATCCCAGACCTTACCTTGTGTACAAAATGTAATTGGGTCGAGCCTGAGTGAGCCCCACTCTAGCGTGTACAGTGGGACAATTTCTCTGTACCTATGTATATGTCCATACATCCACCATACATATGTGCTTATACATATGTGCTTATGCTTCAAATATCCGACAACAGCCACATGTGCTCACATGTGCATTCAAATTCACTAAGGTCGACTCCAGGACAGTTATACTAATTAGTTACTTCCTGACGAACATACGTATGTTCGCCAGGAAATAAAGAAAGTGAATCTGATAGGCCATTCATTGTGCTTTCTTATAATAAGATTTATCACCATGACCACGCCCATTAATATATTTACGTACCTGATTAAGAGAGGCTAGGAAGGTGTTATTGCAGCTAGCCCTAGGGTACTTGCTAGGCAACAACATACGTACACGGAGACCCCAGATGCGAGGCTCTGGCAGGAGAGAAAGGTCAGGTACTAACAGGATAGAAAACGCCAATGAGAGTGAAGGGTAGCAGGTACTCCAGAGGAGAGAAAGGTAAGGCCCCAGTGGGAGAGGAACCATCAGCGAGAGAAAAGGGATCCTGGAGGAGAGGGAAGCCCGATGCCAGAGGGATAGGGAGTGCCAATGACACTGAAGGATAGCAGGTACCTATTTTTTTTTGGTAAAAATCATCTGGCTGCTTAGTGGCCAGCTGGGGGAGAAATTAGAAATTTGAGGCTAAAGTTCCAGAAATAAGCACTGTAGGTACCCCAGAGGAGAGGGTGACCAGGCACCAACAGGAGAGTGAGTGCCAGTGGGAGTCAATCCCTCTGGGGTGAGATTATTGTTTTATGAGTTTTAGTTTAAACCACGTGCCTCCCATGGTACAAAGCGTACTCATTAAAACTGACTGCTGATGAACCATAACACTTTATGGATTGTCATCCCTATATCTTTTGACATTTTTCCAACCACACACACCACAATCCCCTGAGTATGAACACGTGCTCTCGCATATCCTGGACCCACATATGCCCAGCCTCTGTGGTATATCCAAGTAGTGGTAGGCGTGACTCATTGCTGTATAGCATACAAAGATATGGCGAATTTCATCATCACAACTCTACGTTGGAGGTGCTAAAACCCTTTAAATTGCCTGTTAGAATGATATTTCAATTTTTTTCTGACAGACAGACAAAACCCATTGCTTAACCCCGCCTCCGCATACGCGGCGTGGGGTAATGACAAGAACCAGACCATCTGATGAGAGGACAAAATGGACCTCATATCCGTACTTTAGCCTACTGTCTGCATGCATGGGTTCTTCTCTCGAAATCAACTCTCACGAAATCAACTCCCACGAGATCAACTCCAACCAGATCAACTCCCGCGAAATCAATGTTTCACGGGATCAACTCCCGTGAAATCAACTCAATATAAAACCAGGCTACGTATAAGCTTCTTTTCAGCTAGTATAATACATTCATATTACATATGAACAAGAAGCTGTCAAATGGCTATGGTACATATGTACCGTAAAGTATTCCATATATGGTACATCAATCAGAGCCTGTCAAATGGGATTCTATCAATCCCTGTCAATAGGAATTCTATATAAGTTCAGGGTTGTGTACAATATATCACTACATCAGAAGGAGTATCAGAAGGAGTAACTCATCTCAAGATCTACAATGGCTGAATTCGTTCAAACCCATAGAGGAGGAAAGGTGCTTCATTATGATGGCTACATCTATTTGAAGATCAGGGATGGCAAAGAGGGATCTATTTTTTGGCGATGCCAGCAGCACAAAGAGGGCTGCACAGCGAGAGCAACATCTGAGGGCTCCAGTGTTGCTGTGAGAAACATCCACAACCACCCCCCAGTCTTAGCCACAATCAAGAGAGACAAGGCAGTAGCTGACATGAGAAAGAGAGCCAGAGAAGAGTCTGTGCCAGTGACTCAGATCTATGATCAGACCCTTCAGGTATGCATTGCTATAACTACATAGACATTATACTGTATCACTTACTACTAGTCTTGCATACATCCACTATCACTATCACTATCACTATCATTTCTTTCTACAGCAATTGTCGATGACAGGTGATAGCGAAGATGTTGCAGCACAACTTCCTAGTTTCTATTCGGTCAAGTCCAGCCTGTATAGATCCATGTATTTGGAAGCGTTGAAGCACCAAACTGGACTTTGAACATTAGTATAGTCTGCTCTACTGTATCTATATTGTATTTTGCTATTCTGTATTGTATGATGTTCATTATGATGCTATACTGTGAGTGAGTTGATTTCACGGGAGTTGATCCCGTGAAACATTGATTTCGCTGGAGTTGATCTGGTTGGAGTTGATCTCGCGGGAGTTGATTTCGTGAGAGTTGATCTCGTGGGCACAACTCGCATGCATAGCCACTAAAGGTATAGGTAGTTAACAACGAAAGGTACTATGTAAACGAGCGCATTAATAAACCGTGTAAACTGGAGATCTCAAATTTATCACATGCTGGACTCTACCCTATGAGAGTGGCCCGCCCTTTTGTAGACAGTCACAGGTCGAGAGGTTATAGGAGCTGAAACGTGTGGCTGCTCAATAGTACTCTCCTGATGACCAGCTACAAAATATTTTTTTTTACATGTGTGTTTATGCAGTATAAAGAAGGGGTCGTTTTATTTCTATTGCGTATTTGTGAGGTTTGGGGGAGAAAGTAAAAGAGGCCTCTTTTACTTTCTCCCCCAAACCTCACAAACACACACACACACACACACACACACAATCCTGCTGATGAGATAGCAAAAAGTATACAGTTCATCGAGAACCATCTGTTGTATTAATATAGCACTTCTTTCTTTGTATCTCTGTTCAGAGAAAGTGCAGCCCCAATTCAGTGAGATTGCCCTGAACAGCCTGCTACAGCTGCTGAAGAAGGAAGTGGCGGAACACAGCCGCCACCTGCAGCAGTACTTCCAGGTCTTCCACGACTACTCCAATAGAGGACCATTTGAGGTCAGTGAAGAGTGTAATATGAGGGTTAAACAGTGGTGATGGGGGAGTATTAGGATATTGGCACTGCTAGCCAAGTAAGGGGGTGTGGTAGAGTACATAAGAAAGGTGTGTGGTTAAAAGTGTGTAGATACAGAAATTGAGTTCTCAGTAAGTCCCAATCCCATATTTCATTCTACATACCCACAGAAACAGCAGCTGCTACGACTAAGTGTTCCCTCACTGTTCATCGCTGTGGCACTGGACGAGGGTCCAGGCCCGCCCATGAAGTCACCGTACACTGACCTCACCAAGCTGTATGCCGTGGTGGGCATACTGGTGAGGTGCTGCAACATCTCCATCATGCAGAAGAGCTGCTTTGAGGTGAGAGGGAGGGAGGGAGCGATTAAGGGAGATACAAAATGTCCAATCAGCTCTTAGACTAAGACCAGGATTTGTAGAGGGAAGGATATCCTGGGGGGTCTGTAACATTCATATGGGGAATCTTCACCGGGGCTTAAAGTGTAAATCTATGCCCCCTGGAGGGATGCTGAAAATTTAGGTACTATTGCTTCTGGTATCCTGGGATACCCCTCCTCCCCTCGGAATTTCTAAAGTTTTGGGCCAGTCTTTCAGGCCCCTATTGGAAGTGCCAGAAGCGTGCTCAGAGCACCTCACGTTTCTGCATGGGGGAGCCTACATAGCCCTTTAGGGGAACATATTCTTCAGTCTCTCAAGCCCACAACAAAGACCTGTATACTAAACCCTACGCCATCACTGATAGAATACAAAGTAGAACACATCAGGGCACTGATGACTGCACGTATATCACATAAGTACCAACATACGTACATGTCGGATGCAGCAGTCCAGTAGTGGTTGTACACTACAAGGTACATGTAAGCCTGGGTCCGTTCCGATACAAAATGACCCACTGAACTCTCAAACTAATTGCAGCCATATATTTACTATAATTGAGAATCTGATTCACTTCAGGGTGGTGATTAAAAGACCCTAATCCAGACATTAATTTTATCGTACCATACCGTGATGGTCGATTCTTGTTTTCCCCTTAGGGCAAGGAGCCCTTCCCCAATCCCTTCTCAGACCCTGAGTTGGCCCTTCCTCTGCCCAATGACCTTCACCACTGGCTCTACGAGCGGACAACGTAAGACACACACAGTATCTGCAGACCAAAAGATTTTTGGCCCAGGAAATTCTTGTAGCAGTTCTGTAGGCAACAGTGCACTGTGGTGGTGGCCAGGAAGACAGAGAAATAAGTAATTAAGGGCTTAGATGCTGTGGCTTTTGTACATGTATGTGACTTATTAAAAGAAGGAGGATAACTAGGCACACGCATTGCGCAGATAGCCTCGCGCAGAGGTATGGCGTAAGTTATAGAGTTAGCACAAAACCACACCCACTAGAAGCCGGAGAAGCTACCCTACACGAATGGACCTTCAGGAGGCGAATGTTTCTGTATACAACACAGTTCCAAGGACCAGTTATGGCTGCTACACGAGAGCAGAGTTGCTTGAAACTCACGTTTGTATCGCTGGTGATCGATTCGCGTACCGTCTGTCTCCAGCGGTCAGATCTCTGCTGAAACAGAGGCCACACAAACTCTAATCGCGTTGGAGCTGTAGTAAGCCTACCTGGGTAAAAAGAAATGATCGATTTGTCCAGATCTCTAATCCTTCAGGCGTCAGAAGTACAAAGGCGGCATCCATGTAACTCGTCAGGGCGCCATCTTGAACACGCGCTTGCCCCCCGGGGTGCCCCCGGGGCTGGAAGCATTTCGTTACAGCTGTAGTAACAACACGTATACGGAACGTACAGACACAGTTATAAGGAACGTAACCGGAGATTTAATTGCATTCCTAAGCGTGACGGAAGTTGCGCACATATATATATATATACGCTAGCTGAGATTTCAGCCCACACTGCACGATTAGTTGCCTCGCGCTAAGGCGCTCAGCAATGACCAGATACTGAAGGGTAGGAGGCTTGCTAGATCTCCTAGGGATCCTTTAAAAACAGGATCTCAATCAGTTCCCCATTCCACCAACCAATCTATAGAACTCCACTAGTCAGTGTCACAAAAATGCTCTCATGTGGGGGGAGAGGCTAAGAGGCATGATACTCACATGGCAATATACATAGTAAGAATTGCAAATTTCTTGTTGCCATGATTTAGACATTTTGGTGAAACTATAGCAGTCTCTTGTCCTTTATCCAAAAAGAATTGGAATAGCTGTCTAGAGGGTGTGTTGATGTCCAAACTCTCCCTCCGCAGTAGCCTACAGCACAGTACCACGTACGTGAAGAAGGTGATTGAGGACTGCAGTACACTGGACGAGACCGTGCGGTTCTTGGGGGTAAGTGGCTACCGATCCCTGTGTCCCTCACATCTCCACTAGTACTGTAGATATATTACTACGTTTTTGTGAAAGTGTATAAGCATCAGTAGGTACTCTGCAGTTGTGTGTGCTTCTTGGCCTCGATTAGATGTAGCCCCACCCCCTAGTGCTGTGTGCTTCATTTGGCAACTTTTCACGTGCATAATGTTAAGTGTAGAAGACTGAGAAATGAGCGTCAGTGAGGATAGGTGTGCTAGTGTTACCGAAATACAAAATGGTTTTGAGCCACTTTAGATGGCCTGCTGTGATGGTGGGATGGTTACTGTGTACCGATCTAATGCCCAGCTACTTTAATTACACAATGTTTGTGTGACGGTGGCTATTTTTCCTCTGCAGTTCTGTTGCTGGGAGAACTGGTCCTTCTCCGTAGTGGTCATCAACGAGCTACTGCTGGAGGTGAGCAGCATAGAGGACTTAGACCTTAGCCTCATGCCCAGGCTACGAAGTGGTCTCATTCCCAGGCTATAAAATGGTCTCATTCCCAGACTGCAAAATGGTCTCATTCCCAGGCTACAAACTGGTATGAAAAGAGCTGGGAGGTGGAGCCTGGGAACCCAGTTAAACTGACAGTTTGAAATATAGTGTGATCTGTCGTGGTAGGGTACCAATGGGACGTGATTCATTATATAGCGAAGTACCTTTATTACAGGAGTGCTTATAGTACTGATATTACAATACCTCCATGTAAGTCAAACCAGGCTTCCATAAGTAGTGTTGATATCGTAGAGATGTCCACCAGCAGGTGTTCAGTCCTGGGTAGACAATGAACTTGACTCCATCATGTATTTGGTTCGTGCCGCTGTATTTGAAGCTGAACTTCTGGTAAGGATGGGGCTCATACATGTTGTACAACATCCACAGGAATTATGCATCACATAATAGCCCCACCCCACCCTTACCGGACGTTTAGAGATACAGCACTTCAAACACAGCAACGTAATCAAAACACGCGACAGAATAATGTTCATTTTCTACCTGGGACTGCCAAACATGTAACTGACGGTGACCCCCTCCCCCCCCCTTTCCCCGCCGCCACCACAGATCAGTTCAGTACAGGCGTTTGACATGCGCACCTACCTCGACCTGCTCATGCACATCTTGCTGCTACAGGACTCCTGGCAGCACCACCGCCTCACCACCAGCCTCAAAGGTCGGTGGACCTGCCCCTTGTTCAGTGCACCTCTGGGCATCAGCCAAGCCCTCTATTGTACATGTACTTAACCGTGAACATGTATTAGCTTGTCCGAGTATAATCCCCCTCATGTACGTACATACTACATACCCTGCTGAGTGTTAAGCTCCCATATCCTGGCATTGTATAAGTAGAGATGCACACGTATGATAATGTAAGCAAAAATAAGTCCCCTCCCCTCCTCGTTCCTCCCCTCCCCTCCCCCAGGTTTCACTCACCACTCAGACGGGCTGATCGTGGTGATCCAACACGAACAGACCCACTACCAGAAGAGGGCCTACCTCTGCATCAAGTTCCTAGTCAACATGTGCACCAGGTCAGTGCACTAGCTAGGGAGCGATGGCTGCTTTGATAGACAAACAGAATACTAGGCTAAGCCTGCTGTCATGGTTTGCTTTAGCAGATTTTAATAATGACACTGCCGTCATTATTGTTTTTTGCTCCCCAATTTTTTTTTCACCCAGGTGCCACCTCTTACACCAGCTTCTCCATGAGGATCCACAGCTCAAGCAGCTGTGGCAGAACGCTATCTTGTGGCTGCAGAGTGAAATGGAGAGGGTATGTCGTCAGGCGGCGGGAGCTGTAACTTAAGTAGCGTTTCAAAGAGCTGGTGTAGTGCTCCCCATTACATCATATGACAGTAATGCAGACTAAATGCAGGATTATCTAATTATAAGGTGGCATGTAAAATTAATAGACCTTTATTCGTTGGGGGGGGGGGGGGGGGGGTAAAGGTAGGCACTAAATGGAGAAAATACAAGGAAACGTGTTTTGATGTAGTTTTCTTATACGCTTCCAGCACTTTTACCCCCCATTACATCATAACGGCTATTGTCTCTGTTTCCCACTGCAGCGGCCATACGTAGGGACAGGCTATAGTTACGCTGGGTGGTCACCACCTGCTCAGTCGAATGAGGCCTCTAATGGGTGAGCCATCTGTCTGAGGTCTTTGCCTTCTGTGTTCTTGTGCATGTGTGTGTGTGTGCATGCATGTGTGTGTGTGTGTGCGTGTGTGTGTGTGTATGCATGTGTGTGTGTGTGCGTGCGTGTGTGTGTGTGCGTGTGTGTGTGGTTTGGTGTAACTACAGCTTTCAATCCATGCAGGTATTTCTTAGAGAGGTCAAATAGTGCCAAGTTGACACTGAAGAAAGCAAAGGAACTATTTCCAATTGAGGTTAGTTTATGTATACATGTAGGCCAAGTACAATTCTGACATTACATGTAGCTACATGTATAAGTATATATATGTCTGTATAAGGCTCCAAAATAGTAATAACTCCATTCAAAAAAGCAGTCTCTACCCAACCTATTCAGTATGGAATGCAGATTCAGTATGAACTCAGAATGAGACACAGCTGTGTATGTATTCCAATAACTGCCCACCTCATGCCAGGAGACTCCGGAGGAAGCAGAGGAGGTGGAGCCGGTGATCCAGCCCGGAGGGGACCCTGACGCCGGCATGCCTGCCGATCAGGCAGAGATTCACGGCATCGAGCGAGAGGAGGCTCCCGAGGAGGAGCACAGCCACGCCCCCAAAGACGATCACAGCCACGCCCCCATGGAGGACAGAGAAAGAGACCCTCCAGTCACTGACAGTCTGGACAATATCGATGATGATGTCATAGATCCTGGAAACCTAGACAGTAGCAATGTAACTCATCCTCCAGATTCAGATTAGAGCTACAATTATTATAATAATTATTATTGTGAAGATAGCAGCTCTAGTGAATAATATATTTGCTTTCTGTCGCTGGTGCATGTTTTTGTTTAATAATTTATCTCCACACAAGGCATTGTGAATGTCTGCTTGAGTTAATTATTGTTAATTTTTTTGTTGTTGTGCGCATTTATTAAATTAGCAACATGGCCACACCCATTATAATTGCGAATTGCGCACCTACGCGTATAAGTATTCATCAAGAAGAGCGTATCACAGATTATGTAACGGCTAGCTCTCTTTACAGCGCTAGCTGCACGAGGAACGTAACGCTGCCAGACCATCAGGTGAGTGTGCACTATAACTGGCTGCGGGCCGGTGCCGGCCACTGTGCCAGCCCCGCCCCCCCCCCCCCCCCCCGTTCAAAGGGCCCACAGTATAGCTTCTGGCGCCGGCCCTCCCCTTAATAGCCCCATTTCCACGATCTCTTCTCTATCATGAGTGTTACAAGCTTAGGCTGGGGGAGCCTCGGATTTGCTCACTGGGCTATTTCTATATAATTACGTTAATCAACGGACTATCTAGTAGGTCCCTCTGACAAGGCATGCTCCCCCAAACTATACACTATATTCTTCATCAGCTGTATATAGCCAGTGGTTCCTGGATGGAAGCTTCATAGCTACCACTATGAGATGGTGTGGATGGACCTAGGCCTCCCTCACAGTTCTTTTTTTTTTGCAGCTGTTTTAAAATTTGAGGCTAGACCAGTGGGTGTAAATAAAGTTAAGGGATAGCTGTATTAATAGGTCAGCCAAGTTATGTGTCACTCGATCTGCGTACCATCTGTCTTCAGCGGTCAGATTTCTGCTGAAATAGGAGCTACACAAACTCTAATCACGTTGGAGCTGTAGTAAGCCTACCTGACCAGTCGTTCCGCAGATGGCAATATACGGACAATTATTGGAAAAACGGAAAATGTATACGTGGTAACTTTCCAACTTTTAATTAGCGGCACAATGGCTTCCGGTGAGTTTGCAAAGTCTATATCCAAGAAGGGAGCAGCTGCAAGCGCCTGGTTTGCCAGTGGTCTTATAGATCTATGTATCTAACATCCATATCCCACGAATAAAGTTGCAGCCTCTTACCGCTTGGCCTGGAGAAGCCGTTGTGTACGGACGGTTCGATCGTGCCTCGCGAAATAGGGGTGCGGTTTTTCTTAGTACATTTTTGTTCGCCCCCCCTGAGCTGCATGAAACTGGTACCGTTCTAAAGCACTGGAATAGGGCTACAGAATATGTGAAAACTGGATATGTACACGACCTAGTCTCCGAGATATACGCGCTAGTACGCAGGCTAAAAAAATTGCAAATTTATGGTTACCACGTGGTAAAGACAATGTCTTCTAACCAAGAGTACGATTGCAAAACAAGGTTTTCACCCAGTCAGAGCCCTGAAATCTGGTGTGCTCTGTGCCATGAGCGTCTGAAAGACGCACACAGCCATCCTGGGCAGTGGAACAGTGAGTTGCAGCAGTTTCTCCTGCAGTACACCACTGTCCCTCTGAGTTCATGTGTCTGCAAGGCAGATGAAGTTAGTATTAGGAGGGGATTAGGTGGAAAGCAGAAAGGGTTTATCCCTAGATGGGTTAAGCGAGAGATGCAGAAACAAAAGCAAAGTTGCTGTGTACCTGGGTGCTGTGTATTAGCTGAACGTACCTGTGTGTTTGCTTCCTTTGATACTATTTGTGCAATTTGGTCTCATTACTTTCTAATGCAAAAGTGGGTTTCAACCAAAATTGCAGCATAGGTAGTGCCATTTCTTAGCAGTTCATCGGTACTAGTCGCTTTACTCCAGATAGTACAGAAGTGGCACAAGAGTACATGATCTCGACAGCTGTACAAAGTTTGTCCAGAAATCCCAGACCTTACCTTGTGTACAAAATGTAATTGGGTCGAGCCTGAGTGAGCCCCACTCTAGCGTGTACAGTGGGACAATTTCTCTGTACCTATGTATATGTCCATACATCCACCATACATATGTGCTTATACATATGTGCTTATGCTTCAAATATCCGACAACAGCCACATGTGCTCACATGTGCATTCAAATTCACTAAGGTCGACTCCAGGACAGTTATACTAATTAGTTACTTCCTGACGAACATACGTATGTTCGCCAGGAAATAAAGAAAGTGAATCTGATAGGCCATTCATTGTGCTTTCTTATAATAAGATTTATCACCATGACCACGCCCATTAATATATTTACGTACCTGATTAAGAGAGGCTAGGAAGGTGTTATTGCAGCTAGCCCTAGGGTACTTGCTAGGCAACAACATACGTACACGGAGACCCCAGATGCGAGGCTCTGGCAGGAGAGAAAGGTCAGGTACTAACAGGATAGAAAACGCCAATGAGAGTGAAGGGTAGCAGGTACTCCAGAGTAGAGAAAGGTAAGGCCCCAGTGGGAGAGGAACCATCAGCGAGAGAAAAGGGATCCTGGAGGAGAGGGAAGCCCGATGCCAGAGGGATAGGGAGTGCCAATGACACTGAAGGATAGCAGGTACCTATTTTTTTTTGGTAAAAATCATCTGGCTGCTTAGTGGCCAGCTGGGGGAGAAATTAGAAATTTGAGGCTAAAGTTCCAGAAATAAGCACTGTAGGTACCCCAGAGGAGAGGGTGACCAGGCACCAACAGGAGAGTGAGTGCCAGTGGGAGTCAATCCCTCTGGGGTGAGATTATTGTTTTATGAGTTTTAGTTTAAACCACGTGCCTCCCATGGTACAAAGCGTACTCATTAAAACTGACTGCTGATGAACCATAACACTTTATGGATTGTCATCCCTATATCTTTTGACATTTTTCCAACCACACACACCACAATCCCCTGAGTATGAACACGTGCTCTCGCATATCCTGGACCCACATATGCCCAGCCTCTGTGGTATATCCAAGTAGTGGTAGGCGTGACTCATTGCTGTATAGCATACAAAGATATGGCGAATTTCATCATCACAACTCTACGTTGGAGGTGCTAAAACCCTTTAAATTGCCTGTTAGAATGATATTTCAATTTTTTTCTGACAGACAGACAAAACCCATTGCTTAACCCCGCCTCCGCATACGCGGCGTGGGGTAATGACAAGAACCAGACCATCTGATGAGAGGACAAAATGGACCTCATATCCGTACTTTAGCCTACTGTCTGCATGCATGGGTTCTTCTCTCGAAATCAACTCTCACGAAATCAACTCCCACGAGATCAACTCCAACCAGATCAACTCCCGCGAAATCAATGTTTCACGGGATCAACTCCCGTGAAATCAACTCAATATAAAACCAGGCTACGTATAAGCTTCTTTTCAGCTAGTATAATACATTCATATTACATATGAACAAGAAGCTGTCAAATGGCTATGGTACATATGTACCGTAAAGTATTCCATATATGGTACATCAATCAGAGCCTGTCAAATGGGATTCTATCAATCCCTGTCAATAGGAATTCTATATAAGTTCAGGGTTGTGTACAATATATCACTACATCAGAAGGAGTATCAGAAGGAGTAACTCATCTCAAGATCTACAATGGCTGAATTCGTTCAAACCCATAGAGGAGGAAAGGTGCTTCATTATGATGGCTACATCTATTTGAAGATCAGGGATGGCAAAGAGGGATCTATTTTTTGGCGATGCCAGCAGCACAAAGAGGGCTGCACAGCGAGAGCAACATCTGAGGGCTCCAGTGTTGCTGTGAGAAACATCCACAACCACCCCCCAGTCTTAGCCACAATCAAGAGAGACAAGGCAGTAGCTGACATGAGAAAGAGAGCCAGAGAAGAGTCTGTGCCAGTGACTCAGATCTATGATCAGACCCTTCAGGTATGCATTGCTATAACTACATAGACATTATACTGTATCACTTACTACTAGTCTTGCATACATCCACTATCACTATCACTATCACTATCATTTCTTTCTACAGCAATTGTCGATGACAGGTGATAGCGAAGATGTTGCAGCACAACTTCCTAGTTTCTATTCGGTCAAGTCCAGCCTGTATAGATCCATGTATTTGGAAGCGTTGAAGCACCAAACTGGACTTTGAACATTAGTATAGTCTGCTCTACTGTATCTATATTGTATTTTGCTATTCTGTATTGTATGATGTTCATTATGATGCTATACTGTGAGTGAGTTGATTTCACGGGAGTTGATCCCGTGAAACATTGATTTCGCTGGAGTTGATCTGGTTGGAGTTGATCTCGCGGGAGTTGATTTCGTGAGAGTTGATCTCGTGGGCACAACTCGCATGCATAGCCACTAAAGGTATAGGTAGTTAACAACGAAAGGTACTATGTAAACGAGCGCATTAATAAACCGTGTAAACTGGAGATCTCAAATTTATCACATGCTGGACTCTACCCTATGAGAGTGGCCCGCCCTTTTGTAGACAGTCACAGGTCGAGAGGTTATAGGAGCTGAAACGTGTGGCTGCTCAATAGTACTCTCCTGATGACCAGCTACAAAATATTTTTTTTTACATGTGTGTTTATGCAGTATAAAGAAGGGGTCGTTTTATTTCTATTGCGTATTTGTGAGGTTTGGGGGAGAAAGTAAAAGAGGCCTCTTTTACTTTCTCCCCCAAACCTCACAAACACACACACACACACACACACACACAATCCTGCTGATGAGATAGCAAAAAGTATACAGTTCATCGAGAACCATCTGTTGTATTAATATAGCACTTCTTTCTTTGTATCTCTGTTCAGAGAAAGTGCAGCCCCAATTCAGTGAGATTGCCCTGAACAGCCTGCTACAGCTGCTGAAGAAGGAAGTGGCGGAACACAGCCGCCACCTGCAGCAGTACTTCCAGGTCTTCCACGACTACTCCAATAGAGGACCATTTGAGGTCAGTGAAGAGTGTAATATGAGGGTTAAACAGTGGTGATGGGGGAGTATTAGGATATTGGCACTGCTAGCCAAGTAAGGGGGTGTGGTAGAGTACATAAGAAAGGTGTGTGGTTAAAAGTGTGTAGATACAGAAATTGAGTTCTCAGTAAGTCCCAATCCCATATTTCATTCTACATACCCACAGAAACAGCAGCTGCTACGACTAAGTGTTCCCTCACTGTTCATCGCTGTGGCACTGGACGAGGGTCCAGGCCCGCCCATGAAGTCACCGTACACTGACCTCACCAAGCTGTATGCCGTGGTGGGCATACTGGTGAGGTGCTGCAACATCTCCATCATGCAGAAGAGCTGCTTTGAGGTGAGAGGGAGGGAGGGAGCGATTAAGGGAGATACAAAATGTCCAATCAGCTCTTAGACTAAGACCAGGATTTGTAGAGGGAAGGATATCCTGGGGGGTCTGTAACATTCATATGGGGAATCTTCACCGGGGCTTAAAGTGTAAATCTATGCCCCCTGGAGGGATGCTGAAAATTTAGGTACTATTGCTTCTGGTATCCTGGGATACCCCTCCTCCCCTCGGAATTTCTAAAGTTTTGGGCCAGTCTTTCAGGCCCCTATTGGAAGTGCCAGAAGCGTGCTCAGAGCACCTCACGTTTCTGCATGGGGGAGCCTACATAGCCCTTTAGGGGAACATATTCTTCAGTCTCTCAAGCCCACAACAAAGACCTGTATACTAAACCCTACGCCATCACTGATAGAATACAAAGTAGAACACATCAGGGCACTGATGACTGCACGTATATCACATAAGTACCAACATACGTACATGTCGGATGCAGCAGTCCAGTAGTGGTTGTACACTACAAGGTACATGTAAGCCTGGGTCCGTTCCGATACAAAATGACCCACTGAACTCTCAAACTAATTGCAGCCATATATTTACTATAATTGAGAATCTGATTCACTTCAGGGTGGTGATTAAAAGACCCTAATCCAGACATTAATTTTATCGTACCATACCGTGATGGTCGATTCTTGTTTTCCCCTTAGGGCAAGGAGCCCTTCCCCAATCCCTTCTCAGACCCTGAGTTGGCCCTTCCTCTGCCCAATGACCTTCACCACTGGCTCTACGAGCGGACAACGTAAGACACACACAGTATCTGCAGACCAAAAGATTTTTGGCCCAGGAAATTCTTGTAGCAGTTCTGTAGGCAACAGTGCACTGTGGTGGTGGCCAGGAAGACAGAGAAATAAGTAATTAAGGGCTTAGATGCTGTGGCTTTTGTACATGTATGTGACTTATTAAAAGAAGGAGGATAACTAGGCATACGCATTGTGCAGATAGCCTCGCGCAGAGGTATGGCGTAAGTTATATAGTTAGCACAAAACCACACCCACTAGAAGCCGGAGAAGCTACCCTACACGAATGGACCTTCAGGAGGCGAATGTTTCTGTATACAACACAGTTCCAAGGACCAGTTATGGCTGCTACACGAGAGCAGAGTTGCTTGAAACTCACGTTTGTATCGCTGGTGATCGATTCGCGTACCGTCTGTCTCCAGCGGTCAGATCTCTGCTGAAACAGAGGCCACACAAACTCTAATCGCGTTGGAGCTGTAGTAAGCCTACCTGGGTAAAAAGAAGTGATCGATTTGTCCAGATCTCTAATCCTTCAGGCGTCAGAAGTACAAAGGCGGCATCCATGTAACTCGTCAGGGCGCCATCTTGAACACGCGCTTGCCCCCCGGGGTGCCCCCGGGGCCGGAAGCATTTCGTTACAGCTGTAGTAACAACACGTATACGGAACGTACAGACACAGTTATAAGGAACGTAACCGGAGATTTAATTGCATTCCTAAGCGTGACGGAAGTTGCGCACATATATATATATATACGCTAGCTGAGATTTCAGCCCACACTGCACGATTAGTTGCCTCGCGCTAAGGCGCTCAGCAATGACCAGATACTGAAGGGTAGGAGGCTTGCTAGATCTCCTAGGGATCCTTTAAAAACAGGATCTCAATCAGTTCTCCATTCCACCAACCAATCTATAGAACTCCACTAGTCAGTGTCACAAAAATGCTCTCATGTGGGGGGAGAGGCTAAGAGGCATGATACTCACATGGCAATATACATAGTAAGAATTGCAAATTTCTTGTTGCCATGATTTAGACATTTTGGTGAAACTATAGCAGTCTCTTGTCCTTTATCCAAAAAGAATTGGAATAGCTGTCTAGAGGGTGTGTTGATGTCCAAACTCTCCCTCCGCAGTAGCACACAGCACAGTACCACGTACGTGAAGAAGGTGATCGAGGACTGCAGTACCCTGGACGAGACCGTGCGGTTCTTGGGGGTAAGTAGCTACCGATCCCTGTGTCCCTCACATATCCACTGTAGATAGATTACCACGTCTTCATGAAAGTGCATAAGCATCAGTAAATGTTGTGCAGTTTTACGTATGGTGTGTGTTTCTTTACCTCTTATTGTTTTAGTCATATGTAGGTAGAGCTAGCCCCACCCCCTAGTGCTGTGTGGTTCGTTTAATTGTGTGCTGAACCCTGCATGGCAATGTTTCGTGTGTGTAATGTTAACTAAGGGTAGAAGGCTGAGAAATGAGCATCTTTTAAATTAGCCTAGCATTACTGAAATGCAAAATGGTTTCAAGCTGCTTTAAACAGCCTGCCTGTGATAGTGGAGTAGCAACTATATACGTATTTACAATCTATTGCCCAGCTGCTTTAATTACACAATGTTTATGTGATAGTGGCTACTTTCCCTCTGCAGTTCTGTTGCTGGGAGAACTGGTCCTTCTCCGTAGTGGTCATGAATGAGCTACTGCTGCAGGTGAGGGCTGAGCACAGCGCCTGTAACAGATTTGAAGGTCTTAGCCCTTAGCCTCATTCCCAGCTAGGCTACAAGTGGTCTCATTCTCAGGCTACAAAGTGGTCTTATTCCCAGGCTACAAAATTATCACATTCCCAGGCTACAAAGTGGTCTCATTCCCAGGCTACAAAGTGGTCTCGTTCCCAGTGGTGCAAAAAAGCTGGGGAGTGGAGCCTCACAACTCAAGCCAACAGTTTAAAATACGGTGTGATCCATTGTGGGTGGGACTGATCCATTACGGCAAAGTGCCTTCATCGCAGGAGTGCTTATACTACTGAAATGCATGTAGTACAGTACCTAAGTCAAACTGGGCTTACGTACGTAGTATTGATGTCCAGCAGGTAGGTATTCCACTGTAGTTTGGCCCACAGTGGTGTAGGTTCAGAATCTGTATCATACATGTGGCAGTCCCGGGTAGAAAACAAACATTATTCCGTCATGTTCGAAGTGCTGTATCTCTGAACTTCAAGGGTTGGGCTCATATGTGATGCATTGTTGCTACAATTATATATTATAGCAACTATGCATCATATATGAACCCCACCCATACCATAAATTCAAAGATATAGCACTTTGAACACAGTGATGCGCTACATGATCAAAATACATGACGGAGTAATGTTCATTTTCTACCTGGGACTGCCGCACATGTACTTGACACTGACCCCCTCCCCTCCGTTCCCTGACCATGACCCCCTTCCTCCGTTCCCTGACCATGACCCCCTTCCCTCCGTTCCCTGACCATGACCCCCTTCCCTCCGTTCCCTGACCATGACCCCCTTCCCTCCGTTCCCTGACCATGACCCCCTCCCCTCCGTTCCCTGACCATGACCCCCTCCCCTCCGTTCCCTGACCATGACCCCCTTCCCTCTGTTTCCTGACCATGACCCCCTTCCCTCTGTTCCCTGACCATGACCTCCTTCCCTCCGTTCCCTGACCATGACCCCTCCCCTCCGTTCCCTGACCATGACCTCCTTCCCTCCATTCCCTGACCATGACCCCTTCCCTCCGTTCCCTGACCATGACCCCCTTCCCTCCGTTCCCTGACCATGACTCCCTTCCCTCTGTTCCCTGACCATGACCTCCTTCCCTCCGTTCCCTGACCATGACCTCCTTCCCTCCGTTCCCTGACCATGACCCCCTTCCCTCCGTTCCCTGACCATGACCTCCTTCCCTCCATTCCCTGACCATGACCCCCTCCCCTCCTTTCCCTGATCATGATCCCCTCCCCTCCATTCCCTGATCATGACCCCTCCCCTCCGTTCCCTGACCATGACCCCCTCCCCTCCATTCCCTGGTCATGACCCCCTCCCCTCCATTCCCTGATCATGACCCCTCCCCTCCGTTCCCTGCTGCCGCTACAGATCAGTTCGGTACAGGAGTTTGACTTGTGCAGCTACCTCGACCTGCTCATGCACATCTTGCCGCTACAGGACTCCTGGCAACACCATCGCCTCATCACCAGCCTCAAAGGTACAATACTTCTATCTCTCTTTTGAGTGCATGAGTGCACCTCTGAGTATCAGCAAAACCTTCTGTTGTACTTAACCATGAACATAATTATTATACGTATGGCCGGAAAATTTGGTAGGGAATTTAATTTGGCGGTTTGGTGAGCGCACTGCCAAATTATTTTCTACCAATATTTTGCATGTAATGTTCGGTGGGTGGGGTTTGGACAGACTATGCACAAAGCGTCAGAGGTCTGTACAAGTTCATTACATAGTTTTACTAAGGAAAGCCTATTACAGCTCCCAGGTTGTGTAGCCTCTGTGTAAATAGAGACATGAGTGCTGGAGATAGACTGCACAATCGAGTGATGCAAACGTGAATCTCAAGCAGCACAGCCCAGCTCTCCACTTTCCGGTAGCAGCCACGGCTAATCCTCAGACATGTTGTCCTTGAACATAGACAGCTCCATTGCAGCGCAATATTAACACTCAATCATTTTTACACGTAGTAGCTTAGTAACTAGAGGTTGCATCCTGTGATGTCATTGCTCACAAAACCAAACCACCAAATTAAAACCCACCTACTTGAATTCACAACGATGTGAAGACCAATCCGCCAAATTTAATTCCTGCCAACTCTTCCAGCCATACGGCAATACATCAGAGATATGGAGCTTCATACTCAGGGTGAACTTCACAGCCTGGGTGTATACATGCACGAGAGTAGAGATGTACAAATACAATACTGTAGGCTGGATTGTTGATTGCATACACGTAGTAAAACCATTGCATTTCCGGGTTTTGAAGGCAAATTGTGTTTTTTATAATTGCGCTACAGTGGAACCTCTATAATCCAGTCACCCTTTGGCCACACTCAATTGGCTGAGGTGGCTGGATTATAGAATACTTTAACATTTGTGACCGAATGTGTGAAAACCCGGTACTTCCCGCATTTTTGAATACGCATACTTCAAAGGCACATAGCTATGCACTATCTAGATGAAATATGGGTTGTTTATAGAGGATGCCTTGCTGCACTGGAAATGAAGTCTTTCAGCCACACTGTAAGGAAAATATGGAGCTGAGTTCGCAGAATTTTGATTGTGTGGTGAAAATGGCGGCGCAGCCAAGGGACGTATCACAGAAGCACATCGAGCTGCAGACTTCTAGGAACTTTCTGTGTGTTGACCGTAGTTATAGAGTTGTACATTATATTGTTGAGACTGTATGCAGTGGTCGTATTATTGAGTGGCTGTTCGAGAGGGTGTAAATATACACAGTGTATCAGCAATTTATTTTGGACTTCCCATCTACTGACCGCATTACTATAGCTGACCATGTGAGGTTCCACTGTATTGTGCTGCATTTGCTGTATTGTGTTCTTATTTTTGCGCACTCAAAACACACATGCAATTTGAAAGTCTCACAATCAAACCCCAGCCCACAGTATTGTAGGCAACACAAAAGAAGTCTGTAGATGAGTTTGACCATGCAAATTGTCCCCTCCCCTCCCCTCCTCTCCCACCTTTCTCTCCTCCCCTTCCCTCCCCTTCCCCTTCCTCCCCTCCCCTCCCCTCCCCCTCCCCTCCCCTCACCTCCCCTCCCCCAGGTTTCATCCACCACTCAGACGGGCTGATCGTGGTGATCCAACACGGACAGACCCACTACCAGAAGAGGGCCTACCTCTGCATCAAGTTCCTAGTCAACATGTGCACCAAGTCAGTACACTAGCTAGGGAGCTATGGCTGCTTTTTAGGCGAATGGTATACTATGCTAAGCCTGCTGTCATGGTTTTGCTTTAGCAGATTTCTGTGTATTCAAGTATGGACAATGCCATCTTCTATGTGTTTTGCTCCGCATTTTTTTTATAAGAGATCTAATCCATTCTGTCTCATAGGTGCCACCTTTTACACCAGCTTCTTCACGAGGATCCACAACTTAAGCAGCCGTGGGAGAATGCTATCTTGTGGCTACAAAGCCAAAGTGAAATGGAGAAGGTATGTAATCTGGCAGCAAGAGGTGTAACTAAATAGTGTTTCAAAGAGCAGGAGGGAAAATTCCTACCTTCCCCTTCCGACTATCCCACAGAAGTTATAGCTCTCTTTTCAGGTCCAGAACCCATGATGCTAGGAGGAGATACATTGAATAGTACTAGCTGTCCAAACGTGTAGTACAGATTAATTATGTTTACTTGCTGAATTAATAATATAACCACAATGCACACCAGGTACACTGCAAACGACAAAACAAGCGTACCTGCTATCAAAAGTCATCTACCATTTTCAAAGCTGCCCATTCCAACAGGTATGAATTCTGCCTGCTAACCGTTCCATTCTCCTTTTCTGGTGCTGGCCTCCAGCCCTGACCTGCAACAATTGCAGCTATATATTAACTAAAACTGTCACTTCTGTCTATTTACGAGTTGGCCATTAAATTTATCATGAAAAGTATTAGAGTAAGTAATGAACACTCGGACGACAGGTATAATCGGACGCACTAGCACCGTACGCATAAATTACCGGAAATGGGCAGGGCCTTCGATTGATACTGCAGACCTTTCACCCTCTGAGTTCCAAGTTTGGTGTTTCTCCGTTGCTTAGTTCTGGAGCTAGAGTAAGTAATGGATGTTCGGTCGACAGGTATAATCGGACGCGCTAGCGCCGTACGCATAAATTCCCGGAAGTGGGTGGGGCCTTCGATCGATACCATAGACCCTTCACACTCCGAGTTCCAAGTTTGGTGTTCCTCCGTTGCTTGGTTGTGGAGTTATAGCCTTCCAAAAGTAAGCCCGAATATATCAAAGATCGGTCAAGTGTATGTATTATCGGGCTCCGTTCCCTGTCTCTTCTCTAAAGCAACTGTCGGTAAAATTTCTGCAGCATTGGGAAGCTCCACGACCCTGCTGCTGCATGCCAACTTTTCGTAGTTGTAACTGCCTCGAGCACTGAGGGGCGTTGCTGAATGTGAAGCAGGGTCACTCTATCCATGATCGGACAGTGAATTTCGTATTTTTTTGCCGCAGACGCCCTAAAACACCTACTAGCATGACGATACGGCTTTGAGTGGATTGTATAGGTCCTTAGCAGCATAACGGTGCAACTCCGATGTTTATACGATGTGGCATTCCAAAGATAGAGCTGTTTTGCCTGCTTCTATCCACTAAAAACTTCAGCATCATGTTCAGTGAAGATAATGCTGAAGTTTTCAGACAAACAGCTCTATCTCGAGAACCATGCAACGTATAAACATCGAAAATGCACCGTTATGCTGCTAAGGACCTGTACAATCATAGATAATATAGCTTCCCCGGGATTGGAAACAGGCTCAATTAACACCACCTCACGCGTCCACTCCGCGTTGCAGGAAGTAGTACTTCCGCTATAGCGAGCTCATAGTCACTTGACGATTTCGTAGTATGGCCATAGATAATGTAGCTTCTCCAGCCTCAACCTACATGTTCACGGCCGAGCTATTGTTGTCTCACAGTCTCTTCCAGTCAGCCTACACTTAAAGGCAAATCTCAGCGCTATAAAACTCGCTCTCCTCGCTGGTAACTCCATCCAATCTCCGTAGGTCATATTGTACTATATAGCATGCTGTTACCATATACCGTACCACCATCTATGATAAACTACTTTGACCAGTATTTTACATAGGTGATGTGGAGTTGCAGCTGTAATTGAGGAGATATGATATTGTATAATGTATGAATTAGGCAAAAAGGTGATTCAATAAGCAATATGATGCGACACTTTTCTTTTCCCCGAACATCTTGGTGTTTTGACAATGGCATCAGCTGCTTACTCCCCCATTCAGTCCTTTGCTCAGGGTGTTGAACCTGGGTGTTCTCTATGAACTCTTTGATGTCAGGATTGTCGTGTGCGCCACTCGACCCTCTGACGCTGACACCCAAAGAGCATGTCTTGGCACAATATCTGCTGTTTCAGAAATGAGGCGACATCTGGCAGCATAAATATTTTGTTTTATGAAGGAGTTGGCTGTAAGGGTTAAAATGTACAATGCATAATATAAATGATGTTTTCATTATATGGCTTGCCGTATACATGTACGTATACGTCATTCCCAGGCTTAACTCCACAGCAGTTTTACATCAGTGTTCTTTGCACAGTGCAATGGGAATGAGCCTGGGAATGATACTATGTATGAGGAACACTGCATGTGTATAAGGACTGTGCTCACTTGCAATTCACAGGCCAAGGCTGGTTTCATTGCTCGTTCCTCGTCCTTCCCAACCTGAACTTTGGCCCCCCCATATCTGTGGTTCTACATGGTATTTGGTAAAAAAATATAGTTAATCTTTTTTTTGATTTACATCCTGTAATATTAATAATATATCATGTATGCATGAATAGATACATAGTATAATCAGAGTATAATACAGTTAATCCAAAAATATAATTGTTAAACCAACAGAAACAGTCTTTATATACAGGGAAAGAGCTTTAACCTAGCAGAAACTCCCCCACAAAAAACACTGGGGAAGCTATATTATCTATGGTACAATCCACTGATAGCCGTATCGTATATGCTAGCAGGTATTTTAGGCCGTCTACGGCAAAAAAAATACGAAATTCACCGTCCAATCATAGATAGAGTGACCCTGCTTCACATTCAGCAACGCCCCACAGTGCTCGAGGCAGTTACAACTACGAAACGTTGGCGTGCAGCAGCAGGGTCATGGAGCTTCCCAATAGTGCAGAAATTTTACCGACAGTTGCTTTAGAGAAGAGACAGGGAACGGAGTCCGACAATACATACAACTGACCGATCTTTGATATATTCGGACTTACTTTTGGAAGGCTATAGCTCCACAACCAAGCAACGGAGAAACACCAAACTTGGAACTCAGAGTGTGAAGGGTCTACGGTGTCGATCGAAGGCCCCACCCACTTCCGGTAATTTATGCGTACGGCACTAGCGCGTCCGATTATACCTGTCGACCGAACATCCATTACTTACTCTATAGCCTTCCAAAGCTAAGTCCGAATATATCAAAGATCGGACAATCATATGTATTCTCGGCCTCCGTTCTCTGTCTCTTCTCTAAAGCAACTATCGGTGAGATTTCTGCAGCATTGGGAAGCTCCACGACCCTGCTGCTGCATGCCAACTTTTCGTAGTTGTAACTGCCTCAAGCACTGAGAGGTGTTGCTGAATGTGAAGGGTCACTCTATCTATGATCGAACAGTGAATTTCGCGTATACTGCATGACGAAGCTTTAGTATCATTGAACATGATACTAAAGTTTTTAATGGATGGAAGCAGACAAAACAGCTCTATATTTGGAATGCCACATCGTACAAACATCGGACTTGTGCCGTTGTGCTGCTAAGGACCTATACAATCCACCGATAGCCGTATCATCCTGCTAGCAGGTATTTTAGGGCGTCTACGGCAAAAAAATACCGTTTCGAGGGAGAATATTTTCACGAATTTCACGGCCTTGCGACTATCCGCAAAAATATTCTCCGTGAATTTTTTAGTTATCGGCACATGACCTATTGAGCGCAAGTGCAGGTGCAAAATTGACCTTGAATGATGGCACTATACAGGTATTTCCAGCGTGTGGAGTCGGCACTACCACTGCCCGATGGTTCGCTATCAATGCAGGTACCGGCTTCCAGCATTGCAGCTAGCTGCCAATAAAGCCGTGGAAGCCATACTACGAGCGAGACAGGAAGGCAGGAGTGGGGGCGTATGACTACTTCACTGCACTGCCAAAGAGAAGGCTCAAATTGGAAAGAATCATGGATTCCAAAGTATAACTCACACTCATGACGCCTTTGTTCTCGAAACAAACTCGAATGATCGAAGATAGCGTAGCACGTGTTAGGTAGGCGTGGCTTTGTTTTAGCGGCACCGCGAAAATTTCCCACCAAAATTTCCATTTGGCCATACATACCGGCAATTCGCGAAAAATTTCTCCCTCGAAAAAATCCCGCTATACGGTATGAAATCCACTGTCAGTTCCAGTAATTTATGCATACGGTGCTAGCACGTCCGATTATACCTGTCGTCCGAATATCCATTACTTATTCTACTATATGTGAGTGGATTTGAGGAAAGGGACCACTTCGCGCATTTTTGCCGATTTTTAAGCTGTCATATCTCCACGTCCATTATTGTAACACGAAGGATTCTCGGTACAGTACAAGTACCAGCCTTCAACTAAAGGAATCCCACGCTAGAAGTCTACAGCTATCTTTGTTTCTGTGATATGTGCCTTGGTAGCACTGCCATTTTCAGAAAATCGCCGTGCAATCGAAAATTCCGAGAACGTGGCCCCATTTCTTCCTACCGTATTCTACGTATTATCCGCCCATGATGTATTATCCGCCCATCCCCTACTTTGAACAAAAGTTATTGTGGAGGGTATTTACATATATAGTATCCGCCCACCCCTTATACTGTCCATGCGAGCTAAATCTATAACTAAAAACCGAAAACTCCAAGGCAGTGAGTAGAATCGAGCGGCAAAATTCGACGGTAAGTCAGCTAGCCATTTAGCTTTTTAGCTGATAATAGTTATCTGCATGCTTCCATAATAGCTTTTTAAATACATTTTGCATCCATACTTGGTTCAAATATGCTAAAAAAAGGCTCTACTTACCTTGTAACCTCGCTTTGCATATTGCGCATTTGCTACGCGTTCGAGTGGGCGGATACTACATCGCGATTATACAAACTACGTATTATCCGCCCACCCCCCTCTTTCACCTAGCACTTAAGTGGCCCGCCCATGGGCGGATAATACGTAGAATACGGTAGTGGTAAGGCTGAAAGGCTTCATTTCCGGATTATAGCTGCAGCAACACCTTCTGTATACACCACCAATGTTTGATGTGGATAGCATGTAGCAGGAGCCCATAACCCAAAGGGAAGGAGCGTTGAACTAGTGATTCCACCAGGACCTGTTGTCGAATGGCACCTACAAGAAAACTCCATATATGGAATACCTAGCAGCTATGCATGGCTGGTTTACTACTAGACTAGTGCTAAGTAAATTATAGCGCTTACATAGCACTTACCATATAAGGAGTGTTGGGCAAGTGCTATTTGACAACAGGTGGAATCAGCATACATGCACAAGTTTAACGCTCCTTCCCTTTGGGTTATGGGCTCCTGCATGTAGCAATCTGGAGATATAGTCTTTGAAGTACACACGTTTGAAAACGCGCAAAGTGGTCCCTTTTCTTATATCCACTCACATATGAGCAGATAGTTCATTATCAAAGTGCAAGTGGGTGAATGATGCTGCAGTGAGTAGAACCTTTTTTGGCTCACACAAGAAGTATTACATAGGCGGGTAATGACATCATTAAACATGAATACGTAACAGTGCCGTAAGAAGATATTTGGGGATAGGTGAGCTGGCACAGAGGCCATGCAGCTTTGTGTCGAAAATTTCTAAAACTATTTTTCAGCTGTGAAGAAGTAGCATCTCGCTACATCGAAGGTCATGCACTACAACATCATGTATACTGTTACTCTTATTGGCCATGGCGGCTGCTACGGTTCCATCATCAGAGTTTTTCAAGAAAGACACTTACCACAAAACCAAAAAAATGTTTACAGTAACTGTGGAACTCAGGAAGTTTGTTGGCCAAAGAATGAGTCAATCCGTCTCTGCACCATCAATTTTTGCTGAGCAGCCTACTGGTGTGCAACACAGGACTGTCTGTTCAGTCTGTATGTAGCTAATGCAGTGCAGGAGTGTGTTGTATGTGCACACATGTGTAGAGGGCAAACCCTGCCATGACATAACTGCTGAAATTTTTATGGGGGTGCCAGCCCCCAGCCCCCGTAGTTTCTACACCACTGTACTGAGTAAAAAGACTATAGCAATTTAGCTAGTGTAACAACCAAAAGCTTGTCAAGTCTGGGCTGTTCAATTTGAGTGACAATTATACATCATTAATTTTACCAATATGGAATTACAAGCAAACAAGCATGTTCTTATATGTTTTAATAAACTAGCCTTGTTTCCAGCAGGCTTTATTTTAGGGTGTGAGAATTGCTTTATTTGCTGTATCTTTGACAGAGTTTGATGCTTACCTCTCAAAAGTGGAAGACATGTACCTACATAATAATTTGGTGAAAGTAATTAGTAAAGCTAGGTTTATTGGCTCCAAAATACCATATATCCTCATTCAAAAAGGAAAAAAGTCTCTATCCCACTAATTAGCATGGAATGCAGAATATGAGTATAAACTCAGAATGAGACAAAACTGTGTATGTATTCCAATAACTGCCCACCTCATGCCAGGAGACTCCGGAGAAAGCAGGGGAGGCAGAGCCGGTGATCCAGCCCAGAGGGGACCGTGACGCCGGCATGCCTGCCAATCAGGCAGAGATTCATAGCATTGAGCGAGGCGAGACTTCCGCCGAGGAGGAGCACAGCCACATCCCCAGACCCTCCGGTCACTGACAGTCTGGACAATATCGATGATGATATCATAGATCCGAGGGAAATAGACATTAGTAATGTAATTCATCCTCCAGATAATTATTGTGAAAATAGCAGCTCTAGTGAATGATGTACCTATTTGTCTTCTGTTTGTTTGTTTCTGCATTTTTATCTTTACACAAGGCATTGTGAATGTCTCTTTGATTGTTAGTTGCCCAAGTCCCAAAAAAACATTAGACCTAGTCATGAATAATATCCTTTGAAGTATGCCTGCCTAATGAGGTATCCAGATATATACCTGCTGGCAGGTCTCTAAGCTAACCTATAGATACATCATCTATATTCATGAAATTAGTGGCTGCCTATTACAACTGAAGTGCTTAGCATGGGCAGGTTGCTTGACTTCAAAAGGCTTGCTTCAAAGGTTAGCAGTGGTCACTTATAGAGGCGCTGTTATAACACTAGGTCTAAATAGGTTAGACATAGTAACCTTTATTTAAAAATGGAAGAACATGTAGGGATGGAATCCCAAAAAATCAACTAAAGTTGTAGGTGTATGTAGCTATACACACCCAATTCCTACAATCTGGAATTCCCTGTAATACAACCTAAAACAGCATATTTACCATCCATGTAGCTACCAGAATACTGAGGTGATGAATGATTAACCTAAAAGTGCTTTTTTTCTAGCTTTGGAAGAGGTTATGGCTGACACGTTAGTGGTTTGATGGCTACGAAGCCCATTAAGAGTCTCATGAATATGATTCATTGACTGACACTGTATTATCTATGCCTTGGAGCTGTAGTAAGTTTCTTGGTACAACTGTATGATAAATTTGTGACTGTGTGCACAGCTTTCAAGTTTGAAGATGGCATAGCTACTCTGCATGCAGAGAAGCCATGTGCCTTGAATACATAATTAAGCTTTATTACATAATATGCAAAAATAGAATTTGTATCCAGATTCGGTAAGACGTACATACAGACACGGGCCGCCACTCGCTCAGGCTTGCCCAAAATAGGAAACGCACGGTCGTATTTTAGCATACCAACTAACTCCTACATTCGTTCTAAGCCTATAGTAACTAGCATGTCTGGGCCGTTTTTTTTAAACTGGTGTGTGAGGCACACTTGTGACTCCAAATAGGGATGGTAAGAATTTTATAGGAACACTTATAACATGTTTTAAAGGTTCAGATGGCTGTAAGATAGTTATGGAGGGTTAGCTATGTTATGTATGGTGGTTACCTGTGGTTACGGGTGGTTAAAGGGGGTTATACATGGTTATGGGTGGTTATAGAGGGTTATGGGTGGTTATAGATGGTTATAGGTGGTTATTACTGGTTATGGGTGGTTATTACTGGTTATGGGTATAACTGGTTATGATGGATTGTGGATGGTTATAATTATGGAGGATTGTGGGTGGTTACTGTCAGTTTTATGCACCCAAGGAGTATATTATGTAGATGATATTAGACCCGAGAAAATAGTTAATGATTGCCACTGTATTAAGCCGGATACATGATAAAGTTTATATTACTGGATCCGGATGTAATATTATGGCAAATGATAAAGTATGATAATTATTACTGGACACATAGCAGGTCTGGTATTACTGTACATCACCAGTGTGTCTAATAACTCTGGGATGGACAGGCTTTCTGCCCTGCGCATAACACCAGCTTACATATATACATTTCTTCTTTGCACCATCTTGTGTAAGTAGAAATGGTGATGAATCTTTGGTATTGCACTCAAACTTTTCTTGTATCTGGAGATCCAGGCAAAAGTTTGCTCGCAGGCCATTGTGTTCATGTCTGGAAGTGTCTCTCAGATGGATTTGGGGTGGTACTGCTGGCAACGTGGATCAATGTGATTTTTATGTGCAGTTTGTTGATAATTTTCGTAATGTCCAGCCAGATGTGCTGAAGGTCACCAGCCAGGGTGCCCTACAACCCATAACCATCTATAACCACCTATAACCATCCAGCTATAACCACCTATAACCATATATAACCACCCATAACCATCTATAACCATGTAGCTATAGCCACCTATAACCGTCTATAACCATGTATAACCACCTATAACCATCTATAACCATCTAGAACCCACCTATAATCACCTATAAGCATCTATAACCATGTATAACCGCCTATAGGCTTCTTGAAAGGAATTTTCCCGTCCATCTCACCCGCTACTTTCTCACCTGGTACAAGGACCAGCGTATGTGTGTCAGGTGAAAGAATGCTTTTTCGGACAGTTTCCCCATTTCCAATGGTGTTTGGCAAGGTGGTGTGCTTTCTCCAATTCTGTTTAGCTATCATTTATATTGATGATCTGCTGGATGATCTGCGAAATTGTGGTGTGGGTTGTTTCTGGGACTCTGTTTTCGCTGGTGCTATGGGCTATGCTGATAATGTGGTCCATCTCCAGCAGCCCTGAGGATAATGTTGCATTGCTGTGAAGATTTTGCCTCTGAACATGGGCTTCAGTTTAATCCCTCAAAGACTCAGCTGATCCGCTTTTCTTGGTCTTCGTCCTCCTCCCGTACAGTTCGCTTCAACTTTTGTGGTCAGCAACTTTCTTTGATACTGTCACTCATCTTGGTCACCTGCACTATAATCTGAGCGATGTCCCTGATATTAACCACAAATTACGTGATATGGTTAAGAAAGCTAACTGTTTATTAGCCTCTTTTCTCCGTGTTGGCTCCATAATTTTGACCCGTCTATTTTAGTGTTGTTTTAGTATGGCTTCATATAATTTAGTTCTGGTTTTAGTTAAAACTCTGTTTAGAGTGCAAAATTAAGTTTAGTTATAGTTAGTTAACTAAAATTTCTAAGCTATTACTAAAATACCATTTATAACCACGTATAACCACCTATAACCATCTATACTCATGTACAATCACCTATAACCACCTAAAACCATCTATAACCATGTATAGCCACCTATAACCACCCATAACCATCTATAACCACCTATAACCATCTATAACTATGTATAACTACCTATAACCACCCATAACCATCCGTAACCATTTATAACCATGTATAACCCACCATAACCATGTACACCCCCTCATAACCACTCATAACTGTGTACATGTATAACCCCTCATAACCACCCATAACCGGTATAACCCCTCATAACCAGTTAGGCAGATATGTCTTTTGTCACGGTACAAAATAGCACGTTGACGAAAGGGGTAAATTTATTCACGTGATAACGTAGCATCGTTAAACATTGTTGGGGCAAGAAATCACATGACTTCCTGCTCACGCCTACTCTGACATATTCGCCAAATTGTAACCACGTATAACCACAATTAACCATGTATAACCCCCTGTAACCACTTGTAACCACCGGTAACCACCATACATAATATAACCCTCCATATAACAATAGGTGCTTATAAATACTCCACAGACTATAATAGTAGTAGTCTGTTCTTCACACTCCTTGCCATTGTTCGGGTGATGAACTTGGAGATCGTTGACTTTGTGCTTGAAAAACTTGTCTGGGTGTGTTTCCAACACTGATTTTTTACACAATGGGCACGGCTCTCGGCTGCCTTGAAGGTTGGTGACGGCCTCTTTCGAGAGATGGTTCCCACAGCAGAGCGTTTGATAGGGCTCTCGGAGAAGATCAAAAGTGATTGGGTAGTAAAATTCGGACTGCTATCAACAACCTCATGTATTTCCCATACATCCTTCGGGCTTGGACTCTAACCATATATACATTCTCATCAGCATTGGTATTTGTGTGTTCGCTGGACCCAAGGCCATCATCATCATTATGCACAGTAATTACCTGCAAATAAAGAATGTATTGTACAATCATTCATTTCATAGTACTATCACATAATTATTCTAGGAGAAGTTGACTTCTGAACAATCATGCATCACGTATGTGTACGTGTGTGTATCATTCTGTGCATGGATACCACATATCCATGGACATATTGTATTGTAGCTACATACATTCTCATCAGCATTGGTATTCATTTGCTCACTGGACCCAGCATCTGGAAGGCCATCATCACTTTGCACAGTGATTACCCGCATATAAATGTATTGTACACTGATTCATGCATACATTGTGTTCTAGGAAGATATCATCTATTGATGCAAGGTTGATCCAGTTAATAAGAGTTGACCATATGGTTTATAATACGCCTAGCGGTTCCTTTGAACTTGTAAGGTATGTTGCTACAATGAATGCATGGCCTAGGTATGTGTACATCTATCACGGTAGAGCTATATATTCAGATCATGTGTCGATGAATATCAGATAAGGATTCATTTTATGGGGCTTGTCATGGCAAAAATGGACCCCCCAAAATTGGTTCCCCCGGAACTGATTTTTCGAAAAATACGGACCCCCCGGAATTTATTTTACTGTAAAATTTGGACCCCCTCTGAAACATTTGGACCCCCCTATATATCTGCCGAAATATGGACCCTCCATAATGTATACTACTAAATATGGACCCCTCCAAAACATTTGGACCCCCTCCTAGGTATCTGCTGGAAGTTATTTTCTCAAACAGATATGGACCCCCATAATATATGTAGTATAATTTATAGAGCCATGACCTGCATGGAGAGAAAGAAATCTACCCACTTTTGTCGCAGTGAAGAGCCAATGGCGGAACGTATTGCTATCGAATTTTGGATACTGCTAAATTGGCTGCTATGGGAGACAGGCTGTGCTGCTTGAAACTCACATTTGCATCGCTCAATTATGCCATACATTTCTAGCGCTTGTCATGATATAGAAGCTACACAAACTCTACTAACCTTGGAGCTGCAGTTAGCAAGAAATCTTTATACACCTCTGGCATGCACTATTTAAATCTTGGGGCCCTTGCATGGGAGATGGGCTGTGCTGCTTGAAACTCCACATTCACATCGCTCGATCATGCCGCCCGTTTCTAGTGCTCGCATCTCTTTTTTTTTCTTTTTTTTTTCTATAAAAAATTTGCATTAATGCAAGGGATACACATATAGCTGATACGCTAATGCGGGTGTGTACCCAATTAAGATTACAAAAACAAAAACAAGGGTGCAGCAAAGGATTTAAATGAGTTAATGGAGGGAGCTGTAAGTGCTTCATGAGGTAAGTGATTCCATACAGAAATAGAGCTAGGTACAAAAGATGACTGAAAGGCATATGTACTAAGGGTAATGAAGAACTATGCCTACTTACTTGTGGTAGAAATACATTGGGGGGAAAGTAAAAGTAACCGTGTATAATTTTATAGAGAGTACAAAGCTTTAAGTATAACCTACGGTTCTCAAGAGTAGGTAATTGAGAAAGGTCAAGAAGTTCCTGGTACCCTACGTCCCATTTCTTCAAGCACATTTTTAGAGCACACTTCTGTACATTTTCAAGTTTAGTAGTGTCTTTGATGAGGTGAGGATCCCAGATAGGAGCAGCATACTCTAGATGGGGACGTATAAGTACGCTATACAATTCAAGTAGGCTATCTCTACTTGTAGCTACAGAGTCTAGACGTACCCTGGGAGCTGCAGTAAGCAAGAAAGGCAAAAATCACTTTTTTTAACCTTGGGACCTTCGTGGAATGGCCAGCCAGCATACTAGTCTAAACTTTCACATGCAGGCCCTTGGGTATGTCATACCTTTGTATCATTACTGTTGTGGCCAGGCAATAGGAAAGATTGAAACTCCGAGACGTTGGTGCGATACTTGAAATTCTACAAGAATTCGAGCCCCTCCCCATTCGAGACCTCATTGCTATTAGCCTTCTCTGCCATTGCCCTTACTATAAATTGTAACAGCTGTGGAGTGCCAGAGGAGGTTGGAAGAGTCTTTAAGAGGTCCACGTGTGCACATAGTACGTATAGCGATGCTGAAAGCGATCGGTGCATGCTGCGGAACGGAAGGGGACTGGCTTAGCGCCTTGCGAACAGTTTGGACTGAGGGTCAAGATGTGGTTCGAGAATCGAAGTGTCGTTCTAGAATAATCTTGGGTCTGGACCGTCGGCACTTGGAGAGAATGGCAGAGGATCGTTTCGACGGCGTTCTACTTGGAATAGCCCAACAGCATACCGGTGGAATCACCGAGGTGGGTTTGAGTTTGGAAAATGAAACAAGGAGTTTGGAATCTTGAGGCGGCCTACAAAGTGTGCTTTATTTAGATATCGCCTACACGTGTCGTGTACTTTAGTATAGAAAATATAGCTCCGAAGCTATATTATCTATGACTGTAGTTGCTTATGTTTGCCCCTATTATACTCTCACCAGAATTAACCGACTCAGCACTTTTATAGTACATATCCAATTAGTATCCAGAGCTTGCAAGTACAGGTTCATTGCTGCCTACCACTTTTTCAATATCTAGGCAGCACGAGAGTAAGCTAGCTTGACCTGTGCTGGTAGACTATATTAACACATGATCGTAAGTCCATGACACGAGCCAGAACTTTTGCACAGTCACAGATTATGTTTGGCATGCAAGCAGCCCCACCCATTTTTGCTTGTGGCATGATGGACCCTTTACCAGTATGATGTAATGGGGGGGGGGGCAAAAGTGAGCACTAAGTGGAGAAAATACAGGAAAATGTATGAACAAGAGTATCTTTTTGGACAAAAAAACATCAAAACACATGCTTGCTTGTATTTTCTCCATTTAGTGCTCACTTTTACCCCTCCCCATTACTTCAAAATTGGTAAAGGGTCCATTTAACATGCTGTTGCTAGCCGATACCTCTCTTTGAAGAAGTTGATAGGACTTGTAGCTGGGAATTAAGGGCTCTACCCACTTGGTCAACGTTTTGACCTCAGCACTTAATCAAGTCAATTAGGCCTGACCCTTAATTCTGCCATTATTCCTGTCCTTGTACCTCACGGAGCATGCGTGATCTTAGAACCCGAGAGGCTGTCCAAAAGCTGGAGACCAGCCCCATACTTCGAGGTCCCAGAAGCAACAAAGTAGATGAGGCCATACCAAATTGATTGCATGTTTCACGGATCCGGCGGGTCTAATTTTTTACGGATAAAGAAAAAATCTAGCTTATTTTAGTGAGCGTGGTCTCTCTATAGCTCACGTGAGCCATGGTAGCTGCTTTTTAATATGGCGACATCGTTCGAGGTTTACAAGAGTATGCTTTATCTGTATCATGGCTACATTGGCAAGCGTGGCCAGGAAGTGGTGAAACCTCGAACTGTCCTCAAGTGCTCATACGTATGTACTTGAGGACAGTTTGTATGTATGTACTTGCTGATGGTCTTTATAATGATATTCATATAATTATATATATGAATGACCAATACCGTAGTCTTGATCACTCGCTTAATTAGCATTGCAATAGTAATTATCAAAATGGCTACTGCGCAAAAGGAGTACAAAATATTCTGTTCGGTACGCTTATTGAGTTTGGGCAAGGATGTACCGATTAGTCTGTGTAGGTTAGTTGTACTCTGCAGTTTTGTGTTCATTAAAACACTCTTACCCTTGGGCATGTATCTACATGTATACAATCCTCCTGTAGAGTATAGATCATGGAATATCGCTATTATCCTTCCTATGTCTCCCTCCCCTGTCCTCCTTCAACCCCTCTCCCTTCATCTTCTCCACCCTCCTCTTTCTTCCTCCCCCTCTTCTTCTTCTCTGCCCTTCTCTTCCCTCTTTCCTCCTTCTCCTTCTTTCTCCTCCCGCCCCCCCCCCTCCCGTTCTCCCCCTCCTTTCTCCTCCTTCTCTTCCCTCCTCCCTCTTTTCCGCCTCTCTTCCTTCCTCTCCTCCGCCCATCTCCCCTCTCCTACTTCTCGTCATTCCCCTCCCCCTCATTCCCGCTTCCCTTGTCCTCAGCTGTTAGACACGTTCTTCAGTTTCCTAAGGAGGAAGACGGACTACTACACTGGGGCCGAGAAGGGCAGGGCTAAAAAGGTAAGTGGACATTTGTAGGCAGTAAGTAGCCTCATTCCCGACTGTGCAGCCTGGGAATGAGGCTAGGCAGTAAGGAACCCAAGCAAAAGATGAGGAAAAGTGTCACACTCAACTTTATTCCATAATTCCAAATAATTATATAATTTGTATAATATGCATAATCAGTGCACCTGTATGTCACTAGATGTGAAATGTTTAGGGTTAAAAGTTAAACTGTACTGTGAGTACTAAATTATCATGACTGTGCATGTATATAGTACCGTAATCTCCCGAAAATACGCCCATGGGCGATGAACTTTAGTGGCTACTCAAAGAGGGGGTGGGCTTATTTTCGAGTGTTTTGGTATTTCACTCGAAAATAGGCCCACCCTATAAGTTAGTATACACCCACCCAGACATAACAAGATGTGAAGGGCTTCATAACATTTGTTTGCACAAGTGTCAAGTGTACTAAGAGCCAGAACAAAGTAACAATCTCTGTTCTCTGGAAAGCCATCCCACATCGATTGACTTTTTCTTGAAACATTTATATGTTTTCCAGGCTTTTTTCAAAGCCAACACACACACAGAAAATTTCATTATGCAGCATGCTTGTGTGGTTAATGGGGTGGGCTTATTTTGAGAGTAAATGACCCTCTACAATAACTTTTGGTTGAAGAGGGGGGTGGGCTTATTTTCGGGAGATTACGGTACTATATACAGACTGGGGTGAAAGCTAGTAGTGTAGTCCAGTGAAGTGCATCTCTAGATAGTAGTGTTACAGTGTTACAGCTGCTGCTATCAGCAAGGCAGCTATTGCAATTTGGCCACTTTGCTGATGTGAGACTCCTGCAGGGAACACAGTATAAATTGTGTGTGTTAATCGGGAAAGAAACTCTTCGCATAATTACCGTAATGCTGAGAAACCTTTGTGAAAAATCTTTGCACTTGAGCCATTTTAGGTTAAGTACTTTGCGATCTTACATATATCTTTGTGATTGTGGCTACATGTTTTGTGATCTCAGCTCTATTGACATCAGTATTGCTACAGGAATTCAATTACATGTACTTAGTTCCCGTGGGCGTGGCACTTCAGCGAGCATGCATTTACTCTTTAGCCCAGAACACTAACCAGAGCACAGCGATGTCTGCATGGCTAAGCACAACGATCGTATTGCTGGAGATTAGCAAGGTTTCATGTACATGAGCTGTGATAGTAAGCAAAGAAGGGAGGACCATCAGTGGAATCTTCCAGAGCTGACTTCCAATAGATTTCAAATACTGTAGTGTGTACATCAGCTCTATACTATATGTAACCTATGGCTGATCAGCACAGCTGCCATGGGAGAGTGGAGAGCTCAACACATGCTGTTTATTGCTGGGAACTCTCTCTCCCATCGACTGATTGATCACTACTGCACCGCTGTCTCTCTTCTAGCAGCATCTCCCACGAATGTGCTGTTTGCAGTTCATTGTATGGCATGGAGTCATGTTAACTAGGAAAGCCTTCGATCAACAACTACAATGAATCTGAGAATACATAAATGATGTGAATGCAGATTAGCTCGTAACTGCTAATTCATACAGTACAATGCTGTACACATTTACCGAAGGTAAGGTTTTGCTTTAGTTACTGTAACGCACCGTTGTCAGACTCTGTATGTGTAGGAGTGGTGGTTGGAGGGAAGTGAGAGGTGAGGGTTGGGTCTGTGGTTGTTTCTGGAGTGGGTAGGGCAGGCAAAGAAATACTGATACCCATACTGATACTGGGTCCATACTGATACTGGGTACTGCTACCATGATGATTAATTGTGTGCATACATTTATACGGTATAATATTGTAGCTTCCAGTTATTCGTTACAGTTATTAGTAATCAGTATCTGATGGCTAATAAAGGCAGGGGTTGCCTCTTCCTATGAACTTAGTGTTGTCATAGTGGCTTACGACGTGGTGTAATAAGGCATAGTATAATGTTTATGTAATAGCCATTGGTGTGCATTGTGTTAACTAACTCCAATCAGGATTAGCCTCGTACCCAGCCGTCCCAGCTTTTTTTCGCTTCCTGGGATGGCTGGGTACGAGGCTAAATCAGGATCCAAAAGATGCTTCATGTCTTTGGCACATGCAACTGTATGTCATTGCTGCTCATGGTCAACTGGTCTTACAGCTGGTGTACGTACCTTGCATGATTATTATGGTGAGCTCGGGTGTTGTATCACAGATTGCAGTCCCACAGAGTACACTGCAGTGCAGTTTGGTTGCATTAAGCGTCCACGAAGCTATAAACTCTAGGATGTATTCTTGAAGCATCAATCCAGAATCTCCTGATCTGATTTGAAAAATTGAGTTGTTGTCACTACAACTGACATGTGACGACCCACACAACAGAGCGATACCATTCTTGTAGAACCGTAGCGATTGGCTGGTATTTGTATTGTTCAGTGAGCATGTTACGCTCACCAGTTCACCTCTCGTTGGTGTGAGAGTGCCTTCCGGCTGGATTGATAGCGTGCCTAATATGTGTGTGTGTGTGTGTAGGTGATGGCAGTGGTGGGATAAGGTGGGGGCAGGGTGGAGAAAAGTGCCTAGTAAGCGGAAAGTGTTTAATCTCGGGCTCACCCTGCAATGCTCTGTATTCACCTAGGTAGTGGAGAATGGACGTAGTAAGTACCTCTAATGTACATCAGGAAAAATCTTTTTGATCATAGCATCGCTTGCCAAATGTAGAGATCATGTTTAACACACTACACTGAAGCTCATGTGACCAAACACATTCCAGGAGTCTTGCGTATTAAATCTGTGGAATGGATTTTGTAATACTAGCACTGTTAGTTTAGAGATAGAGCCTTTTTGAGATCTTGGAAATAAATACACTGCAGTTTTGAAGCCTAGCAATTTTATCGTCAGCACATATCGAAGACTAGCCTTGTTCCCAGACCCACGTGTGCATTTCACTTTAGGGTAGAAGGGTGGTAGAAAGATGAATTTTTGTGCGGGTTAGGACAGTTTCAGTTCTCAAACAACGAAGGAAGGCAGCGAATCTACAATTCTTGTAGCTACCCATCTGTACCACAGACCAAACGCTGAAACACTGTCACCAGCAAAAGATAGAGAAGTCCAACAGTCTTTTGAGTGGTCGAAGGATAGTTGGACTTTTCTCTACTTTTTGCATGAGAGCCTGGAGACGAGGCTAACTGATGACTGCTCCAGTGTTCCATAGAGGATAGCCATGGGCTCAGCTTTGCTGCTGACGCTTCAATGCCAAGTCATAGAATTTCATGCTGCCGATAATATTTTCACTTGCTGACTTTTCAAGTTCTAGGGAGAATATGTTAACTGCTGCCTTATTTCCCTAAGTAGCAGCGAATTTAGTATACAACTCTGGACTGCGTAACGTATAATATTGTATCGACTGGAATGTTTTCTCCTTTGATTCGCTTGCTGCACTTCAGCGAATTTCTCTATTAAACAAGTAATATCAAGAATAGCATTGTGGCAGACAGTTTGCATATAAATTTCTGAAGCTACTTCATTCCCAAAGTTGCCCCAAATGAGCTGTACTGTAGCTCTCAGTTACCCTCGTCCCCAGGCTCTGTGCATGTTTCACACTGGAGAGCCTGGTACTATTTCTCACGTGATTTAACTTACACAATTGCACGTGGGCAGGACCGCTTGAAAAACTGTTGCACTTCTCTACCTTTTGCTGGTGACAGTGTTGCAGCTCTCAGTCTGTGGTATGAACGGGCTACGAACAGTAGCTACAAGAAGTGTTGATTTGCTGCCTTCCTTCATTGTCTGAGAACTGCAGCTGTCCTCGCCCACGAAAAATTCACCCTTCTACCTCCCTTCTACCCTCCACGTCACGCACGTGAGAAAAAGTACCAGGCCCACAGCTGCGCTAAAGTGAAACGCACACGTTGGCCTGGGAACGAGGCTAGCCCTGAGTCCTATGGCCAGTGAGTAGAGGAGGTTGGAAGGCATCGCATGTGTGTCACTCACTATTACATATGGCTAGTAGCACTCCGTTGAGAAGAGTGGAAGTTATGCAGAGTTGTATGGTATCTGGCCCAAGCAAACGCTTACAACCATGGAGGGTACAGTTAGGTACGCCCTCTCAAATATCTTGGCTTGTGAGTATGGAACTGTGGGTGCGGTTTTACTGCTCAGATTCTAACTATTTTACTTTGAAAAAGCCTGTAAACTTGCACATTACTCACGAATCGAGCTGCTATACTGCTCTCTCTGCCAGAAGACTCTACATTACATACTAGTTAAAGCACCGCTTACGCTCGTGCACTACGGGAAATATTGCACTCGGGCGTGGTCGAGAGGCTAATAGAGCACTCGGCTTCGCCTCGTGCTCTATTAGCCTCTCGACCATGCCCTTGTGCAATATTTCCCGTAGTGCACGAGCGTAAGCGGTGCTTTAACTGGTTTATTGCAGTATACGGAGACATTCAAACAAGAAGATGGGTAGTGAACAGCAACAGCTAGTTGGAGGAGTAATGAGCGCTAGCTTGCTAAATCCTGATTGGGATGATCCGAGTAAATTCTCGTTCGATCCGAACGCCCAAGCTCGCAGACGTGGCTGAGTGGTTATCGAATTTGCCTGATTTGAGTTGCATCACGGATGAGTGTGAGGGAGACAAAGAGAATCTCTTCGACGAACAAGCTGCTCCTGTGAGTGTCTTACCTTGTACGTCTCTTGGCAGCAGTAACACCCCAAAGCGATTGCGGCTATCTTTAGCCCGGCCTTCGAAGGAAGCAACCACAGTTGCATTCAAGGAGTCTACAAATCAGAGAGTTAGTCATTTCGCCGTGCCCGTGGACTCCCCCGAACGAGAGAAGGCGGCTAAAGGAGTAGTTCCAGCGAAAACTGAAGCCAACACGCAGTGGGCTTTGAGAAATTTCAATGCTTGGGCCCTACACTTACATGTGTACTTGTATCAGGATATTAGTCACTGTGCACTTGTTATGATTCTAAATATGTAATTAGTTGTGTTATGTAAACTGTACTTTATCAAGATCAAAGGGATAATAGAGCACAGTGCACAGTGAAAATAGAGCACACTATGCTTGCTATGGAAAATGGAGCACAGTTCGGTGCTTTGATGTTATATGGCTTCATGCAATAAATCATCAGAAGGTATAGCACATGTGATGCCATCTCTGGCTAGTGAGTATAATACATTCATGTAGATAATAGAGTGTGCTGTGGTATATAGTCTACTCTACTACATGCATGTTCCATGACATCACACATCACAAGATAACTTACATTCTGCAGCATGATGCAGTAGTGCTCGTATCAGCACAGCTGTGATGACAATAATCTTGGAATTCATTGCTTGCAACCCCACTGAGAGCTAGCATCACATTGAAATAATAGTCCAAATCTGCTGTATAGTCTGGTATATATATACAGCAGAGGACTCTCCCCCAGTTGCTGCAGCTAGGGGGCTATTTCTGGGGACTATACTGGGGATTCCCCCACTTCAAAGCTCTCTACTGATAAGAGTGTGTAAACAATGGCTTGTACAACATGCCTGAACATGTGTGGCTACTTACTGAGGTATGTACACAATCCACACCAGTGGGAAGCTGTAACTGCCCACATTGGGTTGTTTCTTCATTTTAGACTTCATGAAACGTGTTTAGTCAGCAACATTGGAGCGGGATGCTCAGCAGGCACATCTGTAAAGTGGTGAACTTGTTCCCAATAATCTTGCCTATCAACCCAATCTTGCAAGGCTATCCAGAACAAAACATCTGCATTTGTTGTTTAGCTTCTTTCCCAAAACCCTCCCAAAACCTTCCCACCTGTTGCTACCGCATTAATTAATGTAATCTAGCAAGCTACGTAGGTGAAGAAGCCCTGGGAACGATCGAGCTACCTTAAGATTGGTATTAATTCTGGGTATTTACATGTAATGTAGCGAATTTAGCGAATGGACATTTTTTGCTAAGATATGTGTTATACACTTGCAAAAGCGCGTACTGCTGCTGCGTATTTAGGCACACAAAAAGGACACAGTTTAAGTGCGTACAGTGCGTACATTGCACAGTGCCGTTTTCTGCTTATATTACGTGTAGAAATATTCTTTCAAAAGCACTAAAGTTAATACCCGCCAAATCCATAAACCCTTCAAACCGTTAAAATTAGTACCCACCAATAATACCAGCCTTGAGGGGTATGACATACTTGTATACATGTTATACTAGGGATACGCACCCACAAGCACATTATACCTCATGTTGCTATACATGCAGGTACATATATACATGCAACAGATAGTTGCTATACAGGCTTATGCAGATGTAGCCTCCTGGTGACAAATGGGGCCAGGCCTGAGACCAGAAATGCTAAACAGCCAGCCAGGCACTTGGTTGTACACCTGCATGCATCGTGTTCCATTCACTAAGTATGTAGTTACGTAGCCTCGTACCCATGACCAGGCCACTCCCCCGAAGAGGGGCTTGGGTGCAGGGCTAGTAGTATTACATACTCAAAGTAGACCATTATCTGCTGAAACATGCACAAATTATGCCTAGCGACTCACTAGCTAATATCAGCTGCCATTAGACAAGTCAGTTAGACCACGCGTACTGGGGGTGGGTGTGATAAAGCCCTGTAGGTATGATACATAATGATTTATATGTGACAGTCCAATGTAGAAGTTGATTCGTCAAGTATTCTGATCATATCACTACGTTAAAAGTGCTGTATCTCTGAACTTCCATTAAGGTCAGAGCTCATACATGCAGCAGAGATGTGTCAGATATTGATGCGTTTACTTAGTGTGTATGAGTCCCGCCCTAAGAGGAAGTTCAGAGATACAGTGCTTTGAATGTACTGACGCAATTGAAATACTCACCGGAATAATATTTGATTTCTGTATAATTATGACTAACAAACTACTGAGCATCCAAAAAATATTGGGGGGTGGGGAGTTCCAACCCCCTACTATATATAAGTATGCGTCTTATATATACTGTTAGAGTAGTAAAAGAACTGTAGTTTTCATCTGCTAGGATTGCGGTAAACATTTTAGCTTCACAATTCAGAAGTGCTTCTCCTGGGTACTGCCATGAGCTGCTCAATTCTCGATCACAGATCTGGCCTGCTAGGCCTTCCAGAGGCAAATGGGATAGACGATTTAAACTACCACTGTATATTTATGGTGGACGCTAGATACTCCTTTGACCTCTCTGCTGGGAGCCAGGCTAAACATACATGTAATTAAAAAACTCGAGTAAAAAATCCCCAATGTGATCAATCATGAAGTTGCCAAGTGTTACATGTTTATTGTAACTTCATGTGATGCACCTGCCTACCACAGAGCCTGAGTGTGACACGAACGATAAGATTCTACTACTGGCCTGTGAGAATGGTGCTCTCCATGCTTGTGACATCAGGAACCGAACAGGAGTGAGTTAATGATCATTCTCCATTGTTTCTTGATGAAGTAGCAGCATGCAATAACAGTTATGAACAACGATAATAGAAATGGAATGTTATGTAGGCAAGGTCGATTTTGAAATTTTGGTACCATTTGAATCTGCTACTCGTATTATGCAATGGTACGTGTACAAATCTAGGATTTCATGTCTGTTTTATGTCAGTACCACCAAAGATGGCAGTGAGTAAGAAAGTATTTGCTAATTCTATTTCCTATGGCTAGCCTGTGGTACTATGTTGCTGGATATTCTTTGGCTACAGATATTCCGGTATTCTGGTGGAAAGTGCCCTCTGGCTAGCTGTTCCTTTGTTACAGATACCACAGCTCTCTGTGGCTCTGAGAATGGCTGCATTACATTGTTGGACTTGAGAAAGTCTGAGTAAGTATCTCTCAAGTATAGCAAATATTATTTACTACTAGTTGCCTAGTATGGTAAATAGAGATGTGAGCGGACAGTGCGATCAAGCGATGTGAACGTGAGTTTCAAACACTACAGTACCTTTGTCTGCTCTCCTGTGGCATCCGTAGCTGTGTTTGAGCATATAATTGGAAAATCTTGCAGATAGAGACATAATTCACCTGGATGTCAGTCGTGTAAAAGTAGCTACTCCAGAATTATTGCTTCTATTATTCTTGTAACTAGCTGACTCACGAAAATAGTCGACCGTGTGTGCATCTGGGGGGCTACCCCAGCCCCAGTCCGCACCATGTGCAACCCGGGGTATAATGATGTCAGCAAAAGGTCTGCATGCATGCCCCTCCAAGAATAATTATTATGCTGATACACATGATACAGCTTAGAGATCTACTTTTAAAGGCCAGTTTAATTTCGTTCTACTGTACCCCTTAGGTAGTGTAGCCTTACTACATAGCAACTACCTGTTCTTGCATGCCTCTGTGTCGCCGCGAGGCATATTACGCTCGCATAATCCTAGTTTAGATGGTTAGAGCTATAGCAGTGCACTGGTACGTATATAAAGTCAGGGGTAGCAACTTTGAGTCTTATTTGTAGAAGTCTCCTTCTGTGTTTGTATGAGCATATAATTGGTAGATAATCATGCCACCATGTTTTCTCCATGCTGGTTCCAGTCAGGCTCTTCTGAAGGCATCATTTAATAATTCCACAGTGAGGTGTGTACTTCCACTGGGAGAGAATAGATGTCTGGCTGGATGCAGTGAGTACTAGTGTGCATGTAAAAACCATCTATACGTATGTGCATCAAGCATTGGCAAGTAGAAAGTATGGCGGGCGAGGGGTCCAATTTGTGTCAAAACTACCAAAACTCTCAGACTTCATACATGTACCTCTGGCAGCAAACAGTTGGCAGTCAAGCGGCCTTTTCAGGGTTGTTGATCGCTATAGGGCATAGTTTCACTTTACTAGACAGCTGACAGATACAATCTCTAGACATGTGCAAAGTCGATTGCAGAGGTAACAAATGGCCCAGGCATGGCTATTAAAACCCTTGCTCCACAAAATTTGTTTCGGTGAAACGTTTTAGCACAACTGATCCGTAAAATATTTGTCCCTTGAAAATTTGGCACTATTTGAAGATTCGATATTCCATCTAGCTCTACAGCAGTTAGTTGTGGCCTCTCAAAGAAGGTTGGTTACTAATCGGTATCATTCTCTTTGTCCACCAAGTATCGCTATAATTCTTACTCTATTATTTTCCTGCTATAATTCTCACTCCATTTTTTCTTGCTCTAATTTTCTTAGATGATGGTGGTTGTCTGGTATGGAACACCCAAGACCCGTTGGACAGAATATCCAAACTAACAGGTCCTGAGCTGGATGGCATTACCAGCGTCAGAAAGGTGGGAGGGAAGATCTACAGTAGCTGCAAAGACGGTAGTGTTAGGGTGTACAACATTGCAGATGTGTAGTGATGTATGTATATGCATATGCCTTTAGTGACTCTTACATGTATGCCTGTCAAAGTTGTGTTTCACACAGAGGAAGTACAAACCTGGTATATCTTTGTGCAGGAATACGCAAGAGTTCACTGCGCTAACCACAGAGCCAAATGTCTTACATGGTAAACACAAAACTAGAAAAATACCAGGTAGCCTAGTAAGGGTTAAACCACTTTGAATTCATAAAGGTCATTATGAGTACCGCCTGTGGGAATTGCATAGTGTATATACTCAAAGAATGACAGTTCATTCTAAGTTTGGCGGTGGGAATTCTTAGGGGGAGTTGAAGATGATCTTCCGGTTCAAATTCATGTTTATATGGTTTGTAAGATCTCAATTTACCCTCACTTTCCTGTAGGTTGCCAAGTCAAACTTGTTTATATTGGTCCATCAGTCTTGTTTCAACTAAAAATGCTGAGAATTAACACTGGAAGGGTTCTGGAGAAGCCAGATTTGTCTAGAATTGATTTAATACACTTTGTCCAGGGTATAGTAAGGGTGATATATTTTTATTCTGTGTGAGTCTTAGCCGATATTTAATCTTTCTTCTAGTTACTTCCTGATTTGCCAGAATACTGCTAGATTTGCAGCAGTGGTAGGCACAACCACTCTCTCTGTCTCCTCAGCCTGATATATAGGATCCCCAGATCTCGCAGCCATGTTCAGTAACAGTTAGAACTAGAGAATCAAATAAATGACAGAGAATGGAGGGTGGGGGGAACTATAACTGATGCTATTTTCATGAGTGAAAATGATGCTTTATTAGCCTGATTGTCATGGGTAGCTATGGCAGACTTAAAGGAGTCATTCGTTGAGAATAGAAGCCCATGATATTTGTACTCTTTCACTACTTCAATAGGGATGCCATTCATAATAAAGTGGTGACTATCAGCATGATTGGGCAAGAAGACCATTATTTTTGTTTTCTCAATTAATGTTGACTCTTAAATCTCATGATTTGCACTGCATTGCCAGTATATAAGTTAATAGACTGTTGTAAGCCGGAGGGGGAGTTTGATAGTTACTGTAGTACCAGGTCATCCGCAAACATTAAATGGCACAACTGTATTCTATTAACAGGGTGAAGCCAGGGGTGTTCGACTGCATAAATTTGTCTACATTACATCACTAATAATATATAGACAGAATAGGAGAGGACTAAGCTTGTCTAACTTCCTATAGCTACAGTGGAAGTAACCTGAGAGCTCACCAGTACCCTCCATTGATACTCTGAAGGCAAGCATGCAGAGAGAGCATTTTTGAGCATCAATTATTATATAAACATGATGATACTTATACTGGCTGGCACTGAACATACGTATATACATGCATGCAGAATTAATAGCTTTTGACAACAACTGTTAATACTCGAAACTTAAGGCAGTCATTCGTCAGGTATTCCTTATCTTGGTGGCCAACTGAAAGTTCAGCATGGGATATAAATTTCGTATAGCCCCTAATAAGTGTGCCTATCTCCTGCACCACTGGACTGCCAGCAACATCGTCACCCACTGCATCATAGTTCACAGTTTTCTCGATATGTCCCTCATCCCGCCTCTGATTAAGCAGCTGCCATGTGATGTCTCCACAGAAGGGACGCTTTAGGCAGTCATCATGCTCTCCTGGCATCAGTTGGACAGCTACAGAAACATGTGTGCCCTTTCCCGTTCCGCTACCATTAGCATTCACCCTGAGGCACATCTTGTACCCTCCAATGTGGGAGTAGAAGGGACAGCTGTACCACAAATCATTTGATTTTTTGCGTTCTTCAAAGTTTGTCATCATAAAGTCAGGCGGAGGGATGAACACAGGAGTGTGGGGCTTGGGTACGACCAGGGCTACTTGACTTAGCGCAGATATCAGTGCCTGAATTTGTTTCTGCTGCTGATTGACGGCACACTGTTGGTCAGTGATAATGGACTCTTGTTCTTTGATCTTGGCACCCTGTTCTTCGATTCTGGTGTACTGTTCGACAGCCGTTGCTTTCATACGGGAACTCTGTTCTTCAAATTTTCTGTTCAGTCCTTCGATTTTTATACCTTGTTCTTCAATTCTAGTTTCCAGCTCAGTCATTTGCCCTTTAATAGCATTCTGGTGCTCTATGAACACTGCTTCGAACGTTTGGTGGTGCTCCCTGATTGTGTCCTGCTGTTCTTTGGTTACCCTGGAGACTATGGATAAGTGGGTTTTCATACTTTCGGCCACGTGGCATTGCATGTGTTGCCGCTCACATTCAAGTTCACAGCCGACATAACTGAATTCACATTCAATTATCTGCCTGGGGCACACTTGAAAATGCTTCTCCAGATCTTGCCGTTCAATCCCATTCTCCTCGCATTTGTTTGGGCAAGGCAGGGGGTACTTCTCACACACAGCCCAGTGTGCATTGGTCACTTCAGTGTACGTGGCTTCGTAGCTGCAGTACCTGCAAGTGAATGGGCGGTTTGGACAATCATTTGCCTTGTGACTCTCAAGTTGACCTCGCTGAAATTCACCGTAACAGTCACAAGGGCAGTCCACCAATACAAATTGGCATTCCCCCTCAATTGCAAGTGAATCATAGTTCAAATGCCCATCGATATCACCTTGTGTACCAGACCACTGACAACCCAGACTCTTGTTAGGACACTCAATAGGAAATTTCTCACAAAATCGCAAGTGCTCGCCTGTCACTTCATTGTACGTTGCTTTATGGTCACAGAAATCACAGGTAAAGGGACGGTTTGGACAACTGGTCGCCTCATGCTCCTCGAGTTGGTCTCGCTGGAACGGAACACCACACAAGTAACGGCAATCCATCGTTACATACTGGCAGTCCCCTTCCGACATATTTTTACTTAGATGCTGATCAAGACTGCCCAATTCTCCCACCCATTCACACCCCTTGCCCTCGTTTGGGCAACGAACTTGGAGGTCGTTGACTTTGCGCTTGAAAAACTTGTCTGGGTGTGTTTCCAACACTGATTTTTTACACAATGGGCAAGGCTCTCGGCTGCCTTGAAGGTTGGTGACGGCCTCTTTCGAGAGATGGTTCCCACAGCAGACTGTTTGATAGGGCTCTCGGAGAAGATCAAAAGTGATTGGGCAGTAAAATTCTTGTGACGGTTTCTCGACAAAGTCATAGTTGTCTTGATCTTCATCAGGAACTTTCAGTGAGGCAAGGGTGCTCTTGGCGGAGGTCATATCTCTTTCTCAATCAATGTCCGGACTACGTAGCTAGCTAACTGGAGATTGGTAGGGGATGCACCATTGAGTCTTACAATAGTACGGTTAGTCGGCTACGTAATGCACGCGAAACATAGGGGTGTGGCAATACGCAGTTAAGGGCGCGGGCGCCCGGGCGTTGCTGAAGATAACATCATTGCATGCGACGTTAAGGGGGGAGGGGATCCGGATAGCTAGTATGGCTAGAAGTATACAAATTACTCTACTTAGCATCCTTGTAGGTGGCAAGGAAAGCTTTCTGTGCAATAATGGCTGCAATAGGTATGCTCGTATGCCTTCTCCCAGGATGTGGCAAATAATCTCTACCGACACCACCAGTATCAACTGCTAGTTCCTCCTTGTAATGGAAGCATACAAGATATTTGTGTAGTATTGAATCAAACACATTCCTGAATGAGGCACTCGAATATGCAATCACACATGGGGAAGGCCTCCAGGTATACTTGCTGCTGCTTTCAAGTAGCTACTCATTTTGCTTCCTCTCCTCTATACATAATAAAAATGATAAAGAAATTTCTGTCAATAATGATTATTAATACCCTGCTTGTATAGGCAGGTGTAACAATAGGTGTTTATAAAACACTCCACAGACTATAACAGTAGTAGTCTGTAGCATACGAGTGATACTTACCTTCACAAAGGAGTTCGGGATTTTCACACAAATGTGTGGTTTGTGCAATAGGATCCGGAGTGGTGGTTGACCGCATACATAAAAAATGAACACAGAAATGTATCACTGGGAATGAATTATGAGGCTGTAGGTTATAATATGCACCTCAGTCAATGAAATGGATGCAGCCTGCAGGAGATCTATCACCTTCTTCCACAGCTAGGGTGCCTGGGTGGGAGACCTGCAGTTGCTCAATTGGGGTGCAGCAAATAGGTAGCTCTTGGTGAGGCATTGTTGTTAAGATGATGAATGCATGCTTCATCCCACCAAATGCAGTAACATACTGATACAAGTGCTACATGAAGGAGAACACATGTACTGAAAGGGCACTGACAGCAAATAATATGTATTGGTGGTATGCATGCTGCACGCTCGTAATCATCACAAAGTATGTAGTACCAGTGCAGAAGTTCCCAAATGAAATATATGCTCCAGTTTCTGGGACGTGGGAAATCTAAATGTCAGCTTCACTCCACTCCTTCTTCAGGAAAATGGCCTTGCATCTCAGTCCTATAGGCTTCAATTTTCTGCAATATAAATTAATGGTAGACACATGCATTTGCTTGGCAATTCATGCTTGTACAGTGCATGCATATCATACCATGTCATTACATGCATAAATAATGTTCAGTATGTAAGTATCCCACCTCTTTTCTTTCCCTTTTCATGGTGTCCTGTATTGCCTAAACAGGCCAATAATTTACATAATGTAGTATTGTTGTGTGCTTTTACCTTCTTTTGATCAATCCGTAGGGACTCCATGTATTCTTCATCCTGTTGCTGTCTAACTCTTCTTTCCTCTTCAAGGCTCTCACCCAAGTACAAGTACATACGAGTACAAGAGTCTGAGTACTGGCTCCTTTGAACCAGTGGGCTACAAGTATATAAGTACCTCTCTTCATGGATATACATGCATTCTTGTACCATAGTGCGTGGGCGTATGAAAGGCGCCGCCACAGTGCACAAATCCCATGTACAGAAGCTGAACCTTTGAAGCCAGGGTACATCCATGTACCCTAGGGTACATGAGGGTTGCTAGGCTACTGAGGTTTCTTCTCATAACTGTGAAATTAATTATCTACAAAAACATTTTCAAAGCGCAATTAGTGGTGCACTATAGCACAAGTCATCTGTACCATGGGTTTCTACTGTACATGGGATTGTACCCTTCGTGCAGTTTTATGTATTCCCGAGGAATACATAAAACTGCACTCAGGGTACAACCCCCATGTACAGTAGAAACCCATGGTACAAATATAGCCTAACATGTACACTTCTTTTACCCACGCACATGCGCACTGCGCACTGCATGTTCTAAAGTATTCACATCAATCTCTAATTAGCTAACTGCATTTTTGCATTTGACAGTTAGTGTACAGTGCAGGTAATCACTGTACATAGTGATAATGACAACTTTCCAGAAGTTGGCCTTATTAGCCGACCGCTTACAAGCCAGGTATAATAATACTTTTACTGGCCATACAAGATATATATATGACATTAAGTCTGGACAACTCAATTCTGATACATGTATCAGGCTAACAGCTGTAGGTACGTACACTGCTTCCTGTGTGATATTTTATATCACCCAGATAGGTCTAAAATCTAAGCCTTAAGTCTTCCTGTTACCTCATTACTGTAATAAAATTGGGACTACAAATTAGTTCCAGTCCAAGCCCATGGGAAACACACTCGGTTGTTTGATAGCAGGTTGTTTCATTGACTGCTATCAACAACCTCCTGAATTTGCATGCCATATATCCTTCGGGCTTGGACGTCGACTCTAACCATATATAACATACATTCTCATCAGCATTGGTATTTGTGTGCTTGCTGGACCCAAGGCCATCGACATCATTATGCACAGTAATTACCTGCAAATAAAGAATGTATTGTAGCTACAATCATTCATTCCATATCACATAATTATTCTAGGAAGGCAAATACTAATGCAAGTTGATTCAGTTGACTATAGAAGTTGACTTCTGAACATGCATCACGTGTGTGTACGTGTGTGTGTGTGTGTGTGTGTGTGTGTGTGTGTGTGCGTGCACAAGAGTACATCTGTGCATGGATGCCGTGGAGATATTGTACTATGGCTACATACATTCTCATCAGCATTGGTATTCATTTGTCCACTGGGCACAGCATTTGGAAGTCCATCATCACTTTGCACAGTGATTATACCTGCATATAAAAAAAATGTATTGTACACTGATTCATGCATGCATTGTATTCTAGGAAGATATCTATTGATGCAAGGTTGATCCAGTTAATAAGAGTTGACCATATGGTTTATAATACGCCTAGCGGTTCCTTTGAACTTGTAAGGTATGTTAACTTTACTACAATGTATGCATGGCCTAGGTATGTGTATATCTATCATGGTAGAGCTATATATTCAGATCATGTGTCGATGAATGTCAGATAAGGATTCATTTTATGGGGCTCATAAATCATAGGTGAATAGCTACTAAAAAGTTAGCCACTAATCTAGTACAAATAAAGACAGTATTGACTCCACTTGAAACAAGCAGATATCATACCTTTGTATCATCACTGTTGTGGCCAGGCAATAGGAAAGATTGAAACTCCGAGACGTTGGTGCGATACTTGAAGTTCTACAAGAATTTCGAGCCCCTCCCCATTCGAGACCTCATCGCTATCAGCCTTCTCTGCCATCGCCTTTACTATTCGTAACAGCCGTGAAGTGGCAGAGGAGGTTGAAAGAGGTCCACGTGCGCACATATAGCGATACTGAAAGCGATCGGTGCATGCTGCGGAACGGAAGGGGGCTGGCTTTAATACGGGCCTTGCGAATTGGAATACGGTTTGGACTGAGGGTCAAGACGTGGTTCTAGAATAATCTTGGGTCTGGACCGTCGGCACTTGGAGAGAATGGCAGAGGATCGTTTCGACGGCGTTCTGCTTGGAATAGCCCAACAGCATACCAGTGGAATCACCGAGGTGGGTTTGAGTTTGGAAAATGGAACAAGGAGTTTGGAATCTTGAGGCGGCCTACGAAGTGCGCTTTATTTAGATATCGCCTGCACGTGTCGTGTACTTTAGTATAGAAAATATAGCTCCGAAGCTATATTATCTATGACTGTAGTTGCTTATGTTTGCCCCTATTATACTCTCACCAGACTTAACCGACTCAGCACTTTTATAGTGCATATCCAATTAGTATCCAGAGCTTGCAAGTACAGGTTCATTGCTACCTACCACTTTAATATCTAGGCAGCACGAGAGTAAGCTAGCTTGGCCTGTGCTGGTAGACTATATTTGTATGGTAACACATGATCGTAAGTCCATGACACCAACCAGAACTTTTGCACAGTCACAGATTATGTTTGGCATGCAAGCAGCCCCACCCATTTTTGCTTGGACCCTTTACCAGTATGATGTAATTGGGGGGGGGGGGGGCAAAAGTGAGCACTAAGTTGAGAAAATAGTATAAACAAGAGTATTTTTTTGGACAAAAAAAAACCACATCAAAACATGTTTGCTTGTATTTTCTCCATTTAGGGCTCACTTTTACCCCTCCCCATTACTTCATAATGGTAAAGGGTCTGTCACGTTTAATTTGGACCCCCCTCAAATTGGTTCCCCCCGGAACGAATTTTTCTGAAATATTTGGACCCCCCCCCCCTCCCCGAAAAATTTGTTCCTACCCAAGGGCCTGCATTCGAAAGTTTAGATATGCTGGCTGGCCATTCCACGAAGGTCCCAAGGTTACAAAAGTACATATAAGAGGTGTATAGAAGATATTTTTTGCCTTTCTTGCTTACTGCAGCTCCCAGGGTACGTCTAGACTTTGTGTCAGAGCCTCTGTACAAGTAGAGATGCGTGCACTAGAAACGGGCGGCGATCGAGCGATGCGAATGTGGAGTTTCAAGCAGCACAGCCCATCTCCCAAGGGCCCCAAGATTTAAATAGTGCATGCCAGAGGTATATAAAGATTTCTTGCTAACTGCAGCTCCAAGGTTAGTAGAGTTTGTGTAGCTTCTGTAGAGATACAAGCGCTAGAAATGTATGGCATAATTGAGTGATGCAAATGTGAGTTTCAAGCAGCACAGCCTGTCTCCCATAGCAGCCAATTTAGCAGTATCCAAAATTCGATAGCAACATGTTCCGCCATTGGCTCTTCGCTGCGACAAAAGTGGGTAGATTTCCTTCTCTCCATGCAGGTCATGGCTCTATAAATTATACTACATGTATTATGGGGGTCCATATCTGTTTGAGAAAATAACCTCCAGCAGATACCTAAGAGGGAGTCCAAATGTTTTGGAGGGGCCCATATGTAGTAGTATACATTATGGAGGGTCCATATTTCTTTGGAAAAAAATTAAGTTCCGGCAGATATATAGGGGGGTCCAAATGTTTCAGAGGGGGTCCAAATTTTACAGTAAAATAAGTTCCGGGGGGTCCATATTTTTAGAAAAATTAGTTCCGGGGGGAACCAATTTTGGGGGGTCCATTTTTGCCGTGACAAGTCCATTTAACATGCTATTGCTAGCTCATACTTATCTTTGAAGAAGTTGATAGGACTTGTAGCTGGGAATTAAGGGCTCTGCCCACTTGGTCAACGTTTTGACTTCAGCACTTAATCAAGTCAATTAGGCCTGACCCTTAATTCTGCCTTTATTCCTGTCCTTGTGCCTCAGGAGCATGCATGGTCTTAGAACCCGAGAGGCTGTCCAAAAGCTGGAGACCAGCCCCATACTCCGAGGTCCCAGCCTCATACTCCGCGGTCCCAGAAGCAACAAAGTAGATGAGGCCATACCAAATTGATTTCATGTTTCACGGATCCAGCGGGTCTAATTTTTTACGGATAAAGAAAAAATCTAGCTTATTTTAGTGGGCGTGGTCTCTCTATAGCTCACGTGAGCCATGGTAGCTGCTTTTTAATATGGCGACATCGTTCGAGGTTTACAAGAGTATGCTTTATCTGTATCATGGCTACATTGGCAAGCGTGGCCAGGAAGTGGTGAAACCTCGAACTGTCCTCAAGTGCTCATACGTATGTACTTGAGGACAGTTTGTATGTATGTACTTGCTGATGGTCTTTATAATGATATTCACATATATATATATTATATGAATGCACAATACCGTAGTCTTGATCACTCGCTTATGGCTACTGCGCAAAAGGAGTACAAAATATTCTGTTCAGTACGCTTATTGAGTTTCGGAATTCTTCCAAGGATGCGTCGATTAGTCTGTGCAGGTTAGTTGTACTCTGCAGTTTTGTGTTCATTAAAACACTCTTACCCTTGGGAGTGTATCTACATGTATACAATCCTCCTGTAGAATATAGATCATGGAATATCGCTATTATCCTTCCTATGTCTCCCTCCCCCTTCTTCCCCTGTCCTCCTTCAACCCCTCTCCCTTCATCTTCTCCACCCTCCTCTTTCTTCCTCCCCCTCTTCTTCTTCTCTGCTCTTCTCTTCCCTCTTTCCCCCTTCCTCCTTCTTCTCCTCCCGCTCCCGCCCCCCTGTTCTCCCCCTCCTTCTTCCTCCTTCCTTTCTTCTCTGCACTTCTCTTCCCTCTTTCCCCCTTCTCCTCCTTTCTCCCCCCGCCCCCCCTCCCGTTCTCCCCCTCCTTTCTCCTCCTTCTCTTCCCTCCTCCCTCTTTCCCGCCTCTCTTCCTTCCTCTCCTCCGCCCTTCTCCCCTCTCCTACTTCTCGTCTTTTCCCCTCCCCCTCATTCCTGCTTCCCTTGTCCTCAGCTGTTAGACACGTTCTTCAGTTTCCTAAGGAGGAAGACGGACTACTACACTGGGGCCGAGAAGGGCAGGGCTGAAAAGGTAAGTAGACATTTGTAGGCAGTAAGTAGCCTCATTCCTGACTGTGCAGCCTGGGAATGAGGCTAGGCAGTAAGGAACCCAAGCAAAAGATAAGGGAAAGTGTCACACTCAACTTTATTCCATAATTCCAAATACATTATAACTGTAACAAAAGAATAAACACTGGCCCATGAGGCCAGTACTGTATATTTGTATAATATGCATAATCAGTGCACCTGTATGTCACTAGATGTGAAATGTTTAGGGTTAAAAGTTGAACTGTACTGTGAGTACTAAATTACCACGACTGTGCATGTATATACAGATTGGGGTGAAAGCTAGTGGTGTAGTCCAGTGAAGTGCATCTCTAGATAGTAGTGTTACAGTGTTACAGCTGCTGCTATCAGCAAGGCAGCTATTGCAATTTGGCTACTTTGCTGATGTGAGACTCCTGCAGGGAACAGAGTATAAATTGTGTGTGTTAATCGTAAAAGAAACTCTTCGCATAATTACCGTAATGCCTTTGTGAAAAACTTTTGCACTTGTGCCATTTTAGGTTAAGTACTTTGCGATCTTACATATATCTTTGTGATTGTGGCTACGTGTTTTGTGATCTCAGCTCTATTGACATCAGTATTGCTACAGGAATACAATTACTTAGTTCCTGTGGGCGTGGCACTTCAGCAAGCATGCATTTGCACTTTAGCCCAGAATGCTAACCAGAGCACAGCGATGTCTGCATGGCTAAGCACAACAATCGTATTGCTGGAGATTAGCAAGGCTTCATGTACATGAGCTGTGATAGTAAGCAAAGAAGGGAGGACCATCAGTGGGGTCAATGACATCTTCCAGAGCTGACTTCCAATAGATTTCAAACACTGTAGTGTGTACCTCAGCTCTATACTATATGTAACCTATAGCTGATCAGCACAGTTGCCATGGGAGAGTGGAGAGCTGTTTATTGCTGGGAACTCTCTCTCCCATCGACTGATTGATCACTACTGCACCGCTGTCTCTCTTCTAGCAGTATCTCCCACGAATGTGCTGTTTGCAGTTCATTGTATGGCATGGAGTCATGTTAACTAGGAAAGCCTTCAATCAACAACTACAATGAATCTGAGAATACATAAATGATGTGAATGCAGATTAGCTCGTAACTGCTAATTCATACAGTACAATGCTGTACACATTTACCGAAGGTAAGGTTTTGCATTTAGTTACTGTAACGCACCGTTGCCAGACTCTGTATGTGTAGGAGTGGTGGTTGGAGGGAAGTGAGAGGTGAGGGTTGGGTCTGTGGTTGTTTCTGGAGTGGGTAGGGCAGACAAAGAAATACTGATACCCAGGGTCCATACTGATACTGGGTACATAACTATAGATGATTAATTATGTGCATACATTTATACGGTATAATATTGTACCACATGTACTAAATGATTATGGTAGCCAGAGCACAAGAACAAGATTGATACAGCAACAGGTCAGTCCAAGCTAAATACAATTGTAGAATGGTCTCCAGTAGCTTCCAGTTATTCGTTACAATTATTAGTAATCAGTATCTGATGGCTAATAAAGGCAGGGGTTGCCTCTTCCTATGAACTTAGTGTTGTCATAGTGGCTTACGACGTGGTGTAATAAGGCATAGTATAATGTTTATGTAATAGCCATTGGCGTGCATTGTGTTAACTAACTCCAATCAGGATTAGCCTCGTACCCAGCCGTCCCAGCTTTTTTTCGCTTCCTGGGACGGCTGGGTACGAGGCTAAATCAGGATCCAAAAGATGCTTCATGTCTTTGGCACATGCAACTGTATGTCATTGCTGCTCATGGTCAACTGGTCTTACAGCTGGTGTACGTACCTTGCATGATTATTATGGTGAGCTCGGGTGTTGTATCACAGATTGCAGTGCCACAGAGTACACTACAGTGCAGTTTGGTTGCATTAAGCGTCCACGAAGCTATAAACTCTAGGATGTATTCTTGAAGCATCAATCCAGAATCTCCTGATTTGATTCGAAAAGTTGAGCTGTTGTCACTACAACTGACATGTGACGACCCACACAACAGAGCGATACCATTCTTGTAGAACCGTAGCGATTGGCTGGTATTGGTATTGTTCAGTGAGCATGTTACGCTCACCAGTTCACCTCTCGTTGGTGTGAGAGTGCCTTCCGGCTGGATTGATAGTGTGCCTAATGTGTGTGTGTGTAGGTGATGGCATAAGGTGGGGAAGGGGTGGAGAAAAGTGCCTAGTAAGCGGAAATTTTTTTAATCTCGGGCTCACCCTGCAATGCTCTGTAATCACCTAGTTAGTGTAGAATGGATGTAGTAAGTACCTCTAATGTACATCAGGAAAAATCTTTTTGATCATAGTATCGCTTGCCAAATGTAGAGATCATGTTTAACACACTATACTGAAGCTCAATGACATGTGACCAAACGCATTCCAGGATTATTGCGTATTACGGTTGTTTAAATCTGTAGAATGGATTTTGTAATACTAGCACTGTTGGTTTAGACATCCTTTTTGAGATCTTGGAAATAAATACACTGCAGTTTTGAAACCTATTGTCAGCACATATCGAAGACTAGCCTTGTTTAATTTCCAGGCCCATGTGTGCATTTCAGTTTAGCGTAGCGGTGGGCCTGGTACATTTTCTCGTGTACGTAACACGTAGGGTAAAACGGAGGCAGAAGAATGTTTTTTGTTGCATGGATGAGGGCAGCTGCAGTTCTCAGACAACGAAGGAAGGCAGCGAATCTACACTTCTTACAGCTACTCTTCGGAGCCCGTTTGTACCACAGACAAAGCACTGCACCAATGTAAAGCCTAGCCTCACTAGCCTCCAGTGGTCCGTACTCAGTTGTTGTAGCAGCGAATTTAGTATACAACTCTGGACTGCGTAACGTATAATATTGTATCGACTGGAATGTTTTCTCCTTTGATTCGCTTGCTGCGCTTCAGCGAATTTCTCTATTAAACAAGTAATATCAAGAATAGCATTGTGGCAGACAGTTTGCATATAAATTTCTGAAGCTACTTCATTCCCAAAGTTGCCCCAAATGAGCTGTACTGTAGCTCTCAGTTACCCTCGTCCCCAGGCTCTGTGCATGTTTCACACTGGAGAGCCTGGTACTATTTCTCACGTGATTTAACTTACACAATTGCACGTGGGCAGGACCGCTTGAAAAACTGTTGCACTTCTCTACCTTTTGCTGGTGACAGTGTTGCAGCTCTCAGTCTGTGGTATGAACGGGCTACGAACAGTAGCTACAAGAAGTGTTGATTTGCTGCCTTCCTTCATTGTCTGAGAACTGCAGCTGTCCTCGCCCACGAAAAATTCACCCTTCTACCTCCCTTCTACCCTCCACGTCACGCACGTGAGAAAAAGTACCAGGCCCACAGCTGCGCTAAAGTGAAACGCACACGTTGGCCTGGGAACGAGGCTAGCCCTGAGTCCTATGGCCAGTGAGTAGAGGAGGTTGGAAGGCATCGCATGTGTGTCACTCACTATTACATATGGCTAGTAGCACTCCGTTGAGAAGAGTGGAAGTTATGCAGAGTTGTATGGTATCTGGCCCAAGCAAACGCTTACAACCATGGAGGGTACAGTTAGGTACGCCCTCTCAAATATCTTGGCTTGTGAGTATGGAACTGTGGGTGCGGTTTTACTGCTCAGATTCTAACTATTTTACTTTGAAAAAGCCTGTAAACTTGCACATTACTCACGAATCGAGCTGCTATACTGCTCTCTCTGCCAGAAGACTCTACATTACATACTAGTTAAAGCACCGCTTACGCTCGTGCACTACGGGAAATATTGCACTCGGGCGTGGTCGAGAGGCTAATAGAGCACTCGGCTTCGCCTCGTGCTCTATTAGCCTCTCGACCATGCCCTTGTGCAATATTTCCCGTAGTGCACGAGCGTAAGCGGTGCTTTAACTGGTTTATTGCAGTATACGGAGACATTCAAACAAGAAGATGGGTAGTGAACAGCAACAGCTAGTTGGAGGAGTAATGAGCGCTAGCTTGCTAAATCCTGATTGGGATGATCCGAGTAAATTCTCGTTCGATCCGAACGCCCAAGCTCGCAGACGTGGCTGAGTGGTTATCGAATTTGCCTGATTTGAGTTGCATCACGGATGAGTGTGAGGGAGACAAAGAGAATCTCTTCGACGAACAAGCTGCTCCTGTGAGTGTCTTACCTTGTACGTCTCTTGGCAGCAGTAACACCCCAAAGCGATTGCGGCTATCTTTAGCCCGGCCTTCGAAGGAAGCAACCACAGTTGCATTCAAGGAGTCTACAAATCAGAGAGTTAGTCATTTCGCCGTGCCCGTGGACTCCCCCGAACGAGAGAAGGCGGCTAAAGGAGTAGTTCCAGCGAAAACTGAAGCCAACACGCAGTGGGCTTTGAGAAATTTCAATGCTTGGGCCCTACACTTACATGTGTACTTGTATCAGGATATTAGTCACTGTGCACTTGTTATGATTCTAAATATGTAATTAGTTGTGTTATGTAAACTGTACTTTATCAAGATCAAAGGGATAATAGAGCACAGTGCACAGTGAAAATAGAGCACACTATGCTTGCTATGGAAAATGGAGCACAGTTCGGTGCTTTGATGTTATATGGCTTCATGCAATAAATCATCAGAAGGTATAGCACATGTGATGCCATCTCTGGCTAGTGAGTATAATACATTCATGTAGATAATAGAGTGTGCTGTGGTATATAGTCTACTCTACTACATGCATGTTCCATGACATCACACATCACAAGATAACTTACATTCTGCAGCATGATGCAGTAGTGCTCGTATCAGCACAGCTGTGATGACAATAATCTTGGAATTCATTGCTTGCAACCCCACTGAGAGCTAGCATCACATTGAAATAATAGTCCAAATCTGCTGTATAGTCTGGTATATATATACAGCAGAGGACTCTCCCCCAGTTGCTGCAGCTAGGGGGCTATTTCTGGGGACTATACTGGGGATTCCCCCACTTCAAAGCTCTCTACTGATAAGAGTGTGTAAACAATGGCTTGTACAACATGCCTGAACATGTGTGGCTACTTACTGAGGTATGTACACAATCCACACCAGTGGGAAGCTGTAACTGCCCACATTGGGTTGTTTCTTCATTTTAGACTTCATGAAACGTGTTTAGTCAGCAACATTGGAGCGGGATGCTCAGCAGGCACATCTGTAAAGTGGTGAACTTGTTCCCAATAATCTTGCCTATCAACCCAATCTTGCAAGGCTATCCAGAACAAAACATCTGCATTTGTTGTTTAGCTTCTTTCCCAAAACCCTCCCAAAACCTTCCCACCTGTTGCTACCGCATTAATTAATGTAATCTAGCAAGCTACGTAGGTGAAGAAGCCCTGGGAACGATCGAGCTACCTTAAGATTGGTATTAATTCTGGGTATTTACATGTAATGTAGCGAATTTAGCGAATGGACATTTTTTGCTAAGATATGTGTTATACACTTGCAAAAGCGCGTACTGCTGCTGCGTATTTAGGCACACAAAAAGGACACAGTTTAAGTGCGTACAGTGCGTACATTGCACAGTGCCGTTTTCTGCTTATATTACGTGTAGAAATATTCTTTCAAAAGCACTAAAGTTAATACCCGCCAAATCCATAAACCCTTCAAACCGTTAAAATTAGTACCCACCAATAATACCAGCCTTGAGGGGTATGACATACTTGTATACATGTTATACTAGGGATACGCACCCACAAGCACATTATACCTCATGTTGCTATACATGCAGGTACATATATACATGCAACAGATAGTTGCTATACAGGCTTATGCAGATGTAGCCTCCTGGTGACAAATGGGGCCAGGCCTGAGACCAGAAATGCTAAACAGCCAGCCAGGCACTTGGTTGTACACCTGCATGCATCGTGTTCCATTCACTAAGTATGTAGTTACGTAGCCTCGTACCCATGACCAGGCCAGCCCTCCCCCCCCCCCCCGAAGAGGGGCTTGGGTGCAGGGCTAGTAGTATTACATACTCAAAGTAGACCATTATCTGCTGAAACATGCACAAATTATGCCTAGCGACTCACTAGCTAATATCAGCTGCCATTAGACAAGTCAGTTAGACCACGCGTACTGGGGGTGGGTGTGATAAAGCCCTGTAGGTATGATACATAATGATTTATATGTGACAGTCCAATGTAGAAGTTGATTCGTCAAGTATTCTGATCATATCACTACGTTAAAAGTGCTGTATCTCTGAACTTCCATTAAGGTCAGAGCTCATACATGCAGCAGAGATGTGTCAGATATTGATGCGTTTACTTAGTGTGTATGAGTCCCGCCCTAAGAGGAAGTTCAGAGATACAGTGCTTTGAATGTACTGACGCAATTGAAATACTCACCGGAATAATATTTGATTTCTGTATAATTATGACTAACAAACTACTGAGCATCCAAAAAATATTGGGGGGTGGGGAGTTCCAACCCCCTACTATATATAAGTATGCGTCTTATATATACTGTTAGAGTAGTAAAAGAACTGTACTTTTCATCTGCTAGGATTGCGGTAAACATTTTAGCTTCACAATTCAGAAGTGCTTCTCCTGGGTACTGCCATGAGCTGCTCAATTCTCGATCACAGATCTGGCCTGCTAGGCCTTCCAGAGGCAAATGGGATAGACGATTTAAACTACCACTGTATACCTGCCTAGACCACAGAGCCTGAGTGTGACACGAACGATAAGATTCTACTACTGGCCTGTGAGAATGGTGCTCTCCATGCTTGTGACATCAGGAACCGAACAGGAGTGAGTTAATGATCATTCTCCATTGTTTCTTGATGAAGTAGCAGCATGCAATAACAGTTATGAACAACGATAATAGAAATGGAATGTTATGTAGGCAAGGTCGATTTTGAAATTTTGGTACCATTTGAATCTGCTACTCGTATTATGCAATGGTACGTGTACAAATCTAGGATTTCATGTCTGTTTTATGTCAGTACCACCAAAGATGGCAGTGAGTAAGAAAGTATTTGCTAATTCTATTTCCTATGGCTAGCCTGTGGTACTATGTTGCTGGATATTCTTTGGCTACAGATATTCCGGTATTCTGGTGGAAAGTGTCCTCTGGCTAGCTGTTCCTTTGTTACGGATACCACAGCTCTCTGTGGCTCTGAGAATGGCTGCATTACATTGTTGGACTTGAGAAAGTCTGAGTAAGTATCTCTCAAGTATAGCAAATATTATTTACTACTAGTTGCCTAGTATGGTAAATAGAGATGTGAGCGGACAGTGCGATCAAGCGATGTGAACGTGAGTTTCAAACACTACAGTACCTTTGTCTGCTCTCCTGTGGCATCCGTAGCTGTGTTTGAGCATATAATTGGAAAATCTTGCAGATAGAGACATAATTCACCTGGATGTCAGTCGTGTAAAAGTAGCTACTCCAGAATTATTGCTTCTATTATTCTTGTAACTAGCTGACTCACGAAAATAGTCGACCGTGTGTGCATCTGGGGGGCTACCCCAGCCCCAGTCCGCACCATGTGCAACCCGGGGTATAATGATGTCAGCAAAAGGTCTGCATGCATGCCCCTCCAAGAATAATTATTATGCTGATACACATGATACAGCTTAGAGATCTACTTTTAAAGGCCAGTTTAATTTCGTTCTACTGTACCCCTTAGGTAGTGTAGCCTTACTACATAGCAACTACCTGTTCTTGCATGCCTCTGTGTCGCCGCGAGGCATATTACGCTCGCATAATCCTAGTTTAGATGGTTAGAGCTATAGCAGTGCACTGGTACGTATATAAAGTCAGGGGTAGCAACTTTGAGTCTTATTTGTAGAAGTCTCCTTCTGTGTTTGTATGAGCATATAATTGGTAGATAATCATGCCACCATGTTTTCTCCATGCTGGTTCCAGTCAGGCTCTTCTGAAGGCATCATTTAATAATTCCACAGTGAGGTGTGTACTTCCACTGGGAGAGAATAGATGTCTGGCTGGATGCAGTGAGTACTAGTGTGCATGTAAAAACCATCTATACGTATGTGCATCAAGCATTGGCAAGTAGAAAGTATGGCGGGCGAGGGGTCCAATTTGTGTCAAAACTACCAAAACTCTCAGACTTCATACATGTACCTCTGGCAGCAAACAGTTGGCAGTCAAGCGGCCTTTTCAGGGTTGTTGATCGCTATAGGGCATAGTTTCACTTTACTAGACAGCTGACAGATACAATCTCTAGACATGTGCAAAGTCGATTGCAGAGGTACGGCTAACACAAATGGCCCAGGCATGGCTATTAAAACCCTTGCTCCACAAAATTTGTTTCGGTGAAACGTTTTAGCACAACCGATCCGTAAAATATTTGTCCCTTGAAAATTTGGCACTATTTGAAGATTCAATATTCCATCTAGCTCTACAGCAGTTAGTTGTGGCCTCTCAAAGGAAGTTGGTTACTAATCGGTATCATTCTCTTTGTCCACCAAGTATCGCTATAATTCTTACTCTATTATTTTCCTGCTATAATTCTCACTCCATTTTTTCTTGCTCTAATTTTCTTAGATGATGGTGGTTGTCTGGTATGGAACACCCAAGACCCGTTGGACAGAATATCCAAACTAACAGGTCCTGAGCTGGATGGCATTACCAGCGTCAGAAAGGTGGGAGGGAAGATCTACAGTAGCTGCAAAGACGGTAGTGTTAGGGTGTACAACATTGCAGATGTGTAGTGATGTATGTATATGCATATGCCTTTAGTGACTCTTACATGTATGCCTGTCAAAGTTGTGTTTCACACAGAGGAAGTACAAACCTGGTATATCTTTGTGCAGGAATATGCAAGAGTTCACTGCGCTAACCACAGAGCCAAATGTCTTACATGGTAAACACAAAACTAGAAAAATACCAGGTAGCCTAGTAAGGGTTAAACCACTTTGAATTCATAAAGGTCATTATGAGTACCACCTGTGGGAATTGCATAGTGTATATGCTCAAAGAATGACAGTTCATTCTAAGTTTGGCGGTGGGAATTCTTAGGGGGAGTTGAAGATGATCTTCCGGTTCAAATTACATGTTTATATGGTTTGTAAGATCTCAATTTACCCTCACTTTCCTGTAGGTTGCCAAGTCAAACTTGTTTATATTGGTCCATCAGTCTTGTTTCAACTAAAAATGCTGAGAATTAACACTGGAAGGGTTCTGGAGAAGCCAGATTTGTCTAGAATTGATTTAATACACTTTGTCCAGGGTATAGTAAGGGTGATATATTTTTATTCTGTGTGAGTCTTAGCCAATATTTAATCAAGATAAACTTTCTTCTAGTTACCAATCAGATTCTTCCTGATATGCCAGAATACTGCTAGATTTGCAGCAGTGGTAGGCACAACCAGAACAAATTTGCAAAATCGTTTGTGCGCTCTCTCTGTCTCCTCAGCCTGATATATATAGGATCCCCAGATCTCGCAGCCATGTTCAGTAACAGTTAGAACTAGAGAATCAAATAAACGACAGAGAATGGAGGGAGGGGGGAACTATAACTGATGCTATTTTCATGAGTGAAAATAGTGCTTTATTAGCCTGATTGTCATGGGTAGCTATGGTAGACTTAAAGGAGCCATTCGTTGAGAATAGAAGCCCAAGATATTTGTACTCTTTCACTACTTCAATAGGGATGCCATTCATAATAAAGTGGTGACTATCAGCATGATATGATTGGGCGAGAATACCATTATTTTTATTTTCTCAATGTTGCATTGCCAGTATATAAATTAATAGACTGTTGTAAGCTGGAGGGGGAGTTTGATACTGTAGTACCAGGTCATCCGCAAACATTAAATGGCACAACTGTATTCTATTAACAGGGGTGAAGCCAGGGGTGTTCAACTGCATGAATTTGTCTACGTTACATCACTAATAATATATAGACAGAACAGGAGAGGACTAAGTTTACAACCTTGTCTAACTTCCTACAGTGGAAGTAAACTGAGAGCTCACCAGTACCCTCCATTAATTGATACTCTGAAGGCAAGCAGAGAGAGCATTATTGAGCATCAATTATTATATAAACATGATGATACTTATACTGGCTGGCACTGAACATACGTATATACATGCATGCAGAATTAATAGCTTTTGACAACAACTGTTAATACTCGAAACTTAAGGCAGTCATTCGTCAGGTATTGGTGGCCAACTGAAAGTTCAGCATGGGATATAAATTTCGGATAGCCCCTAATACGTGAGCCTATCTCCTGCACCACTGCAACACCGTCACCTGCTGTATCAAAGAAGTTCACAGTTTTCTTGACATGTCCCTCATCCCGCCTCTGATTAAGCAGCTGCCATGTGATGTCTCCACAGAAGGGCTGCTTTAGGCAGTCATCATGCTCTCCTGGCATCAGTTGGACAGCTACAGAAACATGTGTGTCCTTCCCCGTTCCACTACCATTAGCATTCACCCTGAGGCACATCTTGTACCCTCCAATGTGGGAGTAGAAGGGAGGGCTGTACCACAAATCATTTGATTTTTTGCGTTCTTCAAAGCTTGTCATCATAAAGTCAGGCGGAGGGATGAACACAGGATTGTGGGGCTTGGGTATGACCAGGGCTACTTGACTTAGCGCAGATATCAGTGCCTGAATTTGTTTCTGCTGCTGATTGATGGCACACTGTTGGTCAGTGATAATGGACTCTTGTTCTTTGATCTTGGCACCCTGTTCCTCGATTCTGGTGTACTGTTCGACAGCCGTTGCTTTCATCTGGGAACTCTGTTCTTCAAATTTTCTGTTCAGTCCTTCAATTTTTATACTTTGTTCTTCAATTCTAGTTTCCAGCTCAGTCATTTGTCCTTTAATAGCATTCTGGTGCTCTATGAACACTGCTTCGAACGTTTGGTGGTGCTCCCTGATCGTGTCCTGCTGTTCTTTGGTTACCTTGGAGACTATGGATAAGTGGGTTTGCATACTTTCGGCCACGTGGCATGGCATGTGTTGCCGCTCACATTCAAGTTCACAGCCGACACAACTGAACTCACATTCAATTATCTGCCTGGGGCACACTTGAAAATGCTTCTCCAAATCTTGCCGTTCAATCCCATCCTCCTCGCATTTGTTTGGGCAAGGCAGGGGGTACTTCTCACACACAGCCCAGTGTGCATTGGTCACTTCAGTGTACGTGGCTTCGTAGCTGCAGTATCTGCAAGTGAATGGGCGGTTGGGACAATCATTTGCCTTGTGACTCTCAAGTTGACGTCGCTGAAATTCACCGTAACAGTCACAAGGGCAGTCCACCAATACAAATTGGCACTCCCCCTCAATTGCAAGTGAATCATAGTTCAAATGCCCATCAATATCACCTTGTGTACCAGACCACTGACAACCCAGACTCTTGTTAGGACACTCAATAGGAAATTTCTCACAAAATCGCAAGTGCTCGCCTATCACTTCATCGTACGTTGCTTTATGGTCACAGAACTCACAGGTAAAGGGACGGTTTGGACAGCTGGTCGCCTCATGCTCCTCGAGTTGGTCTCGCTGGAACGGAACACCACACAAGTAACGGCAATCCATCGTTACATACTGGCAGTCCCCTTCCGACATATTTTTACTTAGATGCTGATCAAGACTGCCCAATTCTCCCACCCATTCACACCCCTTGCCCTCGTTTGGGCAACGAACTTGGAGGTCGTTGACTTTGCGCTTGAAAAACTTGTCTGGGTGTGTTTCCAACACTGATTTTTTACACAATGGGCAAGGCTCTCGGCTGCCTTGAAGGTTGGTGACGGCCTCTTTCGAGAGATGGTTCCCACAGCAGTCTGTTTGATAGGGCTCTCGGAGAAGATCAAAAGTGATTGGGCAGTAAAATTCTTGTGACGGTTTCTCGACAAAGTCATAGTTGTCTTGATCTTCATCAGAAACTTTCAGTGAGGCAAGGGTGCTCTTGGCGGAGGTCATATCTCTTTCTCAATCAATGTCCGGACTGCGTAGCTAGCTAACTGGAGATTGGTAGGGGATGCACCATTGAGTCTTACAATAGTACGGTTAGTCGGCTACGTAATGCACGCGAAACATAGGGGTGTGGCAATACGCAGTTAAGGTTAAGGGCGCGGGCGCCCGGGCGTTGCTGAAGATAACATCATTGCATGCGACGTTAAGGGGGGAGGGGATCCGGATAGCTAGTATGGCTAGAAGTATACAAATTACTCTACTTAGCATCCTTGTAGGTGGCAAGGAAAGCTTTCTGTGCAATAATGGCTGCAATAGGTATGCTCGTATGCCTTCTCCCAGGATGTGGCAAATAATCTCTACCGACACCACCAGTATCAACTGCTAGTTCCTCCTTGTAATGGAAGCATACAAGATATTTGTGTAGTATTGAATCAAACACATTCCTGAATGAGGCACTCGAATATGCAATCACACATGGGGAAGGCCTCCAGGTATACTTGCTGCTGCTTTCAAGAACTCATTTTGCTTCCTCTCCTCTATACATAATAAAAATGATAAAGAAATTTCTGTCAATAATGATTATTAATACCCTGCTTGTATAGGCAGGTGTAACAATAGGTGTTTATAAAACACTCCACAGACTATAACAGTAGTAGCCTGTAGCACGCATACGAGTGATACTTACCTTCACAAAGGAGTTCGGGATTCTCACACAAATGTGTGGTTTGTGCAATAGGATCCGGAGTGGTGGTTGACCGCATACATAAAAAATGAACACAGAAATGTATCACTGGGAATGAATTATGAGGCTGTAGGTTATAATATGCACCTCAGTCAATGAAATGGATGCAGCCTGCAGGAGATCTATCACCTTCTTCCACAGCTAGGGTGCCTGGGTGGGAGACCTGCAGTTACTCAATTGGGTGCAGCAAATAGGTAGCTCTTGGTGAGGCATTGTTGTTAAGATGATGAATGCATGCTTCATCCCACCAAATGCAGTAACATACTGATACAAGTGCTACATGAAGGAGAACACATGTACTGAAAGGGCACTGACAGCAAATAATATGTATTGGTGGTATGCATGCTGCACGCTCGTAATCATCACAAAGTATGTAGTACCAGTGCAGAAGTTCCCAAATGAAATATATGCTCCAGTTTCTGGGACGTGGGAAATCTAAATGTCAGCTTCACTCCACTCCTTCTTCAGGAAAATGGCCTTGCATCTCAGTCCTATAGGCTTCAATTTTCTGTAATATAAATTAATGGTAGACACATGCATTTGCTTGGCAATTCATGCTTGTACAGTGCATGCATATCATACCATGTCATTACATGCATAAATAATGTTCAGTATGTAAGTATCCCACCTCTTTTCTTTCCCTTTTCATGGTGTCCTGTATTGCCTAAACACAGGCCAATAATTTACATAATGTAGTATTGTTGTGTGCTTTTACCTTCTTTTGATCAATCCGTAGGGACTCCATGTATTCTTCATCCTGTTGCTGTCTAACTCTTCTTTCCTCTTCAAGGCTCTCACCCAAGTACAAGTACATACGAGTACAAGAGTCTGAGTACTGGCTCCTTTGAACCAGTGGGCTACAAGTATATAAGTACCTCTCTTCATGGATATACATGCATTCTTGTACCATAGTGCGTGGGCGTATGAAAGGCGCCTCCAAATCCCATGTACAGAAGCTGAACCTTTGAAGCCAAGGTACATCCATGTACCCTAGGGTACATGAGGGTTGCTAGGCTACTGAGGTTTCTTCTCATAACTGTGAAATTAATTATCTACAAAAACATTTTCAAAGCGCAATTAGTGGTGCACTATAGCACAAGTCATCTGTACCATGGGTTTCTACTGTACATGGGATTGTACCCTTCGTGCAGTTTTATGTATTCCCTCGGGCTTCGCCCTCGGGAATACATAAAACTGCACTCAGGGTACAACCCCCATGTACAGTAGAAACCCATGGTACAAATATAGCCTAACATGTACACTTCTTTTACCCACGCACATGCGCACTGCGCACTGCATGTTCTAAAGTATTCACATCAATCTCTAATTAGCTAACTGCATTTTTGCATTTGACAGTTAGTGTACAGTGCAGGTAATCACTGTACATAGTGATAATGACAACTTTCCAGAAGTTGGCCTTATTAGCCGACCGCTTACAAGCCAGGTATAATAATACTTTTACTGGCCATACAAGATATATATATGACATTAAGTCTGGACAACTCAATTCTGATACATGTATCAGGCTAACAGCTGTAGGTACGTACACTGCTTCCTGTGTGATATTTTATATCACCCAGATAGGTCTAAAATCTAAGCCTTAAGTCTTCCTGTTACCTCATTACTGTAATAAAATTGGGACTACAAATTAGTTCCAGTCCAAGCCCATGGGAAACACACTCGGTTGTTTGATAGCAGGTTGTTTCATTGACTGCTATCAACAACCTCCTGAATTTGCATGCCATATATCCTTCGGGCTTGGACGTCGACTCTAACCATATATAACATACATTCTCATCAGCATTGGTATTTGTGTGCTTGCTGGACCCAAGGCCATCGACATCATTATGCACAGTAATTACCTGCAAATAAAGAATGTATTGTAGCTACAATCATTCATTCCATATCACATAATTATTCTAGGAAGGCAAATACTAATGCAAGTTGATTCAGTTGACTATAGAAGTTGACTTCTGAACATGCATCACGTGTGTGTACGTGTGTGTGTGTGTGTGTGTGTGTGTGCGTGCGTGCACAAGAGTACATCTGTGCATGGATGCCGTGGAGATATTGTACTATGGCTACATACATTCTCATCAGCATTGGTATTCATTTGTCCACTGGGCACAGCATTTGGAAGTCCATCATCACTTTGCACAGTGATTATACCTGCATATAAAAAAAATGTATTGTACACTGATTCATGCATGCATTGTATTCTAGGAAGATATCTATTGATGCAAGGTTGATCCAGTTAATAAGAGTTGACCATATGGTTTATAATACGCCTAGCGGTTCCTTTGAACTTGTAAGGTATGTTAACTTTACTACAATGTATGCATGGCCTAGGTATGTGTATATCTATCATGGTAGAGCTATATATTCAGATCATGTGTCGATGAATGTCAGATAAGGATTCATTTTATGGGGCTCATAAATCATAGGTGAATAGCTACTAAAAAGTTAGCCACTAATCTAGTACAAATAAAGACAGTATTGACTCCACTTGAAACAAGCAGATATCATACCTTTGTATCATCACTGTTGTGGCCAGGCAATAGGAAAGATTGAAACTCCGAGACGTTGGTGCGATACTTGAAGTTCTACAAGAATTTCGAGCCCCTCCCCATTCGAGACCTCATCGCTATCAGCCTTCTCTGCCATCGCCTTTACTATTCGTAACAGCCGTGGAAGTGCCAGAGGAGGTTGAAAGAGGTCCACGTGCGCACATATAGCGATACTGAAAGCGATCGGTGCATGCTGCGGAACGGAAGGGGGCTGGCTTTAATATTGGCATACGGTTTGGACTGAGGGTCAAGACGTGGTTCTAGAATAATCCATGTAATCTTGGGTGTGGACCGTCGGCACTTTGAGAGAATGGCAGAGGATCGTTTCGACGGCGTTCTGCTTGGAATAGCCCAACAGCATACCAGTGGAATCACCGAGGTGGGTTTGAGTTTGGAAAATGGAACAAGGAGTTTGGAATCTTGAGGCGGCCTACAAAGTGTGCTTTATTTAGATATCGCCTGCACGTGTCGTGTACTTTAGTATAGAAAATATAGCTCCGAAGCTATATTATCTATGACTGTAGTTGCTTATGTTTGCCCCTATTATACTCTCACCAGACTTAACCGACACAGCACTTTTATAGTGCATATCCAATTAGTATCCAGAGCTTGCAAGTACAGGTTCATTGCTACCTACCACTTTTTCAATATCTAGGCAGCACGAGAGTAAGCTAGCTTGGCCTGTGCTGGTAGACTATATTTGCATATTAACACATGATCGTAAGTCCATGACACCAGCCAGAACTTTTGCACAGTCACAGATTATGTTTGGCATGCAAGCAGCCCCACCCATTTTTGCTTGGACCCTTTACCAGTATGATGTAATTGGGGGGGGGGGGGGCAAAAGTGAGCACTAAGTGGAGAAAAGACAGGAAAATGTATAAACAAGAGTATTTTTTTGGACAAAAAAAAACATCAAAACATGTTTGCTTGTATTTTCTCCATTTAGTGCTCACTTTTACCCCTCCCCATTACTTCATAATGGTAAAGGGTCTGTCACGTTTAATTTGGACCCCCCTCAAATTGGTTCCCCCCGGAACGAATTTTTCTGAAATATTTGGACCCCCCCCCCCTCCCCGAAAAATTTGTTCCTACCCAAGGGCCTGCATTCGAAAGTTTAGATATGCTGGCTGGCCATTCCACGAAGGTTCCAAGGTTACAAAAATGCATATAAGAGGTGTATAGAAGATATTTTTTGCCTTTCTTGCTTACTGCAGCTCCCAGGGTACGTCTAGACTTTGTGTCAGAGCCTCTGTACAAGTAGAGATGCGAGCACTAGAAACGGGCGGCGATCGAGCGATGCGAATGTGGAGTTTCAAGCAGCACAGCCCATCTCCCAAGGGCCCCAAGATTTAAATAGTGCATGCCAGAGGTATATAAAGATTTCTTGCTAACTGCAGCTCCAAGGTTAGTAGAGTTTGTGTAGCTTCTGTAGAGATACAAGCGCTAGAAATGTATGGCATAATTGAGCGATGCAAATGTGAGTTTCAAGCAGCACAGCCGGTCTCCCATAGCAGCCAATTTAGCAGTATCCAAAATTCGATAGCAACATGTTCCGCCATTGGCTCTTCACTGCGACAAAAGTGGGTAGATTTCTTTCTCTCCATGCAGTTCATGGCTCTATAAATTATACTACATGTATTTACATGGGGGTCCATATCTGTTTGAGAAAATAACCTCCAGCAGATACCTAAGAGGGAGTCCAAATGTTTTGGAGGGGCCCATATGTAGTAGTATACATTATGGAGGGTCCATATTTCTTTGGAAAAAAATTAAGTTCCGGCAGATATATAGGGGGGTCCAAATGTTTCAGAGGGGGTCCAAATTTTACAGTAAAATAAGTTCCGGGGGGTCCATATTTTTGGAAAAATTTGTTCCGGGGGGAACCAATTTTGGGGGGTCCATTTTTGCCGTGACAAGTCCATTTAACATGCTATTGCTAGCTCATACTTATCTTTGAAGAAGTTGATAGGACTTGTAGCTGGGAATTAAGGGCTCTGCCCACTTGGTCAACGTTTTGACTTCAGCACTTAATCAAGTCAATTAGGCCTGACCCTTAATTCTGCCTTTATTCCTGTCCTTGTGCCTCAGGAGCATGCATGGTCTTAGAACCCGAGAGGCTGTCCAAAAGCTGGAGACCAGCCCCATACTCCGAGGTCCCAGCCTCATACTCCGCGGTCCCAGAAGCAACAAAGTAGATGAGGCCATACCAAATTGATTTCATGTTTCACGGATCCAGCGGGTCTAATTTTTTACGGATAAAGAAAAAATCTAGCTTATTTTAGTGGGCGTGGTCTCTCTATAGCTCACGTGAGCCATGGTAGCTGCTTTTTAATATGGCGACATCGTTCGAGGTTTACAAGAGTATGCTTTATCTGTATCATGGCTACATTGGCAAGCGTGGCCAGGAAGTGGTGAAACCTCGAACTGTCCTCAAGTGCTCATACGTATGTACTTGAGGACAGTTTGTATGTATGTACTTGCTGATGGTCTTTATAATGATATTCACATATATATATATTATATGAATGCACAATACCGTAGTCTTGATCACTCGCTTATGGCTACTGCGCAAAAGGAGTACAAAATATTCTGTTCAGTACGCTTATTGAGTTTCGGAATTCTTCCAAGGATGCGTCGATTAGTCTGTGCAGGTTAGTTGTACTCTGCAGTTTTGTGTTCATTAAAACACTCTTACCCTTGGGAGTGTATCTACATGTATACAATCCTCCTGTAGAATATAGATCATGGAATATCGCTATTATCCTTCCTATGTCTCCCTCCCCCTTCTTCCCCTGTCCTCCTTCAACCCCTCTCCCTTCATCTTCTCCACCCTCCTCTTTCTTCCTCCCCCTCTTCTTCTTCTCTGCTCTTCTCTTCCCTCTTTCCCCCTTCCTCCTTCTTCTCCTCCCGCTCCCGCCCCCCTGTTCTCCCCCTCCTTCTTCCTCCTTCCTTTCTTCTCTGCACTTCTCTTCCCTCTTTCCCCCTTCTCCTCCTTTCTCCCCCCGCCCCCCCTCCCGTTCTCCCCCTCCTTTCTCCTCCTTCTCTTCCCTCCTCCCTCTTTCCCGCCTCTCTTCCTTCCTCTCCTCCGCCCTTCTCCCCTCTCCTACTTCTCGTCTTTTCCCCTCCCCCTCATTCCTGCTTCCCTTGTCCTCAGCTGTTAGACACGTTCTTCAGTTTCCTAAGGAGGAAGACGGACTACTACACTGGGGCCGAGAAGGGCAGGGCTGAAAAGGTAAGTAGACATTTGTAGGCAGTAAGTAGCCTCATTCCTGACTGTGCAGCCTGGGAATGAGGCTAGGCAGTAAGGAACCCAAGCAAAAGATAAGGGAAAGTGTCACACTCAACTTTATTCCATAATTCCAAATACATTATAACTGTAACAAAAGAATAAACACTGGCCCATGAGGCCAGTACTGTATATTTGTATAATATGCATAATCAGTGCACCTGTATGTCACTAGATGTGAAATGTTTAGGGTTAAAAGTTGAACTGTACTGTGAGTACTAAATTACCACGACTGTGCATGTATATACAGATTGGGGTGAAAGCTAGTGGTGTAGTCCAGTGAAGTGCATCTCTAGATAGTAGTGTTACAGTGTTACAGCTGCTGCTATCAGCAAGGCAGCTATTGCAATTTGGCTACTTTGCTGATGTGAGACTCCTGCAGGGAACAGAGTATAAATTGTGTGTGTTAATCGTAAAAGAAACTCTTCGCATAATTACCGTAATGCCTTTGTGAAAAACTTTTGCACTTGTGCCATTTTAGGTTAAGTACTTTGCGATCTTACATATATCTTTGTGATTGTGGCTACGTGTTTTGTGATCTCAGCTCTATTGACATCAGTATTGCTACAGGAATACAATTACTTAGTTCCTGTGGGCGTGGCACTTCAGCAAGCATGCATTTGCACTTTAGCCCAGAATGCTAACCAGAGCACAGCGATGTCTGCATGGCTAAGCACAACAATCGTATTGCTGGAGATTAGCAAGGCTTCATGTACATGAGCTGTGATAGTAAGCAAAGAAGGGAGGACCATCAGCTGGGGTCAATGACATCTTCCAGAGCTGACTTCCAATAGATTTCAAACACTGTAGTGTGTACCTCAGCTCTATACTATATGTAACCTATAGCTGATCAGCACAGTTGCCATGGGAGAGTGGAGAGCTGTTTATTGCTGGGAACTCTCTCTCCCATCGACTGATTGATCACTACTGCACCGCTGTCTCTCTTCTAGCAGTATCTCCCACGAATGTGCTGTTTGCAGTTCATTGTATGGCATGGAGTCATGTTAACTAGGAAAGCCTTCAATCAACAACTACAATGAATCTGAGAATACATAAATGATGTGAATGCAGATTAGCTCGTAACTGCTAATTCATACAGTACAATGCTGTACACATTTACCGAAGGTAAGGTTTTGCATTTAGTTACTGTAACGCACCGTTGCCAGACTCTGTATGTGTAGGAGTGGTGGTTGGAGGGAAGTGAGAGGTGAGGGTTGGGTCTGTGGTTGTTTCTGGAGTGGGTAGGGCAGACAAAGAAATACTGATACCCAGGGTCCATACTGATACTGGGTACATAACTATAGATGATTAATTATGTGCATACATTTATACGGTATAATATTGTACCACATGTACTAAATGATTATGGTAGCCAGAGCACAAGAACAAGATTGATACAGCAACAGGTCAGTCCAAGCTAAATACAATTGTAGAATGGTCTCCAGTAGCTTCCAGTTATTCGTTACAATTATTAGTAATCAGTATCTGATGGCTAATAAAGGCAGGGGTTGCCTCTTCCTATGAACTTAGTGTTGTCATAGTGGCTTACGACGTGGTGTAATAAGGCATAGTATAATGTTTATGTAATAGCCATTGGCGTGCATTGTGTTAACTAACTCCAATCAGGATTAGCCTCGTACCCAGCCGTCCCAGCTTTTTTTCGCTTCCTGGGACGGCTGGGTACGAGGCTAAATCAGGATCCAAAAGATGCTTCATGTCTTTGGCACATGCAACTGTATGTCATTGCTGCTCATGGTCAACTGGTCTTACAGCTGGTGTACGTACCTTGCATGATTATTATGGTGAGCTCGGGTGTTGTATCACAGATTGCAGTCCCACAGAGTACACTGCAGTGCAGTTTGGTTGCATTAAGCGTCCACGAAGCTATAAACTCTAGGATGTATTCTTGAAGCATCAATCCAGAATCTCCTGATCTGATTTGAAAAATTGAGTTGTTGTCACTACAACTGACATGTGACGACCCACACAACAGAGCGATACCATTCTTGTAGAACCGTAGCGATTGGCTGGTATTTGTATTGTTCAGTGAGCATGTTACGCTCACCAGTTCACCTCTCGTTGGTGTGAGAGTGCCTTCCGGCTGGATTGATAGTGTGCCTAATGTGTGTGTGTGTAGGTGATGGCATAAGGTGGGGACAGGGGTAGAGAAAAGTGCCTAGTAAGCTGAAAATTTTTAATCTCGGGCTCACCCTGCAATGCTCTGTATTCACCTAGTTAGTGTAGAATGGACGTAGTAAGTACCTCTAATGTACATCAGGAAAAATCTTTTTGATCATAGTATTGCTTGCCAAATGTAGAGATCATGTTTAACACACTATACTGAAGCTCAATGACATGTGACCAAACGCATTCCAGGATTATTGCGTATTACGGTTGTTTAAATCTGTAGAATGGATTTTGTAATACTAGCACTGTTGGTTTAGACATCCTTTTTGAGATCTTGGAAATAAATACACTGCAGTTTTGAAACCTATTGTCAGCACATATCGAAGACTAGCCTTGTTTAATTTCCAGGCCCATGTGTGCATTTCAGTTTAGCGTAGCGGTGGGCCTGGTACATTTTCTCGTGTACGTAACACGTAGGGTAAAACGGAGGCAGAAGAATGTTTTTTGTTGCATGGATGAGGGCAGCTGCAGTTCTCAGACAACGAAGGAAGGCAGCGAATCTACACTTCTTACAGCTACTCTTCGGAGCCCGTTTGTACCACAGACAAAGCACTGCACCAATGTAAAGCCTAGCCTCACTAGCCTCCAGTGGTCCGTACTCAGTTGTTGACTCTCAATAATTATCTCATTCCGCATGGGCAACAAAGTCCTTTTATATGCAGACCAAGCTGACGATGCTCCTGTACAACTCATTAAACTACAATGATAAATATCGACAAAACAATAAAGAATACCAGTTAGTCCGCCCAAGGGACTGGTTAGTCTGAGCGGCACCTGGGTCTGGGTATTGGGTCTGGGTATTGTCTCTGGGCATTCCCTTGGCTTACACCAGCAAAAGGTAGAGAAGTCCAACAGTCTTTCAAGTGGTTGAAAGATGACTGGATTGACAGTGGATTCTTAGTTAGCGAGCTTGCAAGACATTTACGCTATTGAAAGCATGCTAGCGGTTTTACTGCTCAGATTCTAACTATTTTACTTTGAACAAGACTGATATTTCATATCTAAAAACCAGCCGGGTGTTTTTTTTCACAAATCATTCAACTGAAGGTTGTGCTCAGCAACAGGTTAGTCTTAGCTACCTGTACCACTCTTTCGCCGTCTAGGCAACACAAAACTAACCTAGCTTGACATACCTTAGCCTATTGAGCCTGCAACCTTTCAGTAGCTTCCACTGCACTCGTGGCTATAGTGGCATAGTAACGTAATGACGTAATTTAGCGCACGTGATATTTGCGGACGAACACACACACACAGACAGAAAACATGAAAGCAATTTTAGGACCAGCCGGGCGTGCGCGAAGCTGGTCCTAAGATTGCTGGTAAAAAGCCTGGTAAAAAAGCCTGGTAAAAAAGGTTGGCAAAAAGCCTGCTAAATGTACACATTACTCATGGAGCTGCTATACTGCTCTCTCTGCCAGAAGACTTTACATTACATCATTAGAAGGTATAGCACATGTGATGCCATCTCTGGCTAGTGAGTATAATACATACATGTAGATAATAGAGTGTGCTGTGGTATATAGTCTACTCCACATGCATGTTCCATGACATCACACATCACAACATAACTCACATTCTGCAGCATGATGCAGTAGTGCTCGTATCAGCACAGCTGTGATGACAATAATTTTGGAATTCATTGCTTGCAACCCCACTGAGAGCTAGCATCACATTGAAATTGTCCAAATCCACTGTATAGTCTGAATCTGCTGTATATATACAGCCTAGGGCTGTAAGGGACTCTCCCCCATTGGCCCTGCAGAGGGACTGTCTCTGGGGATTCCCCCACTTCAAAGCTCTCTACTGATAAGTACATAAACAATGACTGCATAACAACATGCCTAAACATGTGGCTACTTACTGGTTATGTACACAATCCACACCAGTGTAGGGGTAGGCGGATTATGCTCAACAATCTGTATTATGTTCTGCAGCACTGCTCTAAAAATGTACTGATTATGCTCAACAAATGCCCCTATTATGCTTGTTAAATTATCAACAAAACAGCTTTCCCGCAAAGACTGTGATTATCTCACCCGAAAACTCACTCGCTCTCTGTGCCACACTCACGTCTTTCTAATCCTGTTGAGTGAGTTGGCTTTGCACCAGTGTCTTGCGGTTCGTTTACCCTAACCTTCAGACAGCATGGGGGCTCGAAGTAGGCTAAGTAGCGACGTCGGGGAAGAAGTATTTTCCAGTAAGCTGCTGCCAGCCATTTCACGCTCGCTAACAGCACGGAGATTGCTAGTTGTCGCCATCACAGAATCGCCATGTGGCCGAGTTTCTGCAACTTTAATAAAATGATGTAATTTCCTTAGGAAATTTACCTATTATGCTCGCATTATGCTCGAAGCTTTCACGTACCTATTATACTCATTTTAATGCCAGCATAATCCGTGCACCCCTACACTAGTGGGAAACTGTAACTGCCAACTTTGGGGGGTTGTTTCTTCATTTTAGACTTCATAAAACGTGCTTAGTCAGCAATATTGGAGCAGGCTGCTCAGCAGGCACATCTGTAACAAATTAAACCCAAGTGGTGAACTTGTTCCCAATAATCTTGCCTATCAACCCAATCTTGCAAGGCTGTCCAGAACAAAAAATCTGCATTCGTTGTTTAGCTTCTTTCCCAAAATCTTCCCAAAACCTTCCCACCTGTTGCTACAGCATAAATTAATGTGAACTAGCAAGCTAGGGGAGGAAGCCCTGGGAATGAGCTATCTTACGGCTGGTATTAATTGCAGGTAGCGAATTTAGCGAATGGACATTTTTTTGCTAAATTTCAACCTGATACTTGTACGCATAAATGCATTTCATATATGTATAAGACTGCACAGAGATATGTGTTATGCGCTCGCAAAAGCGTGTATTGCTGCATATTCAGGCACACAAAAAGGACACAGTTTATATGTGTACAGTGTGTATATTGCACAGCACCGTTTTCTGCACGTATTACGTTATTTACGTATAGTATTACAAAAATGCTTTTTTTAAATCACTGTAATTAATACCCGCCAAATCCATGAACCCTTCAAACCTAGTACCCACCAATAATACCAGCCTTAAGCCGTATGACACACTTGTATACATGTTATACTAGCATAGTATACCTCATGTTGCTATACGGGTACGTATATGCATGCAACAGATTTGCTATACAGGCGTCATTACGCAGATGTAGCCTCCGGGTGACAAATAGGGCCTGAGACCAGAAATAGGGCCAGGCCTGAGACCAGAAATGCAGGCACTTGGTTGTACACCTGCATGCATCGTGTTCCATTCACTAAGTATGTAGTTGCGTAGCCTCGTACCCATGGCCAGGCCACCCCCCCCCCCCCTGAAGAGGGGCCTGGGTACGAGGCTAGTAGTTGCGTAGCCTCGTACCCATGGCCAGGCCACTCCCCCCTGAAGAGGGGCCTGGGTACGAGGCTAGTAGTTGCGTGGCTTTTCATATTACAATGTACATACTCAAAGTAGACCATTATCCGCTGGAACATGCACAAATTATGCCTAGTGACTCACTAGCTACTATCAGCTGCCATTAGACAAGTCAGTTAGACCATGCGTACTGGGGATGGGTGTGATAAAGCCCTGTAGGTGTGATTTAACTAATACATAATGATATATATGTGACAGTCCAATGTAGAAGTTGATTTGTCACGTATAACTGTGTTCAAAGCGCTGTATCTCTGAACTTGCATTAAGGTCAGAGCTCATACATGCAGCGGAAATGCATCAGATATTGATGCGTTTACTCAGTGTGTATGAGTGTGATTTACACTAATGTACTGATAATTGAAATACTCGCCGGATAATATTTGATTTCTGTATAATTATGACTAACAAAGTACTGAGCATCCCAAAAATTTTGGGGGGTGGGGAATTCCAGCCCCTACTACATACGTATAAGTATTAGTCTTAATTCATAGATTGCGCGTGTGAATCACGCGATCTCGAGATTGCGCATATGTGTTGTGTAATCTAGAGATTGGCTGCGCAATCTCAGGATTCTGAGAATGCGCAACGCAATCTCGAGATTGCGTAAATTCCCAGATTGCGTGGAACATATTGTTACTGTAGTTGTACGTAGCTGTGTAATGTTTCTAACACACACAAAGCTAACACAGTACAGACTTAATTATCATATTACAGGTGTATCCCGATCGCCGCATGCGTAGGCTGCTTTCATTCCTTTCATTCAAGTGTTGAGAAAGCTACAGTACTACTAGTCCATCATGCTTTCTACAGTTGCTGGGAGTACTTCACAACAGTATTTGTGCCTTGAAAGAACCTGTATGTACCTAGACAGTTTAATGTATCGTACTGAAGCGCCTTTACCGAGCTCTGTACCAAGCTCTAGCTTAATGCCCCGCAGTTCTTGAAGATTCCCAGAGATCTAGCAACTCTTATCAGAATGACATAGGCTTGCCTGGTGGAATAATATAACATATAGGCACTGTGGTTTAGGTAGCGTGACATTGTTACCACGGTAACAGTATACATAATAGTTATATCCCTGCAAAAGGTGTGTACCAGCTCATCATACATGCCCTTAGCTTTGCCTCAGCTGATACACACTGTTTTGTATAAGAGGAGAAATTTCCCTCGGATAGCCCCCAATTAAAGTCTCTCACACAAGTTTATTCCAATTAAGTGATCAATACATACTCCCTGGTAAAACTGAACTCCAGGGTATGAGGTGGTAAATTGCAGTAATACATGTATATACATTTACAGTGGACCTGTGAGTGTGTAATAGCATACAATAGCACTGGATGTGAAGGGTTAAAAATAGAATTGTACTGCGAGTATGCTAGATTGGCTACTTCGTATACAGTGCAAGTGTAACACTCATGAGATGTACATTGCAGCTGCTGCTATCAGTAAGACAGCTATCACACCGCGGCCACTTTGCTGATGTGAGAATCCTGCAGGGGTAGAAAGTGTGTGTGTGCAAAAGCGGTATGGAAGTGGAAGACATGCACTCTCACCCTTAATACAATCACATACATTACGTTGGCATGCATTAAATGCAGATTAGCTAATCGGCTGTGCAATGCCATGTACGTTTCTGTACCTTTGTCAGACTCGCTCTCTGTCGGTCTAGGAGTGGTGGTCGGAATGTTAGGGGTGAGGGTTGGAGTGGTAGGAGTGGGGGTCAGCTCTGTTGTTTCTGGAGTGGGTAGGGCAAATAGAAATACTCGCTCACGCTCGCCCCACAGTACAAACTGTATACCACTAGTTAAGGTGTGCAGTGTACCTTGAACCATAATGGTGACTTGTGGTCCTATAGCATGTATTGTAATGCCACAAACTGAGCTGCAATGAAACTTGGCTCCATTAAGTCGCCTAGAAGCCATCACTTCAAGGATATATTCTGCAAATACGAATCCGGAATCTCCTGAGTACTCTCTGTGAAAGATTCGAAAAATTGCTGAAGTTTTGCCGATTTTTGGGTTGCAGTTAACGGTGGCAGACCCACACAACAGAGCAGTAGTATTATAGTAAAACCTGGCGATCATTTGGCTGGCAGTGGTATGGTTCAAGGTACAGGTTATGTTCACCAGTTCATCTCCCGTCAGTAGGAGAGGGCCTTCCGGCTGAGTTGATAGTGTGCCTGATATACATGTGGGTATGTGAATGGGGGCAGGGGTGAGGAGAAGTGTGCGGTAAGTCAGGGTTTCATACAGGATTTTTCAGTGGGGGTAGGGGAATATGGGGGTATGCTCCCAGGAAATGCACATGATCTGAGGTTGCTTCTGGTGGTTTTTAGGGCTTCAAAAAGGCTGGAAATTAGCAACTAAATTAGTACTGTATTATCCGCCCATGATGTATTATCCACCCATCCCCTTCTTTGAACAAAACTTATGTTGGAGAGTATTTACGTATCCACCCACCCCTTATACTGTCCATGCAAGCTAAATATCTGTAACTAAAAACCAAAAACTCCAAGACAGTGAGTAGAATCGAGCGGCAAATTCGATCTTTGGTGTGCTTTAATTGGAATACCAACGGTAAATCAGCTATTAGATTTAGCTTTTTAGCTTCCATAATGGTTTTTAAATACATTTTGCATCCATACTTGGCTAAAATATGCTATACTTACCTTGTAACCTCGCTTTGCATATTGCGCATTTGCTAGACAAGTGCTGTGAATAAAATTAATAAGATGCTACTACAGTATGGACAAATTTTTGAGGAGTATAGATTCATCGATGAATTATGCACTCGTTTTTTTTTGCCATGAGCTTTTGTCTTCTGTTGACAGTTCTAGAAGCCGCTATCTGCTGCCATTTTGATGTTAGCTGTAGACAAGACAAACTCAGAAGTGAAGCTACAGGACCATTTAAAGCAGGCACTGTTATCATCAGTTGCACGTGTCCGTCAACATCAATGCAACGTTAGACACGTACTTCTTTTGATAGCGACCAGCCACATACCGATTGTGCCATGATGAACAGAGGCTGCTGTATTATTGTATCGCTGAAAAAGCACGGGTAGCAATGATCATTGCTATTGTAGAGTTTGGCTTAACTGAGAATGGGCGTGGCTTTTCAATCATCAATCCTCAAAGTTTATTTTATAAAAACTTGGCCCAGTCCAGGAAACATTTTGTCACTTGGAATTCTTAGGGTTAGGGTTAGGGTTAGGGTTAGGGTTTAGATGGGTGTAAAGGGTTAAATTGAATGGATTATAGCTGCAAGTACACCAACCTACAATGGATTTTGCAACACTTGCACTGATAATGGCAAGATACCTTTACTAGCAATCTTAGAGATACCAGGAGTTTAGTAGCCTCACAGATTTAACCTCAGCACAAATTACTATACTTTCAGTGTTCATAGAGACGACCACAGGCTCCCAGACCATTTGCTTCAATGTTGTATAGTAGGCCTTCATTCTACCAAAAGTACCTTCACTTTCCAGTTTCTCACTGCAGCAAACTGTCAATTCAGCATGCCTCTCTGTACTGTACTAAGTTCCCAATCTCAAAACTATATTCTAGCCCTCAATCCTATGGCCTTGGGTGTGGTCTACATACTTGTTCCATGCCATCACAATACTATTAATCGACCTACCAGTGCAGGGTTCTGAAGCAGGGAGCGGTAGTACACTCATCAGTACAGCTGCAAACACAGTAACTTTGGAAGTCATTCTCTTTAGTACTTGCTATTGTATATGAAAACCTTCCCTCACACACTGCAATTTTGATATACATGTAGGTAGAGCTTTTTTATAGGCTCCAATCGTGGGTTTTATCCGGGATTTCCCTGGGATTTCCCCTAACTGCACAAACACAGTTTGTCACATAATTTTGTCAAAGGGGTGTGTACTACTGGTCACATGGCCTCTATACTAGAATGTGCATATAATTTAATAACCCATTTAAATCTGTATGGTGAGGTCAGACATGTGACAAACTGATTTCCTTTCACTCTCTACCCCACCCACATACGTACTGGAAGGGGAGATTCCACTTCTATAGTGCCACTTCAGCTGTATTTGCCATACAAACACATGCTGGAAGGCCACAGGCACCTCGTCTGAGCTCAGATACAGTGCCTGTGACATCACCATATCTGTGACCTCATAGAGAGCTTTAATGCAGAAAAAATTAGCATATCCACCAGCAAACATCCTGTGTCTGGTGTGTAGTTCGAGTGAGAGTATAGTAACTAATACCGTATAGCGGGAAATTTCACCTGGGTAAAATTTCGCCAATTTCGCCAGTCGGTTCAACTAGTACTTGTTCAACAGAAGCCTAAGGATCCACATTGTATGTGTCCCGGAGGGTCTCAGTGCCCAAACCCTCCAGTGAGGGGGGTGGAGGTTCTGGGCGAAAGATTAACTTGCCCTGTGAACCAAATTAAGTTGCAAGCTCAGCCCAGAGGATCGAGGTCTGATGCGTATGAGGATGTATATAGGAATTCTTTCAACATACTTTTATGCAGTGATGTCGTAGCTCTGCAAGAAGCCAATGGCGGGTTCATATTGATATTAGGTATTCAAACAAATTTTGTCACCAATGCACGTGGCACCTCCGGAAGTGCTAAACAAAATAGTCGCCACCTTCAAATAGTGGCCCCGGCTGGTATTCAAGTACAATGTGAACAGAGCTCAGGTCAACAAAATACTGTAGCTGCAGGCAAGAACAGAGAAAGTACTTAACAAGAAGTAGTTACTTAAGCTCACCTTTGTCTTCTATGGTCACATCTGTGAAGGGGTTGGAGCCCGACTGAGGCTGTTTCCGAATCTATATTTTCGACATTCTGCCGGAAAAAGGCTAGCATTGTACACTTACAATGGCTTTGCGGTCGCCTTGAGGCATTGAGAAGAAAGCCAGAAGTGGTTACTTTGTGCATCGCTTTATAGCCAGCGGACTGTCCAGCGTAATAAACCCTACCTTCAAATAGTCTCTGCCCTTAAATAATAGCCGCAGAAAACATGATGAAATAATTGGTATTCGTGGCGTCTGATCATGAAAATACGGTATATTTGAGTAACTATAGTTCCATAACGGAATGCACTAGAACCATGGGGCTTACGCCATTTGAAAGACAAGAACTCTCTGTCAGAGGTGTCTCCCACAACAGAGTTTTTGATTCTACCATAAAGGTGTTTCTACTGACTTTTGAGTTGTGTACTTACATTAATTGTGATATTTATCTTAGTGGGAACATCCCCGGGTTACCACCCAAAACAACTGTACACTACAATGTGCTGAGACCAGAAAATTTATCAAAGTAACCAGCCAGGCACTTTGTTTTACACATGCTGTCAACCCCACCACCAGAAAGGCTAGAGAGCAGATATCATTAGTATTCATAGTTCACGGTGGTCTAGCAGATATCTTCATAGTTCACGGTTATTTGCATCAACCTAGATCACGTAATTAAACTATAGCTCACATATAGTACTACTTCACACCACACACCACACATACTCACTAAAGCCAGGTATTACTACTAGCCCCAAGGGAGATAGTATATAAAATCTGATTGGTCAGCTGGTCATGAATACTAATGACATCTGCTCGACCCTCTCTAGCCTTTCCAGAGGTGGGCGCAGAGAGGGTCTAGCTTGATAGACCAACATGCTGCCATCTGCAACGGATGTGGTTATATGGCTTCCCCCCCCTTCGTTAAGACTCAATATCATACTAAAGACTCAATATCATAGGTGACATGACCATTGCAGGAGACAGTTGGAGTGGGTGTTGCTTAGTCAGCTGTGGTAACTAATTAATCGGTGCAAATATCACAAAGGTGTTAATTAACGAGGGCTTTACATATGCATTTTGACAAGAGTGGCCAGCTAGAAGAAAGGGCTACTGGTTTATGATGAAGAACGAAGTGTAAAAGATCTGTAAGAGGATGGTGTATTTTGTCTACACTTTTCCGTAAGACAAGGAAGATGTCAGTTCCCAACACCATTTAAAATTGCTAGATGTACTTGTTAATTCTCAGCTAAAGACAGAGACTCCATAGCCACTTGTGATGTTTGTGCAGCTACTTAATTAAGTCTTTAATTGCCGAGCGCAGCAAGGCCTACAATTGCGACATATAGGTCAGAATCTCAGCTAGTGTTTGCCAATGGCTAGCCAATGGCTGTCCCAATTAATGGCGGCTGTCTCAGGTCAGTAACAGTACTAAGTAGTGTGCTCGGGCAATATAGTAACAGTCTCGGGCAGATAAGGCACTTGCCTTTGGCTCGTACATTAACCTGCCATCACTATTGCCCTTAATTGCGCAATAACTAATCCCCCATAATGCACTGTCACCTGGGATATTAAATTTACTTGGATTTTATAATAATGAATGTCATTACAATAGACAGACGATGGGAGAGCGTAGCCTCATTCCCAGCTGCCCCCTGCCCTCACACCACGTAGGAAGAAATTTGGGGAACTCCCTGACACACGGGGGGGGGCAGCCTGGGAACAAAGCTAAGGAGAGCAAAACAATCATCTGAAGAAAACAATCAAATAATTAATTTCACACAATATCTAAAACTTTATACATTGTCAGTATAGCAGTAGGGGACTCTGGGGGTAGTAAATGTTGAGAATGTGTATAGTCTCCTTAATGTTCATGATTGCTGCCATTATCTGTGGAGTAGGGAAAAAGACGGACGAAGCTCATACAAGACCGCTGTATCCCTGCCCAGGGGTGTATCAATTATGTGAGCATAAATTTTTGAGCATAATGAGATGGTAGCCGCGCTCAATAGCACAAAACGTCCATTACTCACATTCAATGTTCAATGCTCTGAATAGCTCATTTGAGGGCAAGCCAGACTACCAACGCAAGAAGTGACCTTCCTCCATAATTGATACATTTCTTGAATAAATGGGCACATTTCTTGGAGCAGTGCAGCCAGGAGCTGCACGGCGCTCATGGGCTCCTGGTGAAGCATCGCTCAATCATTAAAATTATAACCTTAATAGGCAGATGCGTGTTTAATTCCTTGTAATGCTTTCCTTTCATCCCATTTTTTCCCCCAAACATTAGCCCCCCTGCTCAATATCAGTATTGGCCATTGGTGTACAATGTTATATCAGTTATTGCAGGAGCCCATGGAAGTAGCGTTAAACTTGTGTATGTATGCTGATTCCACATGGCACTTGCACAAAACTCCTTATATGGTAAGTGCTATGTAAGCGCCATAATTCACATAGCACTAGTAGTGTAGTAAACCAGCCATGCATACCACTGGGCATTCGACAACATGTGGAACCACTAGTTTAAAGTTTAATGCTCCTTCCCTTTGGGTTATGGGCTCCTGGTTATTGGAACATGAACATTATAGTGAAATCCATATTGGTGCATCACTGTATTATTTCCCTTGGGAATCACCAGCCAGACTCACAGGTCTTCACATCATAATCTGACTCAGCAGCACACTGATGACCAGCAGTGACATCACTCCAATTGTTGGCCCAATGGCCGTGGCAGACCCTGGGTAGGAAAATTTAAAACAAGGCTGATATAGTGAAGGCGTTAGAGTAAGTAATGGATATTCGGACTACAGGTATAACTGGACGCTCTAGCGCCGTACACATAACTTACATAATTGCACATGGGTAGGACCGCTCGAAAGACTGTTGCACTTCTCTACCGTTCGCTAGTGACAGTGTTTCAGCACTCAGTCTGTGGCACAAATGGGCTGTGAAGAGTAGCTACAAGAAGTGCAGATTCGCTGCCTTCCTTTATTGTCTGAGAACTGCAGCTGTCCTCGCCCACGCAAAAAAATTCTCCTCTACCTTCTTTCTACCCTACGCGTCACACACGGGAGAAAAAATACCAGGCCCACTGCTTAGCTAAAGTGAAATGCACACACATGTGTTCCTGGGAATGAGGCTGCATTTCTATAGCTGGCTGTGAGTCTTGCACATTTACTCGTGTGTGATGCGTAGGGTAGAAAGGTGAATTTGTGCATGGGCAAGCGAGGACAGCTGCTATTTTCAGACAACGAAAGAAGGCAGCAATTCTACACTTCTTGTAGCTACTCTTTGGAGCTTGTTTGTACCACAGACTGAGCGCTGAAACAATGTCACCAGCAAAAGGTAGAGAAGTGCAACAGTCTTGCAATCGGTCCCTGCCCGTGCACAGTTAAATCACATGAGAACATGTACCAGGCTCTTGAGTACAGTTTCACCAAAATATCCGAACATGAACTATGCATAGCAACACAGCTAAGATTCAAGGCCTAGGGGACAAGAAGGATGCCAAAAGCTAGCTACAGTCATGACCTCGTAAACTGAACTCTATAATTCTCCTCCTGTGCATGTATTCCTTTCATCCATTGTTGAACTAATTGGCTCGTCTCATATCAATGTACCCTTCACCTGATAGACTTGTGTCCTCCATGTACTGCTGTGTCATGCTATGTAGGTATAGTCTAAACTTAATTTTGCACTCTAAATAGAGTTTTAACTAACACTAGAACTAAATTATATGAAGCCATACAAAACAACACCAGTATATAAACTGCCATACTGCTGTTGTAATTGTTCTGTCTATTCTTGCTGTTTTAATAATGTTCTCACACTACTATTACCGGTTCACCAGCTAGGGGCGGGGCCGGAATGTAGTTATTACGTATTTGTTGCTAACGTAGTCATGTGAGGATCACAATTTGGGCCGAGACTCTCGGCCCATGTGAAGACATTTTGGTGAAACTGAGTAGCAGAGTGAAATACATGTATGTATGGGGAGCCTGTGGACTAGCCTAGAGTGTAGGCATCGTTACCCCACTTGTCTCAGGACCCTCTCCTGCCCCTACATGTACATGTATCCTAATGCATGTGACTAGAGAGATGATGTCATACTTATAAAATTCCTTGATTATTCTCAAATTATTGAGTTCTCCTGTTTGGAGCCCATTCTCACCCTCAACCACACCCCTCACCTCACCCTCGCCCTCATCCTCACCTCACCCTCACCCTCACCCTCACCCCACCCTCATCCCCACCCCACCCTCACCCTCACCCCACCCACACCCCACCCTCACCCTCTGAGCACGTCCTGCCAGTGAAGCCAGAGGCACAAGAGCACTGGTAGTCTGCCAGTACATCCTGGGGAACGAAAAGTGATTATTAAGCTTCTTGCAATCAGAGATGTGGTCATTTTGCAACCCATGGCTCCAGCATATATCTCTGTGATTGTGGCTACATGTTTTGTGATCTCAGCGCTATTGACATCAGTATTGCTACAGGAATACAGTTCCCGTGGGCGTGGCACTTCAGCGAGCATGCATGTGCACTTTTTAGCTGCTATGCGCGCTAGTGGATAATGTCTTGAGGTGATATATATGTACAGTACTGCTCACGAGTAAGTTGAATGCACATGTGTGTACTTGCACACGCACACCTGAGTACTCGAGCACACACTAGCTAATATCTCCCTCACTGCTTTCTACTTTAAAGAGGACATGAATCAGAGCCTACAAGCTTTCACTGTGAAATATAATATGTAATGTATGGCAAAGTCTTACCAGGCAGGTTCCTCCATTCAGACAGGGGTTAGGATCACAGCTTGTCTGTTTCTCACAGGTATCCCCCTCGTACCCCTCCGCGCACTGGCACTTAAACTGGTCCGGTCCACTTGTGACACATGTTCCGTTGTTATGACAGAGGGTTGCATGGGTACAGGGGTCCGGGTCTGTAGGCATGGCAACCATATATGGCATGCGTGTGTTTGTGGCGATATGCAGAATCTATTGATAGAACAATTTTCAAAATAGGGGCTACTCGTGTAATTAAAATCTTTTGCACACAGCTATGTATTTAAACCTTATTTTTTGGGTCTACATTGAATATGGGAGCCTAAATTCCAGTACATACTGATAGTATTCTACCAACTTCATCAAACAGGTGTCCACGAAGCTTTTGTAGCCAACATGGCTGCATACTTGGTATAGGACAATACCAATTAGGAGACAAGGAAACTCCTTCAGGTTTGAAGCAAAGTCCCTCTTGTGTTTTATTATCATTCATGGTATATAGTGAGACCCTAGAAATCATACATGCTTGTGTACCTAGTGAATCACAAGTGGGGGCAAGAAATAATGTACGTAGCTGCTTTATTCTATAGGAAGTGGGATCGGCCTTGCTACAGCGTCACACTCGTTAGTAGAGACGTATGGATAAACAGTAATGAGGAGAAGGTTGATAGTCTCAAGGTTGCCAAATAGATATTAATAAAAAAATTCATACAGGACGTTTCGACCCAACTGGGTCTTCTTCACGTCGTGTATGAATTTTTTTATTAATATCTATTTGGCAACCCTGAGACTATCAACCTTCTCCTCATTACTGCTTTATTCTAGGCAGACTATGTACCTTGCACAATTATCGTAGCTTGCTGAGTTGTAGCTCGGCTACATTGGCAGTTCTGAGTTGCGCATACTGCTGTGCAGTGGTATTTCGTCCCGTTAAGGCTCTTGTTAGCTGTAAATTCCAGGACGTACTGTATCACTCCCGGCTCCGTCCTTTTGATGATGCGATATGTTTTATTGCTGTTGGAACCTGTGCCACACATCACTTCCTGAGAGCCGCATACTAACACTGTGTCATTGTTTGTGTGATATCGCAAGACCATCTGGCATACCGGGTTGTGCGTGAGTGTGCACGTCACATGAGCTAGTTCATTTGCTGTGTGTATAAAAGTGCTGTTAGGGTTGATACCTAGTGGGGAATGAGGGTGGAGAAAGGTGAAAAGAGTAAGGGATACGTTTTAATTTTTTTTACCATCTGGGTTCACTTCCTCTCAGCTGGGCTTTGTAATTCTTGTGTTAGTTTGTCTGACTATCACGTTAGCCTCGTTCCCAGGGAACTCATTGCGTGTGCTAAAAGCTAGGTTAGTACGATAATGGCGAAGTGGTAGATACTATAAATGCATTGGTAATCCTATTTTGTCAAACTGACTGGAAGAGCACTACAAAATTGTTGAGTCAGCACTTTTGCTGTAAGCTGTGCTTGCTTTCAGCAATAATTCTTAGCCTTGATTGTAGGCTGGGACGAGATAAGTGGGACGTTCTAACTGTTCTACAGCTGTGTTTACAAAAATGTGGCTTCCCTTGTAGCCTTGTAGTGACGATTGCAACATGCCTGGCTGGGCAACTGTGCAAAAAAAGGCAGGGCAGTGGAGCCTGAGAATGAGGCTACAGTTTGTGCTAGCTATTTATATTATGTGTAATAGATTTTGCACTGGTGTTTAATACAGTGACCTAATGTCACCAGAAGCTTGAAACTATATGTGCCCCTGTCACTACATGTAGCTACAGCACAGAAATGAGCAACAAGATTTAGCTATATCTGTAAACCAACTTTTTTTGCACTTTGCAAAACAGTGGAGCCCAGGAACAAGGCTGGTACTAACACTCCAGCCCAGCTCTGCTCTTTTGTGGGCTAGCCTTCCTCTGTTTTTACTGTTGTAGTCTGCCCATGCTAGCCTTCCTCTGTCTTTACTACTGTAGTCTGCCCATGCTAGCCTTCCTCTGTCTTTACTACTGTAGTCTGCCCATGCTAGCCTTCCTCTGTCTTTACTACTGTAGTCTGCCCATGCTAGCCTTCCTCTGTCTTTACTACTGTAGTCTGCCCATGCTAGCCTTCCTCTGTCTTTACTACTGTAGTCTGCCCATGCTAGCCTTCCTCTGTCTTTACTACTGTAGTCTGCCCATGCTAGCCTTCCTCTGTCTTTACTACTGTAGTCTGCCCATGCAAGCCTTCCTCTGTCTTTACTACTGTAGTCTGCCCATGCTAGCCTTCCTCTGTCTTTACTACTGTAGTCTGCCCATGCTAGCCTTCCTCTGTCTTTACTACTGTAGTCTGCCCATGCTAGCCTTCCTCTGTCTTTACTACTGTAGTCTGCCCATGCTAGCCTTCCTCTGTCTTTACTACTGTAGTCTGCCCATGCTAGCCTTCCTCTGTCTTTACTACTGTAGTCTGCCCATGCTAAGCCTTCCTCTGTCTTTACTACTGTAGTCTGCCCATGCTAGCCTTCCTCTGTCTTTACTACTGTAGTCTGCCCATGCTAGCCTTCCTCTGTCTTTACTACTGTAGTCTGCCCATGCTAGCTACTACATGTTTGTTTACAAAAGTTATGAAACAAACTAATAATACATAACTTACTGAGCAGTCCTGTAACAGCATCCTTGCAGCACACAATTACTGCTAGTAAAGTTAGAGTAACTCTATTCATACTTTATGGACACCTGGCTAGCTACACTGATATTAACACTCTCTCTTTACTACTGTAGTCTGCCCATGCTAGCTACTACATGTTTGTTTACAAAAGTTATGAAACAAACTAATAATACATAACTTACTGAGCAGTCCTGTAACAGCATCCTTGCAGCACACAATTACTGCTAGTAAAGTTAGAGTAACTCTATTCATACTTTATGGACACCTGGCTAGCTACACTGATATTAACACTCTCACTATATAGCAACAAGACTGCAAAGGCAGCCACAATGCTGCTCTTTTTGGGTGATACCCATGGTTTTCCCCAAAAATATTGAAAATGTCTGTGGGTGCGTGGTCAATGGCGTAAGGGCTACTGCAGCAACATGAGTATATTATTATTATTATTATTATTTGGTTTTGAATCTACATCCACTCTTGTGAAACCCTACTACCCATAGGCCAGACGACAGGCTCTCTTTGCAGTGTGGTGTAGTGTAGGTGTAGTGCAGTTCACGTGACCACAGGAGATCTATACCCACTCTAACTTCATGTGGACCTTGACCATACACGTGTCCAGGGCTGAGAGCTAATTTTAATTTAACTACTCCAACTATGGAGACGTAAGCACACTATGCTCTTTGTGTCATGTTTGTATCTGCGTTAGCTGCGCTATTGAGCATGTTTTTTTTTGTTCCATAGAAAGTACATGTACCTTACCTTCTGTTATAGCAAAGTGTTGGGAGACACAATTTGGTATATTATTGTAAAAGAGCTAATTCAGCTGACGATGATGCATAGTATAATTCTCTGCGATAATCATCCCTCTGGTACAGAATAGCTCCAGTGTGTTGATTAGTGATTACCTTAAGGTGACTATTATTTATGGGCACAAATAATTGCTAATTGGGGATATTCCAGATTTGGCAGGTAGTAATATTTATGATTTGAAAACTATTGTTTTTACGATAGACACGCAAAAGTTGGGGTAGACATGTACTATGCATTTCATCTGTGTCAGTCTTGTGCACCCGGGAGACTACCTGTGCATGCGTGCTGCATATTTTGCACAATTGTGAAGTCATAACAAAATCTGTGGTTGCAAATAATGTTCACCTTCCAGGGTTTTCATACAGGGGAGAGGCCCTGGGATTTCCCCCCCAGCATGAGTTGGGGGAGGGGCAGAATTTTGAAGTTGATACTTAGTAGTTTAATTAGTACAGAGCTATAATTTTCAGCATTTTGTGGCCCCAGAATAGCTCCAGTGTGTTGATTAGTGATTACCTTAAGGTGACTATTATTTATGGGCACAAATAATTGCTAATTGGGGATATTCCAGATTTGGCAGGTAGTAATATTTATGATTTGAAAACTATTGTTTTTACGATAGACACGCAAAAGTTGGGGTAGACATGTACTATGCATTTCATCTGTGTCAGTCTTGTGCACCCGGGAGACTACCTGTGCATGGTGCTGCATATTTTGCACAATTGTGAAGTCATAACAAAATCTGTGGTTGCAAATAATGTTCACCTTCCAGGGTTTTCATACAGGGGAGAGGCCCTGGGATTTCCCCCCCAGCATGAGTTGGGGGAGGGGCAGAATTTTGAAGTTGATACTTAGTAGTTTATTAGTACAGAGCTATAATTTTCAGCATTTTGTGGCCCCAGAAGTAGCTTCAGAGCATGTGGATTTTAAAAGTTTCCCTGGGAGCATTCCACCATTCCCCCTAGGGGGCATGGCTTCACATGCATAATTTTTCCACTCCCACAAAAAAAAAACCTGTATGGAACCCTGCCTTAAAGTGCATGTAATATTATGCAGCAAGTAAAAACACACTCTCTAGAGAATTTATTATACAGGTGCACAACAGATTGGGATAGCAATTGGAGACTCTAACACTGCAGATTTTATGCTCATTTTCTCTTTAGACTATGCTGCAAGTCTTCAGAAAGCATCAGCGGATTGCACTAGAGGTAATGTGTATGAAATGGATAATGTGTGTGTGTGCTAGTACGTGTACCGCAACTGGTTCTCAGTTACGTATTAATTTGAGTTCTGTTGTGCTGGTTGTATTGGGAGAGGAAATTCCAGAAGTCTTTCTATTATCAACCGAAGGTGTAGTGTGTGAATAAAATCAGGTGCATACATATGTTAAATGTGATTACTTTGAGCAAAGAAACAGGGTAATTGGAGATGGAAACAGAAAGTGAAAGCGTCGACTTGGAGACTTCCTTTCAGTATAGATTATCGAGAGCTGTAATTCTGGAGTAGTGGGGTTGGCTACATCTACTGCCATTGTAAGCAGTGCTGTTTACACAACAAAATATCCATAGTTCGTGACGATCTCATGTATTGGGAGGTGGGATTATGAGCTGTAACATAGATTTTGAGCTATAGGTTATAACAAGCTAGTCTTTGTCTTGTGAACAGGGTCACTCACTGTGACCTAAATGTTATATCACAGCCGTGGAGAAAAATTGGGGTGTAAGGCCTGGATCGATTTTTGCATGTGATGCGGTGCCACCGTTGACATCAGAAATTGCTTAGAGGGAACCCTGTGAAGTTTGCAAAAGGGGCGGGGTTTAATAATGCAGCAGTGTACTACATGTAATACTATAGTCAAAGCTGTGAAGATTTTAATTTTGGCATCCCAATTTAGTTTTGTGTTTCACTCCGTTTCCATTTTTTTTTTGTTTCTCCATGTGTGCTGTAATACATAGTCTCAAGATTAAGGAGCAGTTCAGTTGTGCATTAGTTATCTCAGGTATGCTCTATCCCATAGTCTCAGGCGGAGATAGAGCAGGAATCGACCAGCAAGCGCCCACGAACCACCATCAGTGATGAACCAGAGATTGTGGAGGTTAGTATAATATGTACGTATAATACATGTGGCAATCACTGCTTTCAAAGCGCTGTATCTCTGAACTTCCGTTAAGGGCAGGGTTCATACGTGCAGCATAGACGTGTCAGGTATATGGCTCATATGTACGGTATAAATGCATCAATATCTGACGCGTCTGGGCTGTACGTATGAGCCCCACCCTTAACGGAAGTTTAGAGATACAGCGCTTTGAACACAGTGACGCGATCGAAATACATAATGGAATAATATTGATTTCTACACGGGACTGCCACATATGTAGTGGTTATTAAGGTATAATGTAGCCTCATACTCAGGACTTCGTCACCTTACTGTGACCTAAATGTTATCTCACAGCCGTGGAAAAAAATTGGGGTGTAAAGTCTTGGATCGATTTTGCATGTGATGTGGTGCCACCGTTGACGTCAGAAATTGCTGAAGGCTTGGACTATTGTTGATAAGGCGATCATGTGAACATACGTACTTTATGCACAATCACTTGGTGCAGCCATTGAATTCTACAAGTGTTCTACCTCTGAAATATTAGGCCTTCAGTAGTACTGAGTGCATAGGAGCTGCTCCTTACTAGCCTCGGCCCCAAGGTCTCTGTGCATTTCACACTGGAGAACAGTCGAATTGAGGCCTTCAGTAGTACTGAGTGCATAGGAGCTGCTCCTTACTAGCCTCAGCCCCAGGGTCTCTGTATTTCACACTGGAGAACAGTCGAATTGAGGCCTTCAGTAGTACTGAGTGCATAGGAGCTGCTCCTTACTAGCCTCGGCCCCAAGGTCTCTGTGCGTTTCACACTGGAGAACAGTCAGATTGAGGCCTTCAGTAGTACTGAGTGCATAGAAACTGGAATTGAGATGCAATTATACTTGTGCTAGAATGGAAGAAAGAAGTTATTTCCAAGTAAAGTGAGGCAATCATCTTTAGAACAGCTATATGCGTATATATGTGATTCAGTCACGCTTCAGGAAAGGAATTAAATCTCAGCTGCATCCTGGGGAGGAGACTCAATGTCTCTTTTTTTTGTGACTAATATAAGAAACTGTCTGACCGACTACCTGTGCGTGTCATGTGACTGAACCCTGGAGTCTCCTACTGGACTGCTGATGCCCGACTCACTTGCTGCTCCTTACTAGCCTCAGCCCCAGGGTCTCTGTATTTCACACTGGAGAACAGTCGAATTGAGGCCTTCAGTAGTACTGAGTGCATAGGAGCTGCTCCTTACTAGCCTCGGCCCCAAGGTCTCTGTGCGTTTCACACTGGAGAACAGTCAGATTGAGGCCTTCAGTAGTACTGAGTGCATAGGAGCTGCTCCTTACTAGCCTCGGCCCCAAGGTCTCTGTGCGTTTCACACTGGAGAACAGTCGAATTGAGGCCTTCAGTAGTACTGAGTGCATAGGAGCTGCTCCTTACTAGCCTCGGCCCCAAGGTCTCTGTGCGTTTCACACTGGAGAACAGTCAGATTGAGGCCTTCAGTAGTACTGAGTGCATAGGAGCTGCTCCTTACTAGCCTCGGCCCCAAGGTCTCTGTGCGTTTCACACTGGAGAACAGTCAGATTGAGGCCTTCAGTAGTACTGAGTGCATAGAAACTGGAATTGAGATGCAATTATACTTGTGCTAGAATGGAAGAAAGAAGTTATTTCCAAGTAAAGTGAGGCAATCATCTTTAGAACAGCTATATGCGTATATATGTGATTCAGTCACGCTTCAGGAAAGGAATTAAATCTCAGCTGCATCCTGGGAGGAGACTCGATGTCTCTTTTTTTTGTGACTAATATAAGAAACTGTCTGACCGACTACCTGTGCGTGTCATGTGACTGAACCCTGGAGTCTCCTACTGGACTGCTGATGCCCGACTCACTTGCTGAGTACTCCAGGTGATTATCCATGACAGAGAAACCTGAGTGGGGCACAAACAGGCATGAACTGCAACTTCAGTTACTAACTGAACATATAGTTGTGAGTTATGATGATTCTTGAGTAATGTTCATAAAACTTACCGCTGTGGTGAGACCACAAGCCATCTACAACATGCACAAGACTTGCCATTTTGCACGAGGTAGCTACACGAAAATCTCAGTGATCCACCCACGTGACGGTCATTCTTCGCAGGGCATCTGCAGAAATGTATTAAGTCCTAGTACCCAGAGTATGAGACTGTGGTGTAGTCAGTATGGTAGTTGGGTAGCTACTGACCCGCTAAGTACATACATTCAGAGAGTGTATTCTTATTAACAGGTGATTTTGACTAATGGTGCACTTGTGTCTGCCCTTCCTCTCTCTCCCGCCTTAGGTGACAGACGAGGAGGCTGAGAGAATTGAGAGGGAGAAGCAAGAGAAGAAGAAAGAGGAGGAGCAGAGAAAGAGAAAGGAGGAGGAGTCACAGAAGCCTCCCCCTCCCAGTGAGGAGGCTGAGCTCTCCAAGGTGTGTGCGTGTATGCGTGTGTGTGTGTTTGTGTGCGTGTGTGCGTGTGTATGTGTGTGTGTGTGTGTGTGTGTAATATGCGCGTTACTCTACCAATAATGCATATGCATGTCTACGCATCAAGAGTTACCTCCTTTTTTGTTAAGTGGTACATGTACCTATGTACATGTACGTACAAGCCAAAGATAGTGGGTATACTAAATGCCTACCTTAAAACCTTGCTTCCCTCTCGTTCACTTTCTTTCTCCCCCCTCCCTCTTCTTCCTCCCCTTCCCTCCCTCCCTCCCTTTCTCCCTTCCTTCCCATCATCCCTTCCTCCTTCCCTCAATTCTCTCCTCCCCCTCCCTCTCCTTCCTTCCTCCCCTTTCCCTTTCCTCCCTTCCTCCCTCCCTCCCTCTCTTCCCTCCATCCCTCCCTCCTTCCCTTCTCTTCCCCTTCCCTCCCTCCCCCCTCCCTTCCTCCTCTTTCCCTTCCCTCCCTCCTTCCATCCCTCCCTCCCTCCCTCTCCCTAGCCTGATAGTGACACAGAAGACGAGAGTGCCAAGGGGAAGCTGAAGCCTAACATAGGAAACGGGGCTGACCTGCCCAACTACAAGTGGACACAGGTAGACTGTCATGTCCAGGCCTCACAAAGCTGATTTTACCTCCCATCAACCAGCTGGGCACACGCAAATTGTGTGCTAAGATTGCTTTATGTTTCCACGTCTGTTTTTATCTATTTGTCCTTCCACACTTCTCACGTGTGTCAAGCTACATGTATACGTCATTACATTACTCTGCCATTATAGCCACGAGCACAGTGGAAGTCTGCAGGCCCAATAGACCAGAGTTTTGTATTCCCTAGATGACGAAAAAGTTGGTAAATATTGGTCAGTAATACTTCTGTTTTGGTAAGTTTTTGCAGCTAGGTAACTGGAAGCGCACTACGAAATTGCTGAATCAACACTTTCACTGGAAGCTGTGCAAGATGGACTACCTGATCTGTTCCATGGCTGCATTTAGCATGGGCGGACCATCAGTTGTACGACTTACGTGAAAATACCCAGCTGGTTTTTAATTAACCTCGTTTTCCTTATGGCTATGAAAGTATGTATGGATATGCGCAGGTCAAGCAATCTGATTGGTGATCATCTTTTGATCCAGACAGCCAGATGCGTAGTGCTGCCTTCACTATTTCAGCTTTGTAGTTACTAGTGTAACACTCACTGTTGCATACATGCATGCAGCTACAAACAACCTTCACGGTTGATTAAAAGTAGCCTCTTTCCGGGGTAAGAGATGACATTGTTATGTTGTGTCCTTTTGCTCTCCTTCCATGCCACCTGCTGACACTACAGACACTTCAGGAAATTGAGGTAAGATAGGTAGCAGTCTGCCAGCTAGGCTGCGCTTTGTGGGAGGAGGGGATTGATTTGCTTCATGTCCACCTGCTTTTTCAGTGTATGGTACACTACTATTTGTTTCAGTGAATGATCCACTACTGGAATGGCTTAACTTTCTACATAAGGGGGTATCAAGGAAGGGGAAGCTCAGCATTGAAGTAGCCTCATTCCTTGGCCCACACTGGCATCAAGGTGGCTTCATCCCCAGACACATGTGCATGCTTCGCTTTTTAGCTACGTACCTATGGGCCTGGTACAGTTTTTCACATGTGACACCTGAGGGTAGAAGGGTGAATTTTGTGTTGGTGAAGACAGGAGCGCATGAGCCGTCGAAGACGGCGAAGGAGCATGCAACTTCAATTGCAACTATTTGGAAATTTTGAGACGCGGACTACCTACCGTCTTTTTGGTAGAGTCAACATGGCAAAGCATAGTCAAAAGAGCAAGGGTCCTAGTGAATTCCTGAAGCAAAGAGAGTTGAATCAGTTTGGGAGACAACTGAGAAGGAAGCTGTGACGTCACAAGCAATTTGAATGAGTGGAACTACGTAACTAATCTGGATTCACCAAGGTTACAAGCTCCTTCGCCGGCTTTGCTGGCTCATGCGCTCCTGGTGAGGACATTTAGCAAGTTTATGCAAGTGAAGAAAGCTAGGATCATTTCACAGACTAAGCAAAAGGTAGAGAAGTGCAGCTATCTTTGATCAGTCCCTACCCACAGCATAGATACCGTAGATCGGGAAATTTTCGTCGTTAATAAATTTTCGTCGGTACCTTATAACGACGAAAATTAAAAACACGGAAATTTTTCAGCAACGAATAATAAGAATGTCGAAGAATTATTACACTTCCACGATCAGAAGAGTACAGTTACTCGACAGTGAATCGCTCTTCCTCTTCTTATGAAAAGCATACAGATGCGTGAAATCCTTCGAGGTAAGTGGCCGATGATAACGCCTTCTTTTATCACTGATACGGCATAGGCGTCTGCTGCATTCCCACGCTCACGCTGACACTCCAACTCCTCTCCAATGGTCGCCTCCCACTGTTCTTGGTAGATGCGGTACCCTCTAACACATGACTCTTTCCCGAAGATCTCCATATTCATATAAATTTTCGACAGCTCTCACACGTGTCAAAAATGACAGCGAGTAAAGAGTTAAACATTATTTTGTGCACGCAAATTTTCGCGGTTTAATTTTCGTCGGTGTTTAATTTTCGTCGGTGTGATCAAGCAACAAAAATAAAACAACGCGAAAAGTTAACAGACGAATATTTTTACGGGCGAAAAATACCCGATCTACGGTAGTAGACTACTCTACTATCTATGCCCACAGTAAGTAGTGCACCAGACTCTCCAGTAGCAAAGTGACTCGCCACCCACGGTCCTCCCCTCCAGATCCGAGTCCCCTCTGGGGTGACCTTCCCCATCAAGAGCAGGGATGTGGTCATCGAAATCCAGAAAAAGGTACGGCTACGTTTTTGTCAGATGTGAAGTCAATGATAAGATTCTTTCTTCCCTAAATTACAAATAAGAAAATCACTAACTAATGTTCGAACATACCACGTTTCCTCGAAAAATTGGATTTTACGCAATAAAAATTCAGTTAAACATGAAGTTTCAACTTGTAGCTGTTTGTCTTCCTGTGCAGCACCTGAAGGTTGGACTGAAGGGACACCCACCTATTATTGATGGAGAGCTCTACAACACGGTGTGTGTGTGTGTGTGTGTATGTGTATGTGTATGTGTGTGTATGTGTGTGTGTGTGTGTGTGTGTGTGTGTGTGCATGTGTGTTTCCCTTCAGAAATCTGTACAAGATTGATTGCTGTACAGGTATGTACATCTCCTAAATGAAATACAGTCTTTATTACCAGTGATTTACCACACACATACCGTAGACGCTGGTTGTTAAGCGCATGCGCTTATAACAGCTGACAACAAGGAAATATGCGCTTAACAGCGAATACGCGCTTAATAGGAAGTAGTCGCTTAATAAATGATGTAAAATTAAATTAGGTGGTACTTCCGCTATTACCGGTACGATTTTACAAGCATGGCAGAGAGTGAAGAGTGTATCTTGGAGAGCGTCATTTGTGGCCATCACATCTACAAACGGATCTGGCGGCCGTTAGTTGGGGAGGTACTAACCTTGGAGCGGGAGGAGGGCAACAGCCATGACAGATTCGCCGTCAGTCTCCTCAAGGATGCTATTGTCGTTGGCCATGTTCCTCTCGAGTTTTCGCGGGTATTTTAGCACTTACTCAGGCACGGAGGGACTATCACCTGTGAAGTTCCAGGTCGAAGAAAGCGTGGTAAAGGTAGCCAGCTTGTAGCCAGCGCTGAACGGTCCTTGTATAATTTCTACATGTCTGGTACAAATTCTTGTAGTAGTAGCGGACTATCTTCAGTTTCTCTTCTCTGGTGTAACTCTTTCGCTTTCTGCTGGGGGTAGTTTGCAGTGCTAGTTCAGCAGCTTCTGCCATTCGCTGTTTCAGCTGTCGATCAAATATTATGCGCATGCGCTTAACATGTAATGGGTACGACCCTCAATAAACTATGCGCTTAATAAATAATGTGCGCTTAATAAAGATATGCGCTTAACAACCAGCGTCTACGGTAGTACCGTATAGCCAATTATTTTCACGGGGTTCTAATTTTCACTATATTTGTTGAGCCATCATGAATCGTGAACATTTCTTCCCGCGAAATATTTTCGCATTGAAATTTCCAAACTGTGACGGACCAGTGAAGAGCCAGTGGTTGCAGTTCTTGTTCAGGCTTCTCTAAAAGTGGAAGCACTGTTTCTGGCTAAAAGTAGACTGGCTGAAAGAAAAAAATGAGAATAGCGGGTGAGAATCAATGGCGCGCCTATCGAAGTTTTAGTTACGAGCAGGTTAGATCAGGCAGGAAGCGGATGCTAGCCTTTATTTCAGCTAGCTAGCAGTACAAGCAAGCTTTGTAGGGACTATGATACCTGAAACAAAGTGAGTTGTTACTCACCTGCACGAAAAAATGGCTATACAGTATGTAATACCTAAATTGTGTAAGGTTACTCAGAAATATTTTGCATCCACACATGCATGATAATATCCAATAGGTTTGGTGTATTATAAATGATTACAAGCAGCCAGTAGTCTGCCTCTGTCATGTTCTAGTATCACCGTAACATTCTTGAGCTGAGGAGCAGTAGGTGTATAGCCGCTAGTAGCACTTGCTATGGATTTCTGTTAGCTATTGCTTCCCTTATATTTACATAGGTGAAGATAGAAGAGTCGTTCTGGACTCTGGAAGACAAGAAGCAGATGATAATCCACCTGGAAAAGGTCAGTGTACTCATTTTTGATCCCTGGATTGTTATAGCCTCGCCCCCCTTCCGGCTGGGGAGTGGAGTCTGTAAACAAGGCTATATGCTCATTGAAGTCTATACCTTTGATAAATGACTTTTGTACTTAATGTCCAGAACAACAAAATGGAGTGGTGGAGTAGGATTGTCCCCAGTGAACCCGAGATCAACACCAAGAAGGTTCAGCCGGAGAACTCTAAGGTACACCTTCATACACATCATACATATATACATACATACATATACACACACACACACACACACGCACGCACACAAACACACAATGCATACCACGTACGCACGTGCATAGCTCATGCACACTCACACATGCATGCATGCATACATATACACACACTCACACACATACATTTGCATACCATACGCATGTTACAAACGTATACATACACACACATACTCATACATAGGTATGTACATGCCATACACCTACATACACACACATTACTGTTATATCGTATAAGCACCCATGGGTGAGGACCATCAATGTGCTGCAAAAGAGGAGTGTGGGCGCTAAATGGGTACTATAAAACGTCTGGTCTGTAATATACCTTATACCACGGTAGCCAGGGATTTATATATGATAACCACTCTGAGCTCAAAGGTGCCACCTGAGCGCCAGGGATGATTATCAAACATATGTGACCGGATTTGCGAAAACCCGGCACTTCCCGCATTTTAGCGGAATTTTCGATTTTTGGCAATTTTCAAGCTGCCGTATTTCGATAGCCATTAGTGAGGCAGGAATGATTCTTAGTACAATACAAGGACCAACCTTCATCTAAAGAAAGCCCACGCTAGAGGTCTGTAGCTCTCTCGGTTTCTGTGATACGTGCCTTGGTAGTACCGCCATTTTTGGAAAATCACCGCGCGATCGAAAGTTCCACAAACTCGGCCCCGTATCTTCCTTGTGGTGTGGTCGAATGGCTTCATTTCGCTGCAGCAACGCCTCCTGTATAAACATCCCACATTATATTTAGATAGCGTACAGCGTTCTGGAGATACGCGTCTTTGAAGTACGCACGTTCAAAAATGCGGGAAGTGCCGGGTTTTCGCAAATCCGGTCACATATATCCATGGCTACTATGATATATATGTAACTATTTTATATTGTACCTGATTGGTCGATAGAATCCGGTTGCTAAGAAGCTAGCAACGCAAGCTTCTACCCTATACTGTAAGTTAAAGGACTAGAACTGCAGGGAAGCTAGAGCTTGGTATAGAGCTTGAGAGAAGCTCGAAAGGTGCCATTTGGTACAATAAGGTTAAATATCGAGATTATTGAAGATATAACTTTCAAGACACCAAAGCTAGTTACAACTGGCGAACGCTCCCAGTAACTGTAGCAAGCATAAAAGTCCCCGTAACTGTAGCAAGCATAAAAGACTTCCAGTGGTTATGATAGCTACCTTTCTAGCCTGAGCCTATATAGTGCTATTTGACATAAAACGTTAGGCAGCCATGCACACACTGTATTTATTTAGTCAACCCATGCTAATGAGATGGTGTTTCCTGTAGCTCTCTGACCTCGATGGTGAGACTCGAGGAATGGTGGAGAAGATGATGTATGACCAGAGGCAGAAGGAGGTGTGGTAACTCACGTTTTGACCCAATGGCCTTTTGTGTTAAGATTACAAATTTCAGTATGGACTATGTATCCATTTTTTCTAGATGGGTCTTCCGACATCTGATGAACAAAAGAAACAGGACGTTCTAAAAACGTTAGTTCTCTTTCTCTTCTTTTTTCAGGGGGTAAAATATGTTCATGTATGTGGGACAGAAGGATAAACATAATTATGAACACAGTTGCCATGTTTAGGCTGCAAATGATTATTTTCAGGGCCCAAGCACTGAAGCAATACCTGCGACTAAATTAAGCAAAGAAGTACGTGCAGCCATGTAAACTATAACGATATAAAGAGTGTATAGCAAAGGCTGTATACACAGGCCAGCTAAACAAAGACTCTCTGCTAAACAGTCAAACTTTGAGTTTCTGATTTGCTTCTTCTAGTCTGCTTTTGATGAGTTTCTTGAAAACCTTTTTCTGCAACTTGTTCATCAAGTTGAACACACCATGCAATTTTTCATTTTATACTAATTAATATTATAAAATACATGATTATAGTAACCATTTGTGCCCACTATGGAAGTATTTGTACAACCCTTATGCATTGTGTAACCCTGCTATCACTGCAGATTTATGGAAGCGCATCCAGAAATGGACTTTTCGAAGGCCAAGATCACTTAAGTAGCAACTTTGCAGTGTGTTTGTCTGAGTTGCCTTTTCCTTAGCTGCATACCGCTGATTACTGCTCTGTTATGAAAAAGCAAATCCCTGATAAATGTTTTCAAGCCACTCATGCATTAATTATGATAGCACAAACATACACATCACCCATCAAAGGGCACACAATCTCCTGTTAGTCAAGAAGAATGCTGAGTCATGTTGTGCCATGATGGTTAAGCTGGTATTTGAAGCACATGGTTAAGAAAACAAGTAGCGATAGCGAGGGAGCGCAAAGACATATAGCATGGCTTAGCGTATAGCCACACTCCTCGTTTATGTTGTAGTTTTTTTCTCCATCAGCATAGTTTGGGGGCAGCGATGGACTGCATGCACTTTGAGTGCAGATCACGTAAACTAAGTGGGCTAAGGAAATCATTAGCTGTAGCAGGAATTGGCTGAGTCATTCCCAAATCATCTTGATTACAGTAGCCAGTCCTTCCTAAATCTGAAGTTGATAAGCTATGATAAAATTTAATATAAATTTCTTAGACTAGCTATGTGTACTATAACATGATGGAATAGTATTCAATTTGCTCAAGCAAGACCAGCCTTTTCATCAGTGCATGAGAAGTTGGATGGCTACGAAGTGGGTAGGCCTTGACAGATTATTCTTTCTACCCATTATTCTATTTTTTTAATTCTCAGAGGTTACACCTATTATTCTTTTTGGCTTAGCTATTATTCCTAATCCATTAATTTTACCTAATGAAATTCAAACCAAATATTGCCACACAAAAATTGTATGTACTCAAGAGTCAAGGGTCTTTTTAATGGTTATATTGTAGCATTACAGTACAGATCAGACCATAGATTATAGCAGACTGAGTCGAGCACATGTTTTGACTTACTCTAATGCCTCAATATTTTAGCAAAGTACAAAGGTCAGGCCTAATATGCCAATACAAGTACCTATTATTCTTATTTCTTCAAAAATATTATCCTATTATTCTCGCATAATTCTCTATGCTTTTAGGTAACTATTATTCTCAAAATCATGCTGGCATAATTTATCAAGGCCTAGAAGTGGGGCAGCACCCTTTAGTTAGTTGATTGCTAATGGGGCTATTCCAAAAACGGCCACCACAGCTGAGATATGCAGCGACCTGGCTGGGATGTAAACCAGGTAATAACATATCTGTAAAGTTAAGGTGTACATGTAGTATCGTTTGGGTCGAACTCGAACTAGCACTACTCTGGAACAGAATTATACTCTGAAACTTCTACACTCATCAGCATACAAAATAGAAGCATAGCTACATATAGGGAAGACACAAAGATATGGACAGCACTATAGGCAGTTAAATAAAAGGAGGCGTGCGGGAAGACAGGAAACAGTTTCACGTGACTGAAACGAAACATTACATAACTCAACAGAACACAATAATACAGTGTAGCTACTACATAAGGAGACTATACGTCTCTGTCCTTACAGAACTAACTCTCAAGATGGTGATGCTAATCACCCATTTATCAATACACTGTAAAAACTCTAGGATTGATTCTACCTAGACTGGGTCGGCATAGTTGTAGAAGTACTCCATCGATCCTTGAAGTTAAGCAACTTACGGAAGCCGGAAATGCTGACAAAAACTAGAAAGAACACATAGGCCTACCCCACGCTCCGGATGGTAGCTATAGCTATCTGTAGAGGAAGTTAGAACCGTATTGTGTGGATGTACTTCCATTGTTTCAGTGACGTCATGCAGACCCTATGGTGATACATCTCGCCATTAAGTTTTTGAAGACAGAAAATGCCTTAATTCATTTGGTATACATAATATTATTATGTAAGTGCCTATGCTTGGTTAAGGGCAGGCTAGCTACTTCGCAAAATGTAATCATTATGTAAGATAAAAGCTGGGCCGGGAAGGACTGGGAACGAGGCTAGGACTAGCCTACGTATACACACCAATTCAGTCAGTTCCTGACAGCAATTGGCGTATAAAAGCATTCTTTCCCAAAGGCCTCTTTTATGTATGGATTCAGAAATCTAAAATTAATACCATAAGAAATTCCTTCATAAAGGCTTCCTTTATGAAATATGGTTTCAGAAAACATTAAGGGGTAGCTATAGGCATGGCCTCGTGCACCACACAGAGTTCTGCAGCACTCTTATGATCATTCCAGGGATTCACTATCACCAAATACTTCTGTCAGAATTGGGACAAATGCAGCAGTAAATTCAATGTATTGCTAATGCGTATTCCTCATTCTTTACCAATTCCCTTCAGATATTCCTACCATCATCAGCTCTGTCCATGACATTGTGTGTAGCTAATATGGCAAAACTAAGTTAATATGTATGTTTAAGCTCAAACCATAAATATTGACAATTCCTATGTTACTGTGTGCAGAGTCATGCCTCCTGGGAAAATTAGAGGCTCTGAGGTTATTATTATGTTATTCCTGGGGCTCCAAGAGGCTGGAAATCAGCTACTATTATAATTACTGCAAAAAATACATGTATGTCAAATTTTGCAGTGCAATTCCAGCCCCCTGCCTCCAGTGCATGTATACAGTACTATTATTTGGTAACTCCAAAGGATAGCCTCTTTTTAGGGTCAAGCATGCACATGTATAATTGAAGAGCTCGAAGTATAGTGGGCTATCCCACAACCAAGTACTGGAAACTGCACAAAAATGAAATAAGCATATGCACAAAAGTTTGAAATTCTTAAATTTTCAATACCTCCTAAAGCACATTAAAGTTTAAAAAGTATTCTCAAGTTCTGGGGGAATTTCCGTACTTGCGGACCACTGCTTCTCAGCTCTTCAATTATGTAGCTGTAGTCAAAATAATGTCTTTACCAATGTGATAATAATTTTATAGCTATAGGTAACACTAATATGTTCCTTAACACATTAATACACACAAAGCAAGATAACTTCATTTGAGAAAGATAACTTATGTAAATCTCTAGCCCTTCTACTCACTTCTCCTAGATGTGAAAAATGGCTGGTGTCACTACCCTAATGTACACAGTGGTTCCTACTATCAATTATCTTCACACACTGCTCCTTTGGATGCAGCTGTTTATAGAGATGTAGTGCATGTGCCTGGTAGGAGCCTCCTCCAACGAGCAGCAGACACTTGGCTCTGGAGGCCAGAGCTTTTTGAAGCACTGATATGTATCCTTTTTCATTTGAGTTTTCTCCTGTCACTGCTGCAAATGTTTCATCATACTTTTGCAGTGTTGAGTGTTTGATAGTGTGAAACAATTTGCTGGTGTCCTCCAGTACATGCTTGTTCATTCCAACTAACGAACTACCATACTTTCCTATGTCAGTAGATAAAAAAGTAGCTTCTACTCCACTCTCCTGTACCATTTCCCTCCAGAGGGATATAATCTTGAGAATACATTTGGCAACATTACTAGTATAGTCGATTCTACCACCCTTTTTCGAATAAAGTCGTTCCATTCTAAGCATAATAGCAATGTATTCACCATTGTGCAAATACGTCTCAGTGTATGCTTTCGCATGTTTCAGAATTTCCTGGCTTGGCAAAAGGATAACATCTTCATCTGATTTTGCTCTCTCCAGTGAAGATGTATAGTTGGTTCGCAGTGTACCACTGCATGTTGTGTCCTTCAGTATAATACGCACTCGAGGTGTTGCTCTTCTAATGCCCCTCCAATTGTGAAACAGCACAGTAACATTCTGAGGTGAATGCTTGCCAAATACAAGAGAGTTGAACCGTTGTGTAGTCAGGGGGCCTGTCTTTCTCATTCTAATACATGCCTGTTTGATTACTGTGAAACCATGTTTTCGAAATAGCTTTGACCACCGATCCTTTAGGCGACTAATAGCACAAGGTGTGTTAAAAACCGGAACAACCACATGTGCAATGATGATGGACCTTGGGGCAAAGTTCAAAAAGCTTTGCCAACTTACTAAAGCAGAAAAACGGTGTTTCTCACAGAATGCATTCCAGTAAGTTTTATTGAAAATATTACTAAACGTTAAACGACCTGTTGTCGGACCAGTTGTAAAAAGTGAGCCACTAAGAAAAGGTTCTACCACACTCATGTTCAACTGCCCTGCCCAGCACTGTAGATCCATCATGTTGCTAACAGCAGTGGTAACCTGGTCATCATAATTATCGGATAGCACAACACCTGCTCTGAAGGGGTGCTTATTTTTATCAACGGAATTATTGTCGTTTATATATAAATGCCTCTTTTCAGCCTCTAGCATCGTGCCACTGTTATTCTTGCCATAGTCGAGATCCAAGCCCATCAACTTCCAAGGGAGCCACTGAGTAGAGATTGGTTGCTTTTTCGGCTTGGGTTTGATTTGCTGCGTACTGGCAGAATTCAGCATAGCAGCAAGCAAAAACACCGCTGTCAAGACGGCAACAAACACTGCGAGCTTTAAACTTGAGTCCATGATGACTACAGGAACGCAGTACTCAAATCGCATAAGACTACTGGTTTCCGGTGTTGGTGCAGAACGTACACACTTCCGTGTGCGCGCGCCGTAAAGAACGCACTCTGCGTCCCATGCAGTTTGTTTCGTGACTATACACGCAACCCGGAGTCACAGTAGCTAAATTCAATCGCGAAAAAATAACGCTTTCTTTTGGGCAACTGGAAAAGCAGGAAACGGGAAACGGAAACGGGAACGGGAAACGGGAACGGGAAACAAAAACGGGACGTGGTTGAAAGGGACGCATGTTGTTGGAATCCGCTTGTGAAGTGCTTTCAGGAAAGCGAGTCAACCCCGTTCAACCCCTGGGTAGTTGCGGTACTAAACTATCTAGCCGTCGGCAAGGCTGGAGTACCTACGTCGATTCGGCGATCGACACAGTAAGATGCTTCCCTTGTAGGTCTGTACAAACTATCCTACATCTATCTACAGGCTACTGCAGCTGTAAAACGAGCTATTCTTACCGGTTTTTTTTTAGTCCGTGTAGCTTTTACGGTGTTTTCTGTCCAGCTCTGGCACCGTGGAATCACTGAGAATCACTCGAGATTCAAGAGACTTCTTAACGATAAGTTATTTCGGCGTTTGCTAACTCCTTGTTGATTCCTTCCCAGCTTTTATAGTCGGTATATTTTAGCTTCTCAGTGAGGGAATGCAATGCGGAATGTAACGGCAGTAAATGGCACGTGACTACGCACGTTAATTAATGCGTTTTCACATCATATCTATGCTGTTTTGCGCACCATCGGTGGTCCTTTCCCGTTCCCGCTTCCCGTTCCCGTTCTCGTTTCCCGTTCCCTGCTTTTCCAGTTGCCCCTTTCTTTTGCTCACAAATTGTTGGAATGTATACAGGAAAGTGCAGTAAGCCTATATTGCTGTCTATCTTGGCTTCTTTTGATGGTTTCCGTGTGTTTTTGCAGGTAGTCATGCTGCTATATAGCCTTACCGTATAGTTCTAAAATATCGCTGCCTCTAACTAACCCCCCTAGTCTCGTGCCCAGACGTTCACGTCCCCCCCCCCCCCTGCCCCCGGCGAAAGAACGTCTGGTGAATGAAATTTCTTGTCATGCAAAGTGAAAAGAGATGATCCGATAGGTGCTGACTCACTCAAAATTTAGCGCGTGGCTGAGAGACGCTGCTTGTTTGTGTTGTTCGCCGTTGACGTCGCTCTGTTGAATCACTCACACCAGTAAGTCCTTCCTTGTCTCTTTGGTTTGTTATTTGGCGTCCTTAGCTACTGTCGCTATACTCTAACTAAGTTAGACACCTCCATCAACGTGATCTACGCGATTTAGAAACCCTCAGGCCCTTTAATATTTAATTTAGCGTCGCTCGGGACGCTACAGCCTCGGGCCTTTGGATTTCTAAAGCACGTAGATCCATTGGTCTCGGCGTCTAACTATTATACAGTAAACAGTTTGTGTAGGAATTATATTATAACGTGAACTTCCATTCCAACCTACACGTATTCAATCATCAATGCTCCATGTAAACCCAATCGGTATTAGGTAGCAATTGCAATAAGTTAGTGAAGTTGTATATTACAATTAATTTATAGACTGTATTTGATTTACTAGCTGCTGCAACTTATATACTACACTGGTTTGAGTGGCTAAAGCTGTTTGGTGATCTGAATATGCACTTGATTGGCTCGTCATTCAAAGGTGCGTGTGACTAGTGCTAGAAATGTAAAAATAATTGATTTAGTCATTTCAGCATTTTATGTGATTTCAAACTTCATCCGTACTTTAGTGGATTATGTATTCATTATAACTAGGGTTATAAGGTAAACACCGTTATGGGAGAATAAGCTGGTGAAATGGGGAGAAAAAGGTACATTACATTACACAGTCATAACTCCTCCAAATCCCTAGCTCATACTCACAGTCTGAGGGTGTACATTCCAACAAACCCCTCCCTTATTCTTACAGCTATAGTCCACAAAACAAAACCAATAGTGCCCTTGGTGGCAGATACACACACAGTAAGTAGAGTGCACTTGTAAGCATGATAGTGAAGCTGCAACTGAGCTAACCATAGATTGGTTAAAGTAACTGTTTAGTTTTTGCAGTGACAAACTTCAAGCCTGTGGATACAAAATGTGGTGGGCCTGTGTTAGGCTCTTTTCACCCGCACCTCCAGTTGTTTTTTAGCCTAACTCCTAATATACTCTAATAAAAAAAATCTGGGGCCGTAATATACAAATCTGAGGCTATAAATATATTATACCACATCTTAAATTCAAACTTTCAAACAGACCTTTAGCTATGTGTTGGCATTTTAGCTGAATATGTGCAGTAACAATTTCAGGCTATATAAGCATGGCAATGGTAGCTACTGCGGGAGATTTTAAAAATTTCACACGCAACAGCATAGAAGCAGTGATAGTAAGAAAACAAGGGAGGACTATCAGTGGGTAAGGTTGATTCAGCTGCAGGGAAGCCAGAGCTACAGTCCACCACTCTAGCAAACAAGCTAGCAGCATGTACTAGAAAGATTCCAACAAAGGTAGCCACACAGCCTGATTACATACGAAGAATTCCCTGCTAGCACTAGCACTTGTGTTACTGCTTATATGAAAGAGTACCCAACAATAACTACAGTGCAACTCGCAATTCATTTGTGAACATTAATTAGTCCAGGACAGTGGCGTATAGGAAGATATATTGACTAAGGGGGGCTCCACCTGACTATTCGGTATAACATGCAGTGTAATTCAGAAGCAGAGTGGGCTAACCCAAAGACAACAGCCAATATACATACTAAAAGCCTGAGTAGGAGTTGGAGCTAGCAATCAAGCATACATGTACATTTTTTAAGAGTCAAAATGTCTAGAAAACATGGTAACATTAGTAACGCTTTGATGCAGACAACGTTGTAGCTATCTCTAACTGTGCTTTCAGTATGTATATTGGCTGTTGCAAACTCCTACTCAGGCTTTCATACGCATGTTCAATATGCTTTTAATATGCATTTTGACAACCTCAAACTCCTACTCATCCGAAAGAAATATGATGCATACAATTGATTTACTCCTTTCTTCCAGAGATTGTAGTTGTCAGTACAACACTATCTGGGTTAAGCCTTGCAGCATATGTGAAAAGATTGGTACATGCAAGTTGTGCATTCAATTGGCAGTATGTTACATTTAGCTGTCTATACACACATTATTCTGATTGGACTGCTGGACACATGCCAGTGCCAAAATGACAACCAGCATGAAAATACACATATTCAACAACTGCAGAGTGTTTCAACGAGCACTTTAAAACCACTCAGTCCTTCCTGCCACGGCCCATGGACCATTGCAGTAAACAAAGGCAATACTACATCTTGTCATTGTGGCAGTAGTGTGGGTGGCCTGGTGAAGTGTGATGGCAACTCCTTTGATGTGCAAGTAGTAACGTGCTATTGCATGAGCCACTACCAAAAAGACCCCAATATCACAGTAGTTGGTGCCTGCATGTATCGGTGTCACCAACCAATTGGTAGCGATTACCACACAGCACTGTCCTGTGGTTTTAATGAGCCTACTCGAGATGGTCAGCTATGTGGCAGCTGCAAGAAAGGCTTTTCCCCACCGGTATATTCTTATGACTGGCACTGTGTAAACAGTTCATTTCATGATGGCTATGCACAACATTGGATTAGGTATATTGTTGTTGCTTATGTACCACTAACTGTTTTCTTTCTCGTGGTTACAGTGTTTCATATAAGTGCCCCTTCACCTTCAATGAATGCTTTTGTCTTATTTAGCCAGCTAGTAACAGCACCTATACAGATGCGGATGCTCACTGATATATTAACCTACAACACTGAGAGCCGGGCACTAACTGAAAACCTAATACACTCACTAACATCCCTTTATGGAGTGTGGAATCTCGACTTCTTTCGCTTAATCTATAGTCCTTTTGCCTTGCATTCCAGTATTAGTACACTCCAAGTCTTGGCATTAGACTATGCTGTAGCAGCATATCCTTTGTTCTTGATAGTAGCTACATATGTTCTAGTTGAATTACATGACCATAACTTCAGGATAATTCTGTGGCTATGGAAACCTTTTCATTACTGCTTTGCTTGCTACAGAAGACAGTGGAACATCAGGACTTCACTAATCGATACTTTTGCCACATTCTTTCTCTTATCATATGTGAAGTTTCTCAGTGTGTCCTTTGATCTTCTAATTCCTGTGTATCTTTACAATGTTAAGGGGGAGACTATGAGTGATAGATATTTGTACTATGATGGAACAATTGAATATTTTGGTAAACAACACCTCCCTTATGCCATTCTGGCAATTGTGATCCTAATCCTGGTCAACATCCTTCCATTACTTCTTCTGCTGCTATATCCCTGCCAATGCTTTCAGAAACTTTTAAATTTTAGTGGACTAAGATGCCATGCACTTCACACATTCATGGATGTATTCCAGGGCTGCTACAGGAATAGAACTGATGGCACATACGATCGTAGGTGGTTTTCAGCAGTGTACCTTGTGACTCGGATTGCTTTCCTTGCAGTGTTTGCTATGACACAAAACACTTTGATGACTAATTTCTTTGAGACAATGTTACTGATACTTATTGCTATTGTGGTAGGTATAGTACAGCCTTACAAATTGTATGTGTACAATATAGTAGATGTGGTACTGATTCTTGTAGGGGCTTTAGTCTACTGTTCACTCTCTATTGACCAGATAGCGAACATAGAACGTCATGGATATGGTCCACCATCACGTGTACTTGCTTTGGTGTTTGTACTAGTTCCTCTGGTGTACATATTAGCTGTTGCACTGTACTGGCTTCTATTACGAAAGAAACTTCCTCAAAAGTTGTGCTCAAAACTCAGGGACTTGCTACCTTGTGGACATAGTGGAGGAATTAGTCACAACAACTCACAGGAATCACTGCCAGACCGTCTGGCCAATCCTGAAGAGTATGAACCACTGTGCCAAGAGCCTTTGAACAATATTCTGGACTCTGATGATGGGCAAGACACCTGTGAAGTGCCTAACGTGCAAAGCAGTTACTGACAAGGAAAAGTAATGAAGGTGTTGTTTCACCACTTGCTTTTCAATTTGGAATTTTATCAAGTCATGATTTTACCCAATTGGTTTTATATCTTTTCCTCCATTTCACCTTTTTACTTACACATGTAATAATTTCCTTTGTTGTGGATGATTGCCTCTTGTCGGTCATACCGTCATAAAAGATTGATTGATTGATTGATTAAATATAAGTTCTGCTTAGCTACCCTCAAATTACATGCAGTTGTAAAGTACAATGTATGTTTGATTAGTTGTGATTCCTATAACTTTATGCTTATGCTTTATGTTTATTTTAGTGCCTGTACAGTGTACACTGCAGCTCTGTGTGAATAATGTGTACATTCATTAATTCAGATCATAGGACCATGTGTGTACTCGATTTTTTGTATTTGTGGAATAGTTTCAGATGTAACTGCAGTATTATTAAGACGTTCTGTTTTCTAGTGGGAACTTCAAAATTGCAAGTTCTCTGTATGGAATAATGGATACCACTGTATTTGTTCTTAACTTATTATGTTTTTCAGGAGAGAAACGTTTGTGATTGTTGATATCTTCCCTCCACACAATTTAGTCAGTAAAGTTTCTTCATCAGTGCTGTACTGTTGCTGATTAGTCGGTTCTGATGTGGCTGAAAGATTATATTGTTGAAATACTTAATGTTTATGCAGTTAATAAGTATCTGTCGACAAATGATAATTCAGTAAGGACTTATTCAATTGCAATGAAATTGATCATGTACATGCCAAGAATAATAGTGAAAAGTTGCATTCTAAAGCAATCAGCAGAAACATCTTGACAAAAAACTTGTTGTATCATAAAGTTTTCTCTGCTACACTGCAAAAACAGGAGGATTGTTTTAACCCAACTTGTTTACCACAGTTGCATTTTAAAGATCAAAAACAACCCTCATGTTTTTGCATGCACACAATTTAAGTTTCAAAAACAACCCTCATGTTTTTGCAGTGCATGCACAAAACACGTGGATTGTTTTTGATCCTTAAATTGCAACTGTGGTAAACAAGCTGGGTTAAAACAACTTTTGCAGTGTAGTGAACGTCATCATGAGCTGTAACGTAATGATCAGTTATTTCCAGACCTCAGTAGATAATCCTGAACTTAAGCATAAGGATCAGAAAGATTCCTGAGCCTCAAGATAAGGACCAGAAATTCCTAAGCCTCAACAAAATGACCAGAGATTCCTGAGCCTCAAGATAAGGACCAGAAATTCCTAAGCCTCAACAAAATGACCAGAGATTCCTGAGCCTCAAGATAAGGACCAGAAATTCCTAAGCCTCAACAAAAGGACCAGAAATTCCTGAGCCTCAACAAAAGGATCAGAGATTCCTGAGCCTCAAGATAAGGACCAGAAATTCCTAAGCCTCAATAAAAGGACCAGAAATTCCTGAGCCTCAACAAAGGATCAGAACCTCAAGGTAAGGACCAGAAATCCCTGAGCCTCAACAAAAGGATCAGAGATTCCTGAGCCTCAAGATAAGGACCAGAAATTCCTAAGCCTCAACAAAAGGACCAGAAATTCCTGAGCCTCAACAAAATGATCAGAGACTCTTGAACCTCAAGATAAGGACCAGGAATCCCTGAGCCTCAACAAAAGGATCAGACATTTCTGAGCATCAACAAAAGGATCAGAAGTTCCTGAGCCTCAGCATAAGGATCAGAGATTCCTGAGACTCTAAGGATCAGAAATTCTAGATTATGTAAGAAAGTAAGGAGACTGATTACTCAGTTTTATGTGAAATAAGCCATGCAAGGATGCAGCTACATGTAAACCATGATAGGTGCATTAAATGTCATAATGAATCGGGACTGTACAGGCAGAAAGAGCTACTATACTCATAATTATGATGTACAATATTCAGCGTATAATGTTTTGAGCTCAATAATAGTGCTTCTCTTCAGCCTATTAGTGGGAGTCAATTCAAACCCATACATCATAATAGTGTTTGGCGTAACCTTGTCCTTCCATTCCACCAAACTCCTCCCTCTTCTTATTTTCGCAGGTTTCCAAGATCTGGTGTACCCAACCTCAAGCCACACCAACTCAACACTGCTATCCGATACTTTAGTGACCCTACCGAGCCAAGGAGCATCACTAAGTTTTTCGGTCCTCAGTGCCACCAGATGATCCACCTGCAAGTGGTTTGCCTATAGAAGAAATAAAACACACTGTAAGCATGATTATTTCACGTAGTGATTGTAAATGGTCCAACTCATTCTTGCTTATCCTATCCCTCAGACTTTCATAGAGTGACTGACCTCAGAGGTTGACTCCTCTTGTGGGCTGTCACAACACATTCTCTTGGGTTGAGTTTCCTATATAAAAAGAAATTCATCAGATATAACTTATGACTTGTAAGTGTGCATAATAATGTAGTTTAACATAGAATGCACTGTAATGATTGTATATACAACCGAGACACATAATATTTTATGTACCTCTTGTGTCTCTTCAGGCTCTCTTTGCACGCGTTTATTGCTGGCTTTGCGTTTTCCAATGTAGATCTGTAGTGAAGAAGTATACCGAGTAAGACAGCCAAACACATTCATGCAAAAGCTCAATACTAAAATATGATATAAATATATGGCAAGCTAGGCATTAGTTTTTACTTTCTGATCTGAAAGTGAAGGAAAATATTCAAAGCACTTCCTATTAGCTTTGCATATTATGTGCACATTGCAGAGATAACTAACCTCTGGTATAGGAGCTCTGTCTTTTTCACACAGTGATACCAGTTCACTAGGCAGAGTTACAGTTGCAGGCCTTGAACAACTCTCATCAAAATGTGTCGTCTTGTTTTGGAGTGTTGTTAGTGGCCACTGACTTGGTCTGGCCTCACTCTTTTCCTGTATTCTTTGCAAATTCTCCTCAATTTTCTACCAGAAGTTCATTTGTCTCTTGGAACACCAGCCTTTGGGTACTTTGAGATATCGGCTAGTAGTTTTCTCACATCCAGTTTGGAAAAATCTGGTTTTAAAAGCTTGGGCATGCTCTCTGGAACACTCTGTAGGTATATGATTATATGATAATATTGTAAATTTAATATACAGTCCGAGCATTAAACAGTTTTCCCGTAGGCAGTGTTATGGACTTGGCATTTCTATGGCTTTGCATAGTTATAGGCTATACACCCTGTAATCACTCATCTGTTGCTCTATTTGGTCCTCATAACCAATACTGCAAACAACTTATACAATTTTGGATACATGATGAACAGTACACTTTGTTGATGAGCTGACCTTCAAAAGCAATTTGCCATGGCCAGCCGCAGGTAGCCAGGAATCTGAGCTCCAGTTGCGGTAAAGTATTTCAGCTCGCCCATTTCTATTCTGTCTGAAAAGGTGGATTCGTGTGGCCATGTGGTGTATCAATATATGGCTTCATCCATGATTTGATGTCATAGAGCTCGTGGACCTCTCTGGCTCCAACACTTTTCTGGTCGCTGTTTAGGACAGCTTCTTCCAATTCTGCATGGTACAGATGTTCAGAGATCCTTTTACACATGTCACCAAGCTTATGTCCAGATACGGGAGTCTACAGTGTCCTTAAGGCTGGAGCAAAGGAAGACACCTGTACCACTAAGGTAAGTTATAACAACTGCTATAATACAAATATTTATTTCAATTGAAGTGTAAGCTATAAGCTATAGTTACGCACAGTTCATGGATTATGAAATAGTGGCCTCCCATTCCCATACTTTGGTGCCAGCCTTGCTGTATGTTGAGATATAGATACCCTCCTTTCAAAACTTAGAGTAAAGTCTTAGCAGCGGAAAATTCCTAGGTGACTGAAGAGCAGCCGACTGGAGCTGAAACTCCAATGGAGACCCTTTCCACCCCTTTTCGTACCTCTAAGACCCCAAGAAAATGGCCATTGGAAGTAGTAATTTCCAACTTGCTACCAATGAAAGTTGTCCGGCAGTCTCCAAAGGGCAGTCCACTTGGTCAGCAGAAGGAGGGTCATTTGGACAGTGCTATTCAGAAGGCATTTGTGGGTTGGTTTGGATTAATGTAGTCTATAAAGCTAAGGGGCTGGTGTATATAACACAGTTCATTGCTTATTAATAAAATTATACGTTCACGCCCCCCCGGCGAAAGAAAGTCTGGCAATATTCTGGACTCGGATGGGCAAGACACCCGTGGAGTGCCAAATGCGCAAAGTGGTTATTGACAAGTAAAAGTAACAGCTGGTTTTCACTTTCAAAAACAAATTTAATTTTCTTATTTTGATCTCACCCAATTGCTTTAAGGTACATAGTCTACTTTCCTTTGCTTTCTGCCACCTCTTTACTTACACACGTTCTCTTGTAATATGCATCCATTCTTTTGTTGTGTATCTCATAATTCTGTGTGGATAGTGGCCTCTCGCAGGTGACACAGTCACAATATGTTAACTCCTGCTTATCCTCTAATCACATGCAGTTAATGTATCTTTTTGTGATTAATGCTTAGCTAGACTAGTGTATTGAGTACCTGTACACTGTAGCTCTATATGAAGGATGTACTAGGTTATAGTGAGAAGACTATGAATAAACTTTTGCATTCATTAATTCCTGTATTTTAATTTCTGGAGTTTGTATCAATGTCTTAGATCATAGAATTATGCACGTGTGTACATAATTTTTGAACTAGTTTCAGCTGTAATTTACCAAGCATAATATTTCTTTAGTTCAATCCGATATTTGTGGCTTACTTTAAATGCTACTTATAATTAAAAGTTGGCTATGTTAGTGAATAGTGGCATCACCATGCCATAAATTTTCATGGCCGATCCTCCCCTTCATTGTAATAATATCAAAATAAGCCAACTTCACACTCTAGTATTAGTCTCAAGTATCCCACTCAGATAATCATGCAACTCAAACTATAATGCCCAATTAATGCACTATAATTCCCGACCTGTAGGTACAGTGCATGATATTTCAATTTGCTAACTGTATCTTTGAAATTTGTAATGAGCAAGTTGTGTAAGACATTCTTATCTGTATTCAGAATGGCGAATTGTATCCTGGTAACAAGCAAGTTGCATTGTGTAGGGGTTATTTTGCTAGAACTTCCAAATATTTGAACCCTCTCAACCATAATACATGGGGAAGAGGGTCACCCTTTCTGTATTAGTAAACAATATGAACATACAAGCTGACTATGACACTCTGACCCTTCACTCTATGGGCACGAGTCCAAAGCAAGAGTAATGACTTCGAATACCAAGGCTAGGATTGAGCATTGGCTCTCAGCCGTCTGTGTGGTGGAGTGTTGTATGGTGTAGGATCTGTCGGTGATCCTCCCTTGATTTCTTGAGCCTACTGACAATTCCTACATACATGGTGCCCACATGGCTGAAGGGCCGCATGGTCAGTTAGAAAATGTTAGGAGAGTGTGTTTGTTTTACTGAAGCACAATAGGTGGAAACAATGTGCTGAACGTCTGTAGGGTGAGCAGCTTCCCATATACAAGTATCCTGCGTTCTGAGTAAGGATGCTGTATACCACTTATTTGAAGTGATGCACCACTTAGGTACAGATATTGGCTTTCTTGGACTGCTCAGATAATTAATGACACTACAGCCCATATAATATGTGGCAGGGGTGCACTGTTGCAATAAGTCATTTGAGGTGGAGTTAGCTCAGTGTTATTGCATGACCTACTATAAATAGGATTCTAATGTCAGTTGTTGGTGGATGTCTGTACAATTGTTCAATTGCGCATGCTATGTTCATTGTAATGGGTATAGGCATCCCATAAAGTATGTACTAATGTTAAGGTCATGTTATACGCATATGTGGTGATATACAAATTAAAAGAAATGACAAAGAAACAAGCTAATCTTATGAACATGTATACAGGTTACTATAAGAGGCTTAGATGTTGAGACGATAAAGAAAACTATCAAAATAACTACCAGTAAAAGCAATCCCGAAAAGAATTTAGTATTTTTCCTATAGTATATATATAGTAACATTATGGTACAAAGTGTAGCTGAATACTCAAAATACTTGTACACAATCATTACTGGAGTCGCAAACATATACAAAGCCATCCATATCAACTGCTATCCCAGTGGGACTGCTAAATTCTCCACGACCCTTGCCTTCACAGCCAAAGAAGTGTACGTGTTCACCAGATGAACAAAAGATTGAAATTTGGTGGTTGGCCAAATCAGTCACATACACTAAGTCAGTCCTAGGATCTACAAAAATGCCACAAGGCATCCATGGTTTCTGGTTTGCTGCAGCCTTTATATCAAACAGGTGATTCCCACTCTGATCATCCAGTACCTGAACTTGGTGGTTCCCTTGATCAGTTATAAAGCTTCGAATACGTCCTCCTTTTGTGTCAAATTCTATGTTTCGTGGGTGGAGAAAATTGCCAGATTTACTACTACTTTCCTTCGTCACCTTCAGCTCTGTATCAAGGGTGATAATTTCATTGTTGGATGGACTGCACACATGGAGGTTACTATTGGGAGCGAATGAAATGCTAGAAGGCATCTCTAAACTCGAAAGACCTCCTTGTGGATATGGTGATGTGATCATCAACTTCCCCATTGGAGAAATCTTCATAATTTTCTGCTGGTCTACAACATATATGTTGCCACTGCCGTCTAAACTAATACCACTGGGAGCAAGAAACAACTTAGTGGAAGCATCACCAATATCAAGGGTTTTGATCTTCATTCCGGAGTTGTTAAAAATTGACACTCTGCTGGTTGACATCTCAACAACCACACACTCAGAATTGGGGCCAATAGCTACAGAGGTGGGCTGCTTCACTCCCCGAATTATCCTGACAGGCTCCCCTAGAGTAGTAGGGGGAACCTTAGCAAAGATAGCGAAGGGGCTTTCGTGAATATGTTCTCCTTTCACTTTCACATGCAATTCAAACCTCCCTCTGCTTTCTACCATATATGATATTTTCAAATTATGGCGATATTCATCCTCATCGCCGTCCGAAGCCATGTGATGTTCACTAATCCTACAATCCATGATGGAATCACTGAGGATGCATCTTAGACTAGCAGTCACATCACTAGATTCACTTGGAAGTGGTACACCTCTTTGATCCCTGATAGTGAGGGTGACATGAGTGATGAAGTTGACATATGCATAATCTGGCCTCTTAAGTAATGTGCACTTTTGAGCATCAGGAAAAGATGGCTGTGTATACGTAATGGACGACTGTGCCTGCATGAGTATACATACATATTTATATCAATATACAAGTCCAAAAATATGTGCTCCTAATTAGTCAGAAGTGCATGAGCAATAAAGGAGTGTTCAGGTCAGACAAAATACAGAGTGTGCCACTTCTAGAGCATTCTATCACGTCATGGCCTATAACCTATGTAGTACATTATGCTAGCTAGCTAAATAGGAATGGACAGCAAGTAGCAGAGCAACTCAATTCTGTGAACATCCAAGAACAGTAGACGTTTTCTACCTGGTGTCATACACGCAACAGCAAGATGGCCTATTAGAATTACCCCCAACAGCAAGATGGCCTATATTAGCTCAAGTCCAAACTACCCCAATTTAAGTTAACATAGGCATGTCCCCAGAGGCCAATGATTGGCATCCTATTGGACACACAGAGATCCTTTGCCTCCCACATATGGCATGCTGTTCACAAAACATGAAGCCTGAGTAAAACTAGTAGCAGACTATGAAACTGATGACTCTTGGTTTGGTCATGACTTCACAGAAGCTCTCAGGTTAGTAGAGTTTGTGTAGCCGCCCATGTTTCCACGAAAAGGAAGACAGTTTTCAATGTATAAGGCAGATAAGACAGGTTATTCAAGCTATTCCTGCCTACCAAGAGACCGAGAATACATTAATGGTGAGTGTATTGAACCCAAGGACAGCTTAAGTCTGCCGGGTACTAATTGCAAATGATCTGATTGGGTGAGTTCTGTCATAACTAGAAGGCATTAGCTACTGTAATACTACCAACAGCTTAGATGCTATCAAACTGCCAGTTTGAAACTTATTCAATCATGAAAATTACTCACCACTGGGTAGCTAGCGAGAGGCTATGTCCAGTTATCACAAGCTGCTACCACTTGTTCGTAACTTCACCCAAATTTGCACATAATTTCATAAAAGTGCATGTTATGCTACAATCTGGCACATACATGTACCTAGCTTCATAGCAGCATCAAAAAACGAATGCCTGGTACACACTATTTGCACAGGCACTTAGTCTCCCCAAGATGTGGGACTCTGTTTTTTCCTCGGATACTTCAGTGTTATGTTTGGTTACAAATCCGTTAATGTTACTATGTCATGAAAGTGTAGATTGAGTCTATAATGAAAGTTTTCTTCAGACAGATGCCTAGAAAGTGATTGGTACAGTAATCTTTCAGAAATTATCCCACCCTCGAAAATACACTGAGTGTGTCTCACCTATTTACATGATATATCAGTAGGCAGAAAAGCACTGAAGTAAGCTCTGAAGAGCTACTGTGACTAAGGTGGAACTAACAAATGAAGACTGCATGGCTTCAAAAGCATTATTGTTACCTGCCGTTGCATAATTATTTTGTGTACTACTACTTGTCATGTGACTAAGATCGTTTATAGATACATTTACTGACTCTTTTCTGTGATTCTCACAATATTTTCATACATGCACGAAGAGTGCTTACCAGGCGTTTGTTTTTCGATGCTGGGTACGAGTCTAACATGTACCATGAACTATGCCGCAATCTATATCCAAGCACTCTACCTACAATAGTTTTATTACAAAGATGACTAGCCTCACTCCCGCTCTCCACTCCCAGTTTTTTTTACTACAAAAAGTTCCTCTGAAAAAGCTGGAGATGAGCTCAGAGTTATGGGGGTTTGGAAACAAAGTACATGCATTGCAAAACAGTATAACCAGCACTAAATATATGCATGGTTACAAGATGGGCTACTAACCACACTCCGAGCCAAGAGCACACAAGGCCTGGGCACATAAGGAGTGTTCCATGAGTCTGAGTAAGAAAACATGTACTTGATCATTATGCATGTGTATAGCTTATGTGCACAATACCACAGCTATAGACAGGAAGCTGTATACAACAAACAGACAGACATGCATTTAAAATACGCATAGCTAAATAGGCATATAGACTTAATATATGTTACTATAGTAATAATAATATACTCATGTTGCTGCCGTAGCGCTTACGCCATTGACCACGCACCCACAGACGCAGGCGGAGCTTGTAAGACCTCCAGTCAGAGGACAAGAGCAAGAACAACCAGAGACCACACAATCCTGATCACCATACAATTCCTTCTTCCTAGTCTCCCATATCAATAATACAAAGCTCTTAACTAGCTTTAATAATGCTTTAAAATCATCCCTGTTCCAATTCTCAAATCCTAAAATAAAACTTGCCTTATTAAAATTATCAAGTGTACTAAACTCCCCAAACCTCCCCCCCAATAGATTTTCTAATTCTACCATGAAATTATTTCTAATGCTGTCATATGCTGGACACTCCCAGAGAACATGTACCACACTCTCACATTCACCCCTGCATAATTTACACTGCCTATCATCATTTTTACCCCTATGTCTTCCTAACTCTTCATTCAGACCGTTCGTACCTGACCGAAACTTAAACAATAATCTTGTACCCGGATCACCTACCCCCTGCAAATAATTCTTGAATTCTATTTCCTTACAGAAAGACTTGTACAGATTCAACTTAACTTTAGTATTCAAGCTGTCATTAAAGTCCTTGTATTCTCTAACCCTCAACGCTTCGTCTACCGTATCTAAAAACAAATTAATATTATCTGCAGCTAATACCTCTTGGCTATCTAAATCTAACTGCAGCAGCAATTCATTAATTACTTTCATCCAAGTTTTCCTTTGCCTACCTCTACATGGTTTCACTTCCCACTCAGCATCTAATAGTACTCTAGGATACCGCTCAATATCCAACTTATTGACTTTATACCACCACTTAAGTTTGCTTCTATCCCTCCTCCCTTTCAAGGACTCTAACCCCATATCTCCCCTTACCGCTTCATTACACGTTTTGGAAGAGCAGCCAAGTATCTTCTTAGCTGCTCCTAGCTGAATGGATTCTAAGGAAGCTGTCTGCCGTTTATTACAAGCCCACACTTCACTACCGTATTCTAAAGTAGGACGAAGTACTGAAACTAACAATAATCTCCTTGCAACGGTACTGATATTTCTATTACTGACAAACCGGTGCAAACGATTAAGCTTTTTCTTCCCATTATCAATTACCTTCTGTACATGACTATCCCATGACCCATTCTCAGCAAATTCAATCCCCAAGTAACAGTAACTTACAACCCTTGGAATTACGTTATCTCCCCACTTCCACGCACACATATCTGTAATAGCCACCTTAGAAAATACCACAACAGCACTCTTTTTGATGTTAGATTTCAACCTCCATTTGTTACAAAACCCTTGTACTACATTAATCAACTTTTGTAAATCCTCCGCATTAGTAGTTAAACCAACAAAATCATCTGCAAACATTAGTCCCCCAACCTTAACATCATTCTTAATGATTATACCAAGCCCAGCTTTCTCAACCTCATCTAGTAACTGATTAATAAAAATGGAAAATAGGATAGGCGATAGACTACAACCCTGTGCTACCCCCTGGCTTATATCAAATGGTTTAGATTTTTCCCCCTCCAGTAAAACAGCACTCTCTGTAATGTCATACATCTTAATAACTCTCCACATCCTACCCCTAACACCCAATTCCCACAACCTAAACCATAAACCATCGTGCCAAACCGTATCAAAAGCCTTCTGGATGTCTAAGAAAAAAGCATAAGTGTATTTTCCTTCTCTTATTCTGCCTTGTATGATCTCGTTCAAAGTATAGACATTATCAACACAACTTCTTTTCGCTCTAAAACCTGCCTGCCCCTCATGAAGAGCCTTTTCCGATTCTAATCTTATTACCAAGCGATTATTTAAAATCTTACAAAACAGTTTACCAACAACGTTCAATAGAGTAATGCCTCTGTAATTACCTGGATCCTCAACATCACCTTTCTTATACAAACTAACAATTAATCCTTGCCTCCATTGTTTAGGAATACCCTCTTCTGTCCAGACTACTTCATATAAAGCTTTCAACAGATTCGCCATTCCAGAGCCACCATACTTAAAAAGCTCCCCAACTAAGCCATCATTACCTCCAGTTTTGTTATTCTTTAGACTTTTCAAACACTTTTTAATTTCGGCATAACTTATATCCCTGTCTAAAACCTTATCCTTCCGTGCACTAGACATCTCGCTGTACTCTGTCACCTTATTCTCTACATGCTCTCTCCAGCTATCATCAAACTGATCATCTACTGATGCTGTACCCAGCTTACCGTAATGCTCATGTAGAACTTCAAGCTTCCCCTTTGTACTGGTTACGCATGAACCTGAACTACTCCTTAATGAAGCAATGCTCTTACGACTACCCTTTGAAGTCCTGCCAACAAATGCCCAAAATTCCTTCTTGTTTTCATCAAAATCTTTATTAGCCTTTTCTATCACCTCATTCCAACTATCTAACTTCTTCTTACGTACCAATTCCTTGATTTCTGAACGTAACTTGTAATACTGTCCCTATTTATCTTCCCTACCACTCTGAATCTCTTTGTAAACCTGTCTTCTTAACCTAATCTTATCTTTAATCTCTTCATCCCACCACCTCGCTCCTTTGCCACACACTATCACCTTTTCCCCAATTTCTTTTGATGCTACCCTCTTCACTGTGTCTTCCCAATCCTGAACCACTGCCTTCACTAATTCCGACCCCCTTAACCCCTGGTGCTTCCTTGTCTGTATTCTTTCTTGAAATACTTCTACTTCTACGCTCAAAGCTTCTTGATACTGCTGCCTCACTTCCTCCTCTTGAAATCTTTCAATGCGCCATTTCTTAATTACCCGCTTTTGCTGCTTAGCAGTTTTTACAGTCCGACCCAGTTCCATCCATACTAAAAAGTGATCCGACTTCCCTATATCGGTGTCATCTACCTGCACACTCCCTGAAACCTGCAACAAGTTGGAATCAGTAACTATATAATCAATGATAGACTTCTGCTTCAATGCAGGCCTAGCTCTAGTCCACTGTGGTTCCACACTGAACTCACGACCATTACAAATTACAAGCTCAACCTCCGTCAAAAAGGAAATCATCCTGTTACTACTCGCATTGCATTTTCCTTCTCCAAACATACCTATTACATCATCTAGTTCAGAAGATCTTCCTACCCTAGCATTAAAATCACCTAGAATCACAACCTGACCACGCTCCTTCATACGCAGCACATCCTCTTTCAATTCCTCGTAACTGCTTTCAATAACTGAAACACTCTCGCTATCCGTAGGCATGTAAACACAACCCAAAAATAAAGTATTCCTAACAGTACCAATATTGTAGCAGCCAAAACCCTTTCAGCCATGGGGACATTTTATCAGTTTCAGAACTGGCCTGATATACATGTATGGATATGCTGAAAGGAAGGACTGGGAATCGTTCAATTTACCTTCTTCTGATGCGATCATTCGACAGGCCATCTCAGTAGTGAACAGATCATCATTGTCGTACAATACCAGGATGAGGTGATGGTAGGTGGCCAAATGGCCTGTTTCGTTGATCCACTCCGAAAGAACCTATAGCCATATTAGGTGACCAGTACGTTACAGAGACATACAGCAGTCTGATTCCCAGCTTTCATTTAGTTATCCAGGCATGCATATGATTCTGAATGTTAAATGTAGGGGAGGGAGGGGGGGCTACAGTCTTGTGTATTACTTCTGAAATTCATTGCCAGTGGCAGGATATCAAAACATAGTTTGGTTGCCTCAAGCAATATTCAATCGTGAATATCTCATTACTTATACTACACAGCTTCATACTTTTTACAGCACTAGTACTGCAATATGTGATCGCTTGGTACATGTACCTGTCCCTTAACCCTTGTGCACAGTAACCCTGAGGTAATTTACCCTAGGGTCAAATGACCAGGGGTTATTTAAGCAGGGGGAGTCACTGAGTCACTGAGCCCTCCAACACCACCACTGTAGTGCCATTTAAGCTGCCGTGGTATATATGCACTGTGCTAGTGCCTGGCTGTAGGAAAAACAACAAATTCAGCTACAGAGCTACTCACCTCATATACCTGTTCCGTTAGGTCACTGTAATCACAACGAATGTTAAAGATCTCATTCTCACTGACATTCAAGCTCCTTCCAAATTGCAGTGGACTAAGGGAAGTGTTCTTGGAGACAAGCATCAACAGGTTTTGAGAATCCTTGGCGCACGGGTGATTCAGGACCGATGTCTCCGAAGGGGCTTTCCATCCTAGAAATAGCTCCAGGAAAGTACTCAGTGGAGGCTTGCCTACCTCAGAGTTGAGCCGTTCCGAGTGATAAGCCAGCACGATAGCATCGTATATTCTCCTAGTCAGAGATATTGCTTTATATACAACCGCGAGAGCCAGTAGAACCGCCAGAACCAGTACAAGTACTAGTAGAATCATCAGTACTAGAACTCCACTCTCCCGTAGCAGCCATATCATAGCTGATCCGATCGTTCGGTACTCTAATAATAGAGGAAACGAGATTATGGGAAGGTGGTATTTTACGGAACGGAACGGAACGGAATATTCCGTGAGTGACTTCTAATGCGGACACGCGACATAATTGCATTCCGCGGGATCCGTGCGTGATATTCCGTTCCGTAAAATACCACCTTCCCATAATCCCGTTTCCTCTTTCCTAGTAGGCTATTAGGCAATGCTGCCATGTGGACTCAGAGGCTCCCTACCCACCCCGCCTGGGTTGACGGGATCTTTGACCTTTTTTCTATTATGCAATATTATACACCCGTATTATTTTTTATTCAGTGTTCGAATTTTTTTTTATCTTTGCCTACTTTGGTATACGTGTGCGTAAACTAAAGCAGCACTGGACTGGCTCCAACGTAGGGCTCCAACGCGTCAAAAGTTAGCGTCATTGTGGCTAGGGCCTAGGGTGAATGGGGGGTTTCCGGTCTTGGTGCTAAAGAACGCACTCCGTGTGCGCCGTAAAGAACGCACTTTTGCGTCTGCAGTGTGTTTCGTTTATAAAGCACTGGTAAGAGTTTGGACCTTTCTTTCTGCATAGAAATGCTCTTCTAGAGTATATACGTTGCGTGTGGACTTGCTCGCAGTGCTGTACAGTAGGGTCGGGCGGATTATGCTTGAAAATTCACCTATTATTCTATTCCCCTATTTCCCCATAATTTTACCCTATTAATCCCGAGCTACTGCCTATTATTCTCACATTATTCCCGAACTAGAATTACTGTAGGTAAGAATTATAATTTTCCACTCATAGCCATTAATGACAGTGGTTGTTCCAGTTACCCGTCAGAATCACCATGAACACACCAAGGACGTTAGTATTAAGTGTCCTTGAACACAGAGGCTGGCCCGCGAGACTAGAAAGTGTAGTAAGCCTATACTGCTGTCTGTCTTTTTTTTTATGGTTTCCGTGTGTATGCTGCCAGGCTTACCGTTTAGTCCTAAAATAGCGCTAGGCTCGTAGCCATCGTAACTACTAGTAACTTTTATCGCCGCCATCAAGTTTCTACAGTGGCCTGTAGGTACTGTGTATTTCCGCAAACGCAATTCATTTCCATTGGTATTTCGCTATACGGTATTACGTTATTATCTCGATATGCGGTAACGCTGCGGTCACCGCAGCTTCATTGCGCCCAGGTTGCGCTCTGTGCAGCGATTGGTGGGATTCACCGGTTCCGGATTTCGTTCGAGTCAATTGCAGAAGCTGGTGAGTACGTGGCGTCGTGGGAGAAGGCTTGTAGCTAGTATTTTGTGTTTAGAAAGCCTGTCTCACTCAAATTTAGCGCGTGGCTGAGAGACGCTGCTTGTTTGTGTTGTTCGCCGTTGACGTCGCTCCATTCATATCATGGAGTACGGTAGTACTCCATATATAGGGATGGCTCCAAAAAAAATGGCCGCCCCATTGTATGTGTACAAAGTGATATATTCAAAACTCTGCCCTAGACTTAGTCATAAGCTTTTGTGGACCATGCCTGTCATTCTCGAGTGTTTTCAACAGTAGCAAGACTGTTAACGCTGACAGAGAGCATCGCTGAAGTGCCAAATCGGCAAGTCGCTAAACTGGCAAATAGCCATCTCATTCTTTCTTCTGAGAGAATTTCACAACAATGACTGAAGCGATTACAATGATTCAAGCACGAAGAAGCGCTACTGGATCCTAGCTATTACACCCACACCATAGCGTTCTCAAACAAATCAAACCGTATAGCAGTGATTCTCAAGCGCTCGAGGCACGTTCTTGCCGCTATACGCCGTTCTGTTCCGTTCCGTTCTGCGCATTAAACGGTGGTTACGGCTACACCGGAAACGCAGCCTCGGACCCAAAGTGAGTTGCTGTAGTTACGTTGTAATAGTAAGAACACTGATACAACTGCTAGACCATTACAGACCATACTAGCCTCCATGATGTGCAGTAAATGGAGTCGGCAAACTGCCGTAGACAGCTGTCTGCCATTGCAATGTTGCATATAGGAATGTGGGTGTACAGTGGCATTCTCAAGTCGGTAGGCGCTTAGCTACAATTCACATATAACATTAGCGGTATTTTGCTAGTACAAATACTGTAACAGCTGCTGTATCTTTAAGCCCCACTGAAAGCTTTGCAGTGCAAAGTGCATTCTGTGTCTTTTTTTTTTGTCTTTTTTTTTTTTTTCTCTATAATATTTGATGCAATAGCAATGGATATACAAATAGCAGTCGTGCTAATATAAAGTGTATACCTTTTTAATAATTATGATATATAACTTATAACAATAACGCAAAGTAGATAGGCAAGGGGACAGGAAATAAGGAAAATAAGGTTAAGTATATATATATATATAGTATTATTACTAAGTGAATACTCTGAGAGACCGATTAAAATGACGATATGTCGGGGCACATACAATGTCCTCAGGTAGGAAGTTCCACTTTCGTATAGAGTCGGGGATGAAGGAGGAGTAGAAGGAGTTTGTACGAGCAAATGGCTGCTGAAGTAGGTAGGATCTGGAGAAGTGCGAGTGCGTAATACGTATAGCTAGGTGCTGTTAGTTTATCATGAATGGGAGCATATGTGGATACAGCTACTACTGCTCATCTACCCCACACAACCACACCATCTAAACACCGTTCATACCTTTCTCCCCACAAAAAAAACAACAGAAACAAGTAACAAAAAACATTTTAAAAAATGAAAGAACATATAGGGATGGAATCCCCAAAAAGCAACCAAACAAGGTAGGAATGATACCACAATACCCTTACGGATTGTCATCCCTATATCTTTTGTGGAGTGCCAAATGTACAAAGCAGCTACTGACAAGCAAACGCAATGAAGGTATTGCTTCACCACTTGCTTTTCAATTTGCTTTTCTTTTATAAATTTGCACCTTTTTACTTACACATGTAATAATTTTCTTTGCTATTTGTCTCATATAATTTGGTGTGGATAATTGTCTCTTGCATGTGACACAGTCATAAAATTTTGATTGGTTGAATGATTGATTGATTGATTGATTAAATGTAAGTCTTGCTTGCCCTCAAATTACCGTGCAGTTGTAAAGTACAATGTGTCTGTTTGATTGGTTATGATTCCTATACCTTTATGCTCATGCCAGTGTATTTTAGTGGCTGTACACTGCAGCTCTGTGTGAAGAATGTGTGTATTCATGTCTTAGATCATAGGATCATGAGTGTACTTGATTTCCTGTATTTGTGAAATAGTTTCAGATATATATAACTGCAGTATCATGTTTCTTTGATCTCAATTTGTAGCTTGTGTTGTGGACCTATTAAGTAGTTTACTTAGGTGTCTGATGGGTAAGAATATTCAATATTCAAGAAACTGTGCACGCAGTTTCGATAGGTAATTATATTCATAAGTGGATGTAATTAAGAGTCACTATACTATTTACAAAATTCATGTGTATCACCACTGGGAGTGTCTTATAATTACATCATTATTACAGTACATGTACTTTAAATATAATAGTTTTGCTGACACATGCTGAATCGGAAATTGATTAGCTGATGCACATTATATGTTGTACAATGCGGTTTACTGTAATCACTGATTCAGTCACTACTTCAGAGTTGAGCATGAGTGCTGAAATATTGGAATATAAAAAGTATATTTGGCTAGTGTATACCATTACTACCCTGGATGAATCAGTATACCTAACCACTTGGAACTATACAAAGTTATTAAATGCTGCATCATTGCACCACACTAAATAAACTGTGCAGGCCTGGTCCCTAAACCCTCTCAACCATATCCCAGCAATAAAAACACTGTGTGGGCAGTGTAATTATAAGGAAAAACATGTCCTGAAGGCTTTTGCTCTTTAGAAATGTCACTAATTTATGAAGACTTCATGCTTACAATTCTGAATTCAGGTCAAAAGTTACTATACAGGCGTTTTAGTAAACAAAATTTTTCAATATTATGCTTGAGAGGATTCGATACAAATATTGAGAATGGGCATTGTTTTTAAAGATGCATTAACTTTTCAATTAGGTAAACTGTATTGTGACAGTAAACAGTTTGTGTAATAATGTGCATTTTAGCCTCCACGCATTCAATCATCAGAACTCTATGTAACCCCATCGGTATTAGGTCAGTGAAATGATGTATTACAGTTATAGACTTTGTATTTGATTTATTAGTTGCTACGAATTGTATGACACTTGTGATCGAGTGGTTAAAGTTGTTCTTGGTTTGAGTAATTCATGCATTTGATCAGCTCAAAGTGTTCATGTCATTCAAAGGTGTGAGTGCTAGATGTGAAATTGTTGATTTTAGTCATTCCAGCATTTCACGTGCTTTCGAACTTCATTCTGCTTTAGCGGATTAGGTATTCATTGTAACTACAAGCCCTGCATGCAGTTAAAGTTATCAGTACTCTATCAGCGAAGTGATATGTTACAGTAAGTCACATCTTTATTAGGAGGCCTCACACGACTGTATAAATAAATACTGGGCCTGCAGCAATCCTTCCTTTACAAAACGTGGTGCGTTTGTGTTAGGCTCTTTTCACCACTGGAGGCACCCCAAATTGCTTTTGAGCCTAACTCCCATATACTATAATACAAAAATCATAATTAAAGGCTGTAACTACCAACTTTAAAACTTGGAGTTTTAGCTGGTAACAATTTCTGGCTAAATACGATGATGGTGCTGCGGGAGATTAGCAAAACTCTACATGCAACAGCATATAGACACAATATGGTAGTATATACGCAAAGAAGGGAGGACCATCAGGTGGTAGGGTTGATTCAACTGTGGAAACCAGTACATAGTCCACCATTCCAGCTCATCAAAGATCTAGAAACAGGACAAATGGTGTGTGTGTGTGTGTGTGTGTGTGTGTGTGTGTGTGTGTGTGTGTGTGTGTGTGTGTGTGTGTGTGTGTGTGTGTGTGTGTGTGCAAGATGAGATATGAATGCCGCGCAAGCTAGGTAGTATGCTTCTTCGCTTGCCATGCATGGGAGCCACAGCATATTCTCATGTAGCTACATGAGAAAGTATAAGGTCAATCTTCACACTAAGCGTCTTTGGCGCCACTGCATTTGCAATTATATTTAAGCCGTACCTAGTAAGTCATGATACATTAGGCTACGTCCACATCTCTGCCATATCTACTTACACTTGGCAGTGAATTTATAGTCACCAACAAGTTCACGGAGCAGTGACTCATCAGATGATCTTTTAGTTGCTTTTTGGAAAATCTGCCTTTTACTGCAGAGCAGCAAAGCCCAGATGTTTATTAAGCTCAATACTATCCACTGTACAAAATTATTTTAAGGTACTGCAATATCGCATTCAACAAACAAGCTGTGTAGGCCTTAATACTGGAACCATCTCAAACATATCCTAGTAATAAAAACATTGTGTAGGCAGTGTTTTTAGAAGATATAATTATTGACTTTTCAAGCATGCTGGCAAAAAACACGTTGTGAAGGCTTTTACTCTTTAGTAAATGTCACTGATTTACTGCCACATGTAGCTACCAAAACAAACTTGAAGAGTCCATTCTGAACTAAAAGTCACTAGCCCTTTAGTACACTACACTCACATTGTTTATTGCTACAATAGTAAAAGTTTGAGAGGATTTATTGATTGGGTATTGCTCTTAAAAACATATTGACTTTTCAATTAGGTAAACCATAATGTTACGGTAAACAGTTTGTGTAGGAATGATATAATGTAAACTTCCCTTCCAACCTACACGCATTCAATCATCAATGCTCCATTTAAGCCCAATCGGTATTAGGTAGCAATAAGTCAGTGAAGCTGTGTATTGCAATTATAGACTTTACATTTGGTTTACCAGCTGCTATACACTGTAAAAAGTGAATCATAAATTTAACAGGAATATGATTACTTCAGTTGCATCTTATTTTCAAATGAATAAATGGCACCATATTCCCAAGAGATCCCAATGACTATAATGATGATGACGACTGTCGTGCTCACTGCTGAAGAGTATATTTTAATGGTGTTTGGGCTATGGTTAGGCTATAGCATTTTATGAATGAAAATAGTAACTATTGACAAGTGCATTTGGGATTACACACATGCAATTAGTCCCTCAAGAATTACTGGTATTTTGAAATCATACACCAGTCTAAGTCCCAGTGGTACTTAGTCATTGGAACTAAGACCAGTGTAATTTCAAACAATTTTATCTCTTGGGAGTATGTAGGACTCAAGTACCATTTGAAAACAAATAATAAATCATTTCTTGGATGCAACTGAAGTAACCATATTCCTGTTAAATTTCTGATTCACTTTTTGCAGTGTACGACTTAGATAACACTGGTTCGAGTGGTCAAAGCTGTTTGGTGATTTGAATATAATTCCTGCACTTGATTGGCTAGAAGTGTTTACGTCATTCTAAGGTGCGAGTGCTAGAAATGGTTAAAAGTAAAATTGTTGACTTAGTCATTTCAGTATTTTATGTAATTTCAAACTTCATCCCTACTTTAGTGGATTTGGTATTCATTATAACTACGAGCCCTGCCTTCAGTTTATAAAGAGTGTAAATACCCTGTATAGTAGGTCACATATTTACTAGTGCAAATGTGTATCATGAAGGGAGACTTGCATGACTGTACAGATACTACAAACATCAGGCCTGTGGCAATACTTCCTTTACAAAATGGGCTTGTGTTAGGCTATTTTGAGCCCAACTTCCAATGTATACTCTAATCCAAAATCACATACTTGCTGAGGCTGTGAATATATTATACCACATCTTAACTTCAAACTTTCAGACAGACCTTATGTGTTAGCATTTTAGCTGAATATATATGTGAGATAACAATTTCTGACTGAGCATGACAATGGTACTCCAGGAGATTAGATGAATTTCACATGTAATGGCATAGAAGCAGTGATCGTATTGAAACAAGGGAGGACTATCAGTGGTAAGATTGATTCAGCTTCAGGGAAACCAGTACTATAGTCCACCATTCCAGTTCATCAAAGAAATAGGTATAGCTAAACGAGCTAGCAGCATGTACTGGAGAGGTTCCAACAAAAGTACATAGCCTGATTATATGAAGAGTTACTGCCAGCACTTGTGTTGCTGCTTATATAAATGCAGAGTATCCAACAATAACTACAGTGCAACTCACAATTCATTTGTGAACATTAAATTAGTTTAGGAGTGTCTGTGCATGCGCAAGATGAGATATGAATGCTGCACAGGATGATGAGTTCATCTTGTCCCTTTGGGAGGCACAGTATAATATTCTTATGTACCTGAGGGAGCATAAGCCAATCTTCATACGGCCTCTGGCACCATGGTTTTAATATTATACTTACACCACACCCAGGTCATGCATGATTCATTAGACTACGCAACATCCACATCTCTGCCATACTACTTACACTTGGCAGTGGATTTAGAGCTAGTGTACTTGTACTTCATGGTAGCTATGCCAATTTAAGCTGTGAAGAAGTTTTAATGCCTTTTAGCTAACTGCAAATATCCAATTGATTTAATGGAATTCTTCCTTTCTTCCAGGCATTAAGTGGCTGGCCATGGTACAATACTAGCTGGATTATGCCTTGCAGCACTTGTGAAAAGATTGGTACACGCAAGTTGTGTATGCAATTGGCAGTATGTTAGCTATCTATATATACATTATTCTGGTTGGACTGCTAGACACATGCCAGTGCCAAAATGGCTATCAACAGAAAATAAACACACATATTCAACAGCTGCAGAATGTTTCAACAAGCACTTTAAAACCACTCAGTCCTTCCTGCCATGGCCCATGGACCGTTGCAGTAAACAAAGGTGATAATACATCATGTCATTGTGGCAGTAATGTGGGTGGCCTGGTGAAGTGTGATAGCAATTCCTTTGATGTGCAAGTATTAACGTGCTATTGCATGAGCCACTACCAAAAAGACCCCAATATCACAGTAGTTGGTGCCTGCATGTATCGGTGTCATCAACCAATTGGTAGTGATTACCGCACAGCACTATCCTGTGGTATTGATGAGCATACTCGAGATGGCCAGCTATGTGGCAGTTGCAAGAAAGGCTTTTCCCCACCAGTGTATTCTTATGACTGGCACTGTGTAAACAGTTCATTTCATGATGACTATGCACAACATTGGATTAAGTATATTGTCGTTGCTTACGTACCACTAACTGCTTTCTTTCTTGTGATTACAGTCTTTCATATAAGTGCCCCTTCACCTTCAATGAATGCTTTTGTCTTATATAGCCAGCTAGCAACAGCACCTATACAGATGCGGATACTCACTGATCAATTAAAAGATCATAGCACTGATGAGAGCCGGGCAGTAACTGCAAATATAATACACTCACTAACATCCCTTTATGGAGTGTGGAATCTCGACTTCTGTCGCTTAATCTATAGTGCTTTTGCCTTGCATTCCAGTATAAGTACCCTCCAAGTCTTGGCATTAGACTATGCTGTGGCAGCATATCCTTTGTTCTTGATAGTAGTCACATATGTTCTAGTTGAATTACATGACCATAACTTCAGAATAATTGTGTGGCTATGGAAACCCTTTCACTATTGCTTTGCTTGCTACAGAAGACAGTGGAACATCAGGACTTCACTAATCGATACTTTTGCCACATTCTTTCTCTTATCATATGTGAAGTTTCTCAGTGTGTCCTTTGATCTTCTAATTCCAGTGTACCTTTACAACGTTAAGGGGGAGGCTATCAGTGATAAATATTTGTACTATGATGGAACAATCGAGTATTTTGGTAAACAGCACCTCCCTTATGCCATTCTAGCGATTGTGATCCTAATGCTGGTCAATATCCTTCCATTACTTCTTCTGCTGCTATATCCCTGCCAATGCTTTCAGAAACTTTTAGTGGACTAAGATGCCATGCACTTCACACATTTATGGATGTATTCCAGGGCTGGTACAAGAATAGAACTGATGGCACATATGATCGTAGGTGGTTTTCAGCAGTGTACCTTGTGACTCGGATTGCTTTCCTTGCAGTGTTTGCTATGACACAAAACACTTTGATGACTCATTTCTTTGAGACAATGTTACTGACACTTACTGCTATTGTGGTAGGTATAGTACAGCCTTACAAATTGTATGTGTACAATATAGTAGATGTGGTACTGATTCTTGTAGGGGCTTTAGTCTACTGTTCACTCTCTATTGACATGATAGCGAACATAGAACGTCATGGATATGGTCCACCATCACGTGTACTTGCTTTGGTGTTTGCACTAGTTCCTCTGGTGTACATATTAACCATTGCACTGTACTGGCTTCTATTACGAAAGAAACTTCCACAAAAGTTGTGCTCAAAACTCAGGGACTTGCTACCTTGTGTACATAGTGGAGGATATAGTCACAGTAACTCACAGGAATCACTGCCAGACCGTCTGGCCAATCCTGAAGAGTATGAACCACTGCTCCAAGGGCCTTTGAGCAATGTTCTGGACTGTGATGATGGGCAAGACACCTGTGGAGTGCTAAATGTGCAAAACAGCTACTGACAAGGAAAAGTAATGAAGGTGTTGTTTCACCACTTGGTTTTCAATTTGGAATTTTGTCAAGTCATGATTTTACCCAATTGGTTTTATATCCTTTCCTCCATTTCACCTTTTTACTTACACATGTAATAATCTCCTTTAATTTTTGTTTGTCTCATATAATTAATTTGGTGTTGATGATTGCCTCTTGCAGGTGATACAGTCATAAAAGATTGATTGATTGATTGATTGATTAAATATAAGTCCTGCTTAGCTACCCTAAAATTACATGCAGTTGTAAAGTACAATGTATGTTTGATTAGTTGTGATTCCTGTAACTTTATGCTTATGCTTTATGTTTATTTTTGTGCCTGTACAGTGTACACTGCAGCTCTGTGTGAATAATGTGTACGTTTATTAATTCAGATCATAGGATCATGTGTGTACTCGATATTCTGTATTTGTGGAATAGTTTCAGATGTAACTGCAGTATGTTTCTTTCATCTCAATTTGTAGCTTGCTTTATATACAGTAGCTATATCCACAACTGAATTGAGCTCTATTATACTCATCTTCATACACATACCCGGTCACACTTCTGTGCACATTCATGCTGTTAAGAAGTCTAGCCAGTCGAGACTCAGCATCCTGCATTTGTGCAAAGTATAAACATACCTGCACCTAAAATGTACTAGTGATAGAGGCACTAGCACCAATACTGTGTGTGACACATACATGCAGTGGAAGCCTTCAATCAGAGCTTTTAATATGAAAATTCTTCTGGAATTAGTACTTTAAATTTATGGGAACATCATCTTTATTAAGAGACTCTGAGCTTTAGTATTTTTGTGGTTGTTGGTTACTATATTGTTTACATACAGCAGTGGAGTACCTGGATTTTTTGCTTTAGCTTTTATTATACTTCTGAAATTTCTGTGTTTCAATCTGCGTGTATACTGCAAAAATAGGGCGGTCATTTTAACCCACATATGGTTCCTCATTTCGACTAGAGAATGTGCTCAGTGAGATCACTTAGGTAGATCATTTTTAAAGTTAGTGGGTACAAGATATGCATTGATAATAGTCCTAATGGGCCTAAATTTGGAAAGAATTATGAGTGTAAAGTGATCCGCTTGTTTATGCATTGCTTTATACACTGCAAAAAATGTGTAGTTGTTTTGTACCTGAATTTCAGATGCCTGAGTATGAAGGTTAGGCTTCAAAGCAGGTAATTTGTTCTTTGCTATAAAACTTGACATTCCATAGTCAATTTCCATAGTAAGGAACAAATTACCCTCTTTTTGAGGCCTACCTCCTACCTTCATACTCAGACATCTGAAATTCAGGTAACCACTAAGCATGCGCAGTCAAAGCAACTACGAATTTTTGTAGTGAGTATCTAAAGTAACCCTTCTTTTTTGGAGAGTATAGAATGTCAATTTGCCTTGACATACAAATAATGTCACTACCCTACTGTACACAGTGTTTCCTACTATCAATTATCTTCACACACTGCTCCTTTGGATGCAGCTGTTTATAGAGATGTAGTGCATGTGCCTGGTAGGAGCCTCCTCCAACGAGCAGCAGACACTTGGCTCTGGAGGCCAGAGCTTTTTGAAGCACTGATATGTATCCTTTTTCATTTGAGTTTTCTCCTGTCACTGCTGCAAACGTTTCGTCATAATTTTGCAGTGTTGAGTCTTTGATAGCGTGAAACAACTTGCTGGCAGCCTCCAGTACTTTTTTGTTCATTCTAATCCCTGAACTACCATACTTTCCTATGTCAGTCGATAAAAAAGTAGCCTCTACTCCACTCTCCTGTACCATTTCCCTCCAGAGGGATATGATCTTGACAATACAAGTGGTCATGTTAGTACTATAGTCTTTAACACCTTTTTCCATATATATTCGTTCCATTCTGAGCATAACAGCAATGTATTCACCACTGTGCAAATATCTTTGAGTGTATGCTTTTACATGTTTCAGAATTTGCTGGCTTGGCAAAAGGATAACATCTTCATCTGATTTTGCTCTCTCCAGTGAAGTTGTATAGTTAGTTCGCAGTGTACCACTGCATGTTGTGTCCTTCAGTATAATGCGCTGCCGAGGTGCTGCTCTTCTAATGCCCCTCCAATTGTGAAACAGTAAAGTAACATTTTGAGGTGAATGCTTGCCAAATACAAGAGAGTTGAACTGTTGTGTAGTCAGGGGGCCTGTCTTTCTCATTTTAATACACGCCTGTTTGACTACTGTGAAGCCATATCTTCGAAACAGTTGTGACCACTGAGCCTTTAGATAGCCAACAGCACAAGGTTTGTTAGAATCCAAAACAGTTACATGTGCAAGGATGATGGACCTCGGGGCAAAGTTCAAAAACTGTTTCCAACGTACTAAAGGAGCAAAACGGTGTTTCTCACAGAATGCATTCCAGTAAGTTTTGTTGAAAATATTACTGAACTTTAAACGACTTGGTGTTGGACCAGTCTTAAAAAGTGAGCCACTAAGAAACGGTTCTACCACACTCATGTTAAACTGCCCCGCCCAGCACTGTAGATCCATCATGTTGCTAACGGCAGTGGTAATCTGGTCAACATAACCATCAGATAACACAACACCTACACTGAAATTTGTATCACCTGAACTTGAGTCATTGTCAGAGCCGGCGCCATTATTTAAATTTCCCTTGCCAGCCTCTAGCATCGTGATGCTGTTATTCTTGCTATGGTCATGATCGAATCCCGCCCACTTCCAAGGGAGCCGCTCAGCTAAGATCGGTCGCTTGGGTTTAACTTTTAGTATACTGGATGAATTCAGCATAGCAGCGACTAAACACACGGCTGTCAATACAGCCACAAACAATACAAGCTTTGAACATGATCTATACCTCCTGTCCATGAGGCATGCAGACTTATTAAAGCTTATTAAAGTAACCGTAGTATCGACAGACTATAACGAAAGGGGGTGGGGCTGGATGTTTAACGGCTGTAGTCACATGCAATGCACGTGACAGTTTAGTCTCGTGACGTCATGACCGGACCATTTCGCGCGGTCTGGTCACGAAACTACCCCAGCAGGCAATAAGGCAAGTGCCGTTAAGCCTAGTCTCGTCAAAAGGCAAAGGACACTGCAAAATAAAGGATTGCTTTAACCCAACTCGGGTTACCGAGTTGCAGCATCACTATCAAAGCATATGCATGGCCGGGCATGCAAGATCAATTACATTGTTTGTAAACAAGCACTGAGAAATACTGGAAGTGCAGCTGCACTTGTGACGTTTTTTAATTACAGGAGCCGTAGAAATGTTATAAGGGCTGCTTTACGTCTAACATTTCTAAGTTCCTTAATTGTAGCTAGCTACCTGTAGCTAATTCGTGACTTAGCTTAATTGTGTACCTTCTGAAATTGGAGACCTATAAAGGTCAAGAAATTCGCTTGTATGCACATTGCTGTGAAATTCAGATAACCCTAGCTGGGTTAGTTACAGCAAGTCATCAATCCTTTTGTTTTTGCCGTGTAGCTATACTGATGGCCAGTGTAAAAGTTAAAAGGCCCTAAGGCCAAATAAGAAAGTCTGTACAACCAATAATTCCGCTGCCTGCTTTATCTGACTCCACACTGTCCATAGACAATGGCAGACAGCGTTTGTATCTGTAGAGCTACGTAATGCTATAGAGATAATGCAGTCTTTCGTCCCCTTCTATTTCTAATATAGCTACATCGACAGCCTAACAAATGTCCCAATATATAATTGCCGAATGGTACTGTATGCTGATGACCTTCTGCTACTTTCATCAAATATGTCCTGGTCACGTCATATCGAGTCTACATGCTCAACATAGGCGACGGAAGCAGTCAATGGCTAGGGGGGCACTGTACCTGGCTTTGCTGGCGGCTTCACTACTAAGGCATATGCATGGCCGGGCATGCAAGATCAATTACATTGTTTGTAAACAAGCACTGAGAAATACTGGAAGTGCAGCTGCACTTGTGACGTTTTTTAATTACAGGAGCCGTAGAAATGTTATAAGGGCTGCTTTACGTCTAACATTTCTAAGTTCCTTAATTGTAGCTAGCTACCTGTAGCTAATTCGTGACTTAGCTTAATTGTGTACCTTCTGAAATTGGAGACCTATAAAGGTCAAGAAATTCGCTTGTATGCACATTGCTGTGAAATTCAGATAACCCTAGCTGGGTTAGTTACAGCAAGTCATCAATCCTTTTGTTTTTGCCGTGTAGCTATACTGATGGCCAGTGTAAAAGTTAAAAGGCCCTAAGGCCAAATAAGAAAGTCTGTACAACCAATAATTCCGCTGCCTGCTTTATCTGACTCCACACTGTCCATAGACAGTGGCAGACAGTGTTTGTATCTGTAGAGCTACGTAATGCTATAGAGATAATGCAGTCTTTCGTCCCCTTCTATTTCTAATATAGCTACATCGACAGCCTAACAAATGTCCCAATATATAATTGCCGAATGGTACTGTATGCTGATGACCTTCTGCTACTTTCATCAAATATGTCCTGGTCACGTCATATCGAGTCTACATGCTCAACATAGGCGACGGAAGCAGTCAATGGCTAGGGGGGCACTGTACCTGGCTTTGCTGGCGGCTTCACTTACTAAGGCTGCAAAGCAGCCGATTATATTTTCCGCGCGAAGCACAAAAAAACATTCATGCATGATTTTTAGCTACCAAGGAAGAGCTCTCATAGCATTTTTGAGCATTTAATCTTTACTGGCGACAAGGCAGACCCCTAAAAATTATTTACCTTCCAGTAGTCTTGTGTTTCTTGTGCAGTTTGTGTCTCTCCAAAACGTGGCGGACATTCAAAAAAAATTGCTTGCAAAATTGCAACTACAAGATGGGATCTGGGCTATCAGGAGCTCCTTGAGTTGACAGATATTCCCTCCCTATCCACCCACCAATTAGCTAGCTACATCTCAGTGAAACTGTGTACATTATATAAAATTGTTTTGTGCTCCCCCGACATGTTTGTCCACCGAGTAACAGTGGAAAAGCCATTGTCTTTCATTTTATCAACTTGATGCTTAGCTACACTAGCTCTTTTCACTACTCTTTTGTACTACATCACACTATTTCTTTGTGGAATTCCTAGCCTTGGCCTACCGTGTCAACTCCATCATTGTCTGTATTTAAGACTGTAAACTTATACTGTAGCTAAATAATACCATTTCCTTTCTGGGTACACTTTATATTAGTCTTGGTAATTATGCATCTTGTGTACTCCTATGCATAAACGAAAAAATTGGACCTACTAGCTAGCTACATACTGGTGGGATCATGCAAAAAAAAGCAAGTGTGTGGCCTCATTGCACCTATTATTGCTTTTCGCTTTCCAGAATTATGGAATAGTCCGCCAAGTCCTAAGGTGAATGCATTTATAATCTTGGTGCTCAGTATTAGTGCAGTGGTAAGAGTGTGTTTCCATAGCTAGCTAATTCCCAGTTGCCACACAAGATAGCTACATCACTGGTGTACAACACGGCTTAATGGAGATGCACAGTGCATGCCTAGTCACACTTCTGTGTGCATGCATGCTGTTAAAACGTCCGGTCAGCCGAGACTCAGCATCCGACATTTGTGCAAAGTAGCTATTAACCTAAAAGGCAGTAGCACTAATACTGTGCATGACACATGAAGCAATAACCACGCTTTCTGTCGAGACCACTCCTTGCATGACATCACTGCTCCCTAATGAAGTTTGTTGGATTGGCCAGATTTTTTCCCTGCATCTAATTCCTGTTGAGCTTGAATCATATTATCAATGCAATAACTTAGCTATTCTGATTCTCAGAGATAGCTATGCACCACTGAAGTTTAGCTATAATAGCTACATGTACTCGTTTTTCATAGAGAATGTATATGTACTCGGATGTGGGGGCAACTTCTGCCCCACCCCCCCCCTCCTGTACATTTTCTGGACTTATTTTACCGATGCATAGCTATCTCCAAGATTTCAAAAAAAGTTGACAAATTAAATTAGCATATGCTCAGTGGAAAATGGTCTATGTTTTTTGTTGCCTTCCTGACTTTATTTGCAATATTTACTGATGTAGCTATATTCCCACCGAATTTATCCGTAACGCTTAAGGCCATACAAATTTAATTTTAGGCCAACAGATCTTCCAAATAGGGTAGGTAGATCGGCATAAAATAAGTCACGTGATCAGTCCTTATTCGCGACATTTTACAGCGTAACGTACGATTGGCTGCAACCAAGAATTCTACGAAGGAATTTACAGCTCACAATCTTAGGGGGTCCAATTTTCCTAGGAAAAATTGCATGTGGGTGCCAGAGTTCCTGGGGTGTCAAATTTCCTGTGACACCGGGCTTTTGCCCTAACTAAGTCACCGTTAGGCTAATGGTGACTTTGACCCCCCCCCCCCCCCCCCCCCCAATACATTCTCTATGAAAAATAGTGTCAAATATCTCTGAGATCGCTACTGCAATTAATAAATTGAGATACGGTTCAAGCTTAGCAGGGCGTGACGGCTGCGAGAAAATATGGGCAATCCAACAAGCTTCGTTAATTAGTGAGCAGTGATGTCATTCGGGATGACGTAGTGTACGGGCACGCCCGATGAACTATAGAACAAGTGGGCGTGCCGACAGGTACCTTCTCGTCCACCTATCGATCTCTCAGCCTCAGTTCAGGTAAGTTGGACAGTTTTGTGTCTTAGCATAAATACTATATTATCTATGGTCTTAGCCTTGGGGGTTGAAGGATAAATCACGTAGCTATATCTGCTCTCTAGTCCCTGCTTTCCCCCGTGTTTTGCATCTCATTTTGCCTGCGGCAAAAGTTACTGGTTTTGAAGTTCGAAACAGAGGGGCTCTATCCTGCTAGCGCTAGAACTGTACTCTACCATAGAATTTAATGTGACTCCATGCACCTGCCATCTTCCAGTATAGCCAGAGTATTCATGCAGCCTTTGGGTACACAGTAAAAGTAAATAGGTTGTTTTAAACTCTGAGTGGTTTAATACTGCAGTCATTGCAGAGTATATACCAGATGGGTCACCTCATATGTTATTGCATGAATAACATGACATTTAATCCATGGTAAACGTATGCGTACCGTTTATTGCCTGGCACGCATACACAGTTCTTGCCTTGTGCATTTCAGCTGCAAGTTTATAGCTTACCCTCCAAAGTGGGTGACTGTTTTTTTTGTTTGATTTTGTTGGTCTTTTTGCTGCCTCATGTGTACTTTATCCGTGGTTGGCGTGACAGGACATGAGGGGAAGAAGGGGAGGTAACTCTGCCTTCTTTGACTCAACCCCATACCATTTGGGTATAGTGGCCTGGCCTCAGATTCTGAAGCATGTCACCCAGCAGGCTATCGCCCTCATTGATGCGAGCTACCCCTTGTTGGCATTGTGTTACCCACCCCCAACAGCCCCTTATGCATTTGCTCAAATTACGTCTGCCAGTAGCTGTGGCACAGAGGAGGTTGGAAGGCATCACGTGCACTATTACCGTCAGATGGTGTAATGCAAAAGTCTCTAGCAGAGAGGAGCAACATAGCTACTCCACGAGTCATCTTGTGTAAGTTTAGCAGTTTTCTAAAGTAAAATAGTTAGAATCTAAACTGCTACCATACCTTCAATAGCATACATAGCTTCAAGAAATACTTTTCAAGCTCACTGAGAATTTGCAAGTCAAGGTTTTTGAGGGTATGTACGCAACCGTACCCTCCAAGGTTGTGGAGATATAAAGCGTTCTTTGGGCCAGATACCGTATAACTTTGCATAACTTCCGTATTCTTCTCCATGGAACGCTATTAACTGTACGTGACGTCTGACGGACACATGATACCTTCCAACCGTGGCAGTTATGGAGTATTCTGTATATGACATGTTAGGTCCTACATAGCAGTTGCAGGCGAGTTATACTGTGCACATTGATGCATATGGTTCTGGATGCAGGAGATAACTAAAAAGTGGTTACAAAGGAAACTCAACCACTTTGTTATTCCTGCAACTGCACATATGGGCATCAGATCAGATGATTACCAGATGTTCACACGAGCCAGAAATCTGATAGTCACTACGATATACCATATAGGTAGTTTCCCTTGTAGCTAACAAGGGAAAGGCTGACCACTAGGCTTGAGGAAAGTATGCCAGCACAACTTTGGGCATAATAAGTACAAGATGGCATAAGTAATTATGCTAACATAGCATTGGGCATAATTTGCACAACTACGAATTTGAACTGACCTTGGCTACAAGTACAGTAGCTATATATACATAGCGTATCATTTAGAGTTCCCTACCTTGTGGTAATGCCGAGGTGCTAGTAGAGAATCTAAGGATGAGTCTACCGACCACTTGCATATGTTATTCCTGTAACTACATGCATATGAGGTTACTCTTGAATTGCAACTGGGGGTAACCAAGCTGGGTTAAAATGACCCTGATGTTGTTACAGTGTATATATAGTTAAAGTATAGGCAACCCTATCATTGTGTGCTGACTTTCACTTGAGCAAGTAATACTCTGGCCACTGAAAATCTCAGGTGGTCTCTGCCGTCAGATTTGATGTCCTCTTTTAGAATAACCTCTCGCTAGTTAGCTACAAAATTTTCCACGGATATACTCCTCCTATGAGATTGAGTACTCTGGCTAGTCTGGCAACAAACGCTACCTTAATAAGTGCTCTAGGTACATAACAACGTACTGTACAGTGATTCTATCAGAAGTAGGAGCTTTCATTGCCAATCAATATACACTTCAATAGTACAATACCCAAAATACTGATGAAGCCATACACTTAGCTATGTTAGCAGGCATGTTGCATAAGTAAGCTAGAGAGTATGCGGTCTGGCTTATGATAAGTACTGAACTAGTATGCTGGAAAAACCCACTCTTTAATGGAGCTCCAGTTGGTGCTCTTTTGTACATGTATGACAAGATTATACTATTCACATACCTGCATGCACTGATGTAATCACTTTCTCCATCATGCAGGTTTGATATTTCAGTTGCTGTGCACTTTATTGCAATGGCTTCCATCCTCGGAGACACCAAGTGCTATGAACCAGCTCCCAGGGCCTGGCACCATACTGCTCCCATTGGTGATAGGCTCTACATGTGGGGCGGCCTAACTGAAGACTTGGGTGAAAACAGCAAGAGGAAGCTGGCATCTGTGGTCGAGATCTATGATCCTTGCCTTGAGATGTGGGACCAGCAAGCTACAACCGGAGTGCCACCATCTGGGTTGCATGCTGGAGGATGCACGTCAATCAATGAGACACTACTGTCGTATGGAGGATATGATGATCAGTCTAATTTTGGTACTCTTCATCAGCTGAACACTGTCACTCTCAACTGGGAAGAACTTCCAAATAGAAGCATATCACAGAGCCCAATGGCTAAAAATGACTGTGGACTGGTCTCATTTAAAGGGAACAAACTTGGACTGTTTGGGGGACATGGCCTCGCCACTGGTCCCACCCAATCTGGATCAACATTCATCAAGGACAAGCGCTACCCAGATGAGATTGGGTGGACTAACGAGTTCCACCTCTTCCACCTCGAGGAAGGTAATTGAGATATAGTTGTTGAGTATATAGCCTAGCGTTCCTCTCAGTCTCCTCCCCCTACATGTACTCTTTCACACAGGGTGAGCAGCTTGGAATTAAGCTGTGTAGGTGTAGTCCAAATTAATGCAATGCATGGCTTCCTGGTTGCCACAGTTAGCTATACATAATACATGTACTTGTATAAACAGTATTCCTTCCAAAAACACAACATTGTATAGTATGTCTAGGGTACTCCCTTTGCCTATGTAGCAGAAGATTGTACGTGGCTCCCAGTGGACATAATTTCCAGGAGCACTTCCGGTACTTCTCATATAGCTATAGTTAGGATGCATTGCGTTGTGAACATGAATGTTTACTTCGCTCATAGAATCCTATACTGGGCCTGGGAACAAGAATTAATGATTGATACACAAAGTGCGTGAGTGTAACGTTGTGTATGGTCACCTACTGCAGGTGTGTGGTCCTCCCCTCCTACTACTGGGAGTCGGCCTCCTCCATGTGGTGGCTTCTCATTCACTGCCATCGACTCTCACAGAGCTGTTCTCTGTGGCGGATACAGCCCAGAACATGGCTACTTGAATGATGTTTATATCTTCAACGAACAGACAATGGTATGACTGTGATAGTCATGTAATGATAAGCAAGTTCATTGTAGTATAGGGCTGATGTTTTAACAAATAGTATGCATGATCTATACACTGTATACTCTGAACTACTCAGATTGAGTTGTTGGTTACTATTACCTAGATACATTGGTATTGTTCTATTGTAGAAAGTTTGCTTATCTTGTATAGTTTAGCAGCTGCTGTATCCTGAAGACTACAACACTGTAGTTGAAATGACAGCAACTTTTTGATGAATGTTTGTTGAAAGTGTGGTTGGAATTGAAGAAATTTCATTATCATGAATTCTGCTAGCCGACCGAGAGAATCTCTAAATAATTATATTGTCACTGCTAGCTATCATGGTATAGTTGAGTTGGTATTGTTCTATTGTAGAGACTGCGTAGCTCATATCTGTCCATTGTTTGTAATCAGCTGCAGCTCTAGCACCAGTATAACTCGAGTTTCAAACTTTGGGGGGAGAAAGGGGCTCTCCCCCACCGTTCCCACCAGTAGAATGTTCACACATTTTGCTGGGTTTCTATTCCTTCTTCCAGCACTGGAACAAACTGGATAAGTCTGGAGGAACCCCCTGGCCTATGGAGAGAATATACCATGCTACATGCTGCCTGAACTATGGAGAGGAGCATTCCCAGCTGCTGGTCAGTGGGGGGGTGGATAAGGATGGCAACACTCTAAAGGACCTCTGGGTCCTGGATGTGGAGGCAGGGACCTGGAAGGAGGTGAGAGTTGTTTACTATTCAATGATAACAATGTAGAGTAGCTACAATTTACTACAACTAGCTAGCTAATAGCAACAATGGGACATACCATAGGGCTGATTTTAAATGCATAGTAAAAAAAATAGTGTTTCCTGGTTTTGAGAGGTAATCGTGTTTGTAATAATTGCGAGAGAACAGCCATGTTTACACAGCTACAGGTTGCATGTGCACTGTAATTTGCATTTTTAAACTTTGTGACCAGGCTATGAATTCGTAAATCGCAATTATTAGAACCTCACAATTAAAACCAGTCTTACAGTAGCTATCAAACTAATGTACTTATTTTATCATCGCTAGTCACAGGAAGAAAGTATTCTAGAGAAAGATATAGCTACAACTGGCACTGGCACACTGGTACATAGATTAGTAAGCTGCTTGCAGTCATTTGATTAGTGCATGCTTGCTGTAGCCAAGCATATAGCAATATGCATGTAGTGTATTGACATTAATTTCTTTTAATGTATACGTACAGCTGATGCTTCCTGAAGGTATACAACCTCGAACTGGACACACTGTTACTTCGTTCAACCTGAGCCCTGGTGTTGTAGAGGTGACAGTGTTCGGGGGGTACCCTAAGTGGATACCTGAAAAACATAATCGGCTGCAGCCACCAAAAGCCGCAACTACTATGATACGATTAGGTGAGTAAATTAAATGTACATCATCCTTACAAGTGATATAGTGATTGCCGAGCGCCTTAGTGCAAGACAAGTAATCTTGCAGTGTGGGGACCGAATCTGAGCTAGTGTATGTGTATATCTATGTCTGTAACGCTTTCGACCCCAGGGGCCACACGGTAGGGGGGGGGGGGGGGGTAAGTACGTGTTCAAGATGGCGTCCTACCAGATACATGGATGCTGCCTTTGTACTTCTGGCACACGAAGGATCAGAGATCGGACAAATCAATCACTTCGTTTTACCCGGGTAGGTTTATAACAGGTCTGACGTGCTTAGAGTTTGTGTACCCTCTCTACTAACGTACATCATACCTCTGCGCAAGACCCCATCTGCGCAATGCATACGTCTAGTATTATTATATAGCTACATCAAATGTTCCTAAAGCACTCTAGAGTTACATATCTGAAAGTATGTATCTGAGAGAGCCTGCTACCGTAAACTACACAAAGCTGTTTTGCCCTATTTATATTTTGGCCTTGTGAATGCAGTGGAGACCTGGGAGAACTTACTACAAGTAACTCATAGCTGACCAGCAGTTAACCATGCACCCTCTATACCTGGAGGTCACCACACACCAGCAGCTACAGCTGTTAGTTTGAATTACACCAGGTAGATTTTCAGGGGTATAGCTAGCTAGGGATTTTAAATTTTAAAATGCATCCTATCACTTAGTTGCTTTTACCTTAATATATAGAAGTTAAACTGAGGAAACACACAGTAGATATCCTTATAAGGTAAAATATGCAACTCTAGGGTGTATAGTTGCTTGGAAAACTCGTAGCTTTAATTGGTGATACATGAGCAACCAAATGTGGTTAATCTTATAGCATATGAAGAAATATGAGGCCAAAAATATCATATATACTCACTTTGCTTATTTAATAGAGACAGTTGAAAAATAAGGCACAAATTTTTCCATGCTTTGTGCGGAAATACTATCAGCCACATGCTACATGGGCTCTATGCCAGTCCCCCTATCCCAAAACATCTTTCTACACCACTGGTCACTAGCTATAAGACAACCTCATTTGTAAGTGTAACAGTGCATAGATTATTATAGTTATGAAATGATGTTTCTATTCACTGATGCACATCTTCAGAATCGATCGAGATCTCCTCTTCTAGTGATTCATCAACTAAAGAGTGGGTGGTAATGGGTGTGGCCAAAGGCAGACAATTGGGATCGTTGCAGAGGATCAGAGAGAAAATGCAGGAAAAAACTGCTTCTGAGTTAGCTGATGAGAGAGAGAATGTACGAAAAGCTGAGAGCAAAATTACCAAGCTGGAAGAAAATGTGGAGTCTGCAGAAACACGGGTGAGAGTAGCTCTAGCCAGAGCTGTGAGGGCTGAGATACGATGTGACAGGATACCTGACCTGGAACAGCAGCTACAATCCACACAGCATCTCCTACATGCCAAAGTAAAAGAGATCAAAGCCCTTACCACACAGTACAGGGCCACATTATCCACTCAACAAGATCTGCAGTACAATGCACAGCAAAAGGAGAAGCAGTTGCAAGAAAAAGTACATGAGAATGCAGCGTTACAAGCACACAATCAGGCACTAGCAAATCAGGTAGTAGCACTTCAAAGCACAGTAGCGCAGCTGGAGCAGAGGATGCAAGCCACAGTGGACACTCTAGCTGATACCCAAAAGCAGATATTTAATTTAGAGCAACAGCTGCACTCTAAAGAGGCACAGATGCAATTACTAACACAACCTCATCACAAGCTATCCCATGGGCAGCCCACAATGAAGCCAGCGACAGCATCACTGCCCACTCAGACAGGCACTGCTCTCATTAGCGTATTACAGCCAACTCAATTGGGCCTGCAGACTGGAGCCATTGGTCCGCATTACCCTACAGAACTGCCAGTTCAACATGCAGAGATGCAGCAGAAGGTAACTGGAGATATTGAATCACTACTGCCAGCAAATGAGGAGATACAGGAACTGCAACACCAGCTAAAAATTAGAGCTATAGAAAATCAAGAACAAAGGGAGCAACTCACAACTTTACAGACAGAAGATCAAAAGATTAGAGGGCAAATCAAACTCATGGAAATAGAGAAGCAGAAACTACAAGAACAACTCACCAAAGAAACGTTTTTGGAAAATACACTTGGCTACGAAATTGATGTACTTCGAGAAGATCTAATGGACAGAGAAGAGGAACTGTATTGCCTCAGAACACAGCAAGTTCAACAATGTACCACCTCCTCAGATGTAATGGCACATGATACACGTCCACCCACTACTAGCCCTACATCAGGTAAGACTTTAATGGACATTAAATTTTAGTAGATAATGGTTTTACGGCTAGTGTGTGTATTTCCTATTGTACGTGCATACAGGCTTCCTCAGAGGGGCAGAAGTGGTTGCACAAAGAGACTTTGTCATCACCAATGAAGCACAGACCTATAGCTGGGAAGATTATGGCTTCAGACTGCATGTCCCAGAGGGCAGCCTTGGGGCAGGACTGAGTGAAACCACAGTCAATGTTAGAGTTAGCCTCTCTGGCCACTTCCAGCTCCCTGCCAACTCAGAGTTAGTTAGTGCAGTCTACTGGGTATTCAGTCCTCACAAGTTCTCCCAGCCCCTCACTGTGGACATTGAACACTGTGCAGCTCCTAGCCAGTGCTCCAACCTTAGCTTCATACGCACCAAGTGCACTCAGAAGAAGCTGCCATATCAGTTCAAGGAACTTGAAGGAGGAGTCTTCAGTCAGAACAGCACCTATGGAAGTATATCAGTTAACCATTTTTCTGGACTGTCGATCAAACGGCGAAAACGGAGTAGGTCTGATGAAGTAAGTGATGATTATTGTGCACACCTCTTCAAATCTAAATCAAAGGAAACCCCAAAGGATTGTCGGCTCATTTTTGCTGTGACAAAAAATCTTGAAGCCTATTTAACCGTAAGTTAATTATTCCGCATTTCTTTTCCACTATTCATAACTATTCATTCTCATAGGTGGTCAATGAGCAGTACTCTGGTGCACAAGCCTACATTTCTTTTCCTTTTATATTTGAGGAGCAGGAAATATCATTGGACATCCCAAGTGATGGTATTACATTGGATAATGGCTGGCAAATCTTACCATTCTTCCAACCCAAAGTAAGGACAATATGAATGGCTACTGCATGGAGTGATTGTCTATAATGATTAATGATTAAGCCACAATTCTAATTCAGGTAACAGCTATTTGTGAGTGGAGGTAAAAGATGCATTCACATCTGTGAATGTGATTTAACACTCTATCGATGAGCTATAGTCTGCATGAGCAATGATACCTTTGGAAGCAATTTTGTAAGATTTCACTAATGTCAGTATTGAGACTATACCCAAATGAATGAAAAGCCTGATGTGAAATCTTAAAATTTCTCATGATATGCTACTCTATTACTCGACAATTTTTGCGTAGTTGCCCATTCTATTTTACACGTGCAAAAAGAGTCAGGCTAAGAACTGAAAGCATGCATATTGTAGTTTACCTGGATATATAGACGTTAAAAACTGAGCTATAGTTTGTCATGTATATAGACATCTGTGCTTATGGGTATACATGTACTACTAGTCATCTGACCATAACTATTTAATATTTAATACACATGCAAACCCTCTGCTGTATCAGTAACCAGATTTGGATACTACACATATGCATTGTCTAAATTTAAGGTAAAGAAGTGCAGTGTAGATCGCTTCAGTTCTGGCAAGAACATTCCCCGATGTGAACTGATTCTTCGATGGACGAAAAGTGAACAACCACCTGTCCCTCTGGTACATGAAATTGCAGTACATGGGGCAGATCAGGGCTACTTCAATTTATATCATGTAGCAGCTGAATCACCAGGTTAGCATTAGGACTTAGCACACACTATAATTATTGCAAATGCATGCATGTGCATGTAGAGTGATGATGCCAATGTCTCAATGCAGAAACATCTACAAGTGGGCTCTCCTCACCAGCTGCAAGTGTGGGTAGTGCATCTCAGAGGGGTTAGTTAAGTAGATACATGATAATATTGTGTACCTTTTCACTTTGGCTTACAGGACATGTACTCATTAGTTCTCCATTCTTTTATCTTATTTTTTAATGGTGGGGAGTGTGGGGGTGGGGGTGGGAAAGATTCTCTAGTCTTATCTCCAAGCACATATGCAGATACTTCTACTCATCTCTCACCAGATCAGATCAGTATGGAATATTTGGCTGGAAATATTCCATCCAGAACTTCCTTCACAATGTTTCCACCCTAGATATTCAAAATTAAAATTAATTAGCACTACAAGTAACCACTGTAAGTACTGACAACATGCATGGGTATGGCCTGAGAGATGAGGGACCCCACAGCTGAGCACACACCAAAGCACCCTATGGGACAGCCTTCCCATGGAAGTACAAGCTTTCATGTTATGAGCGTGGTGTGGGAAGGTCAGTTTACAGTTTCTGCTTCCTCTTCTCCACTGCAGACATGTTCAGTAGAAGTGATAGACTTTATTCACCTGACGGTGTGCAAAACGAAGACACCTCACTACTAATACCTAGTAAGTACATTAAATGTTTATGTATATTTGCTGCATGTACACGTTAATTTAAAAGGCACTGTTGTTATGAATTTGTAATGGACTTACTGCTATGACATCATACATTACATTTCCTTGTGCTCACAGATGACTTGGCCACCAAGTACATGGGAGTTCAGAGTGCACCAGAACTGTCTGACGTAATGAATGAAGTTGCTGCTAAAATTCCTGAGAAGTGGCACGAAGTTGGTATCCAACTGGGACTGGAACAGCACCAGCTGAAATTCCTGTCTGTATCAAGCCCCCCTGGCTCTCAGCTCTTTGCCTCAGTCTTCACTGCCTGGAAGAACTGCATGAGAAAGGACTATACCTGGGCCACTTTGATCCAGGCCCTCAAGACTCCTGCTGTTAATGAACTGAGACTTGCTCGAGAGTTGACTGCACAGCTCACACGTTGATTGTGAGGCTAGGTAGATGTACTGTGGCCATGGCATTCTATAATATGGTATTTAGCATCATAAGCAAAGTATTATGTCCCTAATTAATTATTAATTTTTGCTCTCGAGATGATTTATGCATAATTATGATCACTCATAATTATGGTAATTGTGTACCAATTAATATTTTAATGATGCAATTTTGTCAGTTCAAAATACATAGTTTTGTAGAGATCAAACTAATGATGCATGACCTATGATAGTCATATCTTACAAACATGATGCTAGGGCTAGACAGTCACTGCTCCTCCTAGCCTGGTACATAGAACTCCAGGATCACTTCATCCTCTCCAATGCTGTCATTCTCCTTCACACACACCTCCTTCACCTGAGGGAGCAACCTTGGCTAGGCTGACAGTATTTGAGTGTGGTAGTGGCCAGTTTCTCAAATGTGGGCATGTGTACATGATCCATGAAGGCAGTGAAAGATAGACATGGATTCTTGTAATACATTTCGATTGATCTGCAAATTAAGAAACTAGGGCACCATGGTGCAGGATGGACATAAAACAGATTGGAGTGATGCCTGAATATTGTAAATTGGATGAAGCCCCCAAGAACTCTGTAGTGATGATTAAAGAAGCCCTGCACATCCACTTGAGGCCCACAGAAGAGACGTTTAATGGAGTCCTGGGTGTGTGCCATCAAGACTATTATGGTGTGTGTGTGTGTGCGTGTGTGTGTGTGTGTGTGGACTATTTAATGGCCTGTGATGTACCCGTGGAGGCTACTATATTCCACATGCACAGTCTGTATGTGGTAGTATGATTATGGTCTCTCTTAAATTTTGATAGATAAAGAAGTGCAGTGTTGATCACTTCTGGCAAGAGAATTCCTCAATGGGAATTAATTCTTCGATGGACAAAAAGTGAAAAATCACCCGTCCCCCTGGTACATGAAGTTACCATGCATGGAGCGGATCAGGACTACTTCAATTTATATCACGTAGCTGAATCATCAGGTACAGACATTAGGAATTAACAGGCACAATAAATGCATAGAGTGATGATGCCAATGTCTCAATGCAGAAATATCCGCGGAAGTGTTCTCAAGTGTTCTCAAGTGGGCTTTCCTCATCAGTTGGACGTGTGCGTGGTGCATCACAGAGGGGTTAGTTTAGTAGATCCAAGATAATGTCGTGTATTCCTTTACTTTTCCTTACATGCCGGACATATAGCTACACACTGTGAATGTTGCAATTGCGGTCACTACATGTACATGTATATAGCTATACCTGGTAATTATTTATTGTAGAGCTAATCTAAGGTCAAATTATTTTCAGCCGATTTGAGGGGTGAGCAGTAGTAAATACATGAAGATGAGACTTCCCCGTGCCATTAATATTATAGTTAAGAATACAATGGACCCTTCCAGTTTAAGGAATAGCTAAATGTACGGTTATATTTATAATGGAATTACTACATGCCATGGTATTTTCCTTGTGCTCACAGATGTCTTGGCCACCAAGTACAAGGGAGTGCAGAGTGAACCAGAGCTGCCTGACTTAATGAACGAAGTTGCTGCTAAAATTCCTAATAAGTGGCACGAGGTTGGTATCCAACTGGGACTGAAGCAAGAAGAGCGGCAGTTCCTGTCTGTATCAAGCCCCCCTGGTTCTCAGCTCTTTTCCACAGTCTTCACTGCCTGGAAGAAGTGTATGATAAAGGACTATACTTGGGTCGTCTTGATTTAGGCTCTCAAGGCTCCTGCTGTTAATGAACTCAGACTTGCTGGAGAGTTGACTACACGGCTCACACTTCAATATAAGTAGATGTGCTGTGGCCATGGCATTCTATTGGCATCACAACCCATATATCCAGTATAAGTATGACATTGTAAAAGTACTATGTCCTTAATGGTAATGGCTATAGTTATTGAATTATGCATGTGTTTGTATTGTTCATTCCACTTGCTGAACTACTGTTGGATAGAAAAAGTAGCTTATACTCCACTTGCTGTATCATTTACATCCATTCTAAATATTATAACAGCAATGTATTCATCATTGTAGAAATATTTCTAAGTGTATGCTTTTAGAATTTTTTTATTTAATCTTGCTGTCTCTAGTGAAGTTGTACAGTTGGTTTGCAGCGGCCTGTTTTTCTCATTTCAATATATGTACTGTGAAGCCATATTTTGAAGCAGCGATGACCACTGAGCCTTTATAGGTAACCAGCAGCACAAGGTCTGCTAGAATTCAAAGTACTGGTAGTTGCCTTGCTTCCTGCTCGGCAATTACATGGAAAGTGTATAGGTGCTCGTCCCCAGGCCACACACCCCAACGTGCGGGGTGTGGCCTGGGGACGAGGCTAAGGTGGTACTGGTAGCAGTCATAGCCCATAATCCAAACTAGAAACAACCCTCATGTGAGACTATGAGGTTCTTTAGCCGCTCTCCCTATACTTTCACGTCACTCTGAGTGACAGAGAACGAGAATCTCTCCCCAACTGAAGGTGCAGGATGGACAGAAAAGAGATTCTGCAGAAATTTGGACAGCCACCAAGACATGCACCATGTGAATCAAGGCTGTAGAACTATGCAGCGCATAGTTCAGTAGTGACCCCTGACCTCCATGGCAAGTTGCCCTCCCACTAATGAGGAAATTAGTACGCACGCCCTACCCATTAACTCTGTTTAACTGCATTAAACATCATTGCAGCTTTGTGTGCATAGATGCAGTGGTTGCACAATTATAACTTATTATGTGAAAAGAATGTTGAAACGTATAATTGTGTATTGCTTTGTTTCATACATGGAAATGTACATTCCATGTAAGCACAAGACATGTATTGGTTATTTATCCCATGAATAGCTAGCTGTTAGAGTACTAGTGGGGGAATATCAACATCTGACTGTAGGTACCATTTCAGCATATAGCCCCATGTAAATATCCCACGCATAGCATGCATGTGGCATGTTTTATTTAATCATGTACCCAGTGAAGCTAGCTGCTGCTGTGGATAGCTTGTAGTTTCCCACTATGGTATCACTTCTGGACAGCGCCATGTAAATACTTCCATTGTGGCAGCCTACAACAATGGTTTCTTTTAAGCTTATACTGAGAGTTACTGTTGTTTTTTAGTATGCTGTTGTCCCCTTGCAACTGTGGCAACCATCATCCCTTCATTTTGACAGTGTGCTGAATTACGTTCTGTGTTATTTCACAAATAATGTGACCGTAACAAAGTGGTTACATTTCCTTTGTAGCTAGCAACAATAATGTGACCGTAACAAAGTGGTTACATTTCCTTTGTAGCTAGCAACAAGGGAAACTCCTCCAAGTATCTTGTTATTCTGCAATATACAGTACTATAAGAAGTGATGCACTGACACTTGGAACTCAGCAGTGCATGACTTTCTATAGATTTTTATCTTGTTATTCTGCAATATACAGTACTATAAGAAGTGATGCACTGACACTTGGAACTCAGCAGTGCATGACTTTCTATAGATTTTTACTGCTTGGCACATGGCCTTAAAAAAATACTTGGGCCACTAGTTACTGGATACTCTGACAGGGGGAGGGTAGGAGTGTGCAGCTGCAGGGCTACATAGCATAAGTACTGGTAGCTGCAGGCAACACTACTTGTCTGATTATGTAACTAGATGGCAACCACATAGCATAATCAAATAATCACTTATATTATGCCCAGTCTGGAGGCTCATGCTTATAAATCAACAGCATCCCTCCAGGGCGTGTTATAACTAATACAATGTCATACATTCCTACATCTTTTTCACATGCCAAATGTGACATTAATAACTCTAATTTACAACGGCTATGAAACGCTAATCTACAAGGGCTATGAAATACTATCGATATGGAAGGCATCTTCCAGGACAGCTTGATACAACACGTGATAGACTGTATAGATCAGTGCAACAGTGCTGCATGCCGTAACATGTGCAGGGATGGGGCTATGTATGTTTAGCTTTGTGATTATGCTATCCTTACACCATGTTTGAATGCTTTTTGGCACTTTCATCCCTACATCTTTTTACATTTTAATTATAACTTCCATTTTTTCTGAATGTATTCTACTTTAATTGTATCTCCACAAGTACAAAAAAAAATTTAAATTGGTTTTAATAATTTTGATTCATCACTGCAATGCAATGCTGTCTTGGAGGCCTTTCCATAATTTACTGCAGTGGGAAACACAATTTTCAAACATTAATCACATCAATCAAAATGAATAATTATAGTGTTGACTGCACTTTCATAGCTAGAGCACAATACAATCAATGATTAGAATATTATGGTTAATCCCAAATTGCACTCAAATCCATGTGATTACCCATATTAAAAGCAAGTTCACATGCATACCGAAGCTTGATTAAGCAGAATTCTTTAGTATAATCGAGGGTTAATCACTCTGCCAAATGCAAAGTATGGCGGGCGAGTAGAGATGCGGATTACAATCTGGGCAGGGTCCGGGTGATCGCTCTTAGCCTCGTACCCAGACCTAATACCGCTAAAAGCGGCAATAGGTCTGGGTACGAGGCTAATCACTCTATCGTGCAAAGGACGCAAAATTGCGGAAGCAATTTTACATACACAAAATACGTGGCAGGGCCGTGAGGTCAAATTATATAGTCACCTTCCTTGAATAACCAGTGAAATGCAGAAGATAATTATACAGTCACTCACTTTCTCATGCAAAATTGCTATAACTATAGTAACCTTATAGTGGTATCAGTAAACAGCCACAGCTGAGCTCTATAATCTGCATACACATACCTGGTCACACTTCTGTGTACATTCATGCTGGTAAGAAGTCCAGCCAGTCGAGACTCAGCATCCTGCATTTGTGCAAAGTACAAACATACCTGCACCTAAAATGTACTAATGATAGAGGAACAGTGAAAGGCCTTCAATCAGAGCTTTTCATATGAAACTTCTTATTACTTTATGGGAATAGCTACATACGTAAGAGACTTTGAGCTTGTGGTTGCTTCCTACTTTATCGTGTGCATACAGCAGTGGACTGTACCTGGATTTTTTGCTTCAGCTTTTCATTATACTTCTGAAATTTCTGTGTTTCGATCTGTGTGAAGAATGTGGAAGGAGGGCAGCTAGTATTAGTAGGGAAATACTCAAAGTGGCAGGTTGTTATTAACTCTAGATGATACATTCCTTGAATAAGAATGACACTACACACTGAAAGAATAGGCTTTTCAATTGTCCTATACAAAACTTCAAGCAGTATGCACAGTGTACTAGCCGCAGAGTATGCATGTCCCTAATCCATATGCTATATACATAGACTGACCTCCACTTCCCTCAAGCATTGCTCCAGCTGGTAACACACGGAGAGGGGAACACGCCCACTGCGCTGGGTTGACACAGACTGGATGGCTTCACGCTGCTCTGCAACCTGAACGTCAATAAACCAAGAACACACACAGATTTACTATGAAATGCAGGCAATGAATTTAATAGCTGGGTAACCTAAAAGAATATCCTTTATGTGTACATGTACAATACAATATTTGGGCATATAACAACTTCATTAATAGGATATGAGGCAACATATAACACAAAGTCTGACTGATGACTTAATAGACCACACCTGTAGCTGCAGCTCCTCCACTCTTGAGGCGTAGCCGGACGAAGCATCCACAGCCGTGTCTTCCAGTTGCTCTAGCAATATACATAAAAAAGAAAGGCCAATGGTATGATGTCTCTTCCTGGTTAGGCAATAGGATATAATATTGTGTTCATAAGCACTATTGTAGCTTGAGAGAAGAAACCTTTCTACATGCAACTTCTCCTATGTATTTTGAAACAGTTGAGGGTTTGCAGGGATAAAGCTATGTAGCTGGGGAGATGTTTCACATAATCGACACAGTGCAGTTTACATTTAAAATTGTACGTATATGCCTCTATTTGACATACCTTCGATAATTGGAGCTTGTAACTTTTCCATTTCTCTCCTGTGGATCTCAGTTTCCCTTGAGAAGTCTTCCCTCAGCCTAGGCAGGGTATGTTGAAGGGAGGCTACCATGGGACTTGCATATCATTATAAGTATAATCACCAACTCCTCTCTCAGACTGGTTGTGAAATAAAAAAAGATAGCTGCAGTTCTCTGCCTTTGATATCATTTCAGCACCAAGGAGTAGTCGCAAGAAAACTGTATCCATTGCATGCCAATGGATAAAATGGCCAGCAAAAGAGTTACAATCCTCACACGAGAAGAAATTACCGCGCAGACCCATACTGAAATATGTATGTACGTGGGCCTAGGGATAAAGACTGCATGCCAATCTATGTTGCACAATATTATATTCCTTTTACAGACCTCTCATTGTCCTTCAGTAGCACTCTATACTGCACTTCCAGCTGGTGGACATGCCTCCTCAGCTGCAGCAGCTCAGGGGAGTGACTCAGGACCAAGCCTCCTCCTCCCGGGGGGGTGGGGCTGGGCTTCAGGGCTGCATGGACCATGGCAGGACTCTTCTGCCTGCTCAGTACCAGCTTCAGGTGGTGGTCATAGGCATCCTGCAATGCACATTGTATCTACGTACACAGGTGCTGCATACACGTACTGTTTATAACAGACACCACACAATCAAGGATAGTATCCATACAGGTACTGGACTGTAGCAGACATAGCCTTGTTCCCAGGCTCCAGTCCCCAGCTTCTTTTTGCATGCGCAAAAAAAAGAAGCTAGGGAGTGGATGGAGCCTGGGAATGAGGCTATAGCGGACACTGGACAGACAAGGTAAGCCTTGTATCCTGGCCTCCATTCTCAGATTGTATCTTGCAATACGGAGATAAATTTGAGTAGGATACCAGGCTACAAACATGATACACTACTTAATCAAGGAGTGGCATCGAAGAAATACCAGTATATATGTTATAGAGCACAGATCCAATGGGCTAGCTCCTACACAAATCTGTGTGTGTAAAATGATATTCCTCAATTTCAGGCTGTCACATCCAGATGCCGGCTTGAAGTTCAACAGCCAAATTGTCAAACGTTGATCCCATGCACAACAGACGACACAATTATAAATTACTACTAGAAGTCAGTGAATTCTCTCTCTATACCTTAATTCTCTGCAGAAGGGGAGAGAACATGCCACTGCTCTGGATGATCCTGTCAAAGGCTTCAGCAAATGCTGACAGTCTCTTGAAGGAAACCTTCTTGCCGGAGGATTCCAGTAGCAGTAAATGCTAATTAAGGAGGTAAGACAGTATGCTCATTGCCAGTGTTTTTTTAGCCATGTTCCCATGTTCCACTGCCCAGCATTTGTTTATACAGTGTAATAATTAACACAGGGAGTGTTATACTCAAAAAAAAAAATGGGCGAGGAAGTGAGGCTTAGGTTTTTTCAGAAAGTGTAACATTGTCATTTTTGGGGGTGGAACCTGGGAATGAGGCTATGTTAACCAAAATGCGTTCATGCATAGTGCCAATCGCAGGACAAGGCAGACCTTACTTCATTAAGCTGCTTCAGAATGCTCTCCATGTTTTCAGTCGTCTTCAGAGCATTCTTAAAGTGGGCAACAGGCCTCTTGAGTGTGTGGCGGTCAAATGCAAGGAAGCGTTCATACTGTTCTGCCTTAGTGGCTCCGGACAGCAAGGGGAGGGGAACAATGGAGGAAGAGGTTGGGCTGTAGGAATGCATTTTTGAACTACTTTTTCTGATTACTTGGGAGGGTGGGTAGGCTGCTTTGAGCTGTGGAATTTGTAGTTCCTCACTCATTTGCATTTTGATTGCATGTAGTAGAGATTCTGGTTGTGAGTATCAGCTTTATCTTCCTGGGGATCAGGGAATATTCTCATCTAAGGTCAATCATCCAGCAATAAATAAGATTTGAGATTCAGTATAATTAAGGAATAGTAGAGGTGGTTGTTATAACACTGAGGTTCTGTATCGGTGTAGTCTTGTGATGAGACAACTAGGTTCACTCCCTCACCAGAGGGTAAGACTATAGCATTGGTGAACAAGTATCAAATGTTGCATTAAAAGGTAAAGTACATACTAGTATACATATTTCATGATAAGGCCGGTTGCTGTATTGATCGAAACTTTTTACTTTCAAATTATACTTGCTACGAAATAATTACATAGACATCATCATGCCTGCATCCTCACCACACTTTATAGTGCAATTGATATTTCATTCAAACTGTCAAGACTTGAGCCAGCAGAAGGAAGGTCTCTTGGTTGAACAAAAACTGCACTAACAGTCTTGGTCCAGTCCCAGACCATTGCATGTGCCCCGTCCTGTGGAGTACCTGCAATCAAGATTATGTAGCTAACTAGCTGTGTGGGTCCTTTTGATATGCAAACAGAAATACTGCATTGAGGCTACAGTGTGGTAGCCTCATACCTAGGCCACACACACTGCGTGGCCTGGGTAGGAGGCTAACAGCACATTGTCTTGTGTGCCCACAAGACTAGTCGTGCATGTGACTGGCCATGAGGATGAGACTGCCCATACATCTGCAGCTCTTATAATTGGTGGGACGCAGAATTTATTTGATTCAGGCATGCAAGTAAGAGATGCATGAGATGGAACATTTGTAGACTGGGAAATCATGAGGAAAGTCATACTGTGGTCCAATGCCAAACACTCAGCAACAGAATGCATGCAGTCAGAGTCACCTTCTGAATCTTGGGGGCCTTATTCCACTATGCTGACTGATGTAGTCAGATGCTGAGATGATGCAGCCCTCCAGAGGCTCCACACTTGAGTGCCTTCTTCAACTGTAACCATGGTAACAGCGAGTCTAATTATACGAAGGCAGTGCTCTTCCGACAATATTGAAAACGTATTAGCAAGCTAGTATACTACTAAGCTATGGAGATTCAACTTCATGGGGAGAACGCCCCAGAGCGAGTAGAGGGCAGCACGATCGATCCTTATTCGTTCTACGTAGTGAGAGTACCAGAAAAGGTCTTCTCCACCGATCCAGAAGAGACTCTAAAAGTAAGACGCCCTATTTGTGGCCCATAAATAACCAATTATTGAATTAAACTGTGGGATTGCTCAGTTCAGCGTCCTGCCTAAGGCCTGGGCACGTATTCGTTGAGTGCTAGCTCACGTCTGTTAATGCTCAGTACCCGTAGGGTGTATGTGTCCTTGAACAGAAACCCTCATCACCTGGTGATGGCCTTAGGCCACTGTTAGCTAGATGCATTATGTCTACTCCATGCATACTCTCCCTCAAAGGCCATCATCAGGTGATGAGAGTTTCTGTTCAAGGAAGTTACTGTCCTCAGTCCACTGCGCTATGCAGTTGTATTCAAAGATAGAGTTGCACAGAACAGTATGTAATATGTGGTCAATGAAATGAAAGGCAAGCTAGCGAGCGTGTTTTAGTGGCCACGGATACTATACATGTAAATAATAGGTCTGGACCACAGTAACTGTAGTATACAGGAGTGACCATTCCTTCAAGTTGAAGTGGGATCTGTATGCATCCTATTATGACTGCCAAGCCACAAAAGTAAAAGGAGGGTATAGCTATCTCATAAGATTGAGTATTCAGCTGACCATGCCTGGGAGGGCAGGAATGGCTAGAATATTCATGATGCCATATATGGAGTCTCTGATCCAATCCAGCATCCTGTTTGTCTAGCCAAACAGAGGGCAGGTTCCTTGACTAACATCCTGTGTGTATGTGTAGGACGGATTCTTGCATGCACATGTATAGCTCTAGTTAGTCCCTAGTCAGGGTTTTAGGGGGGGGGGGGGGGGGTTATTCCTAAGTTTTCCACCCTAGATTTCAGTTACGTTACTGCATTCCAGATAAAGTGTTGCATTTGGAATTTTAGTAAAAGCTCAATCGATTGTTTTCTGAACATAGCTAGACTGTTATTTCACCATAAGCTAAAGTTGGACACTCGAATTCCTGCCTTGCAGCCGATTTCAGTGATATACATCTGATTCATTTCACACTGGTTCTAAAGACAGTATTGGCAGTATAAGATTTACCTATGGCCTTGTCAACAGGCCCATGCTAGCGCTTGTGTGTGAACCTCTTTACTGTAAGTAGTGTCTCCAGTGCTTCTTGAGAATTGGAAATGGTATACATTTTATGTGCAATGCTTAATTCTCTTGCTCCTACACTTAATCATACAGCTGGAGTTTGAAGCAGTGTTTCAGGTATATGGTGAGGATGTGAAATTTACCTATCTGAAGAGTTTTGGTCGGGTTCGAGTGACCTACCCCTCCTCTGAGCAGGCTTCCCTGGCCCAGGAGAACCTCAACCACCGGGAGTTCAGGGGCAGTAGCCTCAAAGTCTGTTCTATCAAGGTACGCAATGCTATTTGCATTGCATTTCAAGTTTGCAAAGTTTCTGGACTGCAGACAAATTTGCCTCCCCCGTGGCCTCCCCTGTTCCAATATCCCCTGGTACAGGTAACCATGACTCCCTTAGGAAGTATCACTGCTGAAGTTTTCAGTATTGTGCTCGCAGAGTGATGATGAGATTCATAGCAATCACATGACCTCTATATGACGGTCAATGTAACTTTAACATATCACTGTCACTGCTATCTTATGTCTGTCATGTAAGATCATCTGGCTAATATTCTGGATCCAATCCCAGCTGGACATTTTAGTGCTCTACATTTACGTGTATCTCTTAGGATAGGCAAATGATGTAACCCCAGCCCCTTCTTGAATATTCCCATACACATGATTGAATTACTCAATGGCCTTGCTCGTTGCAAAACATATTTGTTTGACGCTAGCAGATCATTTGTGTATGTGCATGTGCATGTGTGTGACAGTACGTTTCAATGGTGCATTAATTTTGCTCCAATGTGGGTGGGCACAAGAATACATTACAATACTACCTACTATGTACTACAGTCACTATAGGAGCATATTGATTATGTACACATAAATGTTTTGAAGTTGTTTGATGTTGGTATCAGTAAGTACATGTAGCAGTGTTTGCTGCAAGAAAATGCACTTCCTTCAGTCAATGAACAGCTGCACTTGCTTTACAGCTTTCATTTGGTCATGGCTCTGTTTGTTCTGTGAGCACTTTGAGCTGTTAATAACAATTTAGTCTAAGAGTGAATAATAATTTCATAATGCTCAAATAAATAGAGTGAGTACGGTATTCAAAGTTACTATCAAACATCCCTATGTATGTACATGTATAGAAGGTATAATAACTCCTAATATCACCGTATGAAGACTTCTAATAGCTGGACACGTACGTCCCGGCTCTGTGGCCCCGTGAAGCCACAGATCCTGATTTCTATGTCATCAGTAGTGGAAATGGCCAGTTCTACTGTGAACCACGGGGGTGAGTTATAGGAACAGCACCTAGAAGTCTCTCCACATTCCTGGCCATCCCACAGTGGATCAGTGACGTAATATGAGTCGGCTGAAGTGTACGTCTCTGTTCCCGATTCACAGAAGTAGTTACTCCCAACAAATAAAGGAGCAGGAAACAATATCGGATCTGGGTTAGCGCAAGGGCACACTATGTCTGAATCAGAGCCGGACCCCTCATCAAAACCAGAAGCAAATGTCCAAATGTGCTCACGGGGTGATCCATGGGTCATACTGATCCCGTCAACGTAGCTGGTCTCTATCGTAGTATGTCCACCAGTGGTGAAAGGCCAGAAAGCTAGTGTTAAGCCATACTGATAGCCCAACATTCTCCCACACACGTACTGGTACTCATTTCCTTCAGAGCTGTAGGTCACAGAGTCACATCCTCCACCTTCTCTCTGTCTGCCGCACACTCTTATCGGAGTCGTGTACTCCAGCCACCCACTTGGGCAGTCATGCCACGAATAATTCATGTTGAGGTAGGCAACACGTGTCCAATCAGGCCCACCACAAGGAGAAGGCTGCTCTCTTGAAACTTGGAGCTGCTTAATTTGTTCTATTATGTAGTCAAGTTTAGATCCCACTTCTATCTCAATCTGGCTCCTCCCTACTTTCAACTGTTCCTCAATGGGGCATGTCTGTTTGTCTCCTGCAATCTTTATGGCAGGCAGGAGCAGAGGGATGGTGCCAGCTGTAGAAGACTCCTGGGGTAGAGTAGGGTTCACCTGCAGAGCAGCTATAGTCAAGACTATAACTAAGAAACTTAGATTCATTCTCTTGAGTTGTAAATTTAAAACTGCTACAATTCGAGGCATCAATGCGTGTAGCAAACCACCTTCTACAAGTATAGTGGTTAGCTGCTGCTTTTTATACCCAATGGCTGTTGGATTATTTTTAGCGTGTAAACAGACTTAGGTCGCCATAACTCATTCATGTGCAGCATGCGCTTTTGTGATGGTCATTGATGGTTAATTGTTCAGTTAATGCACCGCTACACATGGTTGGTTCTTAACTATCCAGAACATAAACCTGTTTACTGATAGACTATACTTTTGACAGGAACTCCTGAGTCACTGTCACAAAAAATAGTGGCCACTTGTAGAACTAATTAGTTTATAGAATGGTTGAGAGCAGGAGCAAGAACAGTCTTGCATTTGACACTCCTCAGTAGGAGGTGCATGACAAACAAAATTACATGGTAGCAAATAATTATTGTTTCACGGTAAGCTAAATAGAATGCCATTACTCTTCTGATCTATACTTTCTACCACCCACATTGGAGCACTGCTACGTACATGCACTGTATATGTACTTATTTGCGTGAGAGACAAATTTTCACTTTATTCGTGATTGAATGTACGATCATGAAATTTAATACTCACGAATTACGGAGGTACATGTACGTATACACTATGTAGCGGTGACCATGAACCACGAATTTTATATTCTGTAAACATTTTAGTTGAGTACGTTTGGATGAAATTTTAGTTCCATGAAATTGAGTATGTATAATTATGGTATATATAGCCCAGCAAATTGTAGTAAATGTTGCTGGGTTCAGATCATGTGGCACACCGACACACTTGATATTTGAGTACCCCTCATGTACATATATACCAAAAGCAGAACTCCAAACGTACCCTTGGAATTTCCCATGCCTGTATAATACCGCTTCCAGAAGACAGTTGTTTGACACAGTTGTTAGCCTCTTGCCCGTATTGGTATTCAATTCCCTGCGAGCAGTAAGTCACTTTGGGACCCTCCAGTTGGCCTTATTGATGCAGTGTATTCTATCAAGCTATATTATATGGACAGTCATGGTAGATGGTACATATTCATCTGGGTCTACCGCACGCTAGTATGTCTGGTTCTCACTTCCTCAGTTGCCTGTGGAGTTAACTCTATAATCTCTTTATAGTGGGAGTAGAGCTCACTTCGTACTCAGACACATGCATGCAGATTTTAGTACATGCGGCTGTGTGATATTCCCCGATGCTCCTGCACATATACCAGTGCATGGAATAGATGTTGATGATCATAGACTCGATGATTATCACTTGTACGTACAGTCTACCGACACTCAGTCAAAAGTAGTACTATAAACAAGTTTTTTAATTCACATCCATGATCCATTGTGAATTGACATAATTATTACACATTATCATAAAATGAGTAAGAGTGCAGGAAAAAATTGGCCAGTTACAGTTATTGTTGTTTTTTAATATTGGTATGAGGCATGTGTTATATAAGGCATCTGTAAGATATCAGAAAGTACATTGAATGAATGTATGTTTGTATCTGAAATAAGATAGTAGCTGTATGCAATTAAGATCTCAAATGAGTTCCTTGACAAAATGTTAAAAAGTATATGTGTTCATTGTACATGTACATAGATCTCCAACAGTTCAACACGTGTATCTGCAGATTGCGGACTAATAAAACCAGAGCAAATTCTCACTTCTATATCATCTGTAGTAGGTACAGCCAGTTGTACTGTGAACCATGGAGGTGAGTTGAAGGAGCAACACATGGTGGCTTCACCGCACCCCTGCCCATCCCACAGTGGATCGCTGTCATACAGCCGTTTACCTGTAGCGATATCATAAGTTTCTGTTCCTGATTCACAAAAATAGTTATTCCCGACAAAGCTGGGAGGAGGATATGCTATGGGGTTGGGATTGGCACAAGGACACACCTGATGAGAATTTGTTAATGAGTATCCTTCTCGCAAACCAGAAGCGAAACTCCAAATGTGCCTGCGAGGATTTTGGCCATGGGTTATACTGAGTCCCTCAACATAGTCAGGAGTGTCAGCTGTAACAGTCGAATCAGTTGAGAATGCTGTTGTCAGACCAAACTGGTAGCCTCTTGCCCTTCCGCACACATATTGGTATTCAATTCCCTGGGAGCTGTAAGTCACTGAAGCACTTTGGTACCCACCAGTTGGCCTACCACAAAGTCTTAGTGTAGTAGTAGTCTCCATCCAGCTATCTGGACATTCATGTGAGGAGAGGCCCATATTCAAGTAAACAATGCGTGTCCATCCAGGCCCACCACATGCTGACATCCCTGGCTGTACCTCCTGAGTAGGCTGTAGTATCAACTCTTCTATATTAGGTAGAATAGAGTTGAGTAGAGAGTCCAGCTCACCCCCAAACTGGTTCATTGCCTCTTCTAGCTGTTCCGCAGTGGGACAGGCTTGGTCTTCTCCATGGATGACCTTGGCAGGGTGAGAGAGAGGGGCAGTGGCGTTGGGCTCCTGGGAGATAGCGAAGTTGACTTGTAGAGAAATGCCAGATAGAGCTACAGCGAGGATGACAATTCGATTCATTCTCTTTGCTCTGTACTAACTTGACGGTTTAGTAGAGCTGATAAGATTACTACTACCGGTTCAGTAGCTATAACCTTCCTCAGATATTTATATCGAGCTATTGCATCACACATAAAACTCTTATAGCATAATATTGGTTGAAGGTGTTTTTTTGCTGTGGGAATACTTAGTGGGGTGCAACTTCCTCATCTGATGGTTCACGGCTGAACTATGATGTAGCTGTGATTTTTATAGGTAGTGCACATATTATTATGTGTCACAATTAATGGTTCATTTGGTTGGTATGTTTTCCTTGTGGAGTTAATAATAAACAACATGTTCATGCAGATCATGTATCATTATTTGTACTCCAGCCAACTGTTCTATTTCTAGCCCACCACAACAGTCCCATTACACTTGACCATGCACTTTATATGTGCGATATCTTAATATGTATACATATTTCTTTTTGCAGCCCTTCACCCTCGGTAGCCAGACTCTCGGCCTCCCCAAGCTTACAAAGCAGTTTCTGATCTCTCCTCCGGCCTCTCCTCCTGTTGGGTGGGAGCAATCGGACGAGCAGGCCCCCTGTGTGGACTTTTCACTGGTTACTGCACTCGCCAGCTTGCAGTTGCCTGGTAGGTTTTTACATGGCTACAGCATGCATACCTAGTCTTTATACGGATGTAGTAAGCTGTATTTCTATAGTGAGAAATGACTACTGGCTCTTTTGTCAATCACGGGAGAGAACAGTTTGAGCACAGGGAAAAGACTAGTAACCCATAAGCAATTCATAAGCTTTGATGCCTGCCATGTGGCTGTGACTACTTCTACAATGTGTACTTTAGCCCTAGCTAAACACCTATCCTAGCTTTAACCTTGAGCTCTGTATTTATGATTAGCCAGCGTATTTGCCTTGGCCTTGAACCCAGGCCTTCCACCCAGACTTTTTCTTACAGCTGTGGAGAAATTTGGTTATGGCTGCGAAGGGGCTATGTTTCTTTAGCATCAAATATATAAACTTTTGGGGGAGAAAGATTATGAGGTGAAGATGAACCATTATACCTAATAGATGACTCAAGAGTAGGATGAGTCTGTACATTGACACTACAACAAATTGTTGTTTTACAACCATTAACAGCTATGAGGGTAACTTGATTCAAACATGGCTGCCGTCTTCTAAACATAGTGCCATCTTACCGAAATCTTATTGTTGTCACTACTACTACTACTAGTCCATAGTTGCCATGTTTGAATTTGCTGTCTATATAAGACACACTTCTGTTTTTACTGGCGACCATAATAGTGCCATTTTTATACATATATAGGGGACTCTCATGAGCTCCACGAGGGCACAGTGACTACACCCAGTATTGTGGTAATAAGCCCAGATGATATGGAGGTGGACGTTATTCCCTCCGTCCTAAGAGATGAGGACTTTGAGCCTCCTATCAACCTGGCTTCGCTACCACCAGAACTCAGGCACACTGCAAGGCCCCCTAATACATAGTAATTTGTATTGTACTGCATTGTGTACATGTATATATATATTATGTGAGTATTATCAGACTTGTTATAGTACAAATGTAGCTATCACTTTTTGCTTCATCATCATAACGTTTGTATGAAATTTCTTGACATAATAATTATTAGCCTCTTTTTAAGGCCTCCACCCCAGCTATAGTCGCTTGGAGCCTGGGAACGAGACTAATAACTATATCAGAATATTTCTCACAGGCTGAAGTACATCACTCTAAGGTGCATGGCCATGACCAATATTTAGTGTTGTTTTAGTTAATCGAAAGTACTAGTTAAAACAAATTTAGTAGAGGCCAAAACAGTAGCGTACTAAAACTGAAAGTTTCCCTTGAGGAATAAACTATAACCAAACTAAGTTTTTTGGCCCCAAAATGTACCATTTTAGTTAACTGAAACTAAAAGGTATTTTAGTAATAGCTTAGAGGTTTTATAGTTAACTAACTATAACTAAACTTAATCTTGCACTCTAAATAGTTTTAACTAAAACTAGAACTAAATTATATGAAGCCATACTAAAACAACACAATACACTGTTAGCAGCATTTTTTTGAGTAGAATATCAGGAATAATAACCAACAGAATTGTCTACTATGTGCCTTACGGCTATGATAGTTGCTAGCCTAGGGTACCAATTAAATCACCTTGTTCCCGGTTTACGAGGAAGTATGGGCTGGAAGAGGAGGATGGAGAACAAGCTGGACCAGGTTCTGTAGCGAATAGGCATGCAAGTGAGAAAGCGAAGTTAAGGTAGAAGGAAGAAACATACAGTGGAAAGAAGTAGCTTTGTTAACTGCTGAGGTGGTACAACGCTTCAGTGTACAAAAGTGATTACTACTTGTACAGTCACTGAGTATACAAGCCAGCTCAGGAAGCCAGGTTTATTAAAGTGTATTGTGTAGATGCCAGGTGTGGCACGGTTGCATGTGTGGCTAATAGAAGTGCTAAAGGATGTAACTTTTTTTGTTCTTGAAGATTGTAAGGAATTTATAGTGGAGAGTTAATTTTGAGGATCGGGAGCTTGGTGGAAGTAGAAACTTAATGGTCTGAGGAATTGCATTCGAAGCAACGTCGAGATGAAGAAGTGGTGGTAATATGTCGTTAGGGAGTAGAGTGGAAGGTGTGGACAGGTAGCTGGTTATTGATAGAGGTGGAAGAGGAGGAAAGAGATGTTGGGTTGACTTGTGTACAATCCCCAATCTGAGTAGCTACTTGGATCCCCGGTCAGTGCCCCCAGTACTTCCGTTTCTATGCTTACAGGTCTCACAAAAGAATCTATCTTTTGGTGGTAATGCTATAGAGCTCAAACATGCTCATGCGAAACCATTTACCTCGTGTAGCCGTCGAGAGTCGTTCCCAGGCCATGCAGCGGGTGTGGTGGTGGGCGTATTCGCCCGCGTGGGTGGTGACCTCACCTAATTAATTGCGAGTAAAACCCTCTGTAATTAATAGTTCACTCCAGTCACATGACAAGCGTGGTTGAAAAGCTAATTCAGAAATCGCTGTGGCTGTAGGGAACGGACAAGATGAAGAAGAAGGTAAGGGGCGCAAGTGCATGCTAAAGCGAAGCAGCGCACGTTTAGGCATCGCCAAGAAGACTGTGTTAAGCTAGAAGGGTCATAATTTGAGCATGGGCGAAAATCTGGGTGGTAACAAGGTATCTATGCTGTTTGTATCCACTCTGTCTTTTAGAGTGAGTCTGGCTTAAGCTTCTATGGTACCCAGGAAAATGATGTACTTTTGCAGTGAATGTGCGCATGCATGACATACATCTTTTTAGGGGTGTGGCTGTTTAGACCAGTTTTACATGTACATTACTTCATGTCAGTTTATGTTATTGAAGCTCAATACATCCATTTCTCTAATGCTCAAACTAGCCAGTATACTCCCACTGAAAATGGCTGCTCAGTTCTAGAAGCTGAAGCAGTGGTCCCGAAAACTCGACCGACAAAGTACAAGTACCACTCAACTAAGTGGTGCACTAGGACCAAGTGCTTTAGCTTCTAGATATTTAGCTGCCAGTATCAGCTGTAAATTTGACTTGAAAATTGGCTTTAGAATCAACCTCAGAAAAAATGGAGGATATGCTCTAGCCTCGTACCCAGGCCACGCGGGAAAAAAAAGAGTGGCCTGGTATCCACTGTTCGCGCATGCGCGAGAATGTACGGAATAGGGTCAGTAAATGTATCCGTGAACGGTCTTAGTCACATGCCTAGGAGTAGTACGCAAACAGTATACGGTATAGTAAGTGAAAGAACTAAAAAACAGACTTTCTACAACTGAAAATGTAAAACGGCCTGTGATCAACTATCTGCTACGATTAGGGTAGCTATCTTACCGTAAAAAGTCGGAAGCGCCTCTCTCCTGACAATGTTGTGAGCTGCTCGATTCTCAATCGCAGATCTGGCCTTCTAGGCTTTTCAGCGGCAAACAGGACCCAAGAGTTAAACTACCGCTCACTTTCTGGGCATCTATCTGGCGAAAAACCATTCTACAGGCTAGCAGAATCAGCAAACTCGCTGCCATCACCGACGATACGGAAATAAAACGGACGTATACGTATCGATTATACGGACCATTTCCAAACATACGCGGATTCCCAGGTTTTTCTGGGAATGGTCTCACGTGCGCAAACAGTGGATACCAGGCCACTCTTTTTTTTCCGCGTGGCCTGGGTACGAGGCTAGATATGCTCCAGACACCCCCCCTCCCCCATCATAGTGACCTGTCCTTCAAAGCAGCACATGTCACTATTCTTCCCTCTCTCCCCCCCCCGTTCCTGTGTGAAACCCTATACAGTGGTAGTATACTGGCACACTTCCTGCCATCTTTGACTTTAGGTAGTGCAGAAATATAAACATTTGGGTTAAGGACAAGGTATTTCTTTAACCAAGTTTGTAGCATACTTCTTAGCCAATCTACAATCTCAGACGTATGCACTCATCTACATGTAGTACATGTAATGTGTGTTGCCATGTGAATCTTTGATCTTATCATTAGTGCTTTAAATAGAGTAGAGATTATAGTGACATCATGACGCATGTACGAGTGCTTTAAAGCCGAACAAAGTAGTTGCCTAAGTAGCTCTGTAAAGTATCTTGCATTTGTGTAGCCCTAGGCCTAGTGGGATACCCACAATCGTAGTCGAGTCTCCTGTGTATTCATTATTTTGTATTTTGTATGAGCACTCACAAAAACAACTGTAAATAAAGGAAACTTCAGCCTAACCTACGAGGTGCACTCCCTGCAGGTGTTACTGATGGGTAAGAGTGGGTCGGGCAAGACCAGTATGCGCTCCATCATATTTGCCAACTACATCGCCAGAGACACAAGAAGGCTGGGAGCAACAAGTGAGTGATAAGAACAACACTGAATCATCGAGTCATTAGTTAGTGCAGCTCGTGAAATAGTCTCATTTCACGAGGTAGGGATCTGGACATATATAGGACTAGTGAATTATAGGCAGCAGTTCATCAGTGAGTTGGGGATCAGTCATGGGATGAGTCTGACTGACTCGCCTCGTTCTCAGTCTCTGCTCCGCAGCTGAAGCTGTGGGCTGCTAAATATGGTGAGGGGTCTGCCCCATGCATGGGATTGCACTGCCAAGAGACTGTGTACATCAGGCCCAGAGATAAGGCCACAGCAAATTCTGATCCAGTATTGATATTTTAGTAAACTCTGCACTAACTAATGACTCATGTACAGTAAATGAATAGCACATGTAAATGCTGTCCAGTATCTACCCCAAGGTCAGCTAATAGTTGGATATCATCCTTGAGGGTCACGTTACTGTACATGTGGCAATCCCGAGTGGAAAATGAACCTATTTCCGTTGAATATTTTAATCACATCACTGTGTTGTATCTCTGAACTTCCGTTAAGGGTGGGGCTCATAAGTGCTGCGTAGAAGCGTCAATATTTGAGGCTTCTACACAGCGCATATGAGCCCCAGCTCTAACGGAAGTTCAGAGATACAGCGCTTTGAACACAGTGATGTAATCGAAATACATGTATTCGTCAGAATAATGTTCGCTTTGTACCCAGGACTACATGTACCGCATATGTACCAGAAAACTACATTTCAACAGCGTTTTGACTTTCTTCATTCGGCATGTTGGAAATATATACTCAATATGTGGACTTGGAAAGTAATTTTTGCAAACTCTGTTGCAACGTTTTAAATGCACTTACATGTAATTTTCACTTTCATATTTACTGAGTATAGCTACATGTAGATATCGTGTAGCCTCGTTCCCAGTCTCCCCACTCCAGTTTTATGAAAAACTGCAAGCGATGTAAACTGGAGTGGAGAGAATATCATGCCGCTGCTAGTAGGAAGTTGGGTGTCAGTATTAGTGCTGCTTTGCATACATCCTTGTGGGATTAGTGCATTGTGGGTGGTTGAGTGGTATATTGCATCACTGTTGTATTGCATCAGGCTGAATGGTAGGCAGGAAATGATAGGATTCATAGCTAGGGAATTAGAGAATTCTGTGTAATGACACTGATAAGTTGTGGGGGATTTGTTGGCTCAATATAGGCTTACTTCGATTATGCTTGGCATAATACAGGAATAATCAAGGAATAATCAGATGCGTAAGTTGTGCGTGTGTGCAAATGTCCTGCAGCCACATGTAGCATCAAGATGGCGGAGCCAGTCGGATGACTTAGCCAGGGCCGGAGTCAGTCGGATGACTTAGCCAGGGCCAGAGTCAGGTGCTGGTGAGTTGTAGCGATTCTAGCAAATCCAATCCCAACATGCTACTGAGGGCTCCTAAGAGATAATAGCTGGCACGTAAGCGCGTAGCCAGACTACATCAGTGTCTAAGCAGATTAGTGTTCGAGCATAATATTGAGCATAATACCAAGTATGTCAGGTGAATAATAGCAAGTGAACTGAAGAATTCTAGAATAGCATAGTACTACATTTTTGTAAAATATTTGCGCATAATCGACGCAAGCCTACTCAATATAGGGAAGAAAGACTTTAATTTGGGTTAGAGCCAGGGTTAGGTTATATTGATTTTATACAGGGTTCAAGCCTTTCCTTGGCTTTTATTACTCCCTATACTACATGTAAGCCATGTCCAGTTAGCCTTGTTCCCAGGCTCCACTACAAGCAGCAAAAGCTGGGGTGAAGGCCTGGGAACGAGGCTAGGGATTTGCAGTGCTTTTACATGTATATAACAATGTCACAGAGCACTAACAGTGTCAAATTGTAGGACTCTGTTCACTGATTGGTTCACACTGTTGATGCTCTTTAGATTGGATGTTGCACGGATGCTGCAAACTGCTGGGATGTTTGAGGCCTCACAATGCGACTAAAAAGCGTCTGGGCTCAGGGTTTTTCCGTTAATTGCCTCAGGGAATACGCATGCATGTACACATATGGTATGTGTGTTTAGGCTCGTAGAGCACAGCAGCCCATGACTGCTCGTCCCCGGGCCACACCCCCCCTGAAGAATGGTGGCCTGGTATCTACCGGTTGCGTATGTGTGAACAAATTTCAGAAATGTATGGAAAGGGGTCAGTAAATGAATGGCCTTAGTCACATATTCTAACCAGTATTAGTATATGTTACTATAGTAACACGGTATAGGTAAGAATCCCATAGAGCAAAGGAAGCTCTAGAAATACAGCCAAGAAATATGTAAATGGCCTAGAGCATGGGCAGCTCTATGCTCTAAGCTATACAAAGAACCTGTCTCTGCTAGGGCTATCTTACTGCAAGAATTTACATGTAGAAGTGTCTCTTCTGGCGCAGTGGTTGTGAGCAGTTCAATTTTCAATCTCGGATCTTGCCTTCTACAGTGCTACAGAGCAAGAGAGCAGATTTTCAAATTGGGGTGTTTCTGCAGGATTTTTAGTTACATGTAAGATAAAGTAAACATGCCAAAATGAAGCGCAACTCTTCCTGAGTACAAACCCTGACTTAATGTGTTTGTGGCAGTATGGTTGCAGATATATTTACGGTAGTGTCAGGAGAAAATGTACAAAGTAAATTCTGAGGGTTATTCTCTCATAACGATGTTGAATGGATGGTTACACTCAAAACTTTGCAGCTAACATGAACCTAACAAAGTTGCCTATCCAAATTGATGTTTTCCTGTAAGATTCCCTGGAAGTTAGAACTTAAACTGGGGTCAAAGTTGACACACCACCTTTACTACTTTCACTCCACCTTTTGGACTTTAGCTCCCACTAATTCTCCCGAAATGGACGTAACAAATCATGTGTATTATAGTGGAAATCATAGAATTCCCCCCACATACATGTAACTATGACTAATTCTATTTAAAAAATTTCACGTTCGAAACTGTACATACTAACCCCACCATCAGCACTTACCAGTCAATTCCAACTGTGATATACAGTCGCATACAGTAGTACAGTCTCATTCCCAAAGTGTGTGTGGTTTCGGAATGAGACTGAACGCAGGACAGAGATGGGATGTTCTAATTGATTATGAACATCGCATGTTAAACTGAATAGATATGCTGTACTGCTTAATGTCTTCATGTGTTTATCAGTTGAAACATTGTTTTCATTTGAAATGCTCACAGCCCTCGTGCACTGCACGTGCTTCACTGTCACTTTGTTCCCCCTCTATTACAGTTGATGTGGAGCACTCACACGTCCGTTTCCTTGGCAACCTAGTGCTCAACCTCTGGGACTGTGGAGGGTTAGTGATTGCGTTATATACTGACACATGTTAACTAATATCCTCAGCTCGTCTTGTGTTTCCAGGCCTCCTTCCCCCCCTCCCCTTTCTATGCGGAAAGGAAGAGAGGTCGAGGAGGGGGGGGGGGGGGGGGGGGGGAGGAGACTGAGAATGAGTCTAATTAGTACTATTAGCCTTAAAATTGGGAGAGCCTGGTACTTTTTCTCATATGAGTGACGTCCAGGGTAGAAAGGGGGTAGAAAAGACTTCATTATGCGTAGACGAGCACAATTGTACATGTAGCTTCAGACACCGAAGAAAGGCTACAGCTTTTATTCACAGATGCATTTTCTCTCTTCTTTTCACAGCCAGGAAGCGTTCATGGAGAACTACTTTACGAGCCAGCGCGACAACGTGTTCCGAAATGTCGAGGTTCTGATCTACGTCTTTGACGTGGAGAGCCGTGAGGTGGAGAAGGACATGCACTACTACCAGTCGTGCCTGGAGGCCATCCTGCAGAACTCCCCCGACGCCAAGGTCTTCTGTCTGATCCACAAGATGGACCTCATCCCAGAAGACCAGAGGAAGGTGGTATGTGTGCAGGCCTGCATGTCCTGTGGCTATTATGCAGTGGCTGTAGCAGTATTCGATCCTTGGGTGAAGCTCAAGTGAAGAGAGGATATGTGGCAGTCCTGTGTAGAAATCGAATATTATTCTGTTGCGTATTTCGATCGTATTACTGCATTTAAAGTGCTGTATCTCTGAATTTTCGTTAAAGGTGGGTCTGATATGCACTATGTAAACGCATCAATACCTCACGCATCTACATGTACGTTGTGTGTATGAGCCTCGGAAGTTCAGAGATACAGCGCTTTGAAAGCAGTGACATAATTGAAATACGCAACGGTATAATATTCGATTTCTGTCACATATATTTTGTGAAGTGATCACTTCAAAATCTTTGGTAGTAATGTACACGTAAATCACAAAGATTACACACGTAAGACACAACTACACCTGTACTGTAATAAAACCAGAAATGATGTCTTTCCATGCGCTGGACAAAACTGTGAGAGCTATAATACCTATTCTTTCCAGATCTTTGACAAGCGTGAAGCTGAACTGATGAAGAGATCGCTGCCCCTCGAGTGCACATGCTTCCGAACCTCTATCTGGGACGAGACCCTCTACAAGGTGGGTGGAGCTGTGGGCGTGGTCTCACCTCTTTACAATAAATGTACCTCATACTTTTGTGTGTATGATTTATTGAGTGTACAGTGTACAGCATTTTTATATGCCCCTCTCCCTCCCCCTCCCCCTCCCAGGCGTGGTCTAATATTGTGCACCTGCTGATCCCCAACGTGACCCAGCTGGAGTCCAGCCTCAGCAACTTCACCAGCATCATGGACGCGGACGAGGTGCTACTCTTCGAGAGAGCCACGTTTTTGGTGAGTGGCAAACAGGGCAAAAGAGGCCATCGATGGCCTGCCAATATCTCCAAAGGAGGGTACCAGGGTGCTCCTCCCCCCCCACCCTTCTAGCTTGTTTTCCTGGTCATTGGAATGTTTAATCTCATGGAAATACTCCGGGATTCCCCTGTACATGTACCTCTTGAAATACTGCATCGTCTGTGGCTTATAGGCTAGACAGTAAAAGTGCTATGCATGCCTTATAATTAGTTGTTTGTGTGTCCTGTCCGTCCATATAACTAACACAGTAGAGTTGAATTCCTCACAAGTCTGCTGTCAAGGCTGTCCTTATTTAGAGCTCCAGTGCTGCCCCTCCCTCCACTGCAGGTGATAGCCCACTCGGTGCGAAGACCACACCTGGATGCCCACAGATTCGAGAAGATTAGCAACATAGTGAAGCAGTTTAAGTTGAGCTGCAGGTGGGTACTACATTAATGTTGTAGCCTTCCTTCCCAGGCTCTTGTGTGTGCTTCACTTTGCTACTGAAGAGCCCGGTACATTTTCTCACGTGATTCAGGTCTGGCCAGAGACCAGCCTCGTCCCCAGGCCACACATATAACACATTATGGTAGCAGGCACTATTTGAGGGGATTTCTGGTACACTCCTGTTTTTCATGTCCACACACAATGTTAATCCAATAGTTTGACGGTAGGGAGTTAATGTTTAACGCTTAATGTTTAACCCATCAACAGTTATTGCATCAGCAGTAGCTATATTCCTTACAAGAATTATTAAGAAGCAGGCATCTCCTGTGCTGTAATACTTAGGGCATCTGTGCACGTGGTGAAGTATCTCTCCTCTCTCCAGCAAACTCCAGGCGCAGTTCCAGAGCATGGAAGTGAGGAACTCTTGTTTTGCAGCCTTCATCGACATCTTTACACCCAACACCTATGTCATGGTCATCATGTCAGATCCCAACTTACGTAAGTTGCTGCCTGGTTTCCTGTGCGCTGTAACTTATATGTATGCATAGAATTAATAGTGTGAAGAGCAATAGTGCCTTCCATCTCAATCAGAGTCAATATAAGAGGTTTGGGTGAGACCCTCAAAATCTCCAAGTTAACTGTATAGTTATATACATACATGGTATTCCATGCAGAGGGCCTCACGGGAATTGAGTTGCATTGCGATGCTGAACTGACTGTTCAGCCAGTCCGAGGCTTTGAGAACGACAGTCATCACTTTCCCGCCACCGAATCAGCTTTACCCACTGTCGATGAACCTCCTGCTGATGTTCATTTCCTCTCCTTTGGCTCCCTACCACCGCTTCTGTCTTGCTACGCACATAGTCTCCCTAATCATGGCCGCCTCGAGTCCATGCGGCACTGCACTGCACTGCACGCGCAAGCAATGCCGTGCCTACAGGAAGTTTGCTTGTAATAATTGCATTCCTGTAGCCACATATACATACATACGAACGCAGAGTCTCCACACAACGCAATTAGTTGCCTCGCTTCCCACTCGGCAACTAGCCTTGTATGCAGGCCTTCTATGCACAGATTTATGGTAGTAGGGAGATACTAAACAGTCACCACTGCAAGTCACAAGCCCAGGACATACTTTTGTGGCCACACGTTCTTCTTGTGTAGAGTTACCTGCATACTGTGGCTAAATAGACTGTGGACCCCTTCCACTGTAACCTTCTCCCCTACCCCTTCAGCCTCTGCTGCCACTCTGGTGAATATAAGAAATGCCCGCAAGCACTTTGAGAAGATTGAACGGCTAGACTCTGCATTACCACCTGCAGGACCCCCACGATTACAGTAGCAGTGTTCAGATATCCTGTGCCATCATTTTTTTAGGGGAAATTTCTGTGGTACCAAATCTCACTCACACAATTATACAAATGCACCAGGTCCTGTATTGTTAAAGAAAAGTACAATATTTATAATTTGATGTGCAAGGACTGTTTTTGGTCACTCTTAACTCTGTATGTTGTCTCCATTGCTGTCTCGTTCATTCACAACATTGTGTATTAGTATACAAGGATTGATATTTATTTGTGTTTACTGTTAGAGTTTAATAATATGCAGGTAGCCTTGGTCCCAGCCCCCAGCTTTTGTTGTGTGCAATGCATAACTTCTTTCTACTGTGTGGAAAAAGCTATGGAGTCAGAGTGGAGCCAGGGGAAATGTGTGGGAGAAATATCTTATGCGCGTGAGTGAAGATCCCACAAAATTGCGTACCAGTGAAGGTAGTCTCGGGTACCCAGACCCGTCGAAAATTGTAAGAGGGTCTGGGCGATAGGCTTGGGCGGAAGTGTACCGTGCGCCCGGAATGCAGGCGCACTTCCAATTGGCTTAATAATTACATTCTAACGTGCGTTAATTGGAAAAGTCGCGTTTTAAAAGCTGCTTAGAGCGCCATTGTGCTTCAGAGTGTCAGCCTTTCCTCGGTACAGCCTGGTAAGTGATAGAGAAATCTACTAAGCTAGCATTAGCAGGGAGGCAATTATGAGTTAATAACATTCCGGAGTGTACATTTCCACCGAAGCCTATCGCCCAGGCCCTCTTACAATTTTCGACGGGTCTGGGTACCCGAGACTACAGTGAAGGTGGGGCTACTTGGTACATGTAACTGTACACTCACTAGCATTAATATTGTTTATCCTCAACACACTAAACTCCAGATCTCCCGGCTCACATCAGATAGCAACTGCTGCTTGAATGTTTTCGGCATTGAATGCATTATCCCAATAATAAGGGTATGGCCTGGGAACGAGGCGTAGATTCTCAAATATTCATGCGCAACAAATCACGTGATGTAAACAAAATGTAGGGTGGTCGAAGAATGAGTAGCGAAGAGCCTGGTAACAGCAGTACTAGAGGTAGGTAGCTAGCTATGTATGTGCTGCTTGTAGCTATATGCAATGCCTCAATCAGTGGTGTTCATTAGAGGGGTAAGAAGATCAGAGATTTGGGGGGGGGTGCCATAATTTTGTATGATAATTAAGATTTGGAAGGACGAATGGATTTATCTCACGACCAGCGCTTTTTCCATGCCAGGGCTTCATTTGGGAATGTGTCTAGATCTGGTCATAAAAATAGGTTCCCCCTCTCCTGCTGAGCGCCTAAAATAAACCACATCAAGGGGTGGACACTCGAAGTCACAGCGAAGACCAGGGTCAAGAAAGCTCGACCGCCAATTTTGCTACTTGACCGCTTGACCACACTGCAAAAAGGCTCTTTACTGTACCAAAATTTACATCTGCGAAAAGGCTCTTGACCATTTGACTGCAATATCAGGTTACAAAAATTGTCTTTGACCGGTTGGCCAATGCCCTTGACCTGTTGACCACTTTTTGACCCCGGTCTTGGCTGTGACTACAGTGCGTATGGGAGTGACCATGCATCCCTTTGCAAATAGTAAGTATAATCTGGTAGCTACCTTTGATATTACTCATGCTGTTATAATTCTTTAGACTCTGACTTTCTGTTTGGCGACGACTTGTCAGAACTACTGGGTAAGCTGCATGACTGCCGTGCCAAGTGGTTCAACCTTGGGGTGTAGTTGCCAGGACTCACTATGGGTGATCTGAGAGCAATCGAATATCAATATAGGGACCCTGGAGAATGTCTGAGGGAGATGCTCATAATGTGGTTAAGAAGGATACAACCGCAGCCTACAAGGAGGGCACTGGCTGCTGCGCTGTGTAGTAGAGCTGTTGGAGAAAGACAGATTGCTTCTCTTGTTTCAGACAAGACTTTACCTGTGCCAGGTTAGACCATGACTCGTTCTATAGCTATTCACCTCCCTTAGCCTGTAGATAGGCTAGTGAGTAGTATGCCTCGTATGCATGGTGTTAATAACTAATTTTCCTGGATGTATAGGTACAATGACTGTCTGGAAATATTTTAATAGTATGTAAGCATTGGAGCTAGTGTCATAGCTAGCCACCATTGTGGACGAGTGCTGGCATGCTAGGCTAGTTTTAACTGTGTTTTCTTAATACTTACTGTTCACGTATATACTATACTAATAGTGTACTCACAAGGCCCAATGAGCTGCTATCTGCAGTCTACACTGGTGGGATTTCAATTGCTCATGCAAATTACTTAATGTATATAATATATATATATTTTTCTTCAGATACTACTGCCGTACCTACTGTAATAGACCAAAACCATCAGCGGAGTTTGACATACCGTTATGTTTGCTGCCTGGCAGCAGTACTGGCAGTGATCATTAGTATTGCTGCAATGTCAAGTGACTTGGTGGCACCAGTCAAATACCAATCTTGGACGTTGCCTAGCCTTCATGGACCATTTATAGGTAGGGAGGCAGATATTGAAAAAATTATGAAAATATTAGATTTTGACCACTCGTCCACGCTCATTTTAAGTGTAATAGGATCTCCTGCAATTGGTAAGTCAACACTAGCTATCCATGTTGGATACCAAATGGAACAAATGGGGGTTCATGTGCACTATATAGACATGACGGAGACCCCGGACATCTCAATCCTGGCCACTAGCATTCTTGATAGTGCTGGCGTTGAAATTTCAGCAGGTTCTGATGAAAAGAAGGTTTTATGGAAATGGGCACGAGAAGTGGACTGTGACACGTTGCTCATATTAGATAACTGTGATGCTTTCTATCATGATTCCACTGCTTGGAAACAGCAGCTTCAGAATTTTATTGCAAAGGTCACAGGTGTGCGCATACAGCAATCTGGAGCAATCAAGTTCCTGCTAACAAGTCAAAATCAGTTAGTGTTTTTGGATGCATATGAACATTACCATCTTACCACCTTATCAATAGAAAGTGCTACTGAATTGCTTGGACGCCTGATAGATAACAGCCTCAATACCACCATAGTCGAACAAATTTGTAAACGAGTTGACCGTAGTCCTCTAGCTCTGAAAATCACTGCACAAATATTAAAACAAGACATTTGCAATGTTGACTGCATTGGTGCGCAGCTCGGAATGGATAGAATTGGACTCCTTAGTCAGCCAGAATTTCATAGAAGAATGGATGTGTTATTTAATCTCTCATATGTAAGCCTTCAGCCAGAATACCAAAAGTGTGGAATGCAGTTGAGTCTCTTTCGCGAGTCATTCACAAGAGCAGCAGCCGTGACTGTATTATCAAGTGATTCTGCTGTCGTTGATAAATGTTTGCACTCGCTGCAAAAGTCTTCGCTACTAGAATGGTTTGATAAAGAAGGTACCAGACGCTACCAGTTTCATCGACTGACCGCAGACTTTTTCTGTGACAAATTCTTTGAAAGTTACGAAGGAATGGCATTCTTTTCAGTTATGAGTAATTACATGAAATATTATGGTAACCTTGTAGCCCACAGCAAAGTCCCACATGAAGAACAGCGCAACATGTTCTTATACTGTGCATTTACTAAAATTTTGGCAAGTGAGGAATTTACCAGTGCAACCAGTGTTGTACGTGAAAAATTCTGTTCAGACAAAGAGTCGAAATTTGGAAGCTACTCGGCCTGTCTGGAACAAATGAAACTCCTAAATGAGAAAATATACGAGCAACTATGTTTAAAGTTTGAGAGTATGGATTCAAACTATCGCGAGGCTATAGAAGAGATCTCAAGCCGGCACCACTTCCGTAACAAAGAGTGAACTCTCACCTGCAGCTGCATATTCTTTTTTTACATACTGTCTTAATGTCGCTTAGTTTAGACCTAACGGCATTAATATGATAACCAAGTGCCATTCTTATGCTCTTTAATATACATGTAGTTATTCGTTAAGCTAACAGTGGTACTGGTATGGTAGTTTCGAGCTCGTTCCCAGTCTCCCGGACTCCCAGCTTTTTTTTTCGCATGTAGAAGCGCTTTGCAAACAAGATTTTCATCCTCTCCGAAGGTAATTTCTCTGTAGATGACACGCTTCTTTAAAAACCATCTCTTCAGCTTCAGATTTAATATGTTGAACTCCAGCAAGACACTGACCAGATCCATGGTTGGTACATGGTAGGTCTGGCCCGCGAGACCTGTAATGACGTAACTTTAGCGCACGTGATATTTGCGGACGATCGATCGATTAGTCTCGTGCCCAGACGCCCGCCTCCCGGAAAAGCAGAGGCAGGCGTGGTCTGGGCACAATCTGCGAACAGACAAACACGCACGGACAGACGCGAAAGCCAGCTTAGCTAATGGACCTTAAATAGTGCGCGTACACGACATTGTATGATAATAAACCCAAGCTATACTTTTGAGTTGCTTAGAGCACTATATGTACATGTCTGAGAGTAATAAATTTGTATTTTCAGCCGAATAAAAGTCACGTGCATATATTTGACGTGGTCTGCCCGAAATCTACATTACAGCTTGAAGACAGTTCTACAGTTGATCTTTGAAGATTTGGTGTATGTTTCACTGCATGTTACAGAGGTAATGTATATTTTTTTCGCAGCATGGCAGTTTTGCAGTTTGCTAATTCAATGGTCCATTTATTAGCTAAGTTGCATTGGTAATTACCAGAGCTTATGGTTATTGTATGGGTATGAGAGCTCATAATCACGGACTCCATGCATGCAGATTCCCTACATAATTTGCATGCCAGTGTATAGGAAGTTCATGGAGTGTACTGAACGTTTGCTATTATTGCCCTGCATGCATTCATACCAGTTTGCTGCAAGTGGCATGACCCAAAACTACAAGTGCAACATATGCAGTATCATTCTCAGTTCCCACGTGCACTTCTGTAGCCCTCCTTCACAGCTATTACATAACAAAGCCGTGGAGTGTATGAAGATTGGTTGCATTTGCATGGGTCTAAAATAGAGAGAGTATAGAATAGCTGCAACCAAAACATAATATATTGTACACAAATTAAAGAATGTCACTTTGGCATTAGCAATTAATAATATGCCGCAAGAGTGTAGTCTTATTCTCATGGGCCAGCCTCTTGGTCTGTCATGTAGATGTATATAGTGCATGAGAAATCAAGGCCATAAGCAGTTGTTAATATAAATCGTCCCTTGTGAATTACTACTTCTCAGGGCTTATAAAATTATTGTGGAGTTCAGTATCTGTTCAACTGTGTGTTTACATGTTTTTTTTTGCAGTTGCCATAGTTATGCAATGTAGGTATATGCATGCATGATCTGGCTCTGAGTTACACCTATTGTATTATACTGTACGCATTTTAACATTAGATTCTGATTCTGTGATGCCACCCATAGAATGTCTGAGATCCACCAGCCATGCAATATTAAACTCAGGGCAAGGAGGTCTGGGTATGAAGTCAGGCTAAGAGCTTTACTTTGCACTCAATTTTAGTCATATAGCCGCTTCATTATTGACTAAGTACATGTATAATTATAATATTTTTAATACCAGAATGAAATATTGATATCAAACTAAATTTGAGTTTTGAGCATATATCATTATATCTTTTTGCATGAAACTGGACAGAGCTCATCTTGCATAGCTAATCACTTGCGCCAAATGCTATTTCAGTAGGCTGTTATATTTGACTCTATGATTTACTTTTTTCCTTACAGGGAGAAATAGAAATGGCGGTGCGTTACAGGTTGGGCTTAATAATTCCATTTATCATCGCCGCTGGTGCCATTATCTGCATCATAAGTCTTGCCACACCATGGTGGTGTTTGATGACTGACTTGCCTGAGCCAGTCATGGGTGTCTACTTTGGGCTATGGCAGGCATGTACGTATTTCACCAGTGATTGGGAGACTGGTACGGTATGTGAAGAGGTCACAACGATTCTGTTTGATTCTACTTGGCTTAATGCTGCCAGAGCAATGGTGATTATCTCAGTGCTGCTGTCATTTGCAACTTTTCCACTGGCGATCATTTCCAATACCACTATCAAGAACAACGCTATTTTTTCCATTGCTGCTGCTCTCTTGACTCTTGCTCAGGCTACAACAATGATGACCGGATTGGCTATTTTTATTGGGAAAGTCTACTCAGAATTAAATGACTTTGGTGTCATTTCAGTTGGCTGGTCTTTCGGCATTGGATGGGCTGGCGTTTCTTCCTACATCTTGGGAGCCATATGCCTTATCATTGAAGCCTTTATGTTAACAAGGCACCAACATTATGAGAACATCAATAAAATATAAAGAGCACTCTTGCAATATACTGTTTAATGGCACAACATTCTGCATGTATGATGCTTTGTAGGCACAGTGTAATTCATTCAGGCTCCATGCGCTAGGCATGCCTAAGCAGCTGTTATTCCTGTTGTAAGCATTTGTGAACAGTCACTCATGATCAAGCTCATGCATGTTATACTGCTAAGGTGATTTGTGCAATGACACACTGGCGAGCTGTTGCTATTGTCTGTTTGTACCTCATCAAATTAAAAACATCAATATCGAAAGCATGTATGCAGGCATGTTTTTCAGTCTCCAAGGTTAGGCTACGTTAGCATGCAGAAGAAAATATAGCTGCATTTTATGTGGACCTCTGCAGTTGTAAATGGAGGTCTATATTATGATGGTATAGGTAATTAATGTTTAGGACCTTCTAGTATAACTATAGAGATTATTCTGCATATAGCTAACATAATATTGTCATTGGCTACAAGAGGATTTCCATAGCTACGTACAGCAACAATATTATTAATACTCCTTGAATTCCTGTCCATTAGGCATGGACCGTTTCATTCAATAGATATGACCTCCCAAACTTACACATCTTTTATAGAGATGAGAGATTTGCACTGGGGGTGCCTTAGACCGAACCTCCCATATTAGCCCATTATACTATATGAAATGTGTCTAGTTGCGAGGTCATATCCACTTCAGCAAAGCATCCACACAGAATTAAATGAACCATCCTGGCCTTTTGTAGTTCTCACCAGGATTTTGCAAATGAACATCTTATTTTCCCCTACTTAGTGGGTACGTGTAGTTTAACATACCACAGATTACTGATAGAGTGGGTGCATACGTACAGAATAGTTGTTCAAGCATCACAAACCACCAACTCCATTCTGCTCTTATTAAATGACAATTACATACAACAGAAACGTTGTAGACAAATAGAGTTGTTTGCAAATAACATATAAGATAGTCGCTAATTCAAATGGCCCACATGATGAATTCTGTGCGGAGTTGATAGCTAATCAGCACACAGATATGTATGGACTATGTTCCAGATCCCGCTGTCTATCACTGCTTTTGCTTATGCCTGGGTTTCTTTGAACACACCACACGCAGCCTTCCTTTTCTCTTGACAAACCGGCATCCTGGACACAACAGTTTCAATGATGCTCTGACTTTGTAGGTCCTTAACGAAGTTGATTGCAGTCCATCGGCAGCGAAAACGTTACCCAGTCCGGTGATATAGCCTCCATTGAAAATAGAATTTCCATAGTTTTTGAAAAACTGAGGTAGAAAACCTCTTGCGAAGTAAAAACTCCAGGACTGGAGAAGTCTTACATTGGCCGCCATTTTTCTTCCGGAAATGGAGTAGCTAAAGAGTTATTAACTGAATATTATTCGGGGCCTAAAGAGTTAATAAATTATTCAGGCCTAGTCTGCAAAAATTCTGCCTTGGTCCAGTTCAAGAAGGATTTGAATATCGAGTAGCCTGCAAGTACCAAAAGAGTCGTTTTTCCTAAATAAAAAAGAGTTGTTTGTGAATTTTTAGGCCTACAAGTTGGCGATATTGACGGGTAAAGGAGTAGGGTTGCATTATTTGGAGTTTGGCCCCCTCCATCCTGCACGTACTCGGCTGTACCATGGGTTTCACCAAGGAACAAGTGGAGCAGCATATTGCAGGAGTGGAGAGGCGCCTTGGAAATGAGCAAGAGGTATGGAAGCAGTGATACATGTAAAATATGTGCATATTAATGATTTCTTGATGAGAAAATGAAACAAATGATTGTTTAACTGCTAGGTAGAGTCAATTGGTAGACAGCCATCATAGGAAGTAATTAAGAGGTAGGAATTTAAAATGACCACTACAGAACCATTGCAGGCTCTGTCAAAACAGACTCAAAGAAAGAAACAGCACTGAGAAACTGTTAATAAGATTCTTAAATTACAAAACTTTTGGGCTTCCCGAACCCGAAGACGGGTTGATTGGGTTACTGCAGGAGAGCATAAGCTGGCGAAGGAGCTTATAACCTTGGTGCCATCCAAATCCAGAGTAGTTATGTAAACTTCCTAACCCTAACCCATGGTACAGCCGAGTACGTGCAGGATGGAGGGGGCCAAACTCCAAATAATGCAACCCTACTCCTTTACCCGTCAATATCGCCAACTTGTAGGCCTAAAAATTCACAAACAACTCTTTTTTATTTAGGAAAAACGACTCTTTTGTAAACTTCATCAGTTATGTAAACTTCATCAGTTTCGCTGTACACAACCTACCGTCAAAATTCGATACTCAAAAGCGATGACATTCAAGGCCTAGGCCGGCAAGAAGTATGCCTAAGGATGCTACTACAGTAGCTAGACAGATAAGCATTGTTTAACCAGCTAGGGGCAGAGTCAGTATGTGATTGTTAATTAATAGTTGCTAACGTAGTCACGTGAGGATCACATTTTCCCCGAGACTCTTGGGTCACGTGAAGACATTTTGGTGAAACTGTTGTATGCTCCTTTGCTGCCTTCGGTGGCTCATGCACTCCTGGTTACTGGAAGCAAGCTAAATTTCTGGATGGCTTAGTAGTATAGCGTAGTACTACCCTGCTGTTTATGGTCAGTAGTTACCATGCTACAGGTATTGTCCCAACTGTCTTTCTCGGTATAGAAAGAAGACGTTATAAATTTATAGCCGATAAAGGAACCATAGGTACCTCAATGATAGCTTAAAGTACCAGTAAGAATTTAAGTTTGCCGTTTCATCTTCCATAAGCACTTGGTTCTTGCATTAGGGTGGCTCTGTTATAAGAATGAATATCAGTATTTGTGTTAATCGCATCGTTCAATCGCTCATGCTTAGTTTCAGACCTCTGTTTGTCCCCCATTGAACATTCGGGGGGGAGGGGGGTCGAGGTCTGGGCATGAGACTACTACATGTACATGTACATGTACATGATTGATTTCACTCCCGCACACAGAGAAAGATGCACGGCTTGAGGTTTGCCAAGATGTGCTACCAGGCCAAGATGTATGAGGATGCTATCAGGTATAATGCAGTTGACTGATTTTGAGCTATGTCAATGTATTCGTACATGTAGGTGTTATTGTACATAGTATGGTACCTAGAGTATACATGCGGCAGTACCGGGTAGAAAACGATCATTATTCTGTTGCGTATTTTGATTGCACCCACGTGTTCAAAGTGCTATATCTCAGAACTTTTGTTAAGGGTAGGGCTCATATGTGCTATGTAGAAGCCTCACATGTTGATGCTACTACTCAGCGTGTATGAGCCCCACCCTTAACGGAAGTTCAGAGATACAGTGCTTTGAACGCACGGATGCGATAGAAATACACGACAGAATAATGTTCATTTTCTGCCCGGGACTGCCACACATGTATACCGCCCTACCTGGACTGAACCGTCTGCCTAAGAACATCCTTCTACTAGTGCTCTCAAGACCCTGGGTTCAATCCACAGCTCGCCACAGTTTCCTCTGTCCCTGTAATTATAATTGAATGAATTTGTCTCTACCGGTGTGTGGAACTTTGCTAGTTTCATTCCCAGGCTATGTGGGAATGAGGCTAGAATCATATCTAACTGTCAGTGACCCCGTTCTTCTCAACAGGTATCTTGGTGGGTATCTGACGGTACAGGAGAGAGACCCCAGGTCAGTGTTTGCCGTATGAGTCTCAGGAGTAGACAGTAAATTACAGTTACAGTAGAGTAGTCAGGGATTTATAGCGGTAAATTAACCGAGTCAAGGGCGATAGCCCAAAGATGAAATTGGTTTACGTTACAAAAATCCCTGACAGCTGTACTATTTATTTCTGAATGCTAAGCAGGCATATACCTGAGTGGTTGACAGAATAGCATTGGATACTGAATTTACCTCATAAGATGTCATGCAGAAGAACTTCGTGTACTTCTAATATAGTCTCATGGCGAGCTAGCAGCTTTTGAGCAGCATACAAGGGTTAGTGCAGAACTCCTCCTCCTTTTATAAAGTGAGTACTTCCTCTAAATCTCCAGCTTGGACAAAGCGACAAGTCAATAATTAGCGCACCTTCAACAAGAATGCAATGCCTTTGAGTTGCGGAGTTAAGCCAAGAACAAGTACCACTACCACTTATGCCCTAGAAGAACTAGACTGTTAGGCTGTTTTTTAAGCATTGTGCCGCTCAGTACTTAGCTAAAGCATGCATAATAGGAATATCTGTGACTAAGGCAGAGAAAACATGGTGGTAGCTGCATCCAAGCACCCATCCATTCACAAGTGTAGTGAGCTCATAAATATCATGCGAGCGTAATATTTAATGCTCTAAATATTCAGCACTATCACGCTCTCATTCACAAGGTAGCTCTTTCCTGTTAGCTGTCTTCCAAATGTCTTTCTAAATGTGACATGTGCAATTGTTGATCGCCAATTCTTCCGCCATGAGTCACAGGTGTCGCTAGATAACTTAGTGGTAGTGTAATTTTTACGGTGACGTATGCCAGTGAAAATTTCCCTCGCGAATTATTTTGTGTAGTACTCCTAGTGGTTATACTGCAAAATAATTAACACACAAAATAATCTGCATCTACAGTAATTCCCTACATGTACCTATTCACTAGCCTTGTTCCCAGGCCCACATGCGCGGTTCACTTTAGCGCAGCCGTGGGCCTGCTACATTTTCTCACATGCGTGACGTGTAGGGTAGAAGGGTGAATGTTTGCGTGGCCGGGGACAGCTGCTATTTTCAGACAATAAAGGAAGGAAGTGAATCTATACACTTCTTGTAGCTACTCTTCGGAGCCTGTTTGTGCCACAGGCCAAGCACTGAAACACTGCCACCAGCATAAGGTAGAGTTCGAGCGGTCCCTGCCCACGCACAATTAAGCAAGTCAAATCACGTGAGAAAATGTACCAGGCTCTCCAGCAACGCGCACAAGAGCCTGCATGGGGACGAGGCTACCTATACACCCTTTGCTATATTTATGTATATCTTTATCCTTTATGATGATTAAAGTAGGCACTAAATAGAGAAGCTGTAGTCATGCAAGAACATGCCTATTTGCTTGCAATTTCTTGTGCTTCCAGTACTTACCGAACGTGCTTTACGTGAACACGTGAACGTGAAATACCGAACGTGCTTTACTAATGCAGTTGCATTGCTAAGCGTGACTAACTATTATATGGACATATGCATACATGCAAATGCTAGCTGAGATTTGAGCTTACACTGCAAGATCAGTTGCCTCGCTCTAAGGCGCTCGGCAATAAATTGTAACCCAATTGTTATATTCACCGGGCATTAGTCTGCTAACTGTGGGCACATAGCTGGTTATTAATGTACAGCAAGAATGGTATCTCACACTTAAATTCAGTAGGCTAAACTGCCCTGGAGATATGTGTCAGCCAGAATATCCATGTTAAGGGACTTTGGTGATGGAAATCATGTACTGCTAATTAGTCAAATTAGGTCCAGGGAACAACATTGATTTTGTAACGTAGTGCACACGATAAGTGTGGACAGACAGATAAGCAAGCAAATGCAGGAGGCGTAAAGTACCAGCTGAGCATGTGCTTTATGCATGCCCAGCTGATAAACAGTGAGCTTTAGGGATGCTGTATATACCATTGTGTAGGAAAACTACACAGGATAGGTACTTTTATCATTTGCATTCTTCATATAGTGCTCAAAAGTTTATGGGGCGTGTGTGTGAAGCAGCCGGACACCTGGATAAGGCCATTGCTCACTACAAGAGGTGAGCTAAATGAATGCAGTTGGTTGCAGGTTGAACGTCTGCCTCTCAACTTGGTAAATGTATTCTTTGAGCGTCATACTTACCATACCAGCTAACTATACTTTGTAGATGTATGTGTGTGTGTGTGTATACAGTATGTGTGTGTGAGTGTTGTATGTGTGTGTGTGTGTGTATGTGTGTGTGTGTGTGTGTGTATATACAGTATGTGTGTGTGAGTGTTGTATGTGTGTGTGTGTGTATGTGTGTGTGTGTGTGTGTGTGTATGTTGTGATATGTAGGGTTGAAGAATGGAAATAAGGACAGTTGCATTTCTCAGATAACAAGGGAAGCAGGGAATCTATGCCACTGAAACAATGTCTCCATCAAAAAAGCCGCTGTCGTTTAATTGTTCCCCGCCCACACAAAATTAAACCACATGAGAAAATGTAAAGTGAAACATGCGTAAGAGCCTGAAGATGAGGACACATACTGGCTTCGTTTAGGCTGTGGTATCTCCGTAGCCAACTGCAGGAAAGGAGTAATTCTTGGGATTCTGTTTAAATACTAACCTTGAACTAAAAGCCAAATGAAGCTGTAAACCTGCTGTGCTCTTGTTTCTGCCAAAATGGAAGAGGCTGACTTACCTCGCCCTAACACTTTCTCGTGTCTTAAGTATTTAGTGTAGGAATGTAAGATTGGCCCTCGGGTAGCTATGCTTTCCCACATACCTGAGAATGAGCCACGGCTAACATGTGCAAGCGGAGAGACGAGATAAGCTGATCAAAACTGCTCGATCATGCCCCCTATCTTGCAGTATTTGTTCCTGAGCTTGTGCACATACTGCACACATATTGCAAACATCAAGGTGTTTAGCCATTGCCATAATATACACTAGTCTGATTCCCAAGTTTGGCTGAGCCCCAGACTCTATAGTGACTTGACTGTTCTCGTGTCTTTATGTGTAATGTATGGTGGTACATACATACATCTTGCCCAACTCTACTACCCTTGGAGCTGTAGTAAGTGATAGACTTGTCCAGATCTTTCTGACTCTTCTTGCACCACAAGTTCGCAGATATAGCTTCCCTGTCACACACAGCACAGAAACCATTTAATACGTGCCTTACTTCCTAGGGACCGGCAGGCAAGATGTACGTAAGTTCAAAGATAGCTTTTCTGTCACTCAGAAGAGGTCCCATTTAACACATGCCTTACTTCCTGGGGACAGGCAGGCCCATTTGAATCCCTGCTATTATACAGTCAGCTTGTCAGTCCCAAGACGTTTGTCACTAGCAGGCTTATGAGTATTTTTAAAGCTACAATGCCTCCTCACAAAGACTGAAAGTGGAAAATCCAGTGATGTTTCGTCTCTCTGTGGTCCCCCCCTTCATACCTTATTGCTTATTATTAATTTATGTCCCATTTATTGATATGTGGGGTGGTTACCAATGGGACTATACCTATCACTGTTATGGGCTTACTGGATATAATTAAACCACATTTACTAGTAATACACAAGACAGCTCTGGGTAAAGCCCAAGGGTTAAGCCCTTAGGGGGTTATCAAGGAACTGCTGAGTGTATTAATTACATTGTATTATAAATAATATTATGTTTACCAGTAATACTAAGGTAAAGCCCAAGGGTTAAGCCCAAGGGGGTTACCTATGAACTGCTGAGTGTATTAGTAAATAATAAATATGTTTACCAATAACACTACACAGTTCTGGGTAAAGCCCAAGGGGTTTAGCTAGGAACTGTTGGTGATTTAGCTGGCTTGTGCATGGCAACCATACATATCAAAGGCTAATATCAAAGGCTAACTATAGGTGCTGTGAGTATTTTGCTAATCTTGTCCCCAGACCCTCCCAAAAACAGGGTAGAACCTGGTATCTTTTCTCACCTTGAATGATGTTTAGGGGTAGAAAGGGTGTAAATTGTGTATCGCGCAACAGAGCCACAAGCACAGTTTTTGTTCTCAGACGCCGAGGAAAGGCAACGAATCTACACTTCATGCAACTGATCTTCAGGGCCAGTTGGTGCCACAGACTGAGCGCTGAAGCAATGTCTCAAAAAAAGGTAGAGAAATGCAATCGTCCTTTGATCTGTCCCAGCCATGCATTATTAAGTAAGTGAGAAAAGATACCACGGTGAGACTAGGCTATTTTTGGCTTTCCTTGTTCTAACTAACCTAACTGGTGTGTTTAGCTGCCGTGCTACAAGGATGCATATTTACCCTGTGTCACGTATGCGGAGGCGGAATTAAGCAATCGGTTTTGTTCGTCAGTCCTAAAATATACCTCCAATAGACGATTTAGAGGGTTAGCAACTTTGAAACACAGTATCTTAGTACATGATCAACGCACAAGTGGTTCTGTTTGTCACATTTCCAGCTCTTTCTTAATTGTTGTCGTTATTGTCCACCATTTTAATACGGCAATGGGTCATGCCCACAGCAAAGAGCCATTAGTGATGCGGCTCGCCATTAAATTTGAAGTAGAGCTTATCGCCAAAGAAGGTGGCTACAGACGCTGCTGCTGCTGCTGAGTCGGGGTGGCTATAACTAATTTGGAGCATTTGGAGACCTGCTGCTAGGAGCCAGAGTAACCCAAAAAAATGGCAGTAAAAATTGTGGGAGGTAGTAATGTCTGCGTGAGCGGCTATAGTTCCATAATGGAGTACGCTAGAATCATATGGCTTGTATCATCTGAAGGCTAGTTTCCTGGATTCTAGTAATCTGATAACACCCACACAACCTTTGGAGCTATGGGCATTTGAAGTTTGGCTTTATTTGGAAATATTACTGAAGTAGCCTGCCAAGTGTAGCTACCACTTACATGCAAGGGAGTATAAAGCCAGTGCGTAGCTATACCAGATGAAAGCACTATGCCTGCTACTTCTAAAAATGTGCCTTTTACAGCTATCCCAACTCTTTGCAAACTGTGGCAGCATATCTGCAGCCACCTTCCAAGGTGATAAGCTCTGCTTCAAAACTTGATGGCAAAATATACCACTAGCTGGTAATTCTGTTGCTATGGTAGCCTAGGGCTCACTCAGCCTGGTGGCTAGGGGAGTACATAGCTTTTTTTGGTCATTGAAGGTTAGCACGTTACTACTGCATGTGCATGTACAATCCATTTATGTACAGTTTGTATTTCCTTGTCAACTTATTTAATCAACAACCTTTGTGTAACAACACTGGGTGATAAATAGCTGCCTTTGATACACCCATGCAATGGTAAAGAAGTGTGCATCATGGATTAGCTTCAGAATTCACTGTTTCTTTCTGGCTTGAGTAGCTGTCATTGAATAACTATGTGTTCAAGCATTGTTACAAAAAACTGAATGTTGATACAGTCAAGATAGCCACTTCAAAAATGTTGTACATACAAGACCAATATGAGAAACACCAGCTATTTTTGTTCCTATCCATTCAACTTAAGCAATGCACATAGTGTATATAACAAGTACCATGATAAGCATACTGTATATACTGGAATCTTAGACACATGTATATTTATCATACAGATCTTAATATGTGGCTAGTGTTGTCAGATATATGTAGTTCCTCTTGTCATTTCATCTTCCAAGGGATTGATTACGTACGTAGCTCTGGCAGTGTCTCCTCAGAGTCATTTATACATGGCATTCGAGTATGGGAAACTTTGCGAACAAGCCAGTAGATTAAGACTCCGGTGATATACAGCTGAGGTAGAGTTAGGAAAACTACGAAGAGTACAACTGTTATAGTTAGACGGTTGGGAGCATGTGATGATGTTGTAATGATAGCTAGGTATAGGATGCAGTAAATAGCCAACAGTAGAAACATACAAGATGCAATAAGGTTGTAATAAGCCAGCCTATATGGTTGGATGAAGATGTGAAGAATGCCAAGTATGATGTGAACAATTGCAGTCAGTGGCCAATAGTATATATTTGGTACCAAAGCATACAAAATGTACAAAAAATGTGCTGTACCAAGGTATACAGCTGCAAAATGCCTGCAATCATGCGTACCATCAGTCCCATCCTTGAGACTACCCTGAAATCCCTCCATATAGTTGCGAACTGCAGTACAAACTCGAGGCGGAAAACGGTTGAGACAATGCTGAAAACACCTACATGGATATAACAATAATAACAGAAAGGGAAGGGTAACTGTTACAAAGAGAACCAGCAGAGCCCCGATAGCATAGGGCAGGTGCTCCTCACCGAAGTATTTTATTGTTGGACTGAAGTACAGATAGAAAGTGTCCAGAGTCTCCCCGTGGACATTATAGGCACGTATAGGTACGAGTATATCAAATGAAACATTCAAGACTTTGACAAATGATAGAAAGGTGAAACTAATAAATACATGAATGATATCTCTTCTGACATCCCATTGTCTTCTGAAGTCAACACAGCACTCATGGATATGTGCCATTAACCTCACCACTATTCGATTGTTGTGAATTTGCACCTCCAAAACAGAATATATTTTATACATGATCACGATCAGAACAAGAGGATAGAAAGCTATGGCATAGTCCAGCAGTAGAGTCTGAAGAGTAGTCAGTTGTAGACAAATTGGTGGGAGGAGGGTACGAAAGAAGTCCAGATTCCATATGCCATACATTGTAGTGATTATCCGAACCAGCAGTTTTGCCATAGCATTACCTTCTGTACTAACTAAAAATGTGCGCACAATTAATGGTGCAGTCGTTATTTGACTGAAGAGAATGAAAGCTATCAAGGGAGGTGAAGTGAGTCTGATTCTAAAAAGGAATACAAGGAACAGAAACAGTGTCAGTGGTCCAAATGCAACCAGAACATACTTTGCCCAGTTGTAGCTGGTGTAGGTACACTCAATGCAGTGTAATTCATAGGAATAAGCAGGCAAAGAATAGTTGTCCTTACATTTGCCACACAGATTGCCCTCCCTGTTGAAGTGTCCACACATTTCATCATTCAAAGATGTATCCAGGGGTAGTATGTGATAGTTGCTGAGGAATGGTGTGGCTTTGCTAATGTTGAAATAGTTGTACAAACATGGCCCAACTACTGTCATATTATTATCATACGTCATGCAGTAGCCATTCAACACAAGAGTGTAGTCCATCTCTGGATCACAGTGAACGAGTCCGTCAAGATCTTCCCCACATTCACAAGTGTCAGTATTTCCATTATAGAAGTACCACTGAGGATGGCAGTTTGTGAAGTTGTCAGTTGTGAAGTTGTCGGTGGTATTCGTATAACAACTTGCAGTAGAATTTAAGTGATAATCTGACTCTTCAATTAACCCAGCTGGAATCACCACAGTGGAGTTCAGTTGCCTAGCACCTTCCAGGGCAAGGTCTAAGCTGCTGCATGGCTCCTTCTCTCCTCCAGTCCAACAGACACTCTCTGATGTACCATTCTTGCTGTCGACGTAGATTGCACTCTGGAAGCAGTGGTCACAATGAGCTAAAACAGCCTTAGCTATTGCGAAGAGCAGTAAGAAACGTACGGCCATCTTTCACAGGAAAAAGTGGTTTATTAAACCTAGCCAGAGTAGTAGCTAGACTGTTAATATCTGAGACATGCACATGCATGGGAGCTATTATATACAAAATTATTGTTTTTCAATATGTAGAGTGTCTAATCACCACATCCTCCCTCTTTAATATATGCATGTAGCATATTATAGGTCATCACTAGTTTCAAAGGATTCAACAAATATTCCCTTTGGCTTCCTCTGGTAAGGTTGCTCAACTAGCCTCGTTCCCTGGCTCTCTGCACATTTCACACTGCGTCCACAGCTAGCTAAAGTGAAATGCGCGCGTGGGCCTGGGAACGAGGCTATTGCTCAACTTTAAGGGGTATAAACATATACGTCCTGTGCATTGGGCGACTTTAGGTAACACTTTGGCCAGATTTAAAGTAGGGAGATGTTACAGTAGTTGCTTGGTTGTTATACCTACACAGGTTTTTTTGCAGTCATAGAAAGCAAGAACCGCAAGAATAAAGTATAGCTAAATAACTACAGGTAGAGCGTAAAAATGGCCCCTCATATATTACTGGATCACATTGAACGAGTCCGTCAAGATCTTCCCCACATTCACAAGTGCAAGTACAGATGATGTGAAGCACGTACAGAGCTGCAACCTACGTAGGATATTGTAGGCTTGGCCGGTAAGGGCTCAGGGAGCTGTGCATGCAGGCTCAAGGAGCCTTGTGACTAGGTTGAGAGGCCGGAGGCTAAGGAGCCACTGGTTGCTCAGGGAGCAGGTGAGGTACTGAGTAGGCTTGCCCCAGTGCCCAGGAACACATTGGTGGGCTTCATTTAGGAGGTGTGTGTGTGTGGGGGGGGGGCATTTGCCCCCCCTTGGAATTTTTACCCTCCCTTGGGGATTTCAAAATTTAATACTGCTCACTACACGCATGCCCCCTGCCCCCCTCTTGGGGATTTTCCGAAATGAACCCCTGATATTACTATTACTGTGGGTGGACAGAATGTTGAAGGTTTCGGGAGGGTGGGTTGACTGAAGAATGTTTGCCACTCAACCGTTGCAACTGTGTGCATATGTGAGATTGCGCCATCATGCAATTGGTTGCTTGTGCACGTGTGGAAGTACTAATAACTGTCTGCTCACATTAAGTGTATTAATCCATGGGCTTTAAGCGAATACTTCCTGTTAAGCACACTTTTTCTGTTCAGCGCATATTTCATTGTTGCCAGCTGTTATAGGCACATGCACTTAACAACCAGCGCTTACAATATACAAACATTGTAACAAAGAAGGATACGGTCAAGATGACCGCTTTCAAAACAGCAATACAAGACCAACGTGAGTAACATACTGGTAGCTACATGTTATTTGTTTCCTATCCTGCATAACGTTTTTTGACATGCATGAATGATATTTACATGTACATGATGTGTTTTATACATTGGGATGTCATACAAGAACAATAATATTATGATTACACAGTTATTATATGTATATATACAGTGTTGTCAGATAGCTTCCCTTCATCGCATCTTCCAAAGCAGTCACACATATGATTCTGGATTGACCATCCTATCTGGCTCCTCGTCAACGTCTTCTTGAGTATTCCCACACGGCATTTGGGTGCAGGAATTGAAGATATTGTAAACAAGCCAGTAGACCAGGACTATAGTGATGTACAACTGAGGTAGAGCTAGTAGTACTACACAAAATGCAATTGTTACAGTAAGATAATTGGGATCATGCGTTGACGTTATGATGATATATATAGCTAGGTACAGGATGCAGTAAACAGCCAACAGTAGAAACATACAAGATGCAATAAGGTTGTAATAAGCCAGCCTATATGGTTGGACGAAGATGTGAAGAATGCCAAGTATGATGTGAACAATTGCAGTCAGTGGCCAAAAGTAGACATTTGGTACCAAAGCATACAAAATGTACAAAAAATGTGCTGTACCAAGGTATACAGCTGCAAAATGCCTGCAATCATGCGTACCATCAGTCCCATCCTTGAGACTACCCTGAAATCCCTCCATATAGTTGCGAACTGCAGTACAAACTCGAGGCGGAAAACGGTTGAGACAATGCTGAAAACACCTACATGGATATAACAATAATAACAGAAAGGGAAGGGTAACTGTTACAAAGAGAACCAGCAGAGCCCCGATAGCATAGGGCAGGTGCTCCTCACCGAAGTATTTTATTGTTGGACTGAAGTACAGATAGAAAGTGTCCAGAGTCTCCCCGTGGACATTATAGGCACGTATAGGTACGAGTATATCAAATGAAACATTCAAGACTTTGACAAATGATAGAAAGGTGAAACTAATAAATACATGAATGATATCTCTTCTGACATCCCATTGTCTTCTGAAGTCAACACAACACTCATGGATATGTGCCATTAACCTCACCACTATTCGATTGTTGTGAATTTGCACCTCCAAAACAGAATATATTTTATACATGATCACGATCAGAACAAGAGGATAGAAAGCTATGGCATAGTCCAGCAGTAGAGTCTGAAGAGTAGTTAGTTGTAGACAAATTGGTGGGAGGAGGGTACGAAAGAAGTCCAGATTCCATATGCCATACATTGTAGTGATTATCCGAACCAGCAGTTTTGCCATAGCATTACCTTCTGTACTAACTAAAAATGTGCGCACAATTAATGGTGCAGTCGTTATTTGACTGAAGAGAATGAAAGCTATCAAGGGAGGTGAAGTGAGTCTGATTCTAAAAAGGAATACAAGGAACAGAAACAGTGTCAGTGGTCCAAATGCAACCAGAACATACTTTGCCCAGTTGTAGCTGGTGTAGGTACACTCAATGCAGTGTAATTCATAGGAATAAGCAGGCAAAGAATAGTTGTCCTTACATTTGCCACACAGATTGCCCTCCCTGTTGAAGTGTCCACACATTTCATCATTCAAAGATGTATCCAGGGGTAGTATGTGATAGTTGCTGAGGAATGGTGTGGCTTTGCTAATGTTGAAATAGTTGTACAAACATGGCCCAACTACTGTCATATTATTATCATACGTCATGCAGTAGCCATTCAACACAAGAGTGTAGTCCATCTCTGGATCACAGTGAACGAGTCCGTCAAGATCTTCCCCACATTCACAAGTGTCAGTATTTCCATTATAGAAGTACCACTGAGGATGGCAGTTTGTGAAGTTGTCAGTTGTGAAGTTGTCGGTGGTATTCGTATAACAACTTGCAGTAGAATTTAAGTGATAATCTGACTCTTCAATTAACCCAGCTGGAATCACCACAGTGGAGTTCAGTTGCCTAGCACCTTCCAGGGCAAGGTCTAAGCTGCTGCATGGCTCCTTCTCTCCTCCAGTCCAACAGACACTCTCTGATGTACCATTCTTGCTGTCGACGTAGATTGCACTCTGGAAGCAGTGGTCACAATGAGCTAAAACAGCCTTAGCTATTGCGAAGAGCAGTAAGAAACGTACGGCCATCTTTCACAGGAAAAAGTGGTTTATTAAACCTAGCCAGAGTTGTAGCTAGACTGTTAATATCTGAGATATGCACATGCATGGGAGCTATTATATACAAAATTATTGTTTTTCAATATGTAGAGTGTCTAATCACCACATCCTCCCTCTTTAATATATGCATGTAGCATATTATAGGTCATCACTAGTTTCAAAGGATTCATACCACCAACAAATATTCCCTTTGGCTTCCTCTGGTAAGGTTGCTCAACTAGCCTCGTTCCCAGGCTCTCTGCACGTTCCACACTGCGTCCACAGCTAGCTAAAGTGAAATGCGCGCATGGGCCTGGGAACGAGGCTATTGCTCAACTTTAAGGGGTATATACCTGTATAAATATATACGTCCTGTGCATTGGGCGACTTTAGGTAACACTTTGGCCAGATTTAAAGCAGGGAGGTGCAGTTGAGTTGTTTATATAGTCTCATATCCATGCGGATTTTTTTTTGCAAATCCCATGGCTGCAAAAAAGCATAAAGAGGCCATTGTACGAGGCTATACATTTTCTTAGATGGTCCAAGCTAGGACCACACAGAATAAAGTACCTAAATAACTACAGGTAGAGCAAATCTAGGAACCAATTTTGGTTAAAAAGAGTAGACCCTCAGTTTTGCAGGGAATTTAGCTTTCTATATATCGCTGCTGTTGATTCTATACACCTAGATTAGGCCACCATACGTGTATCATAAACCTCACTGTAAATGAAACCATTGGGAACAGGGTGGGCTTATTTACATTACTGAGTAATGCTACAAAGTCACCACATTGCTTGTTTTGGTCATCTTGGTACTTTCCCAATTGCTATATTTGTATAACCCCAAAAAACGTCCCTTAACAATTATAGCGTTGTGGAAGACTAGGTCATGCACTATCGAACTAGTATATACATTTTCTATTTTCTTTGATCTTTAATATTGATTTATGCAAGTGCTGAGCTAAAGTGCTGAAAGTCATTCGTACCATATCTAATGGCTACCTTCATGCTAGCTGCAGTTTGCTTTCGCCACTTTCTACTGCATGTGCATGTATATCCTTTCTCCTTGTTGATTTTGTTATTTATTTCCAATCCCCCCCGCATGAAGCTTTTTTGACTTAAACAAGGTGTGTAGGAACGCATGCAGTCTCATACACACGCAATTAATATAAGCACACAAATTTTAATATACAGTACAGTGTTGTCAGATACGTAGCTCCTCTTCGTCGCATCTTCCTCAGCATTGGATAGCAATCATACGTATGATTCCGGATTGATCATCCTGTCTGGCATTGGCTCCTCAAAGTCTTCTTGAGTATTTCCATGTGGCATTTTGGTGCAGGAATTGCACGGGACTGAGATCTTGTCAATGAGCACGTAGACCAGGACTCCAGTAATGTACAACTGAGGTAGAGTTGCTAGTATAGCAGAGACGACAACTGTCATAGTTAGATAGCTGGGGGTGATCTGTGAAATTATCCTCTTCAAGTAATCCAGCTGGTATCACCACAGTTGAGTTCAGTTGCCTAGCACCTTCCAGGGCAAGGTCCAAACTGCTACATGGCTGCTTCTCTCCTCCAGTCCAACAGACACTCTCTGATGTACCGTTTTTGCTATCAATGTAGATTGCATTCTGGTCACAACCTCGTGTATAAACTAAAACAGTCTTAGCTACGATGAACAGTAGTAAGAAAGATCTGCCCATTTTTCTCAACTTGAAATAGTTGCTTCAACTTACATCAGACTTTCAGCTATGAGACCACTAGTATCTAACATTACTTGAACGTAACAAAGACATGGGAGCAGTTCATGCGAAACTGTTTCGGTATGCTGAGAACCTAGTTACAAAAATCCTTAGTTGGTTTCAGAGTATAATTCATCACCAAACGTGTTAGTAATCCAAATAGCGCTCCTACATATGGTCATTACATGCAAGGTTTCAGCTGCTACATATGGTCATTACATGCAAAGTTTCAGCTGCTACATATGGTCATTACATGCAAGGTTTCAGCTGCTACATATGGTCATTACATGCAAGGTTTCAGCTGCTACATATGGTCATTACATGCAAGGTTTCAGCTGCTACATATGGTCATTACATGCAAGGTTTCAGCTGCTACATATGGTCATTACATGCAAAGTTTCAGCTGCTATTACCAAATACTTACCAAAAACAATAAGTGCATTAGCTTTCCAATTATATTGGTAAGGCTGCTAATCCTTCAGCAGCAGACTTCAAATGCCATAAACGATTAACTTCTCAATGGTTTTTCCCTTCAGTGAGGGATAAACCTTTCCCCTTGTAGAGGGAACTATGACAATTTCATCTAGCAAGTTTGGAGTTTTTGCAGTGATATAGACAGCTAAACACTATAAGACTGAGGGTTGTTTCAAATTCCGTGAGGATGTTGTGATTTATTCATAAGCCGGCTGTGACTGAGACAACAAATACATTGACATACATAGTCTATTGTGTACACATGATATACTTATCTTCATGGATAAATATTTGGAGAATAAGTCGTCATCTGCTTGCTTCACTATTGTGTTATTTCTGCAGGTCTCTAGAACTGAAGAAGAACCAAAGAGATGTTATTATTTCAGGTAATCATGTGGTAGTCCCAGGTAGAAAACGAACATTATTCCGTCGCGTATTTGATTGCATGTGCACATTCAAAGTGCTATATCTCTGAACTTCCGTTAAGGGCGGGACTCATACGCGCTGCATAGAAGCCTCACATATTGACGCTAATACGCAGCGTGTATGAGCCCCGCCCTTACCGGAATTTCAGAGATACAGCGCTTTGAACACATGAAATATGTGACAGAATAATGTTCGTTTTCTACCCGGGACTGCCACATATGTGTATTTGTTAGGCCATTCGCATTTGCACAAATAGTGATATCCAATTATACCCCCCCCCCCCCCCCCTCCCCCCGAGGGATTATTGGATATTGTTGAGTATATTTGCAATAAACCCCGCCAATAGGCATGATCTAACTGATTTGTCTCATGGCAGCTGATAGCTGCTGAGAGTCACTACGGTAAGTTGTACGTGTGTCAGGCAGCTCCAGACTGTAGATCAGTTTACATGCATGTCTAGCCATGTGATATGCGTGTATCACACAGGATTTCTGGCGTGATATTAGCTGAGCATAGCTGTATATCACCCTGTTCGCACCTTTGATTGTATGGCTTCCCATGAGACAAATGCCTGTATCACTGAGCTGATCCTACATACGTACCTGCTTCCCACAATTTCAAAGGGTGCATGTGTTCATGATCACTTTATCACACACAGAATGCATGAATTTTTGAGTGATACGTCATTCCCTCTTCCATCGACCCCTAATTTATATACATAGTACAGTATGTTCCCTTGTAAACTGTTACAGTGCCTGTTGGATACGACAAACACAAAACTTGGACCTCCCAGTCCCTCCCCAAATGAGAGTACTTGTCCTATGCCCTTGAGAGTACTTCTAATCAATCAAACTCCTGGAAAACAAGGGGCTGGTGCCTTGGTAAACAATGCAATTTAAAATGCATTGAGTTGAGCATATTGATTCCCCCCCTCTGGTACACAGTTGCTGAGCTCTATTGTAAGCTGGAGAAGCCTCCACTGGAGGAAGTGAAGGTATGTAAGATTGCCAGTGGTTCATGCAGTAGCCATATTCTAACAGAATACTTTCTGGTATCAACATGATGCTAACTGTGCAGTGCTCGTCAGACTTCCGAGGCCCATTTTCATTTCTCATGGCAGTAATTGTAAATTCTATGAAGTGAGCCGGCCAGTGCTCGTGGATACAGGACAGCTATCTCATGGCGTTATCAGTTTCACCAATATGTTCGAACGCGAAGTGTGCATAGCAATGAAAAATGCAATTATTAATAGTTATTTAACTATTAGTTTTGCTGCATGCAGCCTGCCATTGAAATGCAGTACTCAAAAGTGATCACATTCAACAAGAAGGATACCTAATCTAGCTACAGTATGTAGCTGCATGGATAATCATCGTTTAACAAGCTAGGGGCGGGGTCGGTATGTAATTACTTACTAACGGATCACGTTTCGACCCGAGTCTCTCGTGTCACGTGAGGACATGTTGGTGAAACAATTATGCGATGTGAAATCAGCTAGAGAATGAAACCTGGGAACAGAGCCTGGGAATGGAGCCAGGGAATGGAGCCAGGGAATGGAGCCAGGGAATGGAGCCAGGGAATGGAGCCTGGGAATGGAACCAGGGAATGGACTGTGGGTCAGGCTAGGTGATCTGCCTGGTTGTGATACCATTTTGAGGTGCTTGCTCTTGCTTCTCCCTGCAGGACTGTCTCCGTCTGATTGAGAGCATCAGTAAGGGGCACCCTCTCGTCCTGTCACTTAATGTGAGTCGTCACGTCTTTGTTTTGGGACGCACTGCCTAGCAATGCTCTCCGTGTCTCCTATCCTCTCGTGATGGTTTAGTGTAGTCTTGTTCCTAGGCTCTTACTAGCAATTGGCAATAAGAGTTATGATAAGGTCTGGGATGTGAGTAGTTGCAATAGTTACATGTGACTATTGCATGAGTGTACCTGTGACTATTGAATAACCATACATATTGATGACTTACTTACGCTTAATAACCCCAACTTTGAACAAGAAATACCTAACGTATACCCACCTCAACTACAATTAAAGAAAACCACAGAAGTACCTGATAAACTATCTTATTTAGACATTCGCTTACAAATACAAGGGAGGAAATTTAAAACTTCAGTTCATATAGTTAATTTTCCATTTTCAGATACATGTAGTAATATTCCCACTCAACCTGCTTTATGGTGTATACATCTCCCAGTTGGTTAGGATAGGTAGAATATGTGATCAATATGAAGATTTTAGGGAGAGACACCGTATACTAACCACCAGATTGCTTAAACAAGGCTATAAATACGATCAATTATTTGCTAAATTTAAAATAGCACTAAGACAACATATTAAAGATAGTATACCATATATTGCCACTGAATACCGTGAATAGGCTTGACAGGCTGGTTACAGTTAGGTAATAAGTTAAATGGGGTGCTCTAGATAGGAACAGGAAATGATGTCATAGGCTGCTTTTTATTACAGCTGTTAGTGTTCTTTTAAATTTTGAGACAATTTTTAAATGAAGATGGTCAAGTGAACTCTATAACCACCTACCACAGTTCACTGTAGCTTACAAGCTAAGTAACAATATTTTGTATACCACTACATGAACTAGGTCCCCAATACTAGGCTATAAGAGCTTGCACTGTATGAGTGGGGAGAGTTGGCTAGCTTTCAAAGACTCTGTAACCCACCAGTCCTAGTTCTCAAGGCTAGGCATTCAGTATTTTTATTTTTTCCAGATGGTGTATGTTTTCTAACAGTTCTAGTTTCTAAACAAACTTCTCTCTTTTTTTTTTTTTAATTCTGGGATGTGGCTGGGGGGCCTGGGGCTGGGGGCTGCTTGGTTTTGGGCCACTTTTACGTTTTTAATCTTTTATAAGCTCTTTTAACGTTTTGATGGAGGCCCTGCTGGCTTTGGTGAGATCTTATGATCAAACCAGAACCGAGGAACTTTCCTCCTGGAAGATTTATAACAGAAGGATGACCTATTTGGTCCCCTCTATTTCAACCTTTTTTAAAACAACTTTTTAATTAACCTTCAATATTTTAACTTTGTGTGGTCACGGACTGGGTGGCTCTCTGGTTCTCTCCTGGTCCTAGGTTGAACCGCAATTAGAGCTCTTTTCTACTTCATTTGACTATGTGCTTAATTAGATTAGTGAACATGCGTATAGTGTCAGTATTTGGGATATGTGGAAGTACATGTTAAGGGTTAAGGGGGTCAAATAATTAGGATGGGTGGGATTTGCTTAGGCCTAGAGCTTAATGACTACATTTGATATACCGATTGACATGCCTTTTAGTTTTCATGTGACTATTGCATGACTGTACATGTGACTATTGGATGACTGTACATGTGACTATTGCATAACCGTACATGTGACTATTGGATGACTGTGCATGTGACTATTGCATAACCGTACATGTGACTATTGCATGACTGTACATGTGACTATTGGATGACTGTACATGTGACTATTGCATAACCGTACATGTGACTATTGGATGACTGTGCATGTGACTATTGCATAACCGTACATGTGACTATTGGATGACTGTACATGTGACTATTGCATAACCTTACATGATGGTGCAACACGTGCATGTGGCTACTGTTACACGTGCATGTGGCTACTGTTACATGATCGTGGGTGTGACTATTGCATGATTGTACGTGACTATTGCATGACCATACATGTGATTATTGCACCATTGTACATGTGAGTATTGTAACTAATCAGTTCTCAAGCCTCCACCGTAACTGTTAATGTTGATTGATAGGATGAGCCTAGGAACTGAATTACACTAAACTGAAAACATACAAGCAATTGTACTATAGTACATGACATGCATGTACGACATGCATGTACATGCACATGCAGTTGATGCTCTGCCTTCCTCCCCCTGAATGTAGGAGAAGCTACATCTGCTGCAGGGGACGTCTGAGAGCCCCACCATGGAGGACCTCATCACCAAGCAGCTGGTTCGTTGGCAGCCTATGTAGCTAATTAGTAGAGCCTCAACAATAGCTAGGAATGTATTCTACACCTATCCCCTTCTTTGAATAAAAGTTGCATGTATGTTGGAGGGTATATAGTATCCGCCCACCCCTTATACTGTCCATGTGAGCTAAATTTATAACTAAAAACTGAAAACTCCAAGACAGTGAGTAGAATCAAGCGGCAAAATTTGATTTTTGGTGTGCTTTAATTGGAATACCAACAGTAAGTCAGCTAGCCATTTATCTTTTTAGCTGATAATAGTTATCTGCATGCTTCCATAATAGCTTTTAAATACATTTTGCATCCATACTTGGCTAAAATATGCTAGAAAAGGCTCTACTTACCTTATAACCTCACTTTGCATATTGCGCATTTGCTACTCGTTGGAATGGGCAGATACTACATTGTGATTACGCAAACTACGTATTATCCGCCCCCTCTCTTACCTTTCGCTTAAGTGGCCTGCCCATGGGCGGATAATACGTAGAATATGGTATTTCTTGGATGGGGTAGAATTAGGGTAAATGTAGTGTTTCTGAAACACGTAAGGAGGTGTAACGGTCCTAGTTACACATACTTTTTCTAATCACTACCATAGCAGTGTTCCGATCTATACATGTCTTTGTGAAGCCAGTTTAGCTTAAAGTCAGGTGGGGATTGATGCATGTGGTAGTCTTTTCTTGAGGCACAGGTGTATCTTGCTGTGGGCCTAGTGTATTTTCTCACTTGGGGCAAGACCAGTCTACACTAAGCCATTGGTAAAAGAGGTGTGTCACCTGAATGCAGGAAGCCATGTACAAGTACATGGGTAAATTAATTACACAACCTTGTATACAGAAGCGTGATTACATTAGCCTCCTACTGGGTATGACTGCTAGTGGAGGGTTTTATGATGGTGGTCTTGGCAGCATTTCAGGAGCGCGGTCCAGACTGGCAATGTGATATTTGTAGACTTTACAGAATGTGTTACAATTAACGTACACAACATTCATTAACAGACAGCAAATACATCTTGAGAAATAGCTGGGCAAAGAAACTGCCGAGTAGGCAATCCCCAGCCTCCATACATTACTATACGTAAGGCACAACTGGAAGTGATTACATAATTATTGATGGCTTAGCGTAGACTGATACTGTAGCTTTCAGGAGTTCATAGGAAAGTACTGATCTACTAGCACAGTTTGTTAGTAATACACAATCAATTTGGTTTAGGGTATTTATATTGGTGAGAAGTTACATGAATTCCTCACTTTCCTTCCCCTCCCCTCCCCTCCCCTCCCAGGCTGTGAGCTCCCAAGACACTTCCCTTCACATTCGTTTGGTACAACTGTACACCTCTTTAGGTATAGCACAGCCACTTCATAAATTTAAAAGCAAACTTAACACCCTCTTGATTGCTAGTTTTATCTCCAGAGATGTAACTAACAAAATGAGCTTGCCTTCCAACATGAGATTAAGTTACTAACCCTGCATTTATATGTAATGCCACTGCACTAGCTTCTCTGAAGATGGGACAGGCATACGTACAGAGACTTCATGACATTTTGTTTCTACGGCATTGGAAGTTACATGCATGTACACATGCAATAGCATGTTCTAGTGTGCACTCTGAACTGGTGTGCTCATGTCTAACATTCTCACTCTATCAGGCTTTACTTTATTCCTCCCTCTCTCTCTCTCTCTCTCTCTCTCTCTCTCCTCTTCTGGTAACTCAGGTAACCTCCCTAATGCCTTCCGCTACTGCCAGCTGATGTGTGAGAAAGGATCATTCACTGACAGCCCTGCCTGGCAGAGCTGCGTCATGGAGACCAGTGAGGTAGATGATATTCTACAGTTTATGAAAATATTGTTGCATGTCTGCATGGCATATGTACATATTGTAGGTAAGATCTGCTCATGGGTACACTACTATAGGCCCGAAAGATTTGGCCTAGTTCTCCACTGTACTATGCGCATACGCTTACTGCTTGCGCAGAATTCTGAGAATTTAGGATATTGCTGTATCAGGCCACTATTTACGTCACGTTCGCTTACGAATCTGGTGTTTCCGTGTCACGGGGACGAAGGCTAGGAGGGTACACGCTCTGCCGCGATACACTTCCAAGTGTATATGCTTAGAAAGTGATCGGTGAAATAACATTCTTCGATCCCGTTATAGGGATTGAAACAGCCTAGAAGGCCACATCCGAGAAGTTATTGAGCAGCTTAAGGGGTGAAATAACATAGAAAATCACAGGTTCTTTTACCATTCTATACTGGTTAGAGAGCATTTTAGTTGCAGAAAGTCAGAATCAAGGTTGATTTCTAATTCTCCGCTTACTGGCATATACGTATACTGCTTCCGTACTACATTCGCCATGTGACTAATATCGTTTACGGATACTTTTACTGACCTTTTTCCGTACATTTAGCAATTTGTTGTGCGCGAACAGTGGATACCAGGCCAGGCGAGTAGAAGCAGGTGTATATTGAACCATGACTTGTGTGGGGCGAAATGGGTTGTGAGCCAGCCTGTTGCAAAAATAACAACTAATCCGGAAGAAAACATCACCAAGGTGGGGTGAGACGGGTCGTGAAACCTGTTGCGACAAATAAAACCATGCAATGCTGTTGGAGAAGCTACGAAAAAGTGACTAATCTTTGGCAGATTGTTGTCTCTATCTGCAACATATTTTGAAGGATCAAGCATGGCTACTATGGGAGAGATGAGCTGTGCTGGTTAAAACTCACATGCGCATCCCTTGGTCATGCCGTTGGTTAATAGCGCTCCTATCTCTACTTATACAGAGGCTACACAAACTTTACTAACCTGGGAGCTGCAGTAGGCCTTCCTTGGTAAAACTATGTGGTAGGCTTGTCCAGATCTCTGACCCTTCGTGCACCCCAAGTTCACAGACGGCATCGATGTATTAAATTTCCAGAGACACGTGTCTGTGGGAGGGGCCCCATAAAAATCCTCCCCCCCCCCCCCTAAAAAAAGAACAAAAAATGTGCCTGCTGGGAATTGAACTTGCAGTACGGTATGCGTGTCTGCTCATCTATAGGGCAGGTTAAAAACAGTTAAAAACTGCACACCGCTATAAAATGTGTATAGTTTTGTTTTGGCCATAACTCTGGACAGGAACTGAAAGTGGAGAAACCCCGGGTTGAAAGTCTTAGTTTTCATGCAAGGATCGCAATAGTATAAGTTTTAATCCGCTGTGACCCCTCCTTTATAACAAATATTATACATTACCCCTTGTTATCTTTACACTTAGCAGTGTATATACGTATGTAAGAACGACTTTCTGTGCTCATTCCTCCAGAAATACCACCAACAGTTGAAGGCTTCAGGTTGGTTAGGACAGTGTATGTAACTGATAACTTTTGCTGTATCTATTTGTCAATCCTTTTACTTGCTGTGTATCTCCAACTGGACTGATAATTAGTTGATAAGGAATTCTTCATATTATCAAATCAGCCCTTTTCAATCAACATGGAGCTACATAAGCATTGAGTCCCCCCCTCTTCCCTCCCACACTCACACAGGCTGTGAAGACAGCCTGAGGCTGCTAGAAGTGCTGGTGCTGGTGCTGGAGGGAGCTAGTGCCCTCTTTGGGATGGTAGCGGCTGGTCAGGGACCAGTTCTGGCCCAGTGTGCAGCTCTGCTTCTCAAGTGAGTCCAGTGTAGCCTCTGTTAGCCTCATCCCCAAAGTACATGTAATAACCGTAAGCAAAGCTGTTTTCTAGAAGCAGGTTACCATGTAATTATGTATGTGCTGCATATATGCATGCCCAGCTGAAATTGATCATGCACATTTCAGCATGAATACTTTGCGCATTCCACTGTCCCTGCGTGTTCCATATTCTGCAGGTTTGACAAGGTGGTCCACGCGGCAGTGATCCTTCTGCGTCCCCCCTGTCCTCCCACCCCCTATCGGGTGGTGGTGAGGGAGCTGTGTGGCCGGCTGTATCACATGGCAGCAGAGTACCTCTTCATGATGGGTGGCAGGAGGAATCATCTCTGTGTGGGAGTGTGGAAGACTGACCATCTGAAAATGGTGAGGGGACACACTAGAAAAGGTCTTTGTTTTTCTGGGGAGGGAATTCTAAGCAATGGGCTATGTATAGGTTATATCCCTGCCAAGCGGGATATAAGACCCGTTATATCCCACAGGAAAGCTTGAGTGAAGCCGAGGAAGTGCCGAGGGTGAAGCCCGAGGCACTTCCGAGGCTTCACGAAAGCTTTCCCAAGGGATATGAGGGTCTTATATCAGCTTGCCAGGGATACTGTAACAACTAACTTATACCATGCCTAAGTCATTCAGACAAGAGTTGCAAGGTCTGTAGAAGGCATCCAGAAATTAAGGTAAGTAAGCTGCAGCTTGGTACAGAGAAAATCACGGCCACAATCGTGGCAAGATCCGATAAAATGGCTAGCTAGAATCAAGACAAAGGCTCTAAACTCGGCAAAACATCCTTTCCAAACCTAGCAAAGCATGAAAGGTGGCTAGTATGTACGATAGCGAACTATTTAGCCTGAACCTAACGCTATTTTGGCACATAACGATAGGCTGGCAGCGTGGCTACATGCATAGACACACGGAAACACAACAAAACTCGCTATAAACAGAGTATAATAGCTTACCGTGCCTTCTTGCAGCAATTCTCCAGCAATCTATGAGCAAGAACCGCCATTTGGCCTGCCTATGCTCGAGCGCTCCCACAGCAATCTACCCTGCCACAGCTTTTTTGAGCATTTGAATGAATAGAACGGAATCGGGTACCGAAATTCCCATCCGGTGCTGCGTGAATCCGATTGGTCTGCTGCATTGCAACACGGTTGCTAGCTAGCAACGGGATATACGACCCGTTATTGCACCCGAATACTGTACGCTGATTGGTCAGAATGACTTAAGTATGGTATAATTAATATAGCCTCATTCTCCTGGCCTTCCCAACGCTCTTTTTCTGGCTTATACGTTGCCAATGTTATTGAGGAGACCTGGGACCAATGCTTCATTCCTAAGTGTTACCATAATCCACTGGACATGCTAGCCTTGTTCCCAGGCCTACACCCCAGCTTTTGTCTCTTGCAGAGGCATGGCGGGAGCCCAGGAACGAGGCTATGGACATGCCCCTAAGGAGTAGAATTTGATGATAGGTAGAGTGTTTACTGTTGGTCTGACTTCATTTGCTCTCCACTGGCAGTTTGCACTGGGAGAACTGTGCTTGCTGGCATCCCTTAAGGCCACACCTCCCAGGATGGATGGGGAGTGGTCCGTGGGTGTGGCCAACAGGAGCCTGCTCGAGAAATGGCACACCGCAGCTTGCAAGCGGCTCTGCTTAGTGGGTTAGTCACACACGTTATTGTTGTGGTGATTTTCAGTACGCCTTAACTCATGGCAGAGTCATAATGGGGTAAAGGTTTTCACAGTTTGTGGGACGGGTTTCAACAACAGAAGAAGCCTCATAGCCAGGCCTCCCCGCCCGAACTTTTATCTGACTGTGGAACAAGACTGATATTTCATATCTAAAAAGCAGCCGGGTGTTTTTTTACACAAATCATTCAATTGAAGGTTGTGTTCAGCAACAGATTAGTCTTAGCTTAATCCAGCTGTAAAATGGATCAGACAGTCTCATCATGTAGCGCTGCCAGTGAAAGTGCTGACACAGCAATTTCATAGTGCGCTTCCAGTTAGCGATCAGAACTTGCCAAGACAGAACTATCATCGCTATACCTACCACTCTTTCGCCATCTAGGCAACACAAAACTAACCTAGCTTGACGTACCTTGGCCTATTGAGCCTGCAAACTTTCAGTAGCTTCCGCTGCGATCGTGGCTATAGTGGCATAGTAACAGAATGACGTAACTTAGCGCACGTGATATTTGCGGAAGAACACACACACACACAAATGGAAAACATGAAAGCAATCTTAGGACCAGCCAGGCGCGCGCTTCGCACGCGCCCGGCTGGTAAAAAGGCTGGGATGGAAACGCGAGAGTGTGAGGCTATGAAGTGCATGGATTCATAGTTACGGGTTTTAAACATTATTGAAATATCAATGCTTCCCTGCAGGTCGCCATTTGATGATGGTTGCTGCCAGTAGGCCAGAAAGCTACATCAATGAACTTCCCAAGCAGGTAGGGAAGGAGTGTGTGTGTGTGTGTGTGTGTGTGTGTGTGTGTGTGAGTGAGTTTGTGTGTGTGTGTGTGTGTGTGTGTGTGTGTGTATGTGTGTGTGTATGTGTGTGTGTGTGTGTCACCTTGAGTATGAGTATGATTGGAGGAGGGTGGGCATTGTTAGTATGTTTTATATTGCTTATATAAGTACAATCAATGCCTTCTATGTAGGGTGGACGATTGGATTTGATCCGAATGCTCTTCAGTGATAACCAGGTACACAATTTATTCTGATAATTTCATGAATATGAGGAGGAGCTAGGCGTGTATATCAGCATTGGATCTACAGTGTGCGTACATCATAGGAAATTGCATAGTTTGTAGGCTGCAAACTCAAATGTTGTACCAGTATTTTACCTGTGTGGATCCATCTAACATAATTATGTGTGGTGATCTAGTGCCCCTTCCCCTCCAGCACCTGGCCACCACTAGAGTGTCCTTTGGCTCTAAGGAGATCAGCTACTCACTGAAGGAGGTACATGTACACGTGTGCTATACAGCAGGAACCGTGCCCTATTTATTGATGTTTAGCTTATGGGTTAAAAAGATTAGTGATAAGGAATTTACAATAGGAAAAAAAAAAGCATGATCCGATGAAAGGCAGGGAATTAAAGTTTACTTACTCAGACAACTGGGTTAAAGAACACAGTACAACTACATTGTACTTTACACACTTTGCATTTGTAATAACTATCGGCAAACTATATTAATTAATTCAAATTTAGCGACACCGATATTGTGGTAAATCAGCCGATAAGTCAATTTTCTGATAGCCGATGAATATTAATTCTTGATGCATCACTGAAAGTTACGTAAAGTGCCAGTAGTGACTAGCCTTATGCTTTAGCCCATGTGCATGTTTCAGGCTCTGTGTGATGTGAAGGGTAGATCAGTGGTAGAAAGGTGAACATAAGTATGGGATGATTGCATTTCTTAGGCAGCAAAAAAGGTAGCAAATTCGTACTTCTCAAGGGCAGCTACTCACCCGGCTAAATTAGTACATGTATGCGTATATGGCATGGAATGGAGTCTTGTATCTGCAGTGTAGACATTGACTAGTTAACAGTGCCAGCAATGTTCTGAGATTCGAGGCCTACTAGCTAGCAAGTGGGGAGTAAGACACACCTTCACGACTAGGTGCTAGTTATCTGCCGTAATTTGTAGCTACTGATCACTGCATTGCGTCTCCCATCCCCTGCAGTCTTTCCTGGCTGAGGATGTCTCCCTCAGCAAACCTCCAACTGAGCTGCCAGATCCTGAAGACCTCGCCGTATGTGACCAAGGTCTGTAACACGAGTATTAGGATTCATACTGGTGGGAAAGGAATACTTAAGTGAGCTAAGTGTATGAGCCCTAGAGGGTGAAGGGGTGCATATGATCTCGGAAAATTTGAGTCTCTGAACAGTGAACAGGAGGTAGGGAGGTTGGCCAAGGTTAAATATAAGTCCGGTCTCTTATCCTCATTCCCAAGCCATGTATGAAGTGGCCTTGGAATGAGGTTGGGACCGATATGATGTCAGCGTGATGGAATGGCACGGTTCAATCAAACTTTTGTCATAGAATTTTTTACTACTAATGTTACCGATGTACGGCTTCCAGAAGGATTGGTTGGAGTAGGCCTCGTTGAGGAGGTGTATTGCCAGGGCAACGTTGGACATGGCCTGGAGCATTCGGTCCCGAACCACCATGGCCCCTGGGGAGTGTGTGTGTGTCTGATGGGTTCTGGGAAGTCTTGAGGGGAGGGAATTTGGAGTATCCACATTTCTGTAAAACTGCACATATACCATAGTCACTCTAATTATTCGAATGCTCTAATTACACGTTTCAGTATGCAAGAGCCAATGGAGAAGCCCCTCTTCACTCTCTAATTAATGCTAACCACTCTAAATAACCAAACACAAGAAATGCACATTTAGCTATCTCTGTTTTGCATTCACTAAGTGAAGAGAGCATGGAACAATTACTCTCTTGTGATCATAGATCATATTATCAATAGCTGTCTAGCTACGTACACTATTATTATGATTCATTCTCACCACTTCCGTCTCCCCTGCAGTATTTGTCTTCAACAGTAAGGGAGACTTGAGGGGACTGCTGTGGCTCTGTGTGGCTTACAGAGCCCTGGGCATGAAGCCACCAGGTAGATTGCTATGTCAGAGATTTTTGTGTGAAATGTTTGTGATTGCAATGTCTCTATTAAATTTTCTGCTCCATCTGTCTCCCCCACCCCAGTATCAGAGTGGCTGGCAGAGCTGTTTGAGGGAGTGAAGCTCGACACGCATGACCTGGGCATGTGTGAGGTGCACTCACTTTGCCTCTGTGACCTCGAGGTATGCAGGTTTTCATGCAGGCAGGAGCCCATAACCCAAAGGGAAGGAGCATTAAACTAGTGATTCCACCTGTTGTCAAATGGCACCTACAAGAAAACTCCATATATGGAATGCCTAGCAGTTATGCATGGCTGGTTTACTGCTAGTGAATTATAGTGCTTACATAGCACGTACCATATAAGGAGTTTTGTGAAAGTGCCATTCGACAACAGGTGGAATCAGCATACATACACAAATTTAACGCTCCTTCCCTTTGGGTCCTGGTACGCAAAATAGACAATGAGGGTGGGAAAGGTATGTAATCTGTGGAGCCATATCCCAGGCCCATTTTCCTGCTGTGGGGAGGCACATTACACTGGGCAGCATGTATATCACGATTTCATACGGAGTTGCTGGGAGGGTGGAGTTCATAGGTTTCCTCTTGTGGCTTCTGGGATAATTTGAAAATTAAAAATATGTACACCTAAATTTTGTGGGAGCATATACCCCCATGGGTAAAGAGCACATTCTTCCTTGTTGGATTTACGTATGTACTCCTGACATTGCTAATAACAGTCTCCTGCAGGGTGAAATTTATAGTCCCATATTTCATATACTTCCTCAGGCTTTTCTGGTGCTGCTAATGGCTCGGCACGAGGCAGCCCTGACCACGCCCCCATACCAGCTGTTCTCAGCCTCTAAGACCTCCACCTCCTCCCCCCTCCACTTCTCACTCATGCACCTTCCCCCCTGCTCTCTTGAAGTAGAGAGGTCGGACCTCTCATGGTGGAGCAGCGCGATAGCTCTGCTGGGAGGAGGGATCAGGTAGGCGATGTTTTGTTATAGACGGTTACCATGTTATTAAGTGAGGAAGCTTTCCAACAACTGGAATTAATGCTGCTCATGTGACCCTCTATGATTGAGAAGCCTCAAGATCGATCACATGACAAGTGCATAATGCATGCTTTAGTGCACACAGAGATCTTTTGTCTCCCAGCTCACCTGTTTCTCTGCTCACCCTTTACACTTGGGAGTGTAGGTACCCTCATACGCATCTAAAATACAATCTTTAAAGTAAACTCACCACTGTAATAAATGTGCCAAGTAGTGAAATTGTCCCAGTAGGTGCTCTGCTTGACCACACTGAGCCATATCCATACATTTATAATTATCATATAATTGTTATTTCAGTGAGCACATGCGATGCCGCAATCTCATTCACTTAATATTCATTATGAGAGTAAATATCAAAATGGCTGACGTGCAAAAGTGATACAAAATGTTCTGTCCAGTTCTCTCGAATACAGTCTTTTCAGACCTTTTGAAGATTATACTTTTCTCTAATTAGTGTATATAGCATGGAAGAAAGATTTATTCGACTGTGGAGACCAAGATTTTGCATAGAATTACATTGCATTACAGAAATTGATGTGTGAAACAATTTTTGGTGTACATCAGCAGCAATTGCAAAGATCACAAAATGTTTGAATTAGCATCAAAATGGCAAAAACATTACATATCTTAAACAAATTGTAGCACTATACAGTACCTCTATACATGGCACTTGACATACTATAGTCATGCTAATTAACACAGTTTTTTTCTAAATATTCACACAAAAGGTGTTACTAATTCTGTGTGGGCGGCCTTCCAGTACGGTTGTCATTTTTGGAGCAGGGGCATGTGAACCGAGAGTGTTCTTCGTCATGCGCTGCTGCAAAAGTCCATATGTGCTGTGTGTTAGGTGGCGCTCCATGAGTAATACTTACCCCATGCACATAGACATCATTGATAGAATGTACTTGTGTATATACGCCGAAAGCATCTGGTGTGCCTTTCTGATAGCCAATAATCCTACCACATACACGCTGGTACTGAATACCATGAGTAGGGAAAATGATTGATTTGCATTGAGCACCCCACCCATTGCTTGTACTCTGTGAGCATCTCCTCGGCTCTGTGAGCAGTTCAAATCCCTCCGGGTACTGGTGGGTGGGGTCTTGCATGTTGAGGTTGGCCACCCTCATCCATTTGCCTATATTGCCACAGCAACTTCTCCGTGTATCACAGTACACCTCAACCGCTTGTCCGGTAGAATTTTGTAGCTGGTAGTATCCTGGAAGTTTCCCTGGCTCTAGTTGTGAACAATTATCAGGTGGCTGACCGGGGTGTGGATAGTCCCAAATATTGTAGCAATACACCACAGTAGTAGTGGAGCTATCTGTTTTGTTCAGTTGGTAATATCCTGATGGACTAGATGATCCCAGTGTAGTAAAGACGTCTAAGCATGATTCTGGGAGATTATCTGGGTCTGGGTAATCCATCACGTCGTGGCAGTACACTGTAGTAATTGATTCATTTGAAACCCTCACCTGGTAATACCCCGATGGGGTGGATGAATTGAGTGTGCTTATTTCTGAGCACGAATCTGGAGGATTTTCAGGATCTGGATAATCTTCGGTATTGTGGCAATACACCATTTCATTTGAACTACTCAGTCGGTAGTAGCCAGATGGAGTAGATGGATTTGTTGCTAGTAGTTCAGCACATGAATCAATGGAATTTGGAGAATCCTTGTTATTATCACATGCGTTTGAGTAATTTGTACCGTTAGAGCAGTATGTTATTCTTGTGATTCCATTTTGATCACTTAGCTGGTAGTAGCCGGATGGGTTGTTAGGATTTAGTATGGCTATTTTATTGTATGAAGTTGGTAGGTACTGGACTGAAAGAAATATGTAGTCGTCTTCTGTGTCTCCTTTGTGGTATGTTATCGTATTGATCTGCTGCTGTAGATTGTGCATTTTTTGGCAAATGTTTGCTGGAGATTCTGTAACACTGTTTGCCGGTCTTCATGATCCTCTTGAGTTTGCGTCATGTGCTGTTTAGTTGTCCTCCATATCGACTCTACTTCTGCAAATGTACTCTGTGCGTATGACTGTACGGTTTGCAGAGATTGTTTGATGTCCGATAAAGACTGCTCACTTTTGTTTTGAAAGGATTCAAGACAAGCTTTGATATCTTCTTCCCCGGACTGCTGTTCGTAGTTCTCTATGGCTGTTGCATTCTTTAGTGCACCAGTGAGATCTCGTTTCAGTATCAGCTGCCCATTCCTCAGACTCCTTAGGCTCTCGTTGAGCCCTGTAAAGCTGGCGTCGCTTTCTGCCTTAGTCTGGCCAGTTGTTCTTTGATGTTGGCTACGTCACTTTCAACTATTCGAGCACGATATTCGCTCTGATTTCTCAGTGCTTGAAGGCTGTTTTCTATACCCAACTGTCCCCTTTCTAGATTTTCTAAATTGTCATTGCTAGTGTTTGTTTCCTGCTCCATGTTGTCAATTTTGCCAGCGATTTGCTTGCATTCATTTTGCAGTGCTTCAAAATCTTCCTTGAGTTCTTGATGCCCTGTTTTGATTTCTTCCGAGTTCTCGTTAACAGTGGCCAAGATTCTCTGAATATTCTGTGCATTCATATCAACTTTGATGATTAGCTGCTTACCTTGGTCTGTTGATGTCTCAATGTCTTCCCTTATTTTCACTTGTTTGGTTTTTATCTTTTCCAAGGTTTTTTCAACAGCTTGTAGTTTTTCGATGGTTTCAGAATTTATGTCATTTAGTTCATCTTCAATTCTCCCGTGATCTCTTTCACTTCTCAGTGCCTCGAGATCTTCTTTTTGTTCCAGACTTCTCAGATGATTTTCCTTTATATTTGTCAATTCCCTCTGGATGTCTGTAATGTTCCTTTCCACTGCATGTCTGTGGTCAGCTTGTTCCCTCAGCAATAAGGAGATGCTCTGTTTCAGGTCACTAAGCTCTTCTGCCACTTTGTATAACTCTGAACTGCTTACAGCTGGGGTCTGGGTACCTGTAAAATGCACAAAACAGTATTATGGCTGCTAACTATAAGTAGATTTATGACTATTAGACTATACACAGTTGCAGCAGCATAATTCTCTTCAGTGCTGCTAAACTACACGTCCACGTTTAGTTGTATGAAACACTTACCAGCTTCTGCAGTAGCCTCCTGGCATTGTACATACACACCGCTGTAGTTTCCCAACTGCAGAAGGGCGAAAACTAGAACAAGCCTCGCATACATCTGCGGCTACTTTTTTCTCTTGTCACTTATAAGAGTCCGACAGTACCTTGTATGTTACTAATAAACACACTATGCTCCACACTCCTCGCTTGCTGAATTTATTTTACTGCAATCCTTTTATGTTTGATGACATCACTTTAATAGCAGGCATTCCCAGTAACAAGATATATTAGTTGGCTAGGCTACTAATGGATTTGTACAGCAGCAAATTCATGGTGGTGCCTTTGATCTTTTAGTGTATGAGACTGCTTATACTCCACCATGCATATTATGCAGTGGTTGTAGAGGCCAAGCACAATTATCCATCTGTGGCTGCTTTTTTTCTCTCGTCACTTTTTTAGTCTGACCGTAGGCTTAGTAATTATGATACCAGCTTTAGCAAACTGCCAATTTCATATCATTGTCAATCTGCTGGGGAGGGCTTGACCAAACAAAACCAAAGTTAAAGTTATGAAAAGGGCTTCAGGTTGTTGGCCAATTAATTTTCCTTTTAAAAATAATAAACAGGCAGACAAATCTCTACAGAGAAATGTTCTGCTTCACTAGAGCAATCAATCATTTTAGTGAGTTCAAAGGTGGCATGGTTTAGATTACCTCGTCCCCAGGCCACACCCCCCGAAAGAGTGGCCTGGTATCCACTGTTTGTGCATGCGCTTATTTTCTCAGAATTCTGAGAATTTAGGATATTGCCGTATCGTGTCCGCGTATGATTACGTCACGTTCGCTTACGAATCCGCAAATGTTTCCGTGTCACGAAGTTGTAAGTGAAGGCAGGAGGCTTTCAAGCCTGCCGCGATGGTCTTTCGTAAGTTAGATGCTTAAAAAGTGATCGGTAGTTCGATTCTTCGATCCCGTTTGCCACTGAAAAGCCTAGAAGGCCACGCCCAAGATTGAATATTGAGCAACTCATAGTCACTGCCAGGAGTGAGGCGCTTCCGAATTTCTGTGGTAAGATAGCTACCATAATCGTAGCGGATAGAAAATTACAGCTTCTTTTACCATTCTAGACTGGTTAGAGAGCCATTTTAGTTGCAGAAAGTCAGAATCAAGGTTGATTTCTAGTTCTCCGCTTACTATATACGTATACTGCTTCCGTACTACTCCTCGCCATGTGACTAATATCGTTTACGGATACTTTTACTGACCTTTTTCCGTACATTTAGCAATTTGTTCGCGCATGCGCGAACAGTGGATACCAGGCCACTATTTTTCAGGGGGTGTGGCCTGGGGACGAGGCTAGGTTTAGATTACCTACATGTTGTGCCATGTGTCTACCAGAAGTGTATGCTTGATGGGTAATCGGATATATGGGTTGGCTAGGCAACTGTTGCAGTCCTTTACTTTGTAGTCTGGGAGAACAATTAATCTACAGAAACCTGGCTGTGTTCAGGGAGCACAGGACTGCAATAAAAAATGAATTAGCTATTCTGCTCTGATTTTGGTCCGTTGTTGGTAATCTGATATATTGGTTGGCTAGGCAACTATTACTTTGTAGTCTGGGGGACAAGTTATCCACAGAAACTTGGCTGTGTGTAGGGAGCTCAGGGATGCACATGCAGTCACTGAAACACATTTAGCAGAGACACATCCAAAGATTTATGTATATGTATCCTATATATACTTTTTGGGAGAAATATTTTCAGTATGTGTGAAAGGGGGGTAGAAATACATATCCATACAAAATAGTATGAAGTCTTGTCTGTATGGCTTTGATTCGGATGTCTTCATTGGCATGTGATTCATCCCAGAAAACACTCACTTTAATATCATTGCTAACCTGCTGGGGGAGGTTTGACTGACAGAACCAGGAGGAAGAGGTATTGGGCAGCCTCATACCCAGGCCTCCCCTTGCGGCTTTTTTCGCAGCCATGGAAAAACATGAGTGTTTTTCCATGGCTGCAAAAACAAGACTGATATTTCATATCTAAAAACCAGCTGGGTATTTACATACACCATCCAACTGAAGGTTGTGCTCAGCAACAGGTCAGTCTAAGCTAAAAGCAGCTGTAGAATGGATCAGCTTCAGTCAACGTGCACAGCTTCCAGCGAAAATGCTGATACAGCAATTTCGGAGTGCGCATCCAGTTAGCTATCAGAACCTGCCAAAATAGAAGTATCATCGTTACCTACCGTTCTTTCACCACACAAAACTAATCTAGCTCGACATACCTTGGCCTATTGAGCCTGCAAACTTACAGTAGCTTTCACTGCACTCGCGGCTATAGTGGCATAGTAACACAATGACGTAACTTAGCGCACGTGATAATTGCGGACGAACACACACACACACAGACAGACGTGGGCGTGACAATATATATATACGTATGTTCTCATGCACTGAGGGTGGGGAAAATGTTGCATGTGGAGTGACACTCTGTAGGGGGTCTAAGGGAATGTCCCCCGGCCTTCTGGGGCCCACAAAAGGCTGGAAAGTAGCTAGCAACTAAAAACAGTAATATGACTTCTGGGGGGGGGATCCCAGCCCCCCTCTGTATAAAATCCTGATATATGATACCCATTGTCAGAACCATTACCACTACAAGCTACTCTATTTCACTTATGTAGTAAATTACATTCTTGAGCTCATTAGACATTTACATTTCTTCAAAGACAATTTTCTCCTATATTCTGCTAAAGAGGAATATTAACAGTGATTGCATAGTACTGGAGTTGCAGCTATACTACTATTATCACTAACAAACAGGGCATAAACATGCAAGTAACCTTATTTGCATGCATACACATACATACGTACATACATACATACATACATACATACACACACACACACACACACATGCACACGCATACCCACACACAAGTGTCCACGAGGCCGTTCCCCTGAAGCGGGACGTCCAGACTGGGCTGGCAAGACTGCGTGGCTGCAGACCCCTGCAGCTCAACCTACAGCAGCTGGCCACTCTTGCCAGACATTTCAAGCAAAGGGTGGGTACACACTTATAGTGTGCTATACTTATTTAAATTATTCTGAATCTTTTCATGTTGCTGCTGTAGTGTTTATACATACCATTGACTATATACCAACATAGCTAAAATTGCAAGTATATACCACTGCGCTCAAAGGGGGCTGGAGGTAACAGTTTCTTGAGCAGAAATGGCACCTTGACCCAAGTCTGGTCCTTGATTGCTCCCTTCAGCCATAGTTGGTAGAGTGGGGACTCGCTAGAAGTTTGGTCATTGACTCGGCAGCTAGCTAGCTGTAGCTTGCATGCAATCAATCAAGCATGTGGGCAATCATGCGACCATACTTTTAAAATTTGAAACGATTATTCTTTTTTAACTGCCCCATTACTAGGTAGAGTGTATGGCAGTTTTTACCAAGAAATGTTTAGGAAGTTACATGTACGACTCTCTGTGTGTGGCTGCTAATGACCGAAATGTTAACTTTTGTCAGTATTCTACTGTACTAATGACTCTGAGGCCAAAATTAGGTCTTGTATTCTGTATTTATGTCCCCCTCGAACTGCAATCACCTCGCATGCTCCTCCCTCTGTTGTATTGCTGCAGGCTGAAACCCTAGTGGATGCTGGTGAAGGCCACTACTGGAACTATAGAGACATCATTAATGTGAGTATGTATAGGATATTTCACTTATGCAGGTATCTTAGCTGTTTCAGGGATGCTACCTATAATCACTGAGGGCAAAGCCCAAGGTAATTATAGGTGCATCCTGAGGTCTACAAACACCTAAGAGACTTGCCTGAATGCAATAACCAACTTAGACTTTTTTGACGAGATGTCTTTAGACTTTAAAGACCTCATTAAGTGCAAAAGATCAAAGCATATTACGCACACTATAGTCTAATTATTAGGCCACAGTTTTATTTGTGGGGGGAGGGGGGGCATTTACCCCTATTTTAGGGATCCCCCCCCCCCCTTTATTATTCGTAAGCTTCACAATTGAAATTCCTACTATAGCCATGTCTCTTCCCTTGGGTACTTTCTGATATGAAATACTGTAGGCTTCCTTTGCCCTCGTACCCAGGCCCTTATACGTGCACACAGCTATAGAACAAATCTAAAAACTGCCAGTCATAAAGCTAAATGCAGCTATAGAATGGATCGGCTGATGAAAGATAAATATCAATTTCACCAAACTGTAATATAATTGTGCATACAAAACAGGCTACTGTAAAAGGCTAATTTAAGTCAAAGGTTATGGCACTTTGAAACATTAATTGATAGTCTGCTATACAATCCAGAAATCAGATCTGCATCCTGAGCCTGCCTTGACGAGCCTTGAAAATCACTAGACAGTACACTAATGCCTCACTGTTTGATTGTGGCTTGGGAACGAGGCTAACACATGCCCCCACCTTCCCCCCCCCCCCCCCCTTACACAGGTGTTGTTGAAATGGAGCTCCAACTACTGGCAGATCGTTGTCAGTGCCATTCAGGGGATGCCTGAGGACGAACAAAGTCCCAGAAGGGGGGCTGGCAAGAAGCACGAGCTCCTAATGACATCCACCTCCCGGGCATCCGGTAGAGAGATTGACCCCCAGGCTCTTCTCAGTGAGGCCCAGATGGCCTTGGCTGCTGTAGCACTGCAGAAACAGGACATGAACAAGGCTCTCGGTCTCTATTCCAGGATAAAGACACCCCATGCGGCATGGAATCAGTCCCAGGTTTGTGGCTTGGCGGAATCAATGGAGGCTTTGCCTTGTTTATCTCTGATGCATGACTTTCAAGCATGGCTCAACACTGTACATCAACATAAACATACACATACTATGAAGTCACATGAAGTTAATACTTTGTTTTTGGGTTCCATTTGTACCAATAGCCTTGTTCCCAGGCGCCACTCCCCATTTTTCTACACATTGCGAGAAAAGCTGGGGAGTGGAGCCTGGGAACGAGGCCAATACACCCCTGAGGTCAGTAAGCTGCATACCTCTCAAATATAAACATAGCCTGCTATCTATAAAAGTACTAATCAATGATGTAGCCCCAAAAACTGGTTTAACCCTTCTGTATCCACTAAGTAAAAAGGCTGCTTTTTTATGGGTTAAAGGTGACAATAATTCAAAGTATATGTAGGTATGCGTGTACACACGTGAATGTACACAGTCACTCACTGGTATACTACATATGCTTCGTTAGGTGCTTGTTGTATGACCCCGCCCCCTCCTTCTGACCCCACCCTCTCCTCCCCTAGATCTACCTCTTCCTGGCAGAGCAGGAAGGAGACCGAGGGACCCCCAGGGACACCAGGACCCGGCTCTCTAACCTGGAGAAGGCCTCACAGTCCCTAGCCATTGCCGTCTCCAGGCTCAGCCCATCAGAGAGCCCGGTAGGTCCACATGCATGAGTTCATCACATGTCTTTTGCCAGGCTACGGATTGTACTTCGGCTAAAGGGTTCATGTGCAAGCACATTCAGCAATGGAGTGTACAGAAGTCAGGTATCAAGCTGATATTTAATAACATAAACTTACCCCTGAGGAGAGGTGTACAGTTATAAGCTGTCTTATTTGGCTGAAGTTATATACATGTACATGTAGCCCATGGAAAACTTTTAGCCTCAGCCTCAGTCCCAGGCCCCCGCTTTGTTCGGTTGTGTAGCCGCAAAAGAGGGGGGCCTGGGAGCGAGGCTAGAAAACTTTATGATAGATGCAATGCTGTTGTCTTTTTTCCTACAGCTGCTCTTAAATTACTACATTATACTACAGTACTCTCTCTTATAACAGGGTGCTCCAATCACTTGGAGAATTTTAATCACTAATTCATGTAATTATAACCATGCCATATTTTGTGTAGTAGTCACTAGGGACTACGAAATACATACATTTTCTGTAGGTGTTAAGGGAGAAATTGACCAAGCAGCAGGAGGAGGTCCACCAATTGATAGATGCTGCCAAGAAGACCCCAGGTAGGGAGTGTGTGTGTGTGTGTGTGTGTGTGTGTGTGTGTGTGTGTGCATGTATATTCATGCACGTATGCATTTATGCATGTATACGTACATATGTGCATGTGTGCGTGCGTGCATATGTGTGTGCATGCATGCGTATGTGTGTGTTCGTATTTGTGTGTCTGCATGTATGTCTGTGAGTTTGTGTGTGATTGTGTGCATGTACTGAACCAATACGTGTATTGCTGTGCATATTTCAATGTCTCTAATCTTCTAATTCTCATGCTGTGTAAGTAAAGATGTAATGTATGTAGCAAAGCTGCTTACAATATTCATGTAATTATGTGCGGTATTCTCAAGGCTAGGCATGCAACAGTAATTCCAGTGATTGTACTATCACACACATCTTTCCCGCAGTGGTATGCTCCCTTCAGTTTAACTCACCTCGAGAGAGCAGCCCACCAGCTCCCGACAGATTCTCCACATCAACAGGAGAGAAGGAGTCTCCTGGTTCACAGAAGGTGAGGGCTCTTGTAATGGAATTTGTGTATACATTTATCGCCACTGAATATAGGTACATGTATGTTCCAAACATACAACAGTAGGGTTTGTACCCAGGCTTCCTATGCATAACTGATGTAATGTAAGTGGGTAGTAGTATGTTTATTTTTCCACATATACGACCTTGTCGTTTCTGTTTTGGGTCTTTGAGCATTCATCATTCCGATTCACACAAAAAACTTCCTTGTTTTGTGTAGCCCACTTTTCTGGAAGCAACCTCATGAAATTGAGTTTGCACTCTAAGAGAATATAGGAATTTTAATTCATTAAAGTATGGTGTTTACGAATGGGTTTGCACAGCAGTATACTTACAAATTTCAAAAGAAAATCAGGTTGTAATGATAACTGAACATATGAGAACTAACCTTCTCCCTCTGTCTGGCCTCCCCCCCCCTTCCCCCTCCCAGGAGGCTCAACCAGTCCCTGCTGGCCATAAGCCCCCAAGTGATGGCCCAGAGGACACTTCAAAGGATAAGGGAGACCAGGCTCAGCAGATTGCAGCACTCGCAGCACAGCTACAGCAGCTACAAGTAGGTTACTGGACATACGTAGGTGTGTTTGTGTATATGTTGTGGGGCAGTGGTAAAACCAGGAACGATGGAAATGGAAATGGAAACAGAAATGGAAAAGGTCTAGCGCAAGTATCAAGCGTGGATGATACAAACTGATTAATATCCACTCTCTAATAAAATAGATATGGGCCCTGTACCGAGGTCATACAGGGTCTGTTGCGAGACTTAGTCCCGCGTGGCCAGACTCTCGAGACTCTGGCCACGCGAGACTATGCGCCATGCAGTGCAGCCCAGCCCAGCCCGCAAATGGGCGAGCTAGCCTAGGTGTGGTCACGAGACTGAAGATCCAGAGCCCAAGATAATTGGTCAGAGTTTTTATTGACGGATTCTGACGTTTATAGCACGCCTACGTATTATTTGAGCCGTCGTTCCAATGAGGATTTCATTTGCAGTAACTTGCTACTGAGGATTTCCAGTTGCAGAGAATGGAGTCCTCGGAGAGCAGCGAATCCAGCAATGATAGCCTGAGCGAAACAGAAATCGCAGGCCCCTCTGGCTGCTGCCGCCCTGTGCCGACGCTACTCTCTGTCCAGTCGTACCGTCGGCCGGCATTCGATCCACGGCCATACACGAGCCGTCGCCTAGTGCAGCTATGCCGTTGAGGTAAATAGTTAAGCATAGCAGTATTGCATGGCAATACGTAGGCGTGTTATAAACGTCAGAATCCGTCAACAAAAACTCTGAGCAATTATCTTGGGCTCTGGATCTTCAGTCTCGTGACCAGCCCTAGGCTAGATCGCCCCTTTGCAAGGGGGCGGAGCCCGCTTGGCTGGGCTGCACGTGGCCAGAGTCTCGAGAGTCTGGCCACGCGGGACTAAGTCTCGCGACAGACCCTGTATGACCTCGGTACAGGGCCCATGTCTATTTTATTCAGGGGCGGCGGAGCAGGGGGGGCAGGGGGGGCAATTGCCCCCCAACTTAAAAACTGGGGGCATCGCCCCCCCAAAGTAAACGTTCATCAATAACTATTTGAGGGAGGTGGCCACCGTGCGATTGACAACCGAGGCGAAATGAAGACAGCTGAATGTGATAAAAAGTGCGTGCGGTCAAGGAAGAAGAGGCAGGAGAGTGTCAGTCAGAGTAGTAGTAGAGAAGAACACCGCAACCAACAGCTAAAGATGGTGCTGACGATCGCGCAAGGTGAAGGGGCGGAGTTTTAGCATGCTGTGTTTTATTATAACGGGTTCAAGGTAAGCTGAGCTAGTGTACTTCCGTTTCGTTCACCACCACTGCAGTATACTTACTTGCAAACTCGTATAAGCCTTCCTTTAGTTTGCAGTCGCAGTTCACTGTACTTGAATAAATTGCCTTATGAATATTTAATTAGGCAAAATTTTCGGCGCACCGCGACTTGCCCCCCCATTCTTACAGATGCTCCGCCGCCCCTGTTATTAGAGAGTAGATATTAATCAGTTTGTATTAGCCACGCTTGATACTTGCGCTAGACCATTTCCATTTCTGTTTCCATTTCCATTTCCATCGTTCCTGGTTTTACCACTGCCCTATGTTGTGTGTAGTTGTGACCAGGAAAATCTTGCCTGATTGACACTTCCCAGCTTATCTGTTGAAAATCGTATTCCTGAGGAAAGCAAGCGTGCCTCAGTCTAAACTCTTACCACGTTTTTCTCTCTAGGAGGAAATGCAGGAGCTAAAGAAGAGCCATTTGAAACTATCGACTCCTCCGACTCGAGCCATGACCCTAGCTGAATTCCCCGCGCTTTCTCCTCCTCCAGTGGCCGCAATGCCACCATCTCCCAAAGCATCCCCTAGCTTCTCCTTGGGGCTAAGTTCTCCCTCATACCACACTAGTCAGAGCCCTGCTTCCAAGTTGCTACCATCACAACACTCGACTCCCATTGCCAAACAAGGTTTAGCAGCTTTCCAGACATCTCCAGTCGGTGTAACGCAAACCGTAGCTTCACAACCCGGTAGTTTATGGGGCATGACTCAGTCTAGCCCACTCCAAGGTCAATCCCCCCAGCAAAGAACTCAGCTGACTTTTGCAGCCCACTCCAAGGTCAATCCCCCCAGCAAAGAACTCAGCTGACTTTTGCAACTCAGGCTACAGCTCAACCTCAGCAGGGAGCCCAGCAGTTCTCCCCAGCAACACAAGTGCAGTGGGCACAACAAGTGCAGTGGGCACAACCACCTCCGATACTTCCGCCCAATCAGAGCTCTTTTCCCCCGCAATTTCAACTTGGAGCCATAAATTTTCTCGGTACATCAGCACAGCAGCCTCTTCAGCATTTCCCCTCAACCGCTACTATAGCTACGTCTCAGCTTGGCATAAGTTCATTTTCCACTCACTTCCAACTCGGTGAAACTGCAAAGCCTGTTTTTCCTCAAATACAGCCCGGGCCCCCACTTGCTGCTATCACTTCGCAAAGTTTATCTGGACTTTTCTTTGAAAGTACTGATAGTGCCTCCAACAATTATTCACAGCAGCCTTTCACTTTTATGCAAGGTACTACTCCTTCATTTAATTTGCAACCTCAAGGTGGTGTTAGTTCTTTCCCAGTCCCTCGTTTATCCCACCCCCAGCAATCTCAGCCCAGCATGCTGCCTTCATTCAGTACATCAAGTCCGGGCTATAGGCCAACAAACTCATCCTATGGATCTGCAACCAGTTTCCCCGAATCGTTGCAAACTACTCCAGTGAGTGCTAGTGTGGAAGAAGGAAAGACTATGCAAGGCATGGTAGCATCTCCTGCCTTATCATTGTCAGCTACAGCCAGTTCTGTAGCTAGTGATGTATCAGGTAGTGGCATCACCAGTTTTCCATTGCTTTCGTCACTTCTGTCACCAGTACCATCACCTTTGGCAGCAACTAGTGGTGCATCTACAGCTCTTAACATTACTCCAAGCTTTCAATTCCAGTCTCAAGCTAGCCAACAGCCTGTTTGTAGCCAGCCCTTCACCTTTAAGCTGTCAGCTTCTGGAGACACGGGTCTAAGTAGTCTTGGAAAATCACTCTTTACGTCATCAACGGCTGTACCCACACTAGACATAAGTGGTACTTTAGGGCAGTCATATGTTGAAGAGGGTGATGCAGATAGACAAGATGAAGGAGACCAAAGCAGACATGACACGTCGTTAGACACGAGCGGTGGTCCCGATTTTGCTCTTAGTGTCCCGCAGTCATTCGCCAGCTTTGAAGAGGGCTGATGCGCTGTTCAGTCATCGAGCCAAGACCTATGTCGTTAGACACGAGCGGTGGTCCCGATTTTGCTCCGGTTGTGTCCCTCCCAAAGCTAGAAGAGATTAAAAGTGGCGAAGAAGATGAAGAGGTGCTGTTCAGTCATCGAGCCAAGCTCTTCAGGTTTGAGATGAAATTAAAGGAGTGGAAAGAAAGGGGTATTGGAGATATGAAAATCCTTAGACACAAGATGACTAGTAAAGTGAGACTGTTGATGAGAAGGGAACAGGTGTTGAAGATCTGCTGTAACCATTACCTTACAGATGAAGTGAAACCCACTCCCATGGTTGGTCCGTCCAGTAATAAATCCTGGACCTGGTACACTCCCTGTGACTTTGCTGATGGAGTGCCAAAGCCAGAGAAACTTGCCATCAGATTTAAGAATCCTGACACTGCACAGCAATTCAAAGCTGTTCTTGATGAGTGCATCCAAGAAACTAGCACTCCAGAACACGCTTTTGCTACCACCACATCCACACCAGGTGCTGAGCCTCTGTCCTCAAAGTTTGCCCCTCCTCCTGGAAGCTGGGTCTGTGAAACTTGCTACGTTGAAAACAGTGCTTCTGCATCAAGATGCGCGGCATGTCAAACCTCTAAACCAGGTCAGGTCGTTCCATCTACCCAGTCGGGAAAGGGATTGCCTCTTTCCATCTTCTCAAAGTTTGCTCTACCTGGTTCCTGGACTTGCAGCGGGTGCTACATCCAAAATCAGCCAGACGCTGAGAAGTGTGTTGCCTGTGGCAGTAGAAATCCAGCTATAGTATCGTCTACTAGCACGCCTAGCCCAATCACCAAGCCCCCTTTTTCCTCTGTATTTCCATCCACAAGCCTATCACAGTCTCAACCAAGTGGAGGTGGGATTCAGGTTCCAGCTTTGAAGATGCTCACTTTGCAGCCATCGACTTCTCCACTGCAGCTGACTGCCTATTCTTCTCAGCCACCAGTAGCCGGTGGAATCAAAGTGGATGCCTTGAAGCAGACGTCTTTGCAACAACTGGAACCCACATGGAAGAGTGAACCCAGTGGATGGATTAAGATTGGAGATCTCAAGTTATCATCCACTCCACTTTCAGGAGGGAAAACAGAATTCCAACCCTTCTCCCTTACTGAATTTAAGCCACCCTTTGACACTTCCTCTCAGTCACCAGTACTTGGTGGGATCAAATTGGATTCCTTAAAGCAGACCTCCTTGCAACAGCTAGCAAGTAGCTCTCAAGCTTCAACTGAAACGAAAGATACACAGAAAAGTGAAACAAGTGGAAGAGTGAATCTTGAGGACTTGTCGTTTGTTCAACCCACAGGAGAACAAACTGGGTATCAGCCCCTCTCTCTTACAGGACTTAAATTTCCTGGGTTTACTTCCACTGCGAGTGATGGTGATAAGCAAGCAACCGAATTTGAAGATGAGCACAAAGTTTTAGAATATGAGCCAGATGTCTGTTTTAAGCCAGTTGTTACTCTCTCCGGATCTGTGGATTTGAAATCGGGAGAGGAAGAGGAAGAGGTGCTATTCTCCCACCGAGCCAAACTCTACAGGTTTGATGAAGCGTCTAAACAGTGGAAAGAGAGGGGCACGGGGGATATGAAGATCCTGGAGCATCAAACGACGGGTAAGATTCGACTGCTAATGCGGAGGGATCAGGTACTCAAGATCTGCTGCAACCACTGCATTACTGCCATGATGTCACTCAATCCTCAGAGTGGTAGCGACAGATCATGGAACTGGTACACAACCTGCGATTTTGCTGAAGAGCAAGAAAAACCGGAAAAGTTTGCCATTAGATTTAAGACTCTAGATACAGCGCAGCAGTTCAAAGTAGTCTTTGATGAATGTGTACAAAAAGTGTCTGCCTCTCAGGAAAAGGTTCCAAGTGTAAGCACGCCTCAGCCAACATCAACGCCGTCTCAATTTCTTCTTTCCAAGTTTGCCCCACCCCCTGGTTCCTGGAACTGTGATGCTTGCCTGCTCTCAAACACTCCAGAAAACGTCAAATGTGTGGCCTGTGGGGCCACTAAACCAGTTGATATCGCCAAACCTTTGCCTCCAATCACACCAGAAGCAAGTCTCTCAGCTACCAAACCCAGTGACACTAAACCAGAAAACCTCATTCTTTCTGCGTTAGCCCCACCTCCTGGCTCCTGGAGCTGCGACGTCTGCTATGTCTCAAACAAACCAGAAAGCATCAAATGTGTGTCCTGCGGGGCTGCCAGACAAGCTCGTGAAACTGAAACTTCACCTATTGCAGCACTTACAGAGAATGTGGAAAGAGACGCTCAAAGCTCTGATGAGGAAAGTGTTGTCATAACCGACGTAGAGATGCCTCCATTAGAGAAACTCCAACTGGCTGAGAAGTACATGCTACCACCAACCTTTTACAACTATGAGAACTCAACTCCCTGTCCAGGCTGTAGAGGATGCACTGACGAAGATGGAAAGCCGTTGTATCCACAGAACGAAAGCTCCAGTGCGCGTACAGAGACCACGGGAGACACTGTGGATGAGCAATCTGACAAGGAGGATGAAAAAGTAGTAGAACAAGTTGATAAAGCGACTAAAGAGGCATCTGAGCAACAGCCTACCTCATCAAAAGACGCTCCTATCGAAACTAAAGCATTTGGAGGTTTCTTTTCCTCAACTCCTGGCTTCTCGTTTGCTGATCTCGCCGCATCAAGCAGTGGTGACTCCACTTCAATATTTGGTGGGAAGGGAAGCAAATCGCCGGGCTTTTCCAGGGCTGGTGAAGTTCTATTCGTGCAGTCACCGACCCATAAAGAAGACTACGATCCAGAAGCCGAAGCTAATGTTCATTTTAAGCCACTGGTCAAACTCCCAGAAGTTATAGTGAAAACTGGAGAAGAAGAAGAGGAGATTGTATTCTCTCATCGTGCCAAGCTGTTTAGATTCGAAAACAAAATCAGTCAGTGGAAAGAAAGGGGAGTGGGGGATATCAAACTACTCAGAAATAAATCTACAAACAAGACTCGTGTAATAATGCGACGAGATCAGGTGCTCAAAATATGCTGTAACCACAGCATTACTGCTGACATGAGCCTCTTACCGAATGCTGGAAGTGAGAAGTCCTGGATGTGGTACACACCTTGTGACTTTGCTGATGAGATAGCAAAGCCAGAGAAACTTGCAGTCAAGTTCAAACACGTTGAAACGGCTCAGGAATTTAAGAAAATATTTGACAACTGTGTGAGCTGGGCCGTGCAACAACCGCCTGTTCAATCTGCAGGTATTGAGAAAATCAGTCTGGTCGAACAGGCATCAGAAGAGATTATTGAAGTGAGGAAGCCCCTGTCATCTGTTCAACCTGACGAGGCTCTGAGGGAAAGATTAGCTCCACCAGCTGATTCATGGACTTGCAATGTTTGCTACATAATCAACACAAAGAATACAAAAGAATGTGAAGTGTGTGGTTCTCCTAACCCAGCAAGAGGTGACTGCTCAGTAGACAGCCCACTTCGACTCCCGCTAGACCTAACTACAGAGGCACCTCCCACTACAATCTCCTCTCCACTGAGGCTTCCTCTGGATCTTGGATCTCAGGTAGTCAGTACCCAGTCTCAACCATCACCCCTGGTGAAGGAAGAGTCTGAAGCCTTCTCAGCACAAGTACTTGGGCTCGTGCATAAACCCACTAGCAAAGATCAAGATATCTGCAGCCCTACAACCAGTCAAGCAACACAGGAAATTCCTGATATCAACTGGAGCACAGTAGGAGAAAAGGACGAAGAACTGTTCTCGCAACACGGAAGGCTACTCGTTGAAGATATAGTTGCAAATGATTGGAAGGAGAAAGGCAGTGGAGGGATGAAGGTCATAAGACACACTCCAACCGGAAAATTGAGGCTGTTGATGCTTTCCGAAGACTCCAGCCCTACTGTACTGTGTTCCCATCCTATTACCTCGCTAATGCATCTAAGGGGTGCTGGGAAAGAGAATGCGTGGGTGTGGTGCTCTGCTACTGATTACGCGTCAGGAAAAGCCAACACGACTGTTCAGAAGTTCTGCATAGAGTTGGACTCAGCAGAAGCTGCAGTCGCATTCAAGAACAGTTTTGATGCCAGCTCTCGTAGTATTGCTTCTGCCCAGTTCAGAGCTAGCCCCCAGCTGCTTTCAGACGAGGATGAGGATGAAACACCTATTCCTAAGCCCTCGCTTTTTCAGCCTCCACCTCAAATGCAGAGCGAAAGGGAAAAGGAACAGCTTGCCGAAAGTGAGGATGATGCCATATTCCTTTACGAGGAACTTCCTGATCCAGACTTGGTAAGAAAGGCAGAAGAGCTTATGCTTCCAAAGTCTTTCTACCTGTATGAGAAGAAACCCCCATGCCGTGGTTGCAGAGGCTGTAGGGATGAGATTGAATACCAGGATGCATCGCAACCAAAAGAGCATGGCAGCTCCAGCGCAGTAGCAGAGGATAACAGTCTCATTAAAGCAGTGGAACATGGCAGTCACGCTACAGTAGCAAATGAAGAAGAAAAGAAGCTTGGTGAAGTACGTACCACCGAGCAGCAGATACAATTGCCTCATGAGGCAGTTGGTCAGACTACTACTACTTCACAAGCAAAGAGCTTGCCTTTCGAGAGAGGAACCTTTTCATCTGCTGGTATGATCTCATTTGCAGACCTTTCTAGTAGTGGATTTGGAAGTGGAATTGGCCAGCGATCCCCCAATTTCAGGTTTCAAGGCATGGGTCAACAGCTGTTTGCGCCAAAGAAAGAAGCAGGAGAGATTGACCCAGAAGCGGAAGCCGACGTCCACTTTAAGCCCATTGTAGCTCTCCCGAAAACGTACGCCTTTACGTCTTGGGATGACGAAGCAGATGTTTTGTTTTCCCATCGCGCCAAGTTATTCCGCTTCGTTACAGCAACAACACAGTGGAAGGAGAGGGGTATCGGAGACATAAAGATTGCAAGACACAGGCAAACTGGCAAAGTGAGAATCATCATGCGTCGTGACCAGATATTAAAGATCTGCTGTAATCATTACATCACTCCTGGTATGTCCCTTACCCCAAAGAGTGAGAAATCATGGATGTGGTTGACACAATCCGATTTCACAGACGAAACACCAAAGGAAGAGAAGTTGGTTGTTAAATTCAAGCATGCTGAAAAAGCACAAGAGTTCAAGGAAGTGTTTGATATGTGCTTGGCAAATCTACCTCAAGAGCAAACTTCACAAACCCCCAAAGTTAAAGCTCCCCAAATACATCCCAAAGGCAGTGAATCTTTAGCCTCTAAATTTCAGCCAAAAGCAGGGTCATGGGAATGCAGTGCCTGCTACGTACAGAATGCAGCAGAGAACAAGAAGTGCCTAGCCTGTAATACTGCCAAAGAAGGTTCCGAATCGGATGAAACCTCACAACCACTTGCATGTGCAGGACTGGCTTCTCAGCTGTCAGCTTTTCAAGAAAGAGGTGAAGTATTGTTTGGCAGTTCGGGTGGTATAAAGCTCAGTCTCCCCCAGTCCGTCTCACTGCAGTCATCTCAGGCTTCTTCACCGTTTCAACCCATACAGCAAAGCACAATAAATATCGGTTCGACTGGGTTACATATATCTGCCACACCAGATTGTCCTAGCGCTGAAAGCAAGTGAATAAACAGAACTGTATAACCACTTCCTAATGATGCATAATTTTTCAGTGGTCCATAATTAGTAGCTGATGAATAATGCTGTCTGTGGATACTAGAATAATTAGTACATTGTCGCGAATAAATATAATTATTATGCTGTCTTCATGCACAAGCTCTGTACCTTGCATCTCACTGTGCATAGTTATTGTGGTTACGAAGGAATCTGTCTGAGTACAAGCCTACAGTGCTGCAGCTATCTAGTGTTAATTAGTCATGGTATAACCAACTCAAGGTACCACTTATGCCATTCAGAACTGGTACTGGTCCTCAGAAGTCACTAAGTGTAACCTATGGACACTCAGTACAGTGGTATTTTGTGCTGGTCCTCAATAGGTTGGTCTTTCAATACACAGCTGTGTTATTACCCCTCTCTCTCAGCTGAGTTTACCTGAATTTTGTGAGAGGCCTATTATAGTATTATAAACTCGAGTATTGCTAGATAGGATTTTGTGTGATTAGTGAAAATTCACAGGGTATACGTGTTTGCAGGGTACCCTGATTGAGCTTATGAGGGTAGAGCGGCTACACTTACAATTGGTGCAGTCTTGCATGCAGAAACACTCCCAATTCATGTCATTCCAGTATGGGGCCTCCCAACAGATCATAGGCCATTTGACACATACTGTCACAAGATTCTGGACCAGTCATTCTAGTTGTACAGTTAGGGCAAATTTCAATGTCCAGGAACCATATGGGGGGGGGGAGGATAGCAGTTTTCACAAATTGATCATGAACAGGCAGGTCGTTCCAGCTGACCGAGCCTTCAGTCTTTCGGGCGCCTGTCCACTATATTGTACAGGGATTGTCATCAGGTCTGTTTAGTGTGCCAGGCTTTGGGAATCAAGGGAGGAACACGGACGGATCCTAGGCCGTACTGTCCAAGACCACCATGGCAGTTGCCAAACCACGTTACCCTCTACCTAAACACACATGTTCAAAGCCCGGAGCTAACTGCTCCGCCCACTATACATAAACCATAGATATACAGGATTGTATATCTATGCATAAACTAGTGATACACAATGTGCAGGGATGTCCTCACTTCGCGAGAATTGCTGGGCGTGGTACATAGCATGCAGAAGCACGCCCATAACACCCACCCACAAAAAGGTCAACCTTGCTATTATGTGCCTAGAAGACCAAAGGCTGAAACAAGCTTCTTGTGATAGTGATCACTTACAAATCTCCCCGTTTAGAGTATTATAGCGAAGGTATTAAAGTTTTCGCTGTGTGTTTGATAGGCTATACCCGGAGAACTGGCTGGAACAGTGGGCAACGAAAAAGGTCTATCGAACTAGAGTATACAGTATAACCTCGCTTCGCATGCTTCGCTCACCCCGGGCACCAAACTTCGGTGGCCGGTGGGCGACAATTAGAACTGACACTATTAGCGAGCAATCAGTCGTAGCCCGAGGCGCCGGAAGTAGTTACATTTTGCGAAACCCATAAGCATGTGCAAGCCTCCGTGGAGGGTATAAAAGAGGGCCCTTCGGCGCTTCACTTCAGGTCACCTCGCAGAGTTCATCGCTGCGAGCGCATGCAATGTTTGGGAAGACACTAGAGTACGGCTTCGGCTTCTCTGGTTCAGTCAAGTTCGCTTGACTGTCAGCCAGTGGCCAGACCCAGTGCCCCCCTCGGGGGCATGCTAAAGGTCTTGGTCGAGTGCTGGTCGCTTCTTTCGGGAAGCCCGGTTGAGGATGGTAAGAGTGGAAGGAAAACTTCCACCGTGGTCTCGGACGATATGGCCTAGGATCTGTCCGGGTTCCTCCCTTGATCCTTCCTCAAATAACCGGAGCCCTTCCTGATAGGAGACCAAGCAAGGGCATGTAGCCTCTGTTCCCATAGGCCTTCGGGGGAAATCCTGGTCAGTTGGCTGGCAGAGTGATGATCTGCCCAACCCTCTGGCAGTATGGCCTTGTGCCTTTTTACTGTCAGGGGGGGGAATGCCTTAGGCTAGGTGGGAAGCACAGGGGTGTGGCCCCCCCTTTTTTCTCATTCATATTTTCATTGAAGAACATGCATGACACGCCTTAGCAGCAGGTGCTGGACTGCATTGAGGTTCAGCACCTCATAGCCGCTAGTGTGCATGCATTGAGGTTCAGCACCTCAGAGCCGCTAGGTTAGTGTGCATGCATTGAGGTTCAGCACCTCATACCCGCTAGATCAGAGCCGCTAGGTTAGTGTGCATGCATTGAGGTTCAGCACCTCATAGCCAGAGCCGCTAGGTTAGTGTGCATGCATTGAGGTTCAGCACCTCATAGCCGCTTGGGATTCAGCACCACACAGGGTTCTCAGTTCAATCATTACACTTTACGCGCATTCCATTGAGGTTCAACACATTTTCTGAACCTCAACAGGTTACATATCGTGTGCTGTGTTTGTCTGCAAGAGACTCAATCAGTAAACCTTTGTTTGCCTATAAATGGCCCATGCATAAGGAGTGCTTTGAGATGGTTTGCTTGTCCCATTATATAATTAGAAACCAAGTCCTCATTTGAAAGTTAGGGTGTTGACAAGTAGAATGGTTTATGCAGTACTGTTCCCATGCAATTAAGACAATAGCACCAGCAGTAATTAAAGGTTGTGTGCTTTTGCTATTTACTCCTTTGAACAATGTTTATTATAGTGTATGACACACCAGTACACAAGACGATCTGTACAGTGTTTGACTGTTATTAGCTATGTAGATATTTCTTGGCAACAACTTGTGCTTTCTTTCGAAAGTTACGGGACGTTATCGGTGTGTTGGGCCTGTAGAAAGGATTAAGCAGTGCCTGTAAGAGAGAGGAGGTCATGCTGAGAAGGGGTATGACACAAGGAAAAAATCTAGCTATTCTTGACTATATGCAATGCTACTCAATGCAGTCCATACATGTAACTGTGAGAACAAGTATAATAGTAAATGGTAATTAGGACCACCCCAAAAGATACTCGCAATAAGGTGTACTATTACAGCTATTATGAAGCCAATAAGATTATGCCAACGTCTTTTGTGGTGGTCCCTACCAATCACACGAAGGTGCACATGAAATGTAACTTCCGACATGAGCACTTACCATTACAAACAGTTCATATAATTATCTCTTGGAAGCAGCTCTTCAGGTTCTCTGCGTAGTAAAAATCTCATCTCTGAAATTAAGGATTTAGATCTACAAAGCAATTAGCTAGTGACACAGATAATACAATGGAGCAGACAAGCCTCCCTGCCATGGATTTCAGCATACATGTAAATAGCTGCAGCTGAAATCTGACTCAGTAGTCTCTGATCCCTGGGCTTCTGCTTGATGTTCAGCACTGGCTTTACAATGGCAAATGCCATGGTGAGCGGAGGTATATGTAGAGCCTTAAGCTTATTGTGTTTCTCACATGCACTTGATGAGTTTCATGGCTGAACTTCATACAATCTCAAGCTCATGCATGCATGGCAACTACATGTAGCCATGCACCAAGCAGTAGGGAACAGACACAATTAATATATCTGACAGTCAATTTATACAGCTGCAGGACTGAGTCATCCTACATGCACTGCAAACACTGCCGGCTTCAAGCCAGCACCAACATGAAATGATCACAAAAATACCAGTGTCTACTTCTTAAAAACAAACAACAGTACTTCTAAAATAAATACCTTCTGAATACATAAATTAAACTGCACAGCACATGTACACCTTTTGGTAAAATAACAGCCTGCAAACAAACACATAGAAGAGTCGGATAAAGAACACAAAACGCCAGGGTGTATGAAGAGTGCAATGATTTGAGAGCTGAGTCTGTTAAAAAATAATAGCAGATGTTCTTTAAAATTTCAGCTGGGTCAGCTGATTCTCCGTGGTAACATGGGACTGCCGGTTTGCTGCTTAGCTTTCTTTTGGCTCTTCACTTTCCTCGGAGAGCCCTGTCCTCCTCCACTAACTGAAACAACTAGCTTCTTTATTGCAGTATTACCTCCGGACTCTAGTCTGTGTTTCACTCCCGAGTCAACCGACTCCGAAAACATACCTGCAAGAGTGAGAGCAGTACGAGATGACACAAGTCCACAGTATGTTACACATTCACACAGAAAGGCCAGCTGGTAAACTAGAGCCCGGAAGGCTTACCAGCTACTTCAGATTTCTCAGTCATCTACCCTTTACCATTATGATGTAATGGGGGGTAAAAGTGAGCACTAAATGGAGAAAATACAAGCAAACATGTTCTTTGATGTAGTTTTCTTGTACGGAAACATAGGAACATGCTTGTTTACACCTGTTTTCCTGTATTTTCTCCATTTAGTGCTCACTTTTACCCCCCATTACATCATAATGGTAAAGGGTCTTATAGCACTTACCGTGTTTTCTGCTGAAGGATCTTCTTCTTCTCTTTGTTTCTTCCCCTGTGCTGGCCACAATTACTGCTGATCGCTTCATTTTTCGCGATACCTTGAACCCTGGAAGAGAGAGACAGTGAGAGTAGCACGGGTGCCTCTATTAGTCAATGCTATGCACAAGTGCTACTGTACTAATAGTAGCAGTACCACTAATTGATAACGCATGAATTTCTATATATACACCATACCGGCACTTCTACAGTAGTCAGTAGTGTGCATACAATACAATGTACATGCCTGCCAATCTCATGCCAATAGGAGATGCTACCATTAACTACTATAAGTACAGTGATCAATACAGGCTCACCTTCATTTCTTTGTCTGTATATGTGGTAGTCCCGGGTAGAAAATTAATCTGTCGTGTATTTCGATCACATCTGCACATTCAAAGTGCTGTATCTCTGAACGTCCATTAAGGGCGGGGTTCATACGCGCTGCGTAGTAGTGTCAATATATGAGACTTCTACGCAGCACGTATGAACCCAGCCCTTAACGGAAGTTCTGAGATACAGCGCTTTGAACACGTGGGTGTGATCGAAATACGCAATAGCATTTTCTACCCAGGACTGCCACATATAAACCCTCAGGTAATAATATTATGATGCCCCACCCCCTTACAAGATCTCCCTACACATGATCTCTCCCCTACACACCCACCTTTCTCCTCATCCTCCATGACTCTCTCCCTCTCTCTCTTGAAGGCCTCCATCCACTGCTGTTTCTCCTCTGGGCTCTTGGCAAAGATGACGTACCACTTGTCTTTGGTGTCATTGTTCATTCGCCAGGCGTTCTTCACGGGGTTGCCACCATGCACGGCTGCAGGGGGGAGGTGCAACAACTGATCAGACAGCTGTATATTCAATAGCATCACACGATCAAACTTTTGTCTATTCCAAAGCCCAAAACACCAGTATAATTCAAGGCTGAGAAATGTCTTTGTCCCTACATGTATACTTGCAAGTGTACACACATTAGTACATTAAAAATATCAAGCTACTATCCAATGACTATCACATGATTGTCATGTGATTGTCACACACTATCGTGTGAGTGTCTGGAGACTCACCGGCCCCATCTGGCATGTCTGCAAATCGGCACTTGTCAGTGGCCAGTCTTCCCTTATACGAGAGTTTGCCACCTATGGCATCCTGTGTGTGTGTGTGTGTGTGTGTGTGTGTGTGTGTGTGTGTGTGTGTGAACGAGAGAACGATAGGCTGACTACCATTTTTATCAAACAAACACACAGAGCCCCCTAAAACCTTTGGAGGGCTAATAGGTACATAACATAAAGGTTACCTTCACAATAATATCCCCAGAGATCTACAAATCAACACTACGTCACATTTGCTTACTTTCTTGCAGTAGACGATCTGGTGGTCGAAGAGGAAGAAGTGCCTCTCCTGCGAGTGTCCCTTGGAGATCTTGTGCAGCTCTCCTGAGTAGATCAGCTCTGTGCTGAGCTCCAGAATATCATCACCCTAGAGAAGGAGGAAGGGAGAGAGAGAGAGGGAGAGAGAGAGAGAGGGAGGGAGGGAGTGAGGGAAGGGGTCACTGAGGGATACACGTACGTGTCCTTCCTATTCAAGGAACCCAATTCAGACTTATTTTCGTACCCGTTTTGCACTGAAAGGTGAACTACGTAACTTGTGGAATAAAGACACCATACTATTCATGTTAGATCCTTGATTAATAAGGACATTAGAGCAAAGGTATTTCTTGTACTGCAAACCCCGATTTCTTACGCACATACAGCCATCAAGCCTTGATATGCTTAACTGATGTACATGTAGCAGCCATACAAACCTTCCAGTTCTCGATGGTCTCCTGCCAGCGGCCGATCTTGCCGATGTTCTCCATCCTCCTCTTCTGCTCGTTGATCAGCATGGCCACATCCCGCATGGCTTTCTGGGCCGCTAGGACGTGGGCGTAGTCCGGGTGACTCTCGTCCGTGTACTTTAGCAATTCCTGTGTGTGTGTGTGTGTGTGTGTATGCAAAGTCATGTAGGCAGAATAAGCCATTGAGCTGTATGTACCACCACACTAAAGATAGTACCATAGTCTATGTATTATCCGCCCATGGGCGGGCCACTTAAGTGCTAGGTGAAAGAGGGGGGTGGGCGGATAATTCGTAGTTTGTATAGTCGCGATGTAGTATCCGCCCACTCGAAGGCGTAGCAAATGCGCAATATGCAAAGCGAGGTTACGAGGTAAGTAGAGCCTTTTTTAGCATATTTGAACCAAGTATGGATGCAAAATGTATTTAAAAAGCTATTATGGAAGCATGCAGATAACTATTATCAGCTAAAAAGCTAAATGACTAGCTGACTTACCGTCGGTATTCCAATTAAAGCACGCCAAAGATTGAATTTTGCCGCTCGATTCTACTCACTGCCATGGAGTTTTCGGTTTTTAGTTATAGATTTAGCTCGCATGGACAGTATAAGGGGTGGGCGGATACTATATATGTAAATACCCTCCACAATAACTTTTGTTCAAAGAAGGGGATGGGCGGATAATACGTAGAATACGGTACATGTAAATCTTTGGAGAGCAATACCATAATATAAAGGTCATAGGAAACAATCACCAAGCGGCTGACGAGATGTTTGTGCCATGGAAGTAGACTGAAGTGCTTTCTGCATTACTCACATCCCATACCTAATGACTACCTAACAATAACAGGATATCAAGGAGCTATATAAGAGCATCTAACAGCTGTCCTAATTATAAGCTCAAGATCTGAGGCAGCTCCAGTTACGTAATCTGCTGCATTCCAAGCACACAAACAGTGGACCAGGAAGCCATATGACAGCAAGCATGGGAGTGCACAGCATCACATGCATTGAATTCCCTCCCAAATATGCCAAAAAGTTGTATTATGTATACACAATCATTGTAGAAATGTTGCTGAAATGTTACACATGCATTGCCAGTTTTTCCATTAGGAAAATCCCAAGGGGGACAAAAGCAGATCAGAAGAGATTTTGGGGCACGTATAATGAGCAGCATTCAATTTTGAAGGGTTGAAATCCGTAGGGGGGGGTGAATGCCCCCTCCCCTAAATGAAACCCTGATTGCAGTGCTACATTAGACTGAGGTGCCACACTTACACATAGTTGCAGAGGGTACTTGCATATCTTCTGCACGGGGGTGAGCAGGTATCCCTCCAGGGAGATATCCTGCAGGTTCCGCAGCAGTCGGCAGCTCTGTGGGGAGGCAAAGTGAAGTGCAGGGTTCAGCAACATCCAATGCAACGCACATGAATACAATACCAACACAGGTGCATTCAATAAACAGCCTCTGCTCAAAACCTCTCATAGCTGGTTTGTAAAGTCCTGTTGTGACTGCAACTTCCACTACAAGTGCATTCAATTAACAACGTTCCAAATTCTCATGCCTGGTTTGCAAAAGTCCTGTTATGGTTACAACCTCACTTACAACTGTTCTCACTAGCTGGTTTATTAACATAGAGACATAAGTCAAAGTATTATGTACTCCCTCTGTTCTTGAAGTATAGGCCTGTCCTGTTTGCTCCACTCCCAGTTTGCTCCTGTGCATAAACACTACGGCATCACCGTGACAGTACACATATGGCCCCTCTAGACGGTTACTATGCTCTACCAACAAAGAAGCTTTACAGCACACCATGATATCAGCTACCTATAGTCCCCCTAGACAGGTAATAAAGAAGCTTCACATCACACCATGATATTAGCTACCTGTAGCCAAGCTGTATTCACTACAGGATGCACACCTGACAGGATGCTTGAGCTCTACTTGCTCACTTCTCTGTCCTGATGGCCACTGTCCTTCCTCAAAGGTCAGGCAAGCCCTGTGACCTTACTTACCCTACTGCTACACTTAAGACAGGGCTGCACCGTGTGAACTAAATATAGAACACTACTGGTCAGTCCAAACAAACACTCAAGTGTTGCAGTTCTTATTTAGACAATAACTGAGCGACCACACTACGTATGCTACCTTACTAGTATATTATACTCCAGCTACTACTATAGGCTAGCCTCGTTCCCAGGCCCACGTGCGTGTTTCACATTAGCGCAGCTGTGGGCCTGGCACTTTTTCTCATGTGCGAGGCGCGGAGGGTAGAAGGGTAAAATTTTGCATGAGCGTGGGCAGCTGCAGTTCTCAGACAACAAAGGAAGGCATATACATGTACTTCTTGTATAGCTACTCTTTGGAGCTTGTTTGTACCACAGACTGAGCGCTGAAACAATGTCACCAGCAAAAGGTAGAGAAGCGCAACAGTCTTTCGAGCGGTCCTGCCCACGCACTATTATGTAAGTTGAATCTCACGAGAAAAAGTACCATGCAGGCTCTCCAGAGTGAAACATGCAGAGAGCCTGGGGATGCGGCTAACTATATATAGGCAGCATATACACTCCACCATACGCAGATAAAACCTCTACTGCATAGACTCTCCATCCCTGTGACTTTTTACGGGAAAAAGGGGGCTATGTATACCTGGCAGTGTCAGTACAATGACACACTCACCTCAAAGAAGAGAGCGTACTGGTCGTTCTGTTGTAGCACGTTCATCTCGTTCACTGCATGGGGGTGGTTGTTGCAGTACTCGGAGTAGACGGCAAACTCGTGTCTCTGCAGGGGAAACGACATAAGGGGTCAAAGGTACACCAGTTCAACTCTAGAATACAGTTTCACCAAAATATCCAATCATGAAGTACGCATACCAACGAGAAAACTGTAATTACTAATAGTTATTTAACTATTAGTTTCGCTGCATGCAGCCCGCATCGTAAATCAATACTCAAACCCGATGACGTTCAAGGCCTAGGCCGACAAGAAGGACGACTAAGCTAGCTACAATATATTGGTGCATGGATGATCATTGTTTAACCAGCTAGGGGGTCGGGGTCGGTATGTAATTACTAATAAGTTGTTACTAACGTAGTCATGTGAGGATCACGTTTCGACCCGAGCCTCTCGTGTCACATTTTGGTGAAAATGAGTAAGAGATCATTAGAAATGTCGAGCTCACAGCAAAGAGCTAAAGGTCATGTGATGCTCTGACCACACCCACCTAATCACACCTGCTATAAGGAATCACATACGTGTATGTGCAGAACGTGATACTGGAAATTTTATTGGCCCACACTGCATACCAGTGAGTATGGGATTGAGATTCCAGCTGAACAAAGTACATTGCCATTGCTAGAGGTGTTGCAGCTGCCATCATCACATTACCAGGCAATACCCAATTCTCTCTGCCCACAACATACACTGTATCCCCTACAGTGAGCGTCCTTTGCTCTACGTACTTATACGTAATCTAAAAGCTTGGAGTACAAGACTCGTTTATATCGTCCCTTTTACAATATAGCGTACAATCCTCTCAAGCTCAGGTTCAAGCAGTTTTAAGAAGGGATCAAGAGAACAAAAAATACTGACTCACATTTGAGACGAACACCTCCCCAATCTGAGATTTGTCCATCTGATCGTAGCTGACTCTGGTCTCCAGCTCTTGCAGAAAGTCCTTCTGGAAGCGGTAGAGCTGCTCCACGTTTGAGAAGATGGTGTCCACCTTCTCCTCGTCGAACAGCTTGTTGTACTCCCGGCATCGCTTCAGGAAGCCCTGTGAGGACGGGAGACGAAGCGGAGGAGTGGAACGGAGGAGCAGGGGGCGAGAAAGGGAGATAGGGGGAGGGAGGAGGTAGGGTGGAGGGAGAAGGGAGGAGGGAGGGAGGGGGAGGTAAAGAGAAAGATAGCATTATTTATTGTACAGGATTATGTTCACACAGACTCAATGTCAATAGAGTTTTTTGGGGTGTCTGTTAACTGTGGAACTCGACTAATTCACATACCACAGTAATTGTTTGTGTCCTGGAGCAATACCCATAGCTCTCGTAATTAGGGAAGACGTTCTAGTGACCATATTTCGTCTATTTCCTCGTGTTGAATTCAGAGTCAAAGAACTAACGTCAGTGAGGGGGAGAGGGGGAGGATATGGCACTAATCCCAAGCCTGGCTGAGGCTGGGACAAAATCCCCTCAGAAAACGTTTGGCCGTCTGAGCCTATGAGTGCGGTAGTAGCTTCAATTCAGAGTTAATTACTTCCCAACACAGGATATCATATGCCAAACATGTTGTGCACACAGTCAGCCCCAATTGAAGGGGAGGACACACTATAAAGAATAGGAATATTTCCTGCTTCCTTCTCAGATTAAACAAAAACAAGAACATGGTTTAAACGTGCCAACATGTCTACGTACTTCGATGATGTCTTCCAAGTGATGGACGTAGTCCCTCTCTGTGTTCAGGATCTCCTCCACGACCTTTGCCCTCACTTCTTGAGGGCTCAGCCTCTTCGGCATGGCAGGGGTGGAGTCTCTGCGTCTAATGGTCACCCTTCGTTTTACCGTGGGTGGTCTGAGCCTATGGGATAGGAAGAAGAGAGAGAAGTAACTTACATACACAGATAAGTTACTACGTACATGTAATGTTTTATGCGTCCTAACATCCCTTGAAAATGCTTTTGACCCACCACTCCCGATTCTCAAGACCAGGCATCCAAAAAGGTATTGTAACAACCGTTGTCCTTATGCAGGGTTTCAAATAGAGGGGGGGAGGGAAGCCTTAGAAGGGATATCCCTCCAGCCATAAAGCACCACAAGCAACCGCTGACTGCTTAAACAACAAAATTTGGGGGGGGGGGGGGGGAAGTCCCAGATGCTCACCTTACGTCGGTGTCCCCGTTAGGCATGTCCCCTATGTCTTCTCTCTCTTCTTCTTCCTCTGCTGTCTCACTCGCTGGCTTCCCCTGGCTGATGTCATCGCCTTCCTCATTCTCCGAGTCCTGACCTACTCTTAACTGGTGGAGGGAGGGAGGGAGGGAAGGAGCGAGGGAGATGGAGGGATGGAGGGATGGAGGGAGGGAGGGAGGGTGAGGAAAAAGTGGAATTGTCAGTTGACAGTGTGGTACCAGCAAGACTGTATTAGTATCTAGAATAATTCACTCTAGTATCTTGTCGACTTAAGAGGACTCTAGCTATTGAGGTATTACATATCTGCACTTCCCATAAGCGGTACTGATCCTCTACGGGGTTTCTCACCCTGACGAAGGAGGCCGGGAACCAGCCGCTGGTAGTGCCCACGCTTCCATGCCACCAGACATCGTCAGTCATGTCCAGGATCTCGATGACGTCGCCCACCCGGAAGCTGAGCTCGTCTGTTTCCAGGGCGACCCTGTCCCATACCGCATCTGCGTGCATCAGTGGTGTGGCTATCACGCTTTCTGAACCCTGTATGTGTGTGTGAGAGGGAGGGAGAGAGTGCATGAGTTTCAACCCTATTGTAGTCAGTCTGTCTGTCATAACAGTCCAGAGATTATACTTTAGTAACTCTCAATGTGTAAAAGTAGAGGCTTCAACCTGCACATGGTATACACACATGTTCATGAATACACTGTCCATTATGAGGTAGACACCACAACAACCACACATGTACACAAGCAGGTTACACTGCACTGAGTAATTGAGTTATACACGCCTACACACGTGCGGCACTATCTAGTACCTACGCTACACATGTGACTCTACATGTATAGCTCGGGCACATGTACATGTACATTGTACACAGAGTCACACATACCTTCACACATACCTATCATCATAGTATCGTGTGACTACATGTATAGCTCACTACATGTACACAGAGTCACGCATACCTTCACACATACCTATCATGCATGTATCTACACATGTTGGATATGGAAGTCCCAGACAACAGTAATCTGGTAGAATTTCATTAGTCAACTATCCTCACAGTTATAGCTGATGTGCAGACAAGGTCTGCCATCATATCACTGAAAAATGTGCATTTCTAAGCACATAACACGCCACAGTGCTACATGTTAACATAATTTATTGTAGGCCGCATAATCATTACCATGGTTCAGTAGAGTATGCTACAATCCGCAAATTGCAAAGTTACACAAATTTTTTCTTCAATTATTAGCTACTTGCCAGCAACCCTATGGAGAGGGGTGTCCATGTCAGCTAGCACTCAGTGTAACTATCCAAATCAACAATTCAGAATTACAGTAAGGATCACATGCACAGCTACAGCTGGGATGTCCTACAAGTAACACTTCACCCAAGAATAGGCTGAATGCTCTTACACCAACTCCTCTACTCCTCTAGAGAGAATGGTGTTTCCTGGAGGTGAAACAAGAGCCTGTGTTCTGGACAATAAAATGAATACAGAATGGAGTTCTAAGGTAGGAGGTAGCTGAGGACAATGCACACAGTGATATCACACCATGAGCTGAGGGAGTTACAAAGACTAAAATAATATTACAAATTATGGGAGAAAATGTGACGACATAATTATGACATCTGGTTATGACATAATTATGACATCATTTTGAGAGAATGTTATGACACAATTATGACATCATTTTGAGTGGGGGAAATTAATCTCACATTGCTATAATAATACTGTAGTGGCAGTATCCAGTTGATAACAGATAATAAAAGGGGATATGCACAGTGTCACATGACAGCAGGCACAGTTCTCCATTTCCATTCCAGGCTTCATTTTTTAAATACTAGGAATACACATGAGCAGACTGAGTGCCTCATGCAGTAAGCAATCACTATATCTATGTTTTTTTTCAGGAAATATATACTGAAAATCAGCCAGTGGAGAGCGGAGAGGCAGGCTGTGCTGCTTGAAACTCACACACACACACATCTCGATCACTGATCGTGCCATCTGTCTGCCAGTGCTCATATCTCTACTTGTACATAAGCTACACATTAGTAGAGTGGCATATATAATCGCACTGTAGAAGGTAGTCACATGACCCTAATTAGCCCCCAGACTCTAGTCTATCAAGCTAGACTCTCTCTTTTTTCTGGGAGGGGAGTGAGACAGTCTAGCTCGATAAATTACCCCTGACCTTAGGTGTACGTGACATAATATTATTAGACCATGAGAGTTACAGCACTTGGCAGGCAGGGAGCTGGTATATACTTTCCCTGGCACGCCCTCCACTTAACCTCCATAAAAGAGGAGGGAGACAGAGGAGGTGGGATAAGAGTTTCACACCACAATACAGCTGATACCAGAAGGTACTAGTTACCAGTGGGTGGGAGTTTCCAATACAAGGAGTTGGCTCTAAGTTGATGTAAGCACAGCAGTGGAGTATTGAGGAAGATTGCAATAACATGTACACACTTGGCAGTACACAGACACAACATCCCTTAGCCAGCAGTCAACCCAGCTGACACTAGCTAAGTAGTCGTAAGATTGCCTATTACAAAGACACTGGCCATACATTGGAGACACTATAAGCAGAGCAGCACACCTGAAATTAAAAGAGCACACTAGCTAGCTGGCATGTGAGACTTATGCATGCAAAATGATCGACATGGAAATCGATTTTTAATACAAAATCTGTAGCCAGTACAAGTGAGAACAGCCAGTCATAGAATATAGCCCAATGCCCAAAGGAATAAGAATAATTAGTTACGCAAAGAAGTACAAATGCAGGCGTGCCCAGAAATATTCTTGTTATGATGTTTCAAATGCACGTAATCGTAAGCCAATCGGCCAGTTATATGTAAGACAAAACATACGTGACGTATAGACAAATTGAAATCTCCAAAACTGAGAGTTCAATTAGTGTATCGATAATGAAGAAGGAAAGAATCCAGGACATGACCCATGATTGGCTGGACTAGGAACAGGATGGCAGGGCAGTAGAACATGTGTGGGCCACTTACTAAGTAGCTCCCCTCCCATGAGCCCATGGGTGGGGGCTGTGTGTGGCATGTAAACAAGTGTGGATTGGTTGCATGTACTATTGATACTCGTGTTGCCACCCACAGATGCAGGAAGAGCTTGTGAGTTCCACAGTCAGAGCAGAGCACCATAATATTCTTATACGTATTTAAAATACAGCTACAGAAACTTATCCAGAGAGTACAGATAAACCTTTTTTAGCCTTCAAGTAGAGATCTTCTTCGCTCACAGTGGTAGGATGTCATACATGTAAATAGCGAGTAGCTTGTAGAGCAAATTTTTTTTGAATCTGCTACGTAGCTTTGCAACCCATCATTGCCCAAAGTCATTGTCTACTAATTTCACAGTACACTGGTTTTCCACTCCCAAATTACTGTCAAGTCACATGTACAGCGACCCTTTGGCAAGTCTGTTCATTCTGTTGATAGCTGGAAAATGGCTGCTTGTAGCAAGACTGTCTCTGTCAGCCAAGTTTGTGGCTATAAGTGTGAGTTCATCAGGCCCATTTCGGAAGATCTCAAGTGTGTGCTGTGCAAGCATGTAGCAAAGGATGTCCATGCTACTAGCTGCTGCAAGAAGCCATTCTGCCAAGAGTGTATAGCCCCAGTGCTGAGAGACAAGAAAGCATGCCCTTCCTGCAAGCAAGCCAAGTTTGTTGCGGAGCTTAGCAGGCGAGATCAGAAGAGGATACTAGCTCGTAAGGTTCGCTGCACCATGAAAGACAGAGGTTGTAAATGGACTGGTAAGCTAGAATATCTTGAGGCTCACTTGGATATAAACACAGGCGATTGTGAGTACGTCGAAGCCGGATGTCCCAAATCGGGGCGTAGCCAGAAATACGATCCCATACCCTGCCCCAACAGATGTGGAATCAAGTCAATTAGGAGCAGTAATGATCTTGATGACCACTTGAAGCACTGTCCCCTGCAGGTGGTTGGGTGTGATCTCCGCAACGCTGGCTGCGACGTCAAGGTACGACGGCAAGATCTCGAAAAGCACATGGAGAAGAACACTCAGAAACACCTGTCACTCATGTTGGCAATGAACCTGAGAACGGAAAGTGATTTCGAGCGGAAACTACAAGGGCAACAAATCGAGTACGAAGAGAAACTCGAGGAAAAGGAGTGCCAGCTACAGGTAGTGAAAGAACAGCTCCAAGAAACCGGACTTGAGATTGCACTACTAAAGCAGCAAATGAAGGCAAGGGAGCAGCAAGTCGAGAGGCTTAGCAGAGAAAATGGCGTCCCACCCTTCCACTTCTCCTTCGAGGACTTCAACAAAACCAAACGAGACAAGGTGAGCATAGGCCATCACAGCGCACCAATGTACACACATCCACATGGCTACAAATTTCAAGCTTGTATTTGGGCCAACGGACGGGGAGCATTCACAGGAACTCACGTGTCAATCGAGTTCGAACCACTGCGAGGAAATTTCGACGATAAGCTGAAATGGCCGGCGAAATTCACCATCACCCTGGAGCTACTAAACCAGTATAGGGACCGAGACCACATTAGCGTGTCCGAGACATTTGAGTATGGTGAGCCCGGTAGACTGGTTCCCAGCCAGTACTTCACACACATCTGTCACGACAGCTTGGAGTGGGAAGCAAGGAGGCAGACACAATATCTCAAGGATAACCAACTGCGGTTCAGAATTATCAACATAGTAGTGGAGTAAACCATTCCACAGGCACGCAGTAGCCCTTAAACACATTACCATAAGTATGATGCAATGTATTGTGTGTAGTGTGCATGTGTTTCTATATTATATCACTGCTTATCTTGCAATAACCATTGAGTACTACCGTACTCCATACATAGGGATGGCATGGGGAAATTCATAACGGCCGCTGCATTGAATGTGTGCAAATGATATGTTCAAAATCCTGCTTGCGATTTTCCATTCGTACATTATAGCTTATTACTGATACAACACTCGAGCGGGAAAATGGCTCCACAAAGGTTGCGTGATGGTGGTTTCCTTGTGTACGTCCATCATGTAGAGGTGGCGGTTAACGTCCGCAGAGGGATATTTTAGCATGTAACAGACATTTCGTTGACACAAATAACAGTCTGATACAACACTGTGTACACATATCCCCCCAACTGACATTACATTTTTGAAGTATTATAGCCCATATTCACAGTATTAAGACCTGGCAAGCTCCCAAGTGCATTATTATAGAACCCATGGTATGAGGTGTTGATAGAAGTACATAGAGTAGGTTATATAGATGCACATTCATGGCTTGTTAGGAGCAAACTATGTATATCAAGACCATTATCTCCTATCCCCTCTTCTCACGAAACAATGCAGCTTTATATTCCTCGTCCCCCTCTAGTACGTGGAAGCAGAAAAATACTGCAATATTATGTGCTGTGGGCAAGGGAGGGGAGGGGGGCACAGAGTATAACTACATCTGGGATAAACACCACAGGCTCAATTATGTCTGTTGTTATGTTAACTTAGTGTCACAAGTCTTCCTCAAAATACGATAAGTGGTGTTTTGAAAGATGATTGTTGTGGAAAGTAAAGTTCAAAAGTTTTCATGCAAGGATCACTGTTTTCTCTTTTCAGAAAAGTAAAACTGCTAGCAACAGCTGTGTACACACGTTTTCAAAGTTCACAATGGAACCTGCATGGCATACCTCAGGCAATCAACAATGTGAAACGGTTATGAAAGTAACAAATCTCCCACGATAGTCCCCTACACACATCAAGGAAGATGTACATGCAGTAGTACACTACCTCTGCAGACTTTCCCAGGACTGTAGTGTAGACCACAGGACATAGTACCTACAAGGAGTGGCAGTGACCCCAAATTCTAGGAAAAAACTGTACATTACCAGTAGCCTTTAGCCCACACAGAAAGTACACAGCATAGTGCATACTCATACATGGCTAACCTAGGGAAGACTTCTAGTGTGGCCAGTCCCTCACTTTTTCTTTTGTAGCACAAACAACTACATATTAGAGGAGGCTATAGTCATAACCCTACGTCAGTTAGGGTATATCCCTAATTATGACTCCAAAATATGCAAAACTGCTAGAAAGGATAAAGGAAGCGCGGTAGACAGACTCATAAAGGCCATGGGAAGTGCACTAGGATACCCTGCAGGAAGACTTCATGAATGCTTGCTTGGCTGTACAGTGTGAGCTGCCAGTATAGTGCTTCTTGAGGGGCATGCAATAAAAATAATTAGCACTGACTGTTGTATATATACCTGTCTCCTTTCTGGCAGTTTCAATAGTACAGTGGGAGGCTAGCCAGTAAAACAATAGCCTTTTAACGACTCCTCCAGACCAGGTGGTAGGTGACTGCTGGCCAAGGTGGGCACTGTATTGTTTGAATACCACTTCATGTCTCTCACAATTTGGTTGCAAACAAGCCATACATGTGAAGTACGTATGATATATAGATCAGGTAACAGGGGCCGGTAACTCCACCTTGTCCCCAGGCCCACGGGTGCATTTTATTTCAACTACCACGGGTCTATATAGTATCTTCTTACGTGTGTAATGCGAAGGGTAGAAGGGTAAAAAATGACAGGGTCTTGGCACGAGAGTGAAGCAATATGAAACCCTGGGAACGAGACTATCGCCTGACAGCAAAGGTGACGCTTGTCGATTCTTTGTAATCAGGTCCGGATATATTTACTCCATAGATTACAGAGGTAAAACCAACAATACACCAAACCAGACAATATACAATGCACATCGCTAGCAACCTCAGGTTATTGCAAGTCATAGTCCTTGTAAGTCTGTCTTGCGTAGCCAAGCACTGTGTAAGAAGCTCAGACTAAACTAGACTACGTGCGTGTGTGTGTGCATGTGTCAGTGTGTGTGTGTGTGTCGTGCTTGGGAAAGCAAGCAGCACTGGGTGGGAATATGGGAGGTGTTTGCTGTGACCATGGATAATTGCTCTATTATCCATGCTGTGACTATGAGCTAATGCTGTGATCACGTTACACTGGTTAGGGTGCTTTCAATGATACAAGCACTACAGGTTGAAGTGCTATAATCAGAGGCCAATGCTACAATATTGGATCTTATGAATGGTGGTGGCTGGTGGTGGTGCTGTCCTATTAGAAAATGTGCAGGCATGATTTGTTTGATGCTACATAAACAGCTAATTTTTGGGGATGATACTGTAGTCCTAGTGGGGTGAGATCAAGGAGGGAGTTCCTAAGTGAACCATCCTTTTGCTGGTGTTGCAAAGCTTACTAAATCAACAGTAAGGTGGTGGTAATATGTGTCAAAAGTACATCACTTAACTGCCTGTAAACTGGGCGTGAAAAAGGTTACAGCTTCGTGGCCAGGCCCAGGTGCAAGCTAGGGCTGGTAAAAATTGGAGAAGCCGTGATGTACGTTCAAACGTAGGGAAGTTTATAAAAATTGGCAGCAGCTCACCCCAAAACTGTACAGCTATCACTCTGTGTGAGTGATGATTCATCAGTACATGGACCACCCACTGGACTATTCTTCTTACATTACTGCAACTGGATAGCTAACCAACTGTCTGGGAATAAGCTAACCCGATGCCTTACTGAATGGCAGTTTGAAAGACAAGGGGCAGGATGCAGTACATGTACATGTAAAGAGACTTAATGGCCCTACAGTAGCTTGGTGTTACAGTAATTGATAGGTGCATGACATCATTGATAGGTGCATGACATCATCAATTACCATTGCGTCCCAGGGCCAAAGGAAGGATGAACTCGACCACTTATCCCTATACCAATTTTACATCTTGCACTTTTAGCATGGCAACATTAATTTCACTATAAACCTATTTCCTACTTTCAGTAATGTTCAGCAGGAACGTGCAAAAAAGGTAGTAAATATCAGTGATACAATCTCACTTTCTTTCAATACCCATAAATAGTCACTACTGGGCAAAATCACTGCATCACATCTATAGTATAGTAAACGGTAGATTAGTCTAGCCATATTATCTATGGTCTAGCAAAAGACACGTTAGTAGTTAAGCTTCCCAAACCGCACAGAGAAGGACAAAGCTAGGGGGTGTGGACACAGCATAAAGAGGGGTGGGGACGCACATTCAACAACACGCCAATGTAATAGCTGCGCAAAATCAAACTAAATAAGTACTTACTTTACAACAGAGCCAGCGGGTGTGAATTGTATATCATATATAATATCGGGAACTTATACACTATGAAAGTATATGCACACGCACGAATATTTTACATGCACAGCATAGCTTTAGCTTCGTTCGTGGGAACGAGGCTAAGGCTTTAACAGCCCGTGTGCATGGCTGTATCTCGCCAATGTACAGAGTAGCGAACAATATCTAATAGAGCTTACCAATAAAATGCAGTAGACTGCACGAAACTTGCTCAAAAACGGTGCCAGCCTTATAAATTTCCTCGCAACCGAGTCGCTGCTTGACTTGACAACCCAGGTCTCTTAACTTTTTCTCGATCGATCCACGCCTCCACGAATGAAGTTATCGTGCCAAATACCACCGCATTACTAACTCCTTGCTCTCTACAGTCATCATAATATTATCTCAACACAATTGATTTTTCCATCAGCTGTGTACGCGTTATTGTACGCGCGTCCGGAAACGCAGGAAATGATTGCGAGTGGAAATCATAAAACCGCAATAAGCAATATCTGCAAACCACAGATTTCCCTTCCCCGTCTTCTTCCGCAGTCGTGTTCTTGTGGGGTCCGTGTGTAGGGGGGAGGGGGGAGGGCCGAGCAATATATCAGACTGTTGGAGGCCTACCATCCATTCAAGCTAGGTCACGGACAATGGATATCGGTCAATTGTGTCAGCACCCTGTGTACGTATATCCACTTCGGTAGAAATGTTACATGTCGTCAATCTGTTGCCACTATAGTAGAGCATCATCTGCATCTCTGTTATTGTAAAAGACCATCCTCCACGTGTATGCCATAATTTTTCTGTCCATTTACATGCAACTCTGTGTCACTAATTTTTGGGTATTAAATTCAATTGCCACGTAGGTTTTCACACAATAGCAGAGTGGTAGCCAAACAGTGGCTGTCTATACTGCATCCGTAAATGGTCTGGGGCAGTGCGATTCTGGCCCACTTTGGTGAGAAGGTGTGATGTCAGCCTTGTACTAAACCTTACTGTCCCCGGGAGCCTGGGGAGAATAGCTAGTGTGTCCTCAAAGTGGGGGGGGGAGTCTGAAAGATACGTTACTGAGCCACACGTACATACACATGCACAAGTCCTGCATCTAATGAAGTAGTCCCATTCCTAGGCATTTCACGTGGGAGAGTAGCAAGGCTGCTGCTAATGTCCTTTGCAAAAACAAGCATGCTTTTTTGATCCGTTGCATAGTTAAGACTACATCTGAAAAGAAGTCATAGCAGCACACTACATACATGCATTAACATTGAAACATCAAGACACTACACGCACAGCACCATGATTTATTTCAGACTCACGGTGACACAGCATGAGACTTGCTATACCCGTCAACAAAACATGTGAGTATAGTTTGCACAGACGCAATAGATAGTGCTGCAGTGTGCTGGCTCAGGTAACCATGGATGTATGGCCGGATGCTGAAGAGGCAAGCACATTGTGTACTTGCTATTGAGTTTGTGACCTAATAGTACATACGTAAGTAGACACAATACAGTAGTGCACATGGTACCACTCAGTGTTCCAGAGGTCCAGCACTAAAAAGATTTCCATTGCCCATCAATCCATGCACACATACATGTAGAAAGAGAGCAGGCTTGACACATCAAGTTTCCTTATTGCATTCATGTGCTGGAGAATACCAGGTGTGTATACACAGCTGAGAATGAGGCTAGCACTGTAGCTGCTAGGTGGTAAATATTTACAACCACTCAGTAGAAAAGTAATTTGATCTGTCTGTTTTAAGCTGAATAGGGAATCCTTGGTGTAGCCAGAAAGTGTGGGCAGAAGCCTCACATCACTGCTTCCCACAAAGACAACAGACAGGAACAGCTACTGCATAGGCCATCCTTGAGGGCTACTAAAACGGGAAGGAACCCTATGAGACTGCAAATGTCATTTTCGGAGTATTGACGTCAATGGTGTTCATTTGTCATAAATTCTTTGATTGTTCTTACAGTGTTGGTTTGCATATCGGCTATACTCCAGAGAAGGATTATATTTCTCAAGAGCTCCTATCGTGCGTATAATTGGATATTTCTCAAGAGCTCCTATCGTGTGTATAACTGGCCGATGATGCGCAAGAAGAGTGCAGCTGAAGTAAATTGAGTCAAGCTTTTCAAAGGGGGTTAATTGCGTATATATGCCTCCCGATCTCTGGAGTCGTCAGTAGCCAGAGATTTCTCCCCACAGTAGCAGCCCATACTGTGGAAGGCACTACTACATACCCATATTTGAGTGACTGTAAACATATATCTTAAGCTACCTCCAGTTCAGACCCTGCTTTCGGATCCATTATGGCAGTTGTAGATTCTCACCTCTTATTAGGAACATAGTCTAAAGCCGTAATTTGTTGTAATGGCTAAATCCACACAGTTACTATCTCTTTTCCGTATGTTGAGGATGCTCTTTGTATTAGCTGAGCTATTGAGCACAATAGAAGTACATGCATCTGTTTCAATAGAGCCGTTTAATGATAGGGTTTCACTTTCTCATCACTCGCGCACATTTCCGACTATCTATAATTGGAGGTGGAGAGCCTCAGGCATGCCGGGCAACTATGATGGTGTAAATGTCATTATCGACTTGTGCAAGCCCAACAGATGAAGGTTTTTGCAAAGACAACTTCGATAGTTTTGAAGCAAGATTGAGGGGAAGGGATCAAGACAGGTCAGCGGAATCTGCAACACTCAGCTACCTCAAAAGGAAGGAAGATAGATTCTGTGCAGATCAGCAGCCACCTTATTCAATCACTTATTACTGAGACAGGACACAATTTTGTTTACACTTAAGTTGCTAATAGGAAGTTAGAACAGCTGAAAGACAAACCCCGCAGAAATGAAATGTCTCAGATTGGTAGACAGTGGCGCATATTGCAATAATGTAATGTGCTGCTACAAAGGTGGCGTTGAACCCATACTTCCCCACTGTCTCACCTCTGACTCTCCTCAAATTATGATCAAATTTCATATTGGCATACAATATGCGAAAGAATAATTGGCTACTAGTAGACTCAAATACCCTACGTTTTCAGATCAGAGCCTGAGAATAAAGACTAAGCAAATGTGTGCATGTGTATGTATAGATTCGGTCTGCATCCACATAGCAATGAGAATACGTACGTATCTCACCAGTTCGTGGCTCCCTTGCACCCCTATTTTACAGCACAGACCAATAGCTACAGCATCACACTGACAAAAACATAGCCTATGCTGCAATACATTCCCACAACTCATTATTAGCCAGCCCTTCAACACAGCGGTGAGCAGTTATAGACTTGCGATACAAACGAACGGCAGTCACTACAAAGGGATTTCAAGACACTACACATTCTCCACTAACGGAACTCAGTGAATAAGCACCACAAATATTGCAGGTGTACTTCCGTTGCTCAGCCATGACTGGACCTCACCACTGGCAGCTGAGAGGATCTTTGGGGGCTTGGAGTGAGTAAAGGACAGGCAGATTCACGGCCCATTTGAGCTCAATAAACAGTGTGTGAAATCTTCCTAGCCCTGGAGCCATCAGGGGCTTGCTGGTGGAGCCTGGGTCATCTGATCTTCATAGAGGCTCTCTTATTCATATTACGTAATTAAACATGCGAAGCCTATTCAGACTACAGCCTTACTCTGATATCAGTACGTGTGGGGTCCAAGGCCTAGCCTCCAACCCAGGCCACTCCTTGCATCAGCCAAGCACACGTTTAGCTGGTACTTAGATTGCTTTATGTTCCCACGGCTGTTTGTTTGTTTGTCTGCCCATCCACACTTCTCACGTCTGCCACGTTATGTCATTACGTCCCTATGCCACTATAGCCACGAGTGTAGTGATTCAAGCTACCGGATGTAAGCAGGCCCAGTAGGCCAAGGTAAGTCAAACTAGCTTAGTTTTGTCTTGCCATAGATGGTGAAAAAGTGGTAGGTATTGATGATACTTCTGGTAAGCTCTTGGACCTAACTGGAAGTGAACTACAAAATTGCCGAGTCAGCACTTTTCGCTGGCAGCCGTGTGAGATGAGACAACCTGATCCATCCCACATTAGCATTTAGCTGGGGCTGACATTCAGTTATATGATTTATGTGAAGATTTATATCAAAATACCCAGCTGGTTTTTAGATATGAAATATCAACCTTGTTGTTGCATAGCCATGAAAGCAAAACACTGATACTAGGACTATTATTGCCATAGCTACTAAAACACCTGCATGGCACTTTTCATGGGGAAGATCAGATTCACACTTGCACACTCAGCACTTCCATACCAGTGCAGGCACATTATGAGATTTGAGGGAGTGCCAGCTTTTTCTGTCATCATGATGTAATCATGTCTAATCACGTAGACTGAGCTACCATTAAGGTACAAGGACAACAGCTGTACAGCTGAGACTACTTATTATGTTATCTTGATACAATTACTTTTAATTGGCATCATATTGCATTACCTATTCGTTGGCAGGGAGCAGCCCAAGGCTACATGACTGGACCTCATGAGGAATACACACTTCTAGGGAGTTGCTTGCTCAGCAGTCACCCTCCGAAATAAATTTTAACTATCTCTTGTGTCCTAGCGTACTCCAAGATTCAAACCCAGAGAGGACCATGGTCGCCATGAAGGGTATGGACCCAGCTGCTAAGATATAACATAAAGGCTTCTAGCGGCAGTACATGCCTTCTTTAACATACCAGTAGAACTGGCCACACTTTATTTAAACTGACCAATCTTAATAACCCTTAGGGGACAGACCCGTTGGTCCAACTGGCCACACTTTATTTAAACTGACCAGTCTTAATAACCCTTAGGGGACAGGCCCGTTGGTCCAACTGGCCACACTTTATTTAAACTCACCAGTCTTAATAACCCTTAGGGGACGGGCCAGTTAGTCCAACTGGTCAGTTTAAGACACATCTGTGACAATAGTCCTTCGTGTGTTAGCATAGCAGTAGAACTGGCCATACTTGATTTAAACTGACCAGTCTTAATAAATAATACATGTGACTTGTTCAAAAAAATCTCAAATTAATTAACCACAAAATTATTACAAAGTTGCTCACCATGCAGGAGAATTGTTGCCAGTGAGTAACACCAGTTTTGTAACTAGAGCATGTAAGATGCAGGGCAGCTACCACAAAAGCCAAGCCTGATCACAGTGCCATAAGCTTTCAGTTTACCTGAACCCCTCACACATGCATGTATTTTTACTGTACCCTCTTAAGTTATTAAAAACTCTGCTGCACTGTAGCACTACAAATGAAAAAGAGGGGAAGAAAAATAGTAGTCACACCATTCAGGAGAAATAGAAAATCATGGCCCAGGTTTGCATACCAGTTTATTGTACAAGATCAAAATTGAAAATCAGATTATTGACAGCAAGCAACTAGTTTATAGAGCCATGCAACGACTGTGAAATGAAACCGGCAACAGTTTATGTGTTCTTACTTCCCAAAATTACTAGTAGAGTAAACAGTGTAGCGGGGATGCACCACAAACTGCCTCCGCACACAATACCACCGCATGATGCAAGGCGCTGGCTACAGTAAACATGAGCTTTCAGAATTCTCGCATTTTTGATCCTTGCAGTGTGAGGTACATGATATATACACGTAGCTCATATGATCTAAATGTGTACATTAACTAGCAAACTTGTATTTAGCCTTGTCTCCAGTCTCCACTCTGAGCTTTATTCACGTATACTACTACTACGTACATGCTCCCAATGTACTACGTACATGCTCCCAATGTACTACGTACATGCTCCCAATGTACTACGTACATGCTCCCAATGTACTACGTACATGCGAAAACAGCTGATAGTGGAGACTGGGAACAAACAAAGCTAGTAACTATTAGCATTCGATCAAAGCAAGGTTCCACACACTCAGGGCACATAGACAGCACTTACCTGTGGCTATACCTAGCTGCATGTAGCCTCGTTCCCAGGCTCCATAGCCCAGCGTTTTATGCACTTTGGAAAAACACGGGCCCGTGTTTTTTGCAAAGTGTAAAATATACTGGGCAGTGGAGCCTGGGAACGAGGCTAGCTGCATGCATATGGGTATACACTCATCTTACAGCTGTTGTGGGTGAGCCTCTGACCTCATAATAAGGTAATGAAGTACATGAACTAGTAACTATGGTAAGGTCTCTGAGAGAATTAGTCAGACCCGTAGTGAGTTCCAGTTTCCAGTTGCAGTTTCCTGTTGTTTGAAACAGGCATAGCCTAGGGCTATGGGAACAGTATGCTGCATAAAGCACACACTAATCACTACAGATATGCAATGCCCCTTTAAACCATTCAGTGTAATGAACTTAATCACCCTAAACAAAAGTACTAATTGGGTAGAGAGAACAGGTGCCAACTGTTGTGACTAAGATCAAACTAAAATGGTTACGTAATTTAGATCACAAACGAGAAGGGGCAATCCATTGCATACAACAGCTGCCAGTGTACACTCACGTAAACTGTACGATGCACGGTCACCGTCTGATAGGCAATAATATATAATTGTCTCTGGCCAATACTGTACAGTGTATAGTGGACTGAACGTGGCACAACGCTAAGCTGGGATTCATTTATAAAATTGTCAAGGGGGGCAAAGTGGAATTTTGATGCCTCGGGGGGTGACGTACAATGAGGCGTACAATGCTAAGGGGTCTGGGGGCCCTGGAAAAGTGTCGTATTCTCTATAAATATTTAACAAAAATGGCATGTAGCAGCAAGCAATCACCTGGGAGCGCTTGAGAGTCACTGCTGAACAGTTCAATTATTTGAGTACACTACAGTGTGAGCGCATGGAGAATGCCACTTCTTCGTGTGGTCCAACTTAAAGTTTGTCATAAATTGACTGAACATCCGTTGGTTCTCCACAGTCTAAGGCTCTAACCGCATGTTAATACAGTGTGCACATACTCTCTCCTGCGCGCACAGACAGAGAGTCTGCACTGTTCTTCGTTCTGTTACACAGTAAATTCTTTAATTAATTAATTAATTAATTAATTAATTAAAGTGGTCAGTCTTATTTACAACTGTAAGTGGTAGGCAATGCTACACGTAGCTTCTCTAAAAGCCCAAAACAGCACACACTCAGGGCAGCTACAGCTTTAAGACAATATACAGGGACTTGAAACTTACTAGCTAACCTACGACAAGTCATCTCTTACAGGATAACAGAAGTGTTTACAGATTCTAGCTACATGTACATACAAAATTAATAGTTACAGGCCTCAATAGGCAGCATATACCCACAGGGGCGGGGCTCATTAGGCAGCATACCCACAGGGGCGGGGCTCATTAGGCAGCATGCACCATTCTCAGGGGTGGGGCTGAGCTCATTAACCTCTCAAAAAAAAAAAAGTTAGAAATTACTACACCTTAGAAAAGGAGCTACTCATGCTGATCCAACTTGCATTGCACAGACAGTTAATAAGGAGTATTGCACATGACACTGCACTCTTTAGCTCTGCCTCTCCCGTTACAAAAGTAGAGAAAGGGAGGTTCTAACTGGTAGCAAAAGTTCATGATGTGGAGTAAGGGGGAGAGTGTAGACTATAATGTAATAGTACACAGGTCATTGTAATTTGGCAATGAACTGCACTTGTGGTGTGTTGCGTGGCTTACATGTGAAGCCTTCACATGTGCACATGTACAGCAGTTCGCAGAATCTTTGTGTCAGACACGATTCCACAAACAGAAGTGAAGCTTTGCAGTGTAAACACACAAAGACATGTTGTGATGAACAATTAGTTAAGCTAATGCCTAGCATCCTTTTTGTCTGGTTAGCTAGGCCCCACGTTGAGCTCACCCATTACATTTATTTGGCCAGAAGGGTCCCTCCAGTCGTAGAGGAACAGAACAAGACTCTAATTGTTCGTTTCTCTGGCTTAGAATGGAAGTGTAATTACTGAAGTGACTGCAAAGTCTAGATAGTGAACAATGTAAGCAAGCTTGCTAGGGAGCCAGCTAAAAATTTAGGCTAATCCGCTGCTCGCACCTAAAACTTTGATAGGCCCGCCGTTGATTCTCACCCGCTATTCTCAATTACTTTTAGCCAATCTACTTTTAGCCAGAAACAGTGCTTCCACTTTTAGAGAAGCTTGAATAAGAACTGCAACCACTGGCTCTTCACTGGTTCGGAGATTTCAAGGCCAAAACATTTCGCGGGAAGAATTTTCGCAGTTCACGATAGCCTTGCAAATTTAGCAAAAATCAGAACCCTGCGAAAATAACCAGCTGTACAGTATACCTTTACTTGGCATCAGGAATCTTAGTAGCTAGTTACAGGCTTACTACATTAGACCCCATTGTTAGTCACCTGGCTGATTTGCCTTCCACCCACAAAAGTCCCAATTGTAGTACATTGATGGGGTGTTGGCCAAAGGTGCCAAGCAGCGGCAATCTGAGGAGAGTGCCCACATTTAGGTACGGATTCATTACTCACATAGGAGATGGTTATGTACCACGCTTCGACTTACTGCAAAGTGTGAACTAGATACATGTAATACCTCTAAACCATTACTTTGCAAATATGTAGCACTGCCACAGCCCTATGCAGTAGTGTGACACTCTCCCCCTTACTCCAGTATTATACTGGTAGACAGGAGTAAAACTATCTGTCAAAATGTCAGGCGTACTGGAGCTCCTGGGTGAGGGCAAGCACTAGCCTACGTGTACGTGTAGAGCTCACAAATCCCTCAATGAAATTAGACTGGTATATACATGTATGAGTAATAAAAAAAAGTGAATGTCAACCACAAAACGTGCAAGTCAATTCAGACATTCCCTGAAATAGCATACACGCTAGACTGATACTTGATGCACCATAACTTCCCACTTTAACCTTACAACCAAAGGTAGCCTCATTCACAGGCTCTAACCCAGCTTTTTTCACACAGTATAAAAATGCCATGTTTTTAGTACTGTTCACACAGCCTACAATATTTACTTGAATAATTTGTGATTCTAATTAATCATGAAACTGATACTTTCACTCACTGAAATAAAATAATTCGCGATGTGTGCTGAGAATTAATGTTCTTTGTTCTAGTTGCTCGCTAAATGAGCTTTGACTGTGAACGCACATGTACATTGAGATAAGCTAACTTGGAGTCGCTGTCTCTATGGAAAGAATTCGTATTGTAGAGGCTTCTATGTATAAAAGCGTACCCGAACTTCAGCAGTGGGTGAGGAGTGGACAGCTGAGAGAGAGCAGGTTAATGCTAAAGACCGCGTGGAGTAACAACTAACCCATCAATTAACCATGCATAGCAATGCTGCTGGGGAAACTACAGAATAACGACTAGTCTTTAAAGATTGTTGGCAACATAATTTGAAGGATCAGTCATGGCTGCTATGGGAGAGTAAAGAGACAGATTGTGCTAATTGAAACTCACACTCGCATCGCTTGATCGTGTTGTCAGTTTCTAGCACTTATATCTACCAACCTGGGAGCTATGCAAAGCCTTTCTTGGTAAAACTAAGTAGTAGACTTGTGCACGTCTCTGAATTTCTGTAGCATTAGCCATCACTTTTCTACGAGATTAACACACGCAGCAAAGGTTAACCAGGAACAATAATTCATAATTCCAATAATTCACAACTCTATTTTTCCCCACCCGAAATAAAATAATTCGTTAATATTTTTTGGTTAATGACAGTAAGGAGTGGAGCCTGGGAACAAAGCTACTCTAATTGTTCAATGTGCAGAATGTGCTGTGCATGCGGAACCTACCTCCTCAGATGGTGACTGGCTGCCCCTCCTGTCACCGACCGGGGAAAGGAGGTGCTTATCCCTCTGAGAACTGCTGATGAGAGTCTTTGAGGGGTCGTACGGCTCGCTGGTAGTATTTCGCTGCTGCTTCAAGCTGGCCCTCGAGCACTTGTCGAGGCTGGTCTGAAGCGGGCATTCATCGTCACTGCTGCTGTCCCCACTGAGGTCGTCGGTTACACCGTTGACGGGGTGAAAGGAGGATCCCTTCACGGTGGCGTTGGTGACGCGAAGGAGAGGGTGGTTGAGTTTTGGCTTCTCAGTACGACCGAGGAAGGCGGTCTTGTCTAGAGCACACTCGATGTGCGACAGTCTCATATCGGCAGGTGCAGATAGGTTACCGGAATTGAGCAGCTCTTGGGACGCTGTCACCTTGGCCAAGTGCCCTGTTGAGGACGAGAAGCCTCCTGAGTCGCCCATCGAGGTGATCATGTCGTATATCTCTCGGGACAACGTCCTGTCGAGGTTCGTCTTCCTGTTGGGGTTCGTCTTCCTGTTGATAGCCACAGGGGCCGTGTCATCGTACGTATCGTCCCCTTCCTGGGTGATGTCACTCTCGGGAGAGACGCTGACGACTCTTCCCGTCTGCAGATCAAGCTTCTTGGTAGTCACCTGGAGATACGATGAGCCTCCTGAGAGTCGCCCTAACGGATCGGTGTCCGCCCTTGGACGGTTCAAATCTGACCCGGATGAATCAGATCTTGGTTTAGTGTTGCCATCTGAGCTAGTTTCCAAAACATCGTCTTCTGACCCCTCCTTGCTTCCATTTTCTGCAATAGCATCAGTCCTCCCATCCATCTGAGAGTCCACCATATCACCACTATTCGCAGAACTGCTGTTTCTCTTCTTAATTGCAGTCCTCTTTTTCGATCTCCTGCTGGCAATCCGCGATTTTTGCTCGGCAAGTGCTTGACCTTTCTCCTTTTCCGTCTCGCTCACTTTCTCCTCATCCTTCTTTCGCCTGCCGAGACGTGGAGAAAACTTCCACTTTCCTTTGCTCTGCTTCGCAGCCAACAGCTCACCCTTGCTTCCCTTATCCTTCCTCTTGGTACTGGGGCTACCCTTCGTAGGGCTGCCCTGCTCTTGATTCTTCCGACCCACTTTTGGGCTCTCAGTACTGGACACCTCAACTTCGTCGTACAACTCTTCGCCGAGCTCATACGCTTTCTCTTGCCCCGTTTCGCTCTGGATTGCCGGGCTTTGATGAAAGTCTGCTGGTCTGGGTGGGAGTGCAGGGGGGGTGTTACTGACAGCCATGATACCATAGTTTTCACCCGGTATGGTGGCATATAGGTCTTCGGTTATGTACTCTACTTCTGCACTCTCGATTGGGACAGTACAGTTTTGGGGAGTGGGTTTTGACTTACCCTGAGGAGACACTTCGACATCATCGTAAAACGCATCTCCGTTTTCCAATTCAGTGCTGGTTGAAGCTGCAACTCCGTTTGTTGTCTTCTTCTGTGAGAATGGGACCATTACATCATCATAAATATCGTCTTCTTCCCTGTTGAAATCCGCGATGGAAGGCACAGACTTGGATTGTGGCCCACCTCTGAGCTTCCTGTTTGAGACTGGCGAGCTCTTGGGTGAGTGTTTCGGTGAACTCTTTGGAGAGTGTTTTGGCGAGCTTTTGGACAAGCGTTTGGCCATATGGTTTGGAGAAACGAGGGGGGAAGCTCTTGGCGACGCCCTAGGAGATGTCTGCTTGTTATTCTCTTTCTTCTTACTCTCAATGTCTGCCCACAGCTTTATCCTATCCTGGATACTTACTGCTTCTTTGGACACAGACCACGTTCTCAGGGGATTACTATCTCTTTGTGGCGATTTGGTGGGTGATTTGGGATGATCTCTCCCTGTCTTGTCGTCTAGAAGGGGGACACTGGCTATTCGCTCCCTACCACCCTGAGACTTGAGAGCTGCAACTCTGCTAGTAGCCACAGAGGCCTGATTCTGAGAATTAATTCGATCGTTCTGAAGAAAGGGGCTGGATTCGATCCTGCTTCTTCCGCTGGGACTCGGACTTCGCTCAAGAGTGTTGGAGGTGGTGGGCCGCAGTTTGGTCTTGGTAGAGGCCTGACGACTGGGACTCTGCTGCGAGGAGGATACTGGACCCGCCGACGTTCTCGGACTGGTGGTCCTCTTCCACGAGGGTCCCCTGTTAGGTGAGCCCAGAACTCCAATGGGTTTGATTATAGGCTCCTTGTCTTTCGTGGTAGCACCACCGGCAACTTGGAACTTCTTGCCCGACCTGAAATGCTGGAGTGTCTTCTGCACCCGGGTGTCGATGGGGACTACATCATCCGGATCGAGGCTGATGAACTTTCCAGTGAGGTGTGGTCCGTTGCATACATTCTGTTTTGGGGACAAACGACTGTGTTCATTCCGGCCGAGGCTCTGAGTCAACCGTGGTTTCCGCAGATCCATCTCGCATCCACTACCTCCGCTGTCTTGTTCGTCGACGTCCGACAGGACGTCCGGTGATAGAATCCCCTTGATTTCCTCCCTCTTCAACTCCATCCCAAAGCTCCCCGATTGATGAGCGGGAGGCGTGGTGCTTCGTCTCCCGTGCGAGCTACTGATGCTAGACGCTGAGGGGGATGTCGGAGTAATCGATCCGACACTTGAAGTCCGCATAATCTTGATGCTCGATCTTTTACAGTAGTCATTTAGACCGGACGATTCTAGATGGTCTCCCACACTCTCTGATCTGCAGTTGAAGGCAGAGATCATGTTGGCAACTCGCGATGCCTTCCCCACGGCACTCTCCGACACCCTGTTGGGTTGCCGCCCAACAAACTTGCCAAGTTGGGATGGTCGGGAAGAACTGGATTCCGGGTGGACTTTATCCGACGACCGCTTGGTCCATTGACTTGACGGGGTAGACATACTGTTTCTTGCAGTGATACTGTTTCTTCGTGTGTGTGATATTTGTACAGGTATTCTCCTGCAGGAACAAAAAAGTATGTGTAACTGCTGTAAAGTGTATATTATACAACAATGCATACAAGAATGGAATATATTATAATACATGTACACACCGTACATATGCAAATTCATCTATATGGATCAGAGGGTAGACACTTCAAAAAAATCAGAGGGATTGAACCTTGCCAGGATCGTCTGAACCTACATGTAGCCAATTTCAACTGCACATGCACCTATATAATGGATGAAGACTTGACTCAACCAATTTAGTAGGTGTTCCAAATTACCCTGTTCCGAAATTTTCCTTACTGTAACATGTACTGTAACATGTACATGCATGTTTGCATGCAAATATGTGCATAGCACTACAAGTATAGGTTATAGTACGAGGTGTAGGTCTCTACGCTATTTACACGACCGAGGGCCGAAGGCCCGAGGTTGTGTAATAGCGTAGAGACCGAACCGAGTGCTATAACCGACTTGTATCATGGCCTATGGGCGCTTTTTTGTATGTGACCAATCAACTCCGTGCTGCATTGGATACGCTTAGTAATCACCTAGCGCATAAAAATTGCTTGCCTTAGCAACTCGTTTCATTTTGAATGAACGAAGCATGGAAGACGAACTCGATTCTATACTCTCTCAGCTCGACTGCCAACAGCTGCTATCGCTGGATGCGAACTTCGACCCTCGGCCTATCGACCCCACCTATTCGCGTGCACTTGAGCCACACCTCCCTTCGTCAGGCACAATTCAGCCCCGCCTCGTAACCGAAGGCGAGAACTCGCTCCCTCGTTTTGACTTCAAGTCTGACGAAGAAGTGCGGCAAGTACAGAAAAGTGCTGTTCCAAAGAATACTGAAAGGAATACCACATGGGCAGTCAACATCTGGAAGGCTTGGAGTGCTCAGCGCAGGCAAGCCTATGCTTCCTATTCGGATTGGCCAGTGCATCCCATCATAGCCACACCTTCCCAGTTGGACTATTGGCTCAGTAAATTTACCGTTGAGACAAGGAAGAGCAATGGAAAGCCATACCCACCTAACACCTTGTATGCCATCTGCTGTGGGTTGATGCGCTATGTACGAGAACAACGTCCAACCATCAACTTCTTTGCCGACCCAGAGTTTGCAAGCTTTAGAAAAACTCTTGATGGAGAGATGAAGCGTCTGCGCTCTCTTGGTCTAGGTGTCAAAAAGAAACAAGCAGAACCGATCACAGTTGATGATGAAACTCTACTATGGGACAAGGGACAACTTGGTGACCATAGTCCACAGACTCTGCTAGACACCATGATCTACCTTATCGGCATTCACTTTGCCTTGAGAAGTGGTCAAGAACATAGAGACCTACAAACCACACAGTTTGAAGTAGTTAATCCTACTGACGCCGAGCCTAACCTCATCTACACTGAGAATGTTTCAAAAAACAATCCAGGAGGACTTTCGCATCGAAAAATTACTCCAAAACGAGTTGTCCACCATTCAAACAGTGCCAATCCGAACAGGTGCTTGGTAAAATTGTTTGAGAAATACATGAGCCATCGCCCATTGGGAAAAATCACCACTGCTTTCTATCTAAAGGCTTTGAAGAAACCACAAGGAAATGTCTGGTACACTCAGACACCTGTTGGACACAACACATTGGCCAAGACTGTTCAGCGACTCTGCACAGCTGCAGGCATTCCTGGTTATAAGACCAACCACTCCTTGCGTGTTACAGCTGCTACGAGGCTATTCAACAGTGGAGTAGATGAACAACTCATTATGTCAAGGACTGGCCACCGAAGTATCGAAGGAGTACGCACATACAAACGTGTCAGTGAAGAACAAGCAAAGGCTGTCTCAGAAGTCCTCAATACTGCAACCAATGGGCAAAGTATCTATACTCATGAGATACACAACTTAACATCAAAGAAGATAAAATTGGATGAGTCATCCAATGATTCTTCTGTAACTGCATTCATTGCTGCATCGTCATCTTCATCATCTTCATCTGTTATCACTCCGTCAACTTCTTCATCTGTACCACCGACCTTTAATTTTACTGGTTGTTCATCTGTGACAATTAACTTTTGCACCAAGAACTAAACATGCGTGTATTTATGTGCAAGTTATCATACACTTTAATTTTGCCCATGCAGGCATGCTTATATATCATGATACCAGGATTGTACTGCTTCTGTCACTATGACTATATTACTGCTGTTTGAATTAAAACCTGGATATATAAATAGCTGCCTAATAGATCAAGGGCTATAAATGTGCCTCAAGATGTATAATAATGCCCTCAGAGATAGGTTAATAAGAACCCAGACAGGTCAATAAGAGGTTTTTTTGAACCTCCCATGCTGCAACATGATTGGTTTATTCAAACAACCATGGTTCAATACATGTATGTACATGTATATATAGTGGAATCTCCGAATAATGGACACATTGAGATATTTCAGTTGTCCCTTGTAGAGAAAGTTGTCCACATCTCAGAAGTCAATTTACACACAAAATGTCCAATTGGAGCATTTCAGTCTGTCCATTATCAGAGGTTGTCCTTATCTCGTTATCAGAGGTTCTACTGTATATGCGTACATGTACATACATACATGTATGAGAGTGCATGTATGTACGTACATGTACAATGTGTGATGCATATGAGCTCATGTGATCAGCATAGGCTAATACTCAACTACTTTGTTCGCTATATATACCCCCCTGAACCCCTGATTATCTATCTGTAGACCCCCCACATTAACATGAAAACATGCACGTGATGGTGAATGCATGCACATATACACATGTACACATCCACCATTGGAATAGCATCTAGCAGTAATGATCATGAGTATTACACGTACATGTATGTAAGGAGTAAACATCCACCTACATGTACATTGTGCATGTAGATATATGCACACACATGTCCATGTGAGTCATATCTGCCCACACATCACATGGACAGAGGTAAACACATGCATTACCTAGTGCTTCCTGGACAAACAAACAGCTGCACTGATAGGAATGTCACCAATGCAACAGCTAGAAAATTCAGTTCTGCTTTTAGGGAGCTTCTCCAATGCAATAACTTCCACTTGTATACAACTTATTGTAAACACCTCTACCATTCTGTAAACATAGACAGGAGCTGGATGAGCGCTGAAGGCGTCGGCGCTCATCAGCTCCTGACATCGATCAACGCATTCGTGAGAGCTACATTTCCCCGGAATTACTAGCTACATATATACATAAAGGTTTCCCCATTTCTCTGCTCAGAGGCTCCAATGGGTAAGGGCGACTGACTACATGTAGTGTTCAGAAGGTCCAGACTGGGCCTCAATTTTTATCAGCGAGTGCATTTGAAGTACACGGCTGGCTCCTAAGATTAATTTTACTGCACTTGTCTGTCTGTCTGTCTGTTTGTTTGTTTGTTTGTTTGTGTGTCTGCACATACAGTGTATCATGTGTGCCAAGTTACGTCCATGTGTTACTACGCCACTATAGCCATGAATACAGTAGACGTTTGCAGGTCCAATAGACCAAGGTACGTCAAACTAGCTTAGTTTTGTGTTGCCTAGACAGTGAAAAAGTGGTAAGTAGCGATGATGTTCCTGTCTTGCCAAGTTTCTGCCTCTAACTGGAAGCACGCTATGAATTCGCCGATTCATTGCTTTCGCTGGAAGCTGTGCAAGATGAGACAAGCTGATCTGTTTCACGGCTGCAGTTAGGCCTGTTGCTGAGTACATTCTTCAATTACATGAACAATGTAAAGATACCCGACTGGTTTTCAGATATGGAATTACCAACTTTGTTTCTCAATACTATATAGATGCTAATCAACTAATGGGCTAGCTGCTACAATGTACTTGAAACGCTCCTTAAGTACACAATATACAATTACATGTACATAATACTATACTGACATAACTATGTACTGACACAGAACTTGAGTTTAATGTGAAGGGGGCTCCCCACATTAAGATGTGGGTTCCCTACATGGTGCATTGGGAGTTTCCTGGAATTCTCTCAGCGCCCCCCCTCCCCCCGCCCCCCTTTATATGGCTGTAGCTTCTCTTCTACCAGCACTGTGTCCTCCCTAGCCTCAGCTCTAAGCTGGCTTGGCAAACAGGGTAACCCCCACCCCAACTCTAACTTTTGAGCCACAAATACTAGCCTCAAACCCAGGTCTTCCTGTGCAGATTTTATCTCACAGCCACAACTAGGCCAGATAAAAGGCTAAATAAATTATGTGTACATATCACAAAGTCAAGTTATTTTGGTGGGCGTCACTGTGTACCAGTATTGACAGCCAGCAGAAACACTGATTGTGTGCAGCCCGCTAGCATGCTAGCATACCGTACAGCCAAAAAATTTGGTGGAGAATTAAATTTGGTGGTTTGGCGATTGGCAATAGAATTGACAATTAATTTTCCGTCAATATTTAGTGACCTTTCACCCCTCAGTACACGTGCCTCCGACGGAAGGGTTACAAATGGCTCTAAAACAGCTGGCAGAGAGAAAACAAATTTACAAGAAGGCTCTGGAAGTCAAGCTTCAGCTAGGGTAAACGACAGCGGTCCAATAGCAGGGCAGTGGTCTTCAGTCCTGTTTCTGTTTCGTAGCTCAAGAAATTGTCCATATATGGCTAAACTTGGTTCACTGAACGCTGGGGATCTACCCAACAATCAGACAGAGTCTCTAGAGGGGAAGGAAATGAGAGTACCAGGAAGCGAAACTGAAAGAATAACGAATTTAGGACTCTTAATGCAGACAGAAAGGCACAACTCCTGTTTGCACAGTCTACACACTACCAGCAACCACTAGCCTCGTTCCCAGGCTCTCCACGAGGCTACATCGGCACTACTACACTACTCTGGGTACTAAAATCGGTTAGTTAGGTAGTGAAAATAGATGTACATACATGCATGCAGTTGTATGTTCACCTCTGACCTTATTAGGTCCAGCTGTGCAAGATTAGAGCATGTTTACAGGACGGCTGCTGCAGTTCTCTGCTGGGATCTATCACTCAAAACACACACATATCACGGAAAATTAATCCATTACAAGCCGTGAGCTACACCACTCCATCTCCCACTACCGAGCCTCCCACTAATCACACAGCAGTCAACCAATTAACACACACAACTATAGAAGCAGGAGCCAATTGACCAATTAGCCTGAACCGAAGTGGCTACATGTACGTACAGTCACAAGAGTTCAAGAACCCTTTCATCACTCTAGTACAGCTTCAACAAACATATTTGACAAGCTGCCAGAGCTTTTTGTCAAGCAATGACGTACAAGGTGATTTATTTCGTACGTGTGTGTGTGTGTGTGTACTTGTCATGCAACAAATAAGTTGACAGTCATGACATTTAAAATCACATACCTCATATCCAACAAACATAGTGAGAGGCTTAGCAAGAGAGAAAACAAGCAGCGAGAGATTATATAGCTCTACATTGCTCACACTAAGCAAGTTTGATTCCAAACTGCCCCGGTATCTATGAAATAATTCTATACTCCATGCAATCTCAGTTGCTAACATGACTGTGCAGCTCGCTCACGCTCATCCCACAATGCCTGCATTCACCTATTAATTAGGAGTGTCTTTGAAGGATGTGATTAGCACACACCTGTACGTGTAAACAAAGGGACAAGGGAAACGTAAAGCTATCTTAGTACCAGTCGGGCATTTTTCACATAAGTCTATCATTCAGCTGAAGGCCGTGCTCATCAACAGGTCAGCCCAACTAAAACTAAACACAGCTGTAGAATAGATCAGCTTGGTCATCTAGTTGAGAAACCACTGACTTAATTTTTGCAGTGCGCTTCTACATGTAGCTAGCTGATAAAATAGAATTATTGTCACTACCTACCACTTCTTTGCCGTCTAGGCAACACAAAATTAAGACAACTTGGCTATAACTTCCAGTAGCCTGTACCAGGCTTATATTAGCACACATTATAAGTGTGGACGAACAAACAAATAGACAGACAGACAGACGCAGAAAACGTAAGGCATGTGATCTTAGTACCGGCTGGGCGTGCGTTTCATATGTGTCCAGCTAGTAATCAGCTTACTTCTCACACCATCTTCTGCAATTAACGTGACTACTTAACTGCTCAGCAACAGCCATCACCAGCTAATCGAATCACAACAAACCATCTTGTTTGCCCAGGAAACAATCAGATGGTGCCATTGAGTATAATTGGAACAAAGGATTTTATCTGCAATTACTCAAGTTAGGGCTATACCTGCAAGAATGCATTGATGGAAGGCCACGTACACTCACTAGCAACTTTCCAGTCCACGTGTGTCCACTCGCGAGTGACTGGAAAGCCACACATGTGTGGTATTAGCAAACTCGCGTGTGAGTGCATATGTACATGTGAGTTGCACGAGTGCGATGCGAGATCAAGCACTTATGCACTGCCAAAATTAATGCTAATCACTCTCACTCATTCAGCCTGGCTCTTTTTTCTTCGCTTCAGTTAGTTACTATTCTTGCAACTAGTAAATCACACGTTGTTGCAAAGTGCAAGAGTAATTGTAATTCGCGAGTGTGTGTGCGAGTACTGATGTGTGACATTTGAAATCATTCCTACAACCACTCCTACTATCCCCAATAAATCCCAGTTACTGCTGGATGCCTAACCTTGAGAATCAGGAATGCACGCGACTCGCAATGGCTGTTAAGCGGTACTGTAGAAAAAATTTGGAGAATGGAAGCACAAGCAGGAAAAGTCACCCCCAATTATAGTGTAATTTTATCCTACGCCCAAATATTTCCTACACGTACATTAATTTAATTTTCTGGCTGGGTAGATGCTGACAAGAAAATTCATGCACCAATGTTCTGTTGTGCACACACGCACACACATTTACACTACCCACGGGTTCTCTGCTGACCTTCTCAGGTGCTGTAACTCACTTACTGCCAGTCAGCTGCCTACTCATTTTGGACCCCAGCCCAGCTACATGGCTGGCGTCTGCCTTCACACTATATACTCAAGAGCAGCAGTGACCTCTCCCGGCAGCCGTAACTCACTTACCGTTGGTCAGCTGCCCACTCATTTGGACCCCAGCCCGGTTACCCTACCCCAGGGCTCCTGCACACCACAGATAGCTCCCAAGGCAAATAATGCACCTGTAAATAAACAGAGCTAACTAGCCAAGATGGCGCTATATGTACACCAACACGCAGTTTATTGCTATGGCAATGGTACATGCACATTCAGTAAGATAAGGGCTATCCAAAAGCCCACATCTCCTGTACAAATGCCTTTTCATTCATAGTAATTTGATTATCTGAGAACTATATATAGTGTTTACCATAGAGGATTTGCTGAGCTAAGCATATAGCAGGAAATGAAGCTTCCCAGTTTTCCTTGCTTATACAAGGTACATATAATTATACAAAACAGGAAAGCTTTAGTATGCAGGAGATACACATGAGGAGCTACCATTTCGGTCTTAATTGTATGCTCAGATAGCTGCTATAGGCACCAGTCGGATGGCATGCCACAAAAGATCATTCATCACTCCTGGTTCTCAAGGCCAGGCAGTTTCTTTTGAAGTCTCTTAATTCCAGGTTACATGTACCTTTTATTTGTGGGTTATCATTCTACATGTACATGTGTATATTTGCCAGCCTTTGTCCTCTTTTAAACTAACCATTTTTATGTGTTTTTTTACTTGTGTCTATCTAGTTGTTTTCAATATGTGTAAGTGCATAGAATATGAAGCTCTTAGGGCCCCCTTTCAGTTTTCATGTACATTGGCTAGCTGGCAATTAAGGATATTACTATAGCCTGCTGAGCTACAGACCCCAAGAGTCTATAGCATACACATGTACAGCTATATACAGGTATACATATACTTATACTACATTACATCATTCATTACTGTGTCTAGCTACATCGTTCCAAAAGCTTGTTGCTATATATGCGTGTCAGATAGACTCCACCCACTCAGAGGTTATGTGAGTGCATAATCTACTCCTGGGTGTAGTCTCTTCATACATGTACATGTATGTGCACTTGCTGGGCAGCTACATGTATATCTCAAAGCCATTCCATAGAAACCCTATACCCATGGCACACTGCCATTTAAGGCAATGACTACCACATCAAAACACGTACAGTGTGCATGTACTCGGGAATACATGTACTCTAAGTAGTACAAGCCAACACAAAAGGTACTTGTTCCTAGTTCCACCACACGACATGCACATGCACATGTACATGCTAATGATGCCATGTCTACTGCTATATAACTGCTTGGGCTCCCCATCTCAATCAGCAGCTGTACAAGACTTCCTTGGTCGACTTGCTAGCACAACATTCTAAATCTAAAAGGCACTCAATGCAACATCGCTGTCTCGCTACGAATTTACAGAATCGTATGGAGCAAAACCAAAACATTAAATTAAATCTCGTTACCACATTACTGTGCCCATTACACAGACGAGGTATATAGCTACTGGCAGGAACGCATAATGACATTATGCGCTCCTACTACTGGCTACAGCTACAATGTACGTGTGTCTGCAGTATCAACAACACACCAACAGCCATTAGAATTCTAATGGCTATATACAGAGTGTGAAGTTAACACGCAAGCATCTTTACTGAAACATGTAGAGGCACTTTATACAACATGTATGTCATTGGCAAACAGAGAAACATGGGAGCCAGCCGGGAGTGTGCTTTAGCTTATTAGAGGAGGTTGCCAAACATGGAGTGGGAAAGAACTGTATACCTAAAGGATCGAGTTTTCCCAGAGGAGTTATAATTATCACGACGCCAATATTGTTGGAGTGCACTCAACATAATGGAGATGCAGTGGTGTACATATATAAACTGTGTACGCTGCTTCTATTACTGAGATGTATTATACAGTAGCCTCGTTCCCAGTCTCCACTCCCAGCTTTTTTTCGCATGATACTCGAAGGTGGGCTTATACTCAGGGGTGGGCTATACTCAAAGGTGAGCTATACTCAAAGATGGGCTTATACACTTAAAGGGGGGGCTTATACTCAAAGGTGGGCTTATACTCGAAGGTGAGCTATACTCAAAGATGGGCTAATACACTTAAAGGGGGGTTATACTCGAAGGTGGGCTTATACCCAGGGGTGGGCTTACACTTGAAGGTGGGCTTATAATTTTTATACTTGCATGTAAAGGGGAGCTTATACACACTTGTAAGTGGGCTTATACCCAAAGGCAAATAATGCATTACAGTATGTGGACAGGGGTTAGCTCTATCAATACTGTGCCACAAATCACCAAATCACTCTCCAGCTCCCGTGCACCCTCCAACCAACATTCGAACCAATACTCCACTTGAATCACTGTGGCAATTAATGGAATGCGCACACAATCGCCCATTGTTGCCCCTCTCGCCCTTGGCAGGGCAAAGACTGAGAGAATCCCTATAAAACAAAACTAAATCGCCAGCCAATGGTTTCAGAAAAAGAGACCCAAACAGGTGCAAAGCCAGTCACAACTTCACTTCGTGCCTTGGAAAGGGTGGGCAAATGTAGTGTAGCACATTATAAGAGCTTTGAGTAGTTAATTGTTCCGTTGCAAGCGCATCTCTAGCAAAAAAATTTTTTGTAAAATCAGGCACACAAAATGTATACAGCATGTGAAAGAACACGCCCCATTCCCATACCACATGTATGGATACAATGCGGAAGAATATGCTACAATGTACTTCCTAAATTCCAAATTCATTGAGCATCATAATTTAAGTAACTTTACACGTACAAACACTTGCCAGGAATGATAAAATTGTCATTTGCCAATGCAACAACTGCTTCATCAGCCAGTGGTAAGGGACACGCATATACAGTGTAGCAGGTACTACACATTTGCTGAAGATGTACATGTACATGGTGTGTTAAGGTTTCAATTTTTATGCATTGTGTGACATTACGGAGTGAGCCTTTGTGAGAATTGACAGAATTGTCCGCTGTGTAGGAATACTATCGCTGAGACTGATTCATCGCAGCAGGACACAGTTGTCTTTCCATCAACTCTGTACACAATGTCAAAGAACCCTGCTTCAAACTTCCAAGCTTGAGCAGACATGACAGCGTCTATATGTGTGTGGTACTCGCTCAGGCTCATCCTAAAGTAAATACCACAGTGACTGCCTGCTAATTGCATGGATACCCACCTCAATCCCAGCCTTCCTCGCCCAGATTTCATCTCATAGCCATGGAGACTCCACAGCTATGAAATTCATGGCTGTGAGATAAAATCTGGGCAAGGCAGACATAGGTTCGAGCCTATACACTAAATCCCCCCCCCCCCCTCTCGCTCCCAGAGCCATTACCGAGTAGAATGTCTCAGTTTACACTCTTCTCTCCACATTTGTCAGACCCCCAGATACCTGCACTTCCAAACTTAGCCCTCAGAGGGAACTCTCACAAGAAGATGGCTGCACTGAGCGGAGTTCTGTTGTGACACCACTCACTTGGGGTGTTATAGTGGGAGGCCACCAAAAGCAGATGTAGCTAGTTGGCACCCACGTACATTCTACAGAGCAATGTGATACACTGGATCAGTTACTACATGTGTGCCTGCTATAGGCCTCGCTACATGTAGGCCTTCATATATTGTAGTCTAATGCATCAGTCAGCTGTTACACATCTCCCTAACAATTAAGACAGTGCAATACACTGGGGAGGGGTAATATCTTAAAAATTCAATGCGTAGTTGTGGGTGAGGTGGTTCAGGCTTTGCCTGGTAACACTTCAGGATGTACACATACATGAACATGTATAGATGTACCTTGTACATGTACGTAAGCAATGTATGTGCTACACCTTCCTGACTATGTATACATGTAGCTTCATACACCCTTGATGGTACACCACACACACACGGCTGTATGAGTGCGTACGTGTATGTCTGCATAAAGCACACCTCCATTAAATGTACGAGTAATCAGATCCATATTGCTTTTCTCATAAGCAATCGAGGCCCGTGCAGCTATTGCAAAATGTCAGTATATAGAATGCACTAAATTGTGTTCAGTAAATTTCTCATACTTTAATCTTGTTACATTACCAACATTTTTTTGTTTTGTGATATCGCAGTGGCTGAGCCGTGGCTGCATTTTAGATCGTACTGAGGCCAATCTCCACTTGTATTACACAAACACTAAACACTACACATGGGGAGCTGTTGCTTGCCTAACTGAGTACCTGTAGCAAATTTTGAACTGTTTTGCATGTTTTGCATGTGACACGCTTCGTTTGATCGTCGTACGTGTATTTGTCGAACGCAGTTCGTCGACGGTGCCGGTTGTCTGGCAGCACTTCCATCTTCACTTGCACGCAAGCGCTACATCACTGAGAGCTGTAGCCAGCCAGCCCTTTTGAAAACACGTTGTAGATTTATGCAGTTCTCTGACTCTTCATGCGCCACAAGTTGAAACCGGCAGCCATGTCCCTGAGAGACACCATTTCATGGAAATACATGTATGCATCACGCATGACGTAATCTCACACACAAAACATTTCCAGGTGATTGTTCTCAGTTGGCCAGGGAAAGGTATGCTGTAGGGTTTCCACAGAGCACTTCCTCCAACACGAAGTGTTCTGGTAAAGTCCCACAGTATAACCTTAGTCTGCTGGTGTACCAGTGCAATATACTACTGCCTTATAACGTCTACTGCAGTTGTTACTTTCGTTACATCAAGAGGCTAGGCTAGTACAATAGAAGCAGCAAATTCAACTTCAAATTGCCCCCCAAAGCATACCATATACATGTACTTCCAGGGGGGGGGAGTAAATCCCTTGGAAACTCTGTCCCTCCCCCCCTTGGGGATTTCAACCCGTCAAAATGAACACTGCTCACTATACACATGCCCCCCTGCATGTACATGTAACTTTCACTCCCAAATAACATGAGCAAAGGCATCCACCTACATGTAGCTGTCATCCGATACTCGGCGAGCTGGCTCCAGTCCCCACACAGGTTGGTAACCAGATCATACGTTCTAAAATTGGAGCTGCTTCTACATTCTATTATTCCTTTGTATCAGGTTACTATACAGTGCCTGTAGCTTGAGCAATCCTATGACTGTGCTCATACCAGTATTTACATGCTTGCAGCATATTTCAAGCCACCATAAACTAGAACTTTTGGCAACCATACATGCATCAAACAACCGTACCTGCACTGAGCAATTGCGAAAAAGGACTCAGCTACGAAAGGATGAGCTATAGAAACGCCAACTTTCACTCTTGATCTTTGCGAGACCTTAGGCAGTACTGCATGTACATGTACATTGTATATAATAGACCTACATGTATGTGTGTACATGTATGAAGCGAATGCCTATGTATTAAACCTATGGGCTGTGATGGGGGGAAACCCCACACAAATGTAGACATATGGCACATTCTGACCCGGACAAATGGAGGAATGTTATTGCCGCATTGGGCCAATGGGTGGTCCCCGAGATCATTGCAAATTAAGTTGCAATCCTTAAACTTTGAATTGCAAATGGGCCATTTATTTGCGTAGCCATGGCAAATACTTGAGCCAGTACTGCAGTGAAAATAAATAACTTAGAAGAGCTTGAAGACAAGACGTCAGTGCTAGAAGGCTTGCGTCTATAAAAGTGTTATTATTCACCTGATACTCTTGCTATTATGCTCAATACTATGCTGATATGCTATACATGTAATGTGCTCAGAACACTAGTTATGACATTATAGACACCGTCAAGACATCTGATGGCAACTTAGCCACTACGATTCAATAAAGGACACAGCACGTGGCTCAGCCTCTGGCTATACATCTGACTGGTTCTGCCATCTCAGTACTAATACTGACTGCGCATGCATTTGCACATGTACACAACAAACATATCTGGTATTGGCTGCTATTATGTTATTATGCATGTATAATTATTGCTCAAGTGTTTTATTTCTGTAATTATTCACATGCTATGCCAGGCATAATCAGATCAAACTTATGTGCTGGTGTAAACACTGCCAATCCGACAAAGTCTTGCCCCGCAATGACACACACGTAAATATAGAATTTCACGGTACGTTTTTACTTTCACCAGGTCATAAAGGTGGGATTATTCAAAGTAGCTATAAAAACTCCAAGCAGCTTGCTAATATGTACACAGCCTGTTCAGCAGGAAAACCCCAGCCGAAGAGCAACAGCCCTGTCTGTAGGCAACTACTGCCTCTGTTTACAACACTGTCAGCCTTGAGTTTTAAGAAAGTTTTGCACTTGTGTACACTGTTATGTAATTTCCCAAAAGGAGGAACAATGAGACACAATGTTATACACATGCAAATATCGTGGCCTGCATAGGAAATTCCAACATAATTACTAGGGGCAATTTCCTAAATCTCGTTCCTCTAAGCTTAGGACAAAACAACCCACTTTAGGGGGTGTGGGGTGACCATTTAAGAGCCTCAGGGCTCAATTTTGAGAGCCAGGAACTTCAGATCAAATACTAACATATTTCTGCAATTAGTCATCGCCCTTTAAATTGCAGTCGCGCCCTCACAAAAATGAACGAACTAGTACCGACCTCGAACAGTTGTTGTGGTTAGTACAAAGCACTACACACATCTGTTTTTTGTTCCCATGATCTCATAAAGTACATCAACCTTCATACCTCAATGTTATTGCAAAGCCATCACAAGATATACACACAGTCTTGCAGGACAGCCTCAGCCGGACTGTTTCTGCTAATGAGTCCGATCCCTTCGCAGAACATGAAGGTGTGCTTGGATGACTATTAGCTAGCAAACTGTTAAGCACTGCATTCCACTCTTGCCTGCAGCTACAACGAAGCTTCCATAGCTAGCAACTGTTCACCAAATTAAACACCACCCTCAAATAGTTACCGCGCTTGAATAGTAGCCGCATAAAAACACATGATAAAACAATCATTAGCTATGGCATCCAATTGCGGAACTACAGTAATTGAGCTCAATACAGTCAGTCATACTTCATGTGCTTGCAATAAGTACATACATCAACACTGGTTGCGACTAGGCGGATAAATTTCTTGCACTCTGTAACAAAAAGATACTCCAAAGCAACACTTTTGCAGAGTTGCTAATACTTCACATATGCATCATTTTCGGATCAATTAGACCATAATTATGTATCATTTTCAGATCTATTAGACCATATGGCTGGCTAGCATATTCTACATTCCTTTCCCCTGCTTAAAATACAGTTCATGTAGTACAGAGTACATACATGCATGTATCTCTACCTACAAGTGCTAATAGGTTTGTGGCACCTGCCTATTTTCCAGCCTCATTCCCAGACACTCAGAAAAAAGAACGTACCACGCGGCTTGGGGACAAGGTTATCTACTGCCACCCCTACATCGTGAATGTACAGCAGTATTTATTTTGAAGAAATACAGTGTTAGCAGTTAGTTGCTGCATGCTACGGGCTGCACAGACAGCAGGATGCTCATACAGCCTTGTTTCCTAAGCCCATGTGCGCACTACAGTAACTGCGCCTAGTACACTTTCTCACATGTGTGATGCGTAAGGTAGAAGGGTAGCAGGCAGTACTAGTGGTAGAGTTGTGGACTTTTTGCATGGCTACAGTAAGGAGATAACACAACCATGCATGCTTTTTTTATAGTTACATCTACATGTATTCTTTGGGATGCTATTCGTATCATGAACTGAGCACTAAAGCAGCGTCTTCAGTGACAAAAGGCAAAGTGCAGTTATCCACATACATGTAACTTATGAAATGAGAAGCCTATCAAGAAACAAGGGAAGCTGACAGAGAAATTCTCAGCAGGGAGTAGGATATAACCACCAACAGCACATGACCTCTTTGAGTGGGCTTAGTTATGTCATATAACTGGAATTAGCCTTGCTCCTAGGTTCCTATACACCCCAGCTGTATGCATGGTGTGTCTGTGTGCGGGGGGTGGAGCAGCTGCATACAGGGTGCGTGTGTGGGGGGGGGAGCAGCTGCACACAGGGTGGGTGTGTGGGGAGAGGGCAGCCCAAACGAGGCTGGAATTAGATACCTAGCAACTTTCAGAAAGGAGGCATCCCATTCAAGACTCTAACACAGATAAAGACATGTGTATCCAAACATACATGCAGCTCCCTTGGAATTTTTCACAAAATGGCTACATATTGAATAGCATAGCCATGTCAATATGTACCTTTAGCAGGTGTCCCCCTACTGCGCCCACTCCAATTTGTTGACCTCATGCCACATGTGCTACGCGCACACATACATGTACAGGCACATAGACTGATTGGACGTGACAGTATCAGCTGAGTCAGATAAATTACTATCCATAACTCAATTACAGTCACCAGCAACGAGCATGTGCTTAAGTATACAAGCCACCTACACCTTTTCTAGAGGTGGCTAAAGCATTGCGCCAACAAGCTGTCACTAACAATAACAAGTCAACAAGTGATTAGCTACCAAAGCACTTCAAAAACATACTTTACACCATTAGTGGCTACCAATACAAGGTGTCAGCTAGCACTCATACATGCACTACTGTAACATGTATGCGGATACACGCTACCGAAGTCAGCCTTCTGGCTGCATGCATGCGCAACTTCAGACTAGCTAGGTAATTGTATTTATGACATAATCTGCTATATTCATATACCGCTGTGACTAAGCTTATTGGCTTAGCAAGTGGCAAGTTATGCTATGAAGTTAACGGGTAGTTTAATTTTCTAGTGTTCTTCACATGAAGGCGTGAAGTAACTTATGCTAGCTAAATAAACACGCACACAGACTCACTCACCAGTTTTGACGCTGGCTCGGGAACGCTACTTGCAGAAGTGTGCAATCCTATTAGCTCTTCCCTGGACCTTTTGTCCCTTCGACTTCGCACTGTTAACAGCCACTCAAACTGAAAATTACTCTCTTCCGGTGGCATGCAGATTTTGGTCATGACATCACGTAATTAAGTTCGTGGCTGCTTAATTGAAACCCATAAGCAAAACAAGATTTTTTTAGCAAACTAATAAATATGCGGTATTATGTATAGTGGGTGGAGCAGTTAGCTCCGGGCTGTGACTAGTCTCGTACCCAGACCCTCCCCCCGCGCGAAAAGTAAAAAGCGAAAGAGGGTCTGGGAGATAGCCTTACCACTACGCGTAGCGGGGGAATTTATGGAACGTAATTATACATCCGGTTGATTAACCACAGGGCGTATTTAAAAGTGCTATAATTTGTGGCCACGTGGCTTCTACAGTGCAATGGCAACTGGTGTTTTGTGTCACTGTTCTGGCAACTGTATACTAGATTCTAGAGAACGCAGAAGCTGTCAAGCCAAGCTGGAGTAGCCCGGCGTCGTTCCGGCGTTGGTACGGCTTTTGCAAGAGCGCTATAATTTGACAGAAGAAACTGAGCAGCTAGTTATACCCGCCAACACTGAGGCCTACATCTGCAGACAACCAGGTTACAAAGGTTGCAGGAGCTGAAGAAAGACGTGTTGTAGCTTCGAACTAACATTTTAGGTTACCCTTCACAGACACTTGCTCAACCAACCAGCAGCTGCGAGGGCTCTGCCGGGGTACGAGACTAGCTGCGTGCAGCTTGGAAAGCGGACTCCCAGTCAAAGTTTTGAACCTACTCCTGGTAATTCTCGAAGCTTCCATGTTCGCTCTACCAAAGTTCGTTCTGTTTGTGCAGATTCACGCTTTCACAGTTGACACTGCCGTCACCAAAATTCAATTATTGCTAATAATTAGCATTTCACAACTTTCCGCACACATTCCTGCGGGGAGTTGTGAACAGGTAAGGCTATCTCCCAGACCCTCTTTCGCTTTTTACTTTTCGCGCGGGGGGAGGGTCTGGGTACGAGACTAGGCTGTGACCATGTGTGTTCAGGTAGAGGGTAACGTGGTTTGGCAACTGCCACGGTGGTCTCGGACAGTACGGCCTAGGATCCGTCCGTGTTCCTCCCTTGATTCCCAAAGCCTGGCACACTAAACAGACCCGATGACGATCCCTGTACCATAGCGGACAGGCGCCCGAAAGGCTGAAGGCTTGGTCAGCCGGAACGACCTGCCCGTTCACCCCTTAACGTGGCAGTGTCACATGGCCTAGGGTTCCGTTGGGAGAAGAGGGTTGCCGATTTTTTTGAAATACAGCAATAATGAAAGAACGCATTCTTTTTGAATTTTACCACGTGGCCGTGGACGATGCTATAACGCGTGCACCGCTTAGCCTGGTATGGTCTCGGCCAGACTCTCGGGTACTACGCGGTACCGAGGGTCAACTAATAGCTCCGCCCCATTGAAATTTGCCTCTACCGTGCGCTCAGTGCGCTGCCTTTTTGCATGTTGGAAAGGCTATTTTTCCCAGTGTGGCGCTTCATAATATTTTATTATGCATAGTCTGCATAGCAGACATAATACAGGGTTCCAGCACAGGAAAGAGAGTATACACTTCATGCAAAAAGAGCACAAAAACAATTGAATTTATGATGGAGTTTAGTCTTCTTTAGATGAAGATTCACTCTCTGAATAGTCCGTATCTCGGTCATCAAATTCTTTTGTGCCCTTGTCTTCACCTCTATCTTCACCTTCATCCTTATTCCCCACTCCCTCGCCCTCGGACTCCTCCTCCTCGACCTCAGAGCCACTACTGCTACCGTCTTCCTCGTCGCTTTCCACCAGCTGCTGGTTCTGTTTCCACATCCTGGCCATTTGAAGCAGCTTGAGATTTGGAGCTGCTGCACTGTCGTCTGGAAACACGTAGTCCCAGTACTCCTCCCACCCGGCATCGCTTCCATCATCGAGGTAGACTTTTCGCTTCTTTTTCACTCGCCGAGGCATCTTCTTTTGGATGGCTTTTTGGGAAGTCTCGTCACCGTGTTCTCTCTCAAAATCTCTCCATGACTCCAGTAGCATTACTCTCTCCTCGCTTGAGTCGCTGTTCTTGAGAGTCTTGTCCGCTCTTTCGTAGACACTCCTCGCATTAGTGACGCCCTCTTCTGAATCTGTGGAACTCTCAAACTTGGCAAAACTCCAGCTCGATGTAGCCCTTGAATGTGCTTTGCGTTCTGGGGCACTTTCCAATTGCAGTACCCAGCGCTTTGTACAACTGCCGTGCATTCTCATATTCTTCTTGCTCCAATTCAAAATCGATATATGACTTCCAGAGCATTTCAGGCATATCCACAATCGGTTGGTTGATGGCCAGCTCAAAAATTGCCCTAGCACGGTCAGTATCACCCAAAATGGCCTCCAGCTCAGCATACTTAATCCAGGTGTTGCTGTTTGCGGGACCGAACTCTAGAAACTTCTCATAGAGCTTTCGGCATCTGTCAAACTCCCTCAGCTGTAGCTCCAGCTCGATGTAGCCCTTGAAGAGCTTTGGTTTGGGGCACTTTCCAATTGCAGTACCCAGCGCTTTGCGAGCAGCTTTAACGTCCTTCTGCCGAACCTCAAAGTGGGCGTACATGAGCCAAATCTTGGCAAACGTAAACTGCTGATGAGGGACAATCTCAAGACATGCCCGATAGACTTGTCTCGTGCGATCCACATCCTTTGCTATGAGCTCCTCATAGAGGGCGTAGTAGATCCAGAGATAGATGTATCTCCTCCAGAATCTCTTTTCCTGTGACGGGGGAATATTTGCAATCGCCCTCTCGTACACCTCCCTGGTCATCTCTTGCGACCCCTCAGCCTCCATCAGTCGAATGTAATCAAACCAGGCATCATAGTTGGCTGGGTTGGCCTTCACTTCCTCTTCGTACTGGAACTTTCTTTTGCTGATGATGACGTCCTCGATACCAGCCCTGTCACCGTAGCGTTTCTCGAACTGTGTGTATGCCTTGAAGAGATCTTGTGCATTCTGCTTGGGGATGTGCTCCAGAGCATACTTGTATATCGTCCTTGCTCTCTCGTATTCCCGACACCCTTCTTCGAATTTCGCAAAGGAGACGTATAGATGCTCATCCATGTGTTCTTCGCCGAAGAATTCTGCTGCCCTCTCAAAGACGTTTCTGGCATTGGAAAGATAGCCATTCGACTCCTCAAAACGGGCGTAGCGAATCCAATTCTTCACTTCTGGATGCACCTAGCAGAATGGGATATGGAACACATTGTAAAGAACATGTGCATACATACATAGCTGAAATTACCCTTCCTGCCTCAGATTGTATCTTGTATCTACACAAGAAAGTTCAGCTGTGAAATAAAATCTTGAGCAGGGAGGCGTGAAAATTAGGCAAAAAGTAATACTTTTGTCCCAATACCTTACTTGGTCTCATTCCAAACGTCCCTCCATCCACATGGAGTGGAGCGTGGGAACAAGGGCTATACATGTATTAGTACAATCAGCGCTTTCTAGAATAACAAATAAAAATGGTGAAGCTCACCAGTGCAACCTGTAGGCAGCTATACACAATTGGACAACATGACTCTATACTTAGTCGACCGCAGTCGGTCAGTGGTCAATGGTCAAAGCCATTCAAAAGGGTGCAATCAACGGTCAAAGCGCGTTCAGAATTGCGCAGTTTGCAGTCAAAACGCGTTCAGAAACATCGAGAATTGCCGTGAAATGGCAAATCTGGGCGGGTTATGAGGTCAAAGGCCGAAAATCATCGCAGTCAATGGTCAAAGCGCTGAAAAGAGCCAGTCAAGGTTTTGACCCGCGGTTGCAGTTGTGACAATAGACTCTATGGGAGTGACCCCCCTTTGCAAAGCTACATGTACCATTAATAGTGAAAAGCTGCTTTGGATTACAGCTGTTCTGTATTTGTATGTATTCTTTTGTATGTCTGCAAAGATCCATTATGTTAATCCCATAACCAGGCCTTCCACGCCGAGATTGCAACCACACCCAGATTGCAACCGCGGAGAAAAATCGCTTACTCCCCGATTTTTCTCCACGGTTGCGAGATAAAATCTGGGTGTGGAAGGCCTGGGAACGAGGTTACGATTATGCGCGATTTCCAAATTTTTTGGATGACAGACGATTGCCTAACCCCATTTTAGGCATGTGCACTCTGCATAATCATTACTTTGATAGATAGCACAACTTTTGCTGTTCTCCAAGCCCTTCCTCAACAACCGCCTTCTTTGATGATAATGATGTTGCAGAGTCCTATGTGTAGTCTTCTGAGACATGAGCCTACATGTACTACATATGCACATCAACTCGCTTAGGCTCGCCCCACAATGTTCTGCATTAGCCTATATAGTTATGTACAATTAAATTTTGCAAGCTACACCAGTAAATCGTATTTCTTATCAGTGCATGTGTGGTGTTTTAGGAACCAGTTCGATGATTTACTGGCATCTACATGGATGGGAAGAACAAACATTATACTGTTCTGAAACTCCCTGAAGGCAGAAGTTGTTCCCACATCAAGAAAGCTAGTGAATAATAGTATTGCTTGTCTACAGTGGGAAAAATCCACAACTTTCTATCTTGGGAATAGCCACACTAGTATAGGAATATGCCTTCGGTATCACAAAATTCCTCTGCTGCACCCTTTGGCATAATCTATCCATAATAGCTAAGCAGTGTGGGAGGAATCTCTCCAGAAAGGTTGACCAGTTAATCTACACTCATGATCCATCCATGGCGAGTACTAATTGTGGATTCTTTACATTTCCTCCTTTCACTTTGCTGATGAATCTGGCATCGCCCGAATCAGGCAGATGCAAATACATTAGTGAGGTGAGCCTCATCGGGTGGATGTGCGTAACATGGGATTATAGTAGCCTCGTCTCTCAAGCTCTCCCCTTGAAAAATCGTTTTAGGGACGGCCTGGGGACGAGGCTAGGATAACAGATGAGTGGATGTAACTCTATGGATGCCTGTATGGATGAATGTCCCACAAGTTGCATATACACTCTACCACCTTACCTTTTCGATCCAATTCCATGCATTAAGCAAAATTAAACTAATGAGCATCAAAAAAAATGTCAACTTCCAAAATTCTGGGGGGGGGGGGGATCGTAGTGCTCCCACCTCTGTATGAAACCCTGAATATGGTAGCACACCTTTAAAGTACAACTGCATATGCATGTTGTATACACAGCTGTATATCTATGTATCTATGTAATAGTTATACACCAGTTCGCAGTGCATTACGGGGTTTAATTAGTGCGCGAGGTCAAAGTAGCTATAGGTTGAGGGCAGGATAATGCACGAGCCGAAGGCGAGTGCATTATCTGCCCGAGACCTATAGCTACTTTGACCGAGCGCACTAACTAACCCCGTAATGCACTGCCAACTGGTGTCTAACTGTTTTAGTGCTCTCACTGACCCGAAACAGCCATAGGTCTTGTGGGTGTCATTTAGAAAATTGTGCGTTATCCAAATAATGCACACTTACCGCGATAAGTCGCGATAAGTGTGCTTTATGCAGATTTAAAGCGCTGTCATGTGATCAATCTAGAGACTTCTGATTCGTTGAGGGTCACGTGAGTAGCACTAAGTAAATTTTAAATCCCAGTCCCCCGCCTCCCCCTCCCCCTTCCAGCTCTACATGAACTGAGAATATGGTAGCACTCCTTTAAAGTACAACTGCATGTTGTCTGCACAGCTGTATATCTATGTACATGTACCACCCAAACCACATGTAGCAAAACAACACTGTTTGGCTGCACCCAGTCCTAAATTCGGATTTGCTTATGCCCCAGTGCCGTAGGCTATATAATATGTATACATGTATGGTGTTCACATCTATACCCATATATTGAGACACACAATGCAGACATGTGTACTAGGTGAATACACAGGATTGTGGGGGCGAGAGTAAGGTATGTGCCGGTGCACCTGCTCTTGGAAACTTCATGGACGCTAGTGATCAAATTTTGAATCTTTGAGCTGGTGTCAGTTTAGTACATGAGAAGCTATACATATATACCATTTCAGCATGTACCTTATTAGCAGGTATGAGTGTAGGTGCTAATACATACATGTAGAATAGAGGCAGCATGACAATACACACACCTATAGCTCTTGGGGTATAGCACCTGGGTGCAAACGATACGCGGTATGTGACGGATCGTACGAACGGATGTACAGACAAAACTCAACATTGAACAGCGGATAAGGATGATTGGAAAGTGACGACCACCATTCTCAAAGCCTCGGACTGGCTGAACGGTCAGCTGAGCAGCGTAATGCAACTCGATTTCTGTGAGGCCCTCTGCATGGAATACCACGTATGCACTAGTATAGCTATTTTCATGATTGTATGTATTTATACGTATGTACATACCCCTTAATATCAGGTAGTACCTTAATAGCTTTTGGAAGGGAAAGTCTAGGAAATAGTATTTATTCCCCTACCTGGATGAACCTCTCATAGATGTGTCTGGCCCTGTCCAGCTCCTTGTAGCGTAGCTCCAGCTTGACGTAGGAGAGCCAGGCTTGTTCCTCTGGTTCCCACTCCATCCAGCGTTCAAACACCTGTGTGGTGTGGTGTGATGGTGGTGGTGGTAGTGGTGTGTGTGTGTGTGTGTGTGTGTGTGTGTGTGTACGTGTGTGTGTATGTGTGTGTGTGTGTGTGTGTGTGTGTGTGCGCACATGTGCATTTGTGTGCACGTACATATGGAGGGTGTAGAAGTGTGTTGAGGAAGTCTAGGGTATGTAGGGATATCACCCATGTAGGTACATGTACATGTACATGTGGATATTGAGAGAATCCACTAATTTTCAAGTAAAAGTGTACATGTATATATACTGTGTATTGGATACACTTTTGGTGAAGGGGGTGTTTCGCATATGTACATAATATATGCTTGTCTGTCTGTCTGACTGTCTGCCTACATGCATATATCTGTCTATCTTACTCCACGCTACGCACCTGCCTGGCCGCTGCCACATTCCCCAGCATCTCCTCCATGTAGCTGTACTTGTACCAGAACTGCTTGGCACGGGGAAGGATAAGCACGGCCCGGTCCCACACGTTGCGAGCGTGGTTGATCTGCTTATGTTTCATCTCCAGCTCGGCGTACTTCAACCACAGCACGATGTTGCGATGGTCCACATCGAGCGCTCGTTCGTAGATCGACCTTGCACGGGCAAACTGTTGCTGAGATTCCTCCCACTTGGCGTACTTGATCCAATTAGAGACCACACCTCGATTCTTCCGGATGTTGTCCTCGAATTCCTTTCGTTTTCTCAACTGGACCTCCGCCAGCTCTGCGGGGTCGGTGATCTTCTGTCTTGGGGGTGGCAGCACCCTCTCGACTTTGGTGGCCGCGGCTTCTTGTAGCAGCTGCTCTGCTGTGATCTGGACCTCGGCTGGCATCTTGTTCTTCACTTTCCCCACTTTGGGAACCTTGGCCTTCTTTGCCGGGGGAGGCTCCATCGCGGAGGATTGGGACTACTGTACTGCTGTATGGATAAGCAGCCCCGCAAAGACTTCAAAAGCAGAATTTCTACTGATTCTCGATACGAGATACCGCTCTAGGGATATGCCAACTGCAGGAAAAAAATGAAGACCTTTAAATATGTGTAAGACTACATGTACGTGTACATGTACATGTATATGGGAGGAAGATTCATGCGAAAAGGTAAGAGATTATGATTTCAATTTCAACCTAATTACGTCAATTATTACAATTTTATTCTTAGACTAATTTCGATTTCATTGTAATTACTCAGTGTGGTATAAGCACCACCGAGCCGTGAACTGCGGGTAATTCCGATACTGGAGGGTAGATCAAGTTTAGGTACATGTATGAAGCTGAAAATCGCTACACATATATAGCAGGCCTACTGACCTTCATCAAAAAAAAAAAAATCGCCTAATTCCACAGATATTTAATAGCTTGACGCCAGAATTACACCACGGTCAAAATAGCCCTGCTTACCTTTAGTTACTGCTAGCAACAAAAACTGGAGTGTAGGCCTGGGACCCAGGACAAGATAATAGAGCACATGCATGTACGTTACGTGCTCTATTATTTATGCTCTAATTACGAACATGCAAAGTGTAGTCTTGCCGTCTTACAGGCTTGCTGCCTTGTGGTGTACGTGACATTAAAACTATCTATCTACTATAAGTCTTATGTGCAGCTAATCTCGTGCCCACCCTACAAACGTTTAAGGCTAAGGATTACGTAAGGTTTAGCCTTGACTGTGGGCTGGGGACGAGACTAATGTGCAGCTACAATGTACAGTAAGACTCGATTCACATGACATTTTGAACTCACCGATCTACTGAAGTCAGTCTTCGTACTCTGCTTATACGTTGATATTCTAACTAATGCGCACTGTGTGGGTCACGTGCGCACGTGCTGCAGTAAAAATGGCGGAGAGTAAGCCTAAGGCTAAGCCTAAGGAAAAGAAAACAGTCCTCCCCTGGGGCATGTCGGGGGAGGCACTCAAGCCAAACACCATCAAGGTAGGTGTGAGTGTGTGGAGAAGCGATAGCTAGCTGACTGGGTTATCCTGGCACACACAATGTTAGTATTGTTCCAGACACATGATGCACTTAGCAGTCCCAGGCTAACTCACTCAGGATCGTGGCGTAAATAGTGTGTTCTCATTGGGGACTTCCCCATAATGGGATGCTGGCGGGTGTGTTATTATCACTATGCCATTACACATCACCATGCTGATTCGGCTGATGCAGAGTTTAACATTATGTCTGAACCACTTCCTATGTTATTTATGGACAAGGGAATGTACATGCAACGTAAGGATGCATGTTCCTAGGATCAAAGCTGTAGACTACAGCTTGGCACGCATGTGAGGTCTGCACACAGTTTTTACCAGAGAAAGCGGAAATACGGAAGCGAGCAGCAAAACATGGCCTAACTGCAACTAGCCACTACTACAGGAAACGCAGACAAACACGGGGGAAAGTGCCAGCAGAGCGCGCTTTGTACGTAAAATTTGTTTCTCGGAAATTTGGTGCTATACGGTAGTCTGCACATGTATACTGGAGAACCTTCAATGCATTAATGTAACCATTATGCTTACATGTACTTCATGCAATTCTCTTGGTGCAAAATACGGTAATACTTAGTAGCATGCATGATGATCGACCTGGTGTTCTCTATAGGCCATCCCCCAGACCAAGCTAAAAGCCTTCTCCCTCGGGCGGACCAACCCCATGAAGAAAGCAAACCCCTTCATGAAGAAGAAAGAAGAGAGGGAGGAGAAGAAGAAGGTGAGCTTTGTGAGCTGTGTAGCTGTACATGTATGTGTGAGCTTTGTGAGCTATGTACTCTGTGAGTTGTGTGCTTTGTGAGCCCTGTGTGCTTTTCTTTGTATATTAACTGAGCTCTGATCATACCTGACCATTGCCAGTCAGTGTAGATACTCATACACGTGTGCGTGCTTGCACTCATACATGTACACACACACACACACACACGCACACACAACACACGCACACACAGATTGAGGCAAAGGAGGCAGCTGAGGTGTATGAACAGTTTTTGGCCTCATTTGAGGGGAGTAGCAAGGCAGGAAAGACCTTTGTTAGGGGGTCCACCACCATCGATCCCAGCAGTGGCTGTATGTACATAATTGTAGAGGAACATGTAATTACCTTTAAGTGTCTGGGAGCTAAGTAGAGGGTATTACAGACTGGTTATTTGAGTTTTGCCTCACATCCAATCCAGGATTTCATAGCCATAGAGAAAAGCCAGCATTAGCTTTCAGAGAGCAGTCGGAGAGTAAGCATACTCCCTGATTTTTCTCCGCAGCTGCACGATGAATGTGAGGATGATACATAGGCCTCGATACGAGGCTACTGTATGACCAGCTAGACTTGTGTTTGAGATATAAATCGACCCAACATTTTGTCAGTGCTGAGTAGCCTGCCCTGCTAAGTGTGCCCGTGCCAGTGATGTGAATGTCTTTTCTCGGCTAAGAATTAGCTCCCCGGCTCACGTTGAGCTGTTGCTCTGTGAGCAGGGGTGGCTGACATGACTACAAAGTACATGTACTCTGAGGCACATGGCTATAGCCTACCTTACCAGCAGTAAAACTAGCCTTATACCCAGGGCACCATTCCATTCCATTCCCAGGCTTGTGTACGAGACACAAGGAGGTTGCCATATCTCATATATGTACATGTACATGATATTATAGGTATAGCCCACACATGCCTTCCTACTTCCTATTAGTGTGTGGGTATGAGGCTACATGTACATGTACATTATAAACAGTGTATCATGTACATGTAAATTCTTATAATGACGTGTGTATACCGTATAGCGGGATTTTTTCGAGGGAGAATATTTTCACGAATTTCGCGGCCATGCGACTATCCGCGAAAATATTCTCCGTGAATTTTTTAGTTATCGGCACGTGACCTATTGAGCGCAAGTGCAGGTGCAAAATCGACCTTGAACGATGGCACTATACAGGTATTTCCAGCGCGTGGAGTCGGCACTACCACTGCCCGATGGTTCGCTATCAATGCAGGTACCGGCTTCCAGCATTGCAGCTGCCAATAAAGCCGTGAAAGCCATACTACCGGCGGCGAGCGAGACAGGAAGGCAGGAGCGAGGGCGTATGACCACTTCACTGCACTGCCCGAAGAGAAGGCTCAAATTGGAAAGAATCATGGATTCCAAAGTATAACTCACACTCATGACGCCTTTGTTCTCGAACGATCGAAGCTAGCGTAGCACGTGTTAGGTAGGCGTGGCTTGTTTTAGCGGTACCGCGAAAATTTTCCCACCAAAATTTCCATTTGGCCGTACATACCGGCGATTTGCGAAAATTTTCTCCCTCGAAAAAATCCCGCTGTACGGTATGTGGCAGTGCCGTGTAGAAAGTGAATATTATTCCATGGCGTATTTTGATCGTATTACTGCATTTAAAGTGCTGTATCCCTGAACTTTTGTTAAGGGCGGGGCTCATACACACAGCGTAGATGCGTCAGGTATTGATGTGTTTACACAGCGCGTATGAGTGCCACCCTTAATGGAAGTTCAGAGATACAGCATTTTGAACGCAGTGACACGATCAAAATATGACATGGAATAATATTCAATTTTCACACAGGACTGCCACATATACATGCCTGTACATGTGATATCACTGACATCTTCTTCATTCTACCACGTTACAATTTGGGCACACACTCACACACACACATACACACACACACACACACACACATGCACACACACACACACACACACACACACACACACACAGCTGAGCGGCCCGCCAGCCCCATCCAGTCCCAGAAATTCTACAAGCCAAGCAGCAAGTACATCAGCAAAATGGAGGAGAAGGAAAGCAAACCAGAAATCAAACTGCCCCCGCCTGTCACTGCCAAACCAGAGGTACGTGCCGGCCTCTGCCGCTTGTCTGCCCTCTGGTGTAGCCGAACCATTTTTGTCGCTGTCTTTTGCTAGCCTCGTCCCCAGCAAAATCTCCATGAGTAATTAAAGTCACAGCTTACTCAGACCTCTGTCTCCTGCTCTCCCTGCAGAAGAAGAAAGGCACAGAGAAGAAGCTGAGTTTCCTGGAGCTCTTCAGGGAGGAGCTGAAGAGGTAGGCAAGGCCTTAGCCTCGCTGTCAGTCTCCACTCCACAGGTAGTTGTCAGTCTCCACTCAGTAGGTAGTTGTTGTAAAGAAGCAGAATGTGCCCTCTCCAAAATCTTCAGTGTCCATGCAGTTGCTCCACCTCCACAGCGCCCTGAGAGTGCATGTAACCACTACATTAGTCTCGTGCCCAGACGTCCACGCCCCCCCGGCGAAAAAACGTCTGGTCTTGTAATCGAACTTTCTCGTCACAGACGCCTTTCCCCTTTGGAATTCCAAAGTGTCCAATCAGATTGCAGCTTTCAGACCTTCCGTAAAGTTGCCATGACGTTAGTTTGATAATACTATTGGTCAGTTTGATGAATTAGAATTAAAATTTGAAATATACCGTATATACAGTGACCAATCACATACGAGATTTATTATCAGCAATCGTGGGGTCTGTGACAAGAAAGTTCATTTAGAACACCAGACGTTCTTTCGCCGGGAGGGCGTGAACGTCTGGGCACGAGACTACGGACAAACACTATGCACCATTTACACATGCACAAGTGTTGTGACCTTTTTTTATACTATAGCAGCATTGCACGTGATTGCCTTTCATTATTTAGTAGTTGCTAAGCTGGGCACACATGTAGGCATGTAAGATCACTACTAGTGTGGAATTACACGGCAAGTGACAACCCTATTTAGTGCACACCCATGTGCACATCATAAATTATTGTGCAGGCTTGCGAATCCTCTATCCCTCCCCTCCTGTCTCCATTTCTCCATCTTCCCTCTCCACCCTTTCCTCTCTTCCACCTCTTCTCTCTCCAGGAGCCAAGAGGAGAGAAAGAAGCGCCATAGTGCTAAGGAGGAAGGCAGCATCCCATTGAATGCACCAGACCCAGACGCCACTTCAGAGATCTTCAAGGCTAGTATTCACATATCGTAGAACACGTATCAAGCACCCATGGGCGGGGAACCTTAGGATGCAGCTGAAGAGGGGGGTGGGTGCTAGATCCGTATCCGGTCCACATTCGGCATGTAGTATCCTCCCATCACCCTGAAACGACAGGATCCCCGGACATTTCATCTTCCCTGGCCTGTGTATACCATTCATGTGAGCTAATCCTACAGTCAAAAGCAAACAATTTTTAGTGCAGTCAGCAGAATCAAGCAGCAAAAATTGCTTTTTGGTGAGCTTTAATTGGAATACCGACGGTAAGTCAGCGAGATATTCAGCGTTTTAGCCACACTGACTGTTTACAAATAATAGCTACTGTAATAAATATGCATGCGTATTTGGCTAGAGAATATAATGGTATACTTACCTCGTATCCCACTTTGCGCATTGTGCATTTGCGAACGTGTTTGAGTGGGTGGATACTACATGTACATGCGTAAACATACCCTTTGCAGGAAGTTGATGCTGTAGTGGGGGTGGGCACTAAATACATGGTGGGCGCTTGATACGTACTCTACGGTACAATGAACACAGCAATAACCTCATTCCTGGGGCCCACCTGGTGTACTCTGTAACATGAGTTGCTGCTGCTTTCAGTGATCAGTCTCTCTCTGGCTTGTACATGTACATGTGCATGCCCTGAAGAGTAGCTGTATAAATTAAAGCCGTCCTCTTTCTTTCCCTAAGAGCTCTCTGCCTATATTTATTTTCTTGCCGGCCCCATGGAAAACACCACGTACGTACATGTATATGAATTGTTGAGATAAAAGTTAAGAAACGGCACTGCACTGTACGTGCATAGTGCCGCTCTGATCCTTATTTGGTATCTATGTGGTCACATTATCGTGCATGCAATTAAATGGCACAGCAGCAGTTATCACTGCATATGTAGGTAGGCTCCACAAGTGTACTTATACCCTTGAGTACCTACTGTTAACAAACTCCAATGGCTTCTACTAAACTGTCTAAAGTAATGTCTTTAATTTGAATAGTTTTTTGGATGAACTACGGCCATGGCATCACATGCATGTACATGTAGCCACAACTAAGCATGTCCCTAGCCTCTGGTTGGGAGCATGACATTTAGGAAGACCTGGAGGAACACTGTCTTGGCTGTTCAGTAAATTCTTGAGTAAAGGGGTTGCTAATAAAAGCGGAGTAATTAAGAAAGTGATTATGAAATGTCATTTTACTTCTTCTCAAACCCCATGTCTCAGATCTTGGCAGTGCAGTTTGTTTATCATGCTTGTGATGAGGCTCTTGGTAGTATACATTGTATAGTACTGTAAAATGGACCCTTTACCATTACATGTATGATGTAATGGGCAAGGGGGTAAAAAGTGAGCACTAAATGGAGAAAATACAGAAAGAAGTGTAAACAAGATATTCTTATGTTTTTATACAAGAAAACTACGTCAAAGCAGATATTCTCATGTGTTTCTCCAATTAGTGCTCACTTTTACCCCTCATTACATCATAATGGTAAAGGGTCCATTGCATTGCAGCTGGAATCCCCCCTAGCCTGTCTCCCAAACAAGCTGATCTTGATGTACAATAGCAATATAATTATTTCTGCATTTCTACTCCTCTGATTGATGTATAGGTGGACGAATACCGAGACTTCATGAAAGGCTCTTTTGACACAGGGGACCCTCTCACCACCAACCTCTATGTCGGAAACATCAACCCAAAGGTGCAGCGTAGGAGGCAATCAGTATTATCTGGTTTCGGTTTTCAGAGTGATTATAGAGTGCATGTCTCTAGCTGGGTAAATGTTTACATAATAATCCTACGCATCATATCGTGTAGCCTCGTTTCCAGGGAACCAGACTACATATTACAAGTCACAAAAAAGCATTTTTAAAAAATGAAAAGACATATAGGGATGGAATCCCCAAAAAGCAACCAAACAAGGTAGGAACGAATGACACCACAGTACCTTTACGGACTCCCATCCCTATATCTTTTGATATTTTTCCAACCAGGTCTTATGCTTGTTACATGGAATGGCAGGATGTTAGATAGTGATGTGTACATCCTGTGGCAGTTTTTTGAAAGCACTCTTGTATGATTATAATCTTAATTGCAATTGGATGACATTATGCTGTTGGTCGTCGAAGATGGTAGTGTGTTGTTACAGGCGAAATGTCGTAGTACGAGTGGGGCTGGTGTGTGTGGAAGATGTGGATTGGGCAGTATATATTTGAGTCTACCTACAGTACATGCTACTGTGTATGATAAGTTATAGTGGGAGGTCATGTGTGTTGTACATGTAAACTACTGCAATCATTTACTGGCTGTGGATATGGCTGGCATGTAGGGGATTGTGGTGTGCATGTGGTTGGAAAGATATAGGTATGGGAGTCCGTAAAGGTACTGTGGTGTCGTTCGTTCCAACCTTGTTTGGTTGCTTTTTGGGGATTCCATCCCTGTATGTCTGTTCATTTTTTAAAAATGTTTTTTTTGTGACTTGTTTCGGTTGTTTTTTTGGGGGGGTGGGGATATAGAGTTATTGATCCCCGATACGCATGTATGTTTATACCACATTACATCATCTCTAATAAAAGTGATTGGCTGAAAAGTGTTGGTTACATACGCTCATAACCCACACTTTTATTCTTACTGCTAGAGGCAAGACGTTGCTACGCAGCGCTGATTGTGCGCTTGCGCAATGTGGTATAAGTCAGATAGACCACACCCACTCGTGGGTTATGCGCCGTAACCCACTTGTTTGCATTTATCCCTCGGCTTCGCCTCGGGATAACTGCAAACTCGTGGGATACATAGGCGCATAACCCACTCTTGGGTGTAGTCTATCCTATACATACTCCGGTGATGTGCTCAGGTGATTGCTAAACAGTAGACGATATATAATAATTCTAGTGTTATCAGAGACAGCTATGGTTCAAGGTCCACCACAAACAACTGCAAGGTAATGTGGGCGAGGATGGTCGTGAGTGCACAGCAGTAGCCGTAGAGCATACCTGAGCATACTAATCTCCATGATGTGCATTAAATGGAGTCGGTACTATGTTACTAGTGCTTAGGCATTCGGCACCGTCTTGCTTTCTGGGCTTCTGAGTGGTCTCCAGCCCCTCACCCAGAGCTTTGCAGTAGGAATTTACAGCTTTCAGTTATTGCATGTGGAAATACATGCTAAACATGTATGCAATTGATGGATGCCATACCACCATCATGCATGAGTATAGCGCGTTTGTCGTTCATATATTTAAAGAGTGATGAATATCATCATTTGGCTGGGTCCTACTGGCAAGTGCTACTAGCAGGTTTAGTAGCTAAAGCCTGCCTACTGCTCCTCTGCTCAGGAGCTCCAGTAGCTCAGTGGGTAAGAGCATTTCACTAGTAATCAGAAGGTCTTGCGTTCAATCCTCAACTGGGCTCTGATTTTTTTGGAGTTGCTTTATTTTCTCTTTTTTTTTTTTCCATCTTTGATAATTCACATATGTATATGTACTAGTGCACTCAGACTACTGTTCTGTATCTAAAGACTCTCAGCCAAGATAGATTTCTTCCTGCTCAGATGAATGAAGAGATGCTGTGTCAGATCTATGGCAAATTTGGTCCCCTGGCCAGTGTGAAGGTGATGTGGCCTCGGACGGAGGAGGAGAGGGCTCGGAACAGGAACTGTGGGTTTGTGGCTTACATGAATAGAGCGGATGCTGAAAAGGCCCTGGAAGCCACAAGAGGTGTGTGTGTGTGTGTGTGTGTGTGTGTGTGTGTGATACATGCATGTGTGTATTAGACAAACATGTATGGATATATTATGCGTATCTGGTTTGTTAACATACACAATGTAGTGTAAGTATTTGTATGTTACAGCAATGTGTGCAGAAGTTATACTGTTCATAATGTCATACCGTTATCATGTATTCAAGGACCTCCCTTGAATACTCTGTACTAAGGACGTCAAGATGAATATAATACTTTGAAGATTCTATCCTAGCATTATGTGCATGAAGGCAGTACATGTGCATACTCACACTACTCATTAACAGTGTGCATGACAGTACATGTGCATGCTCACTGTTAACAGTGAGCATGAAAGCATCTACCATATAAAGTAATGCGTATGACTGATAACTCATATTGGTACACTGCCCAAGCAAGTGTATAATATTCTATGATTGAGCGCAGGATTGTTGCTGAAGGGTCCTGGGTTCAATCCCCCGCTGGGCTGCGATTTTTTCCCCGAGTTTCTTTGTTCTCTCAATGATTTTTCTCTTCCATCTTTGATGAATTGCATATGCACTGCAATGGCCGTATCGAGGTAGTCTGAAGATACCAATTAACAGTGCGTTAAGAGGCTAGTTAGTGTGTTCGGGTAATACAGTAACAGTCTCGGGCAGATAATGCATCCCCGTAATGCACTGTGAACTGGTATCTAGATCCCAGGGATATGCAAGCGCACCATGCCTCGCATGGCTATACAGGTACATGCATGCAATAGGTAGTTGCTGTAAAGAAGCTGAACAGGGTGGGACTGGGGCTGGGTGAGGTGAGACTGGGGCTGGGTGGGGTGAGACTGGGGCTGGGCGAGGTGAGACTGGGGCTGGGTGGGGTGAGACTGGGGCTGGGCGAGGTGAGACTGGGGCTGGGTGGGGTGAGACTGGGGCTGGGTGGGGTGAGACTGGGGCTGGGCGAGGTGAGACTGGGGCTGGGCGAGGTGAGACTGGGGCTGGGTGGGGTGAGACTAGACTGGGGCTGGGTAGGGTGAGACTGGTATTATTTTTACAAACCAGCCATTCCATGACTGTTCCATCAGCAGCACCAGCTAGAAGTACAGTAGGAATTGCATGTACAACAATAGGTATACTGCATATTGATATTATCATGTCAAATTAACATACACATTAGGTACATGATACGTATATAGATGCGCCACAAAAGCCAACTAGTAAAAACTCAAATTTCAAATATCTGCTACTGCTAAACAAACGCCTACAAAATGTTTTTGTAATTTCACAGCTATGAGAAGAAACCTCAGTAGCCTAGCAACCCTGGCTTCAAAGGTTCCCCTTCTGTATATACATGGAATTTGTGCACTGTGGGGCGCCCTTTCATACGCCTGTGCACTATGGTACAAGTGTGTTTACTTACATATATTATTTTTGGTTGATATTACTATTGTTTGCAAAGAACTTGCAGTTTGTATAGCTGGCTCAATAAGCATTAGCTGTGACTGAAGTACAGCTGTGATGACAATGTTGGGCACTACTGTCGTTTGTTTAGTGTTCTCCTCATTCCTAGCCCAACAAGTTGACACCCAGTATATCAATTATGATGAAATTGGAGATAATGGGAACAGCTCTCTTGTGCATCCAGCAAGCCTTTCCTGCCCTGGTGTGTGGAGTATTTTTGAAAATAATAAAAATAATGGCAGCATAAGTTGCAGCTGTGGTAATGACTTCAAGCGTGTGTTACTCTGTGATAAGAAGACCCTGCAGGTGAAGTTGCTTCCGTGTTTCTGTGTGACACCGTATGCCAAGAACCCAAATATCACTGTTGTTGGTGCCTGCGTGTACAAGTGTCATCTGCCAATTAACAATCACCATAATATATTTTCCGGTAGTGCTAGTGAACTATCAATGTACTTTTGTAATAGTGTCACAGCTGCAATTAATGGGACATGGAATCGAGTTGGTCAGTTGTGTGGAAAGTGCAAGCAAGGTTTTGTTCCACGTGCATACTCTTACGACTGGCGTTGTGTGAGATGTTCATATGATGAGTATTCTGTTGTAAACTTGGTAAAGTATTGTGTCATTGCCTTTCTGCCACTAACAATTTTCTTTATTGTACTGGTTACCCTTCGCATCAGTGCTACTTCACCATCAATGAATGCATTCATACTAGTTTGCCAAATACTGTCATCTCCATTGCAAATCAGACTATTCCTTACTACTATATCATCTGATGTAGGAAACCATGTGGCAGTAAAGGCTTTTGAAGTAATTGCATCACTGTTAGGCTTCTGGAACCTGGATTTCTTTCGGGCACTTTACTCACCGTTTTGTCTACACCCCAACATGAGTACTCTCCAGGTATTAGCACTGGACTACATTATAGCAGCATACCCACTTCTCTTGATAGTAATTACTTATTTCCTGGTTGAATTACATGATCGCAACTGTAGAATTATTGTGTGGCTGTGGAAGCCTTTTCGTAGGTGCTTTATTCGCATTGGAAGGATGTTTGTTCGCACATCATTAGTTGAAGCGTTTGCATCTTTCCTTCTCCTTTCATGTTAGATTTCTTTACGTATCATCTTGTTCCCGTGTATCTCTACAATGTGTATGGGGAGTCAGTGGAGCCATACCTCTACTATGATGGAACAGTTGAATACTTTGGCAAACAGCACTTGCCCTATGCTATTCTAGCGATTGCTGTCCTCATCATATTCATCATTCTTCCACTACTGCTTTTGTGTCTTTACCCCTGCCAGTGCTTTCAAACCTTTGCAATCTGAGGTGTCATGCACTGCACACATTTATGGATGCTTTCCAAGGCCATTACAAGAATGGCACTAATGGCACAAGAGATTGTCGGTATTTAACAGCCATGTATCTGTTGGTACGGATTGTTTATTTTACTATTGCTTCAGTGACATTAGGTTCGTCTGTAATCATGGCTACATTCATCGAGGGTCTGCTAATACCTATTTGCTTTGTTTCTTACTTCGATAGTTGTAGTGAAGCCATATGAGTGTTCCACTTACAATGTTGTGGATGTGATATTATGTCTGGCTCTTTCCCTCTTCTACTTTTCTGCTGTAGCTAGCAGGCTAGCCTTAACTGACTATATTGTCTTTATGAAAATGACTGGATACCTGTTAGGAATATTTGGATCAGTTCCTCTTATCTACATAACCATAGTAATACTTTCCCGGCTATTTCCCAAACTGCCTTTGGAAAACCCTGAGGAGTGTGCAGAACTACTCCGGGAACCTGTGGTCGAGGTTTGAAGCATTACATACTGACATACCGTGCATCCTTTGAACCATAACTGACCTCTGCTTTATACACCAGCTGTCTTCAATGGAAGAAATTTATTTGTATGATTTGTGGCTATAAGCAAAGTATTCAAGACTTTGTAGGTGTTTGTTTAGCAGTAGCAGATATTTGAAATTTGAGTTTTCACTAGTTGGCTGTTGTGGCGCATGTATATATTTATCTTGCACTTAATTTGTATGTGATTTTTAGTTGAAATTTGACGTGCTAATGTCAATATGCAGTATACCCTATTGTTATACATGCAATACCTACCATACGCACTTTGTAGTTGTGAGCCGAGAACAACTGATCAGTTGGGGGAGGAACTTGACGTGTCTGTAATATTTAGGTGTCCGTAGGTGGGAGGCTTCTGGTAGGCGTTGCAGTGCTTTATTCGGCACGCGATGGCTCGTTTTGTGACTCTGGCTTGCTGTGAAGGCTTGTGTATGTATGCTGATTCCACCTGTTGTCAAATGGCACTTGCACAAAACTCCTTATATGGTAAGTGCTACGTAAGCGCTATAATTCATAGTAGAGTAGTAAACCAGCCGTGCATAACTGCTAGGCATTCCATATATGGAGTTTTCTTGTAGGTGCCATTCGACAACAGGTGGAATCACTAGTTTAATGCTCCTTACCTTTGGGTTACAGGCTCCTCTGCTGACGACAACATGAAACAGCTGTGTATGCCACACTTCGTTGCTTTGAAATGTAGAAAAGAGACTACGTGACATTCTGAAGTTAATGTTATATCACTGCAAAAACATGAGGGTTGTTTTAACCCAGCCTGGTTACCACAGTTGCAATTTAAGGGTCAAAAACAACTGTTTTGCAGTGATGCACTGCAAAAACATGAGGGTTGTTTTTGCAATTTTAAGAGTTCAAAGCAACCCTCATGTTTTGCAGTGATGCACTGCAAAAACATGAGGGTTGTTTTTGCAATTTTAAGAGCTCAAAGCAACCCTCATGTTTTGCAGTGATGCACTGCAAAAACATGAGGGTTGTTTTTGCATTTTTAAGAGTTCAAAGCAACCCTCATGTTTTGCAGTGATGCACTGCAAAAACATGAGGGTTGTTTTTGCAATTTTAAGAGCTCAAACAACCCTCATGTTTTGCAGTGATGCACTGCAAAAACATGAGGGTTGTTTTTGCATTTTTAAGAGTTCAAAGCAACCCTCATGTTTTGCAGTGATGCACTGCAAAAACATGAGGGTTGTTTTTGCATTTTTAAGAGTTCAAAACAACCCTCATGTTTTGCAGTGATGAACAAAAACTTGAGGGTTGTTTTGATCCTTAAATTGCAGCTGCGGTACGTAGGTTAAAACAACGCCCATGTTTTTGCAGAGATTCCTTAACTTGTCACTATAAATGTGCATGGAATAGACACGTACACTCCACATTGGTTTTGAAAGAGACAGGGATTGGCCTCTCTAGTTGTGTTGTAGCTATATAGTACATTTGGGTGTCACCTAGAAGTATAGGGCCGTAGTTGGATCTTATGTGACTAGAGTAAATGCGAGTGTGATCACAATGTTGACCATTACTTTCATTTGTTTATTGTTCTCCTCATTCCTTGCCCAACAAATTGACACCCAGTATATCAGTCATGGTGGAATTGGAGGTAATGAGAACAGCACTCTTGTCCGCTCAGCAAATCTTTCCTGCCCTGGTGTATGGAGTATTTTTGACAGTACTAATGGCAACACAAGTTGTAGCTGTGGTAATTACTTGGGACGGGTGATACGCTGTGATAAGCGGGAGTTGCTGTCATGTTTCTGTATGACACCATATGCCAAGGACCCAAATATTACTGTTGTTGGTGCTTGCATGTACAAGTGTCGTCTGCCTGTTGGCCGTCACTATAATGTGCTTCCCAGTAGTGCCAGTGAACTATCAATGTACATGTGTAATAGTGTCACAGGTGTAATTAATGGGACTCCAAGCTGGAATCGAGATGGTCAGTTGTGTGGAAAGTGCAAGCAAGGTTTTGTTCCACCTGCATACTCTTACGACTGGCATTGTGTGAAGTGTTCATATGATGAGTATTCTGTTGTAAACTTGGTGAAGTATTGTATCATTGTCTTTCTGCCACTAACAATTTTCTTTATTGCACTGGTTACCCTTCGCATCAGTGCTACTTCACCATCAATGAATGCATTCGTACTAGTTTGCCAAATGCTGTCATCACCATTGCAAATCAGACTATTCCTTAGTGCAGTTGATTTAAGTAACCATACTGCAGTAAAAGCTTTTGATGTAATTGCATCACTGTTAGGCTTCTGGAACCTAGATTTCTTTCGGACACTTTACTCACCGTTTTGTCTACACCCCAACATGAGTACTCTCCAGGTATTAGCACTGGACTACATTATAGCAGCATACCCACTTCTCTTGATAGCAGTTACTTATTTCCTTGTTGAATTACATGACCGCAACTGCAGGATTATTGTGTGGTTGTGGAAGCCTTTTCGTAGGTGTTTTATTCACATTGGAAGGATGTTTGTTCGCACATCATTAGTTGAAGCGTTTGCATCTTTCCTCCTTCTTTCATATGTTAGATTTCTTAGTGTATCTTTCGGTTTTCTTGTTCCCACACATGTATACAATGTGTATGGGGAGTCTTTAGGACCATACCTCTACTATGATGGAACAGTTGAATACTTTGGCAAACAGCACTTCCCATATGCTATTCTAGCAATTGTTGTCCTCATTATATTTAATATTCTTCCACTACTGCTCTTGTGTCTTTACCCCTGCCACTGCTTTCAAAAGATTATAAATCTTTACAGTCCAAGGTGTCATGCACTGCACACATTTATGGATGCTTTCCAAGGCCATTACAAGAATGGTACTAATGGCACAAGAGATTGTCGGTATTTTTCAGCCATGTATCTGTTGGTACGGATTGCTTTTTTTATTATCGCTGCACTAGCACTAACTTCTTCTGTAATCATGGTTACTTTTATCACAGGTGTACTATTTGCTTTGTTTCTTATTTTGATAGCCGTAGTGAAGCCATATCAGTCTTCCACTTATAATGCAGTGGATGTGGTATTATGCCTTGCTCTTTCCCTCTACTACTTTTCTACTGTAGCTATTGAGTTTGCCTTAACTGACTATATTGTCTTTGCGAAAATAATTGGATGCATGATATGTATACTTGGATTGGTTCCTCTCCTCTACATGACCATTGTAATACTTTCCTGGCTGTTCCGCAAACTGTCTTTGGAAACACAGCAGCGATGGTGCTTAACATTTCCACCTTTGAAATGGATAGTAAGGCAGAGCAACTCAGAGGAACCGCTACCAGAACGTCTGGTCAACCCTGAGGAGTGTGCAGAACTGCTCCATGAACCTGTGAGTGAGGATCAAGGCAAAGCTGACATGCCATCCTTTGAACAATAGCTGAACAGCTGTAGCTACCTGTAGCAGGTATGCAAAGTTTGTGTTTAAATTTTTTTTCACTAGTTGACTTGCAATGATCAAGCAGCACGAGCAGGATCTGAACTGTCTGTGGTACGTGTACATATTGCAATAAGAGTACTCTCCAGGTATTATCACTTGACTATATTATTATAGGAGTATACCCCTTCTCTCGATAGTAATAACATTCTCTTGTTGGATCACATGATCGTAACATGCAATACAATTAAGAAACAGAATCGAGAAATCGAGGTTGCCAATTATGTGGAAATTGTTTCTATGGAATCCTTTTTGTAAATGTTTTTATTGCTTTCACAGGCAGTGGGACATTTGATTGAGGCTTTTGTATTTTTTCTTCTTTCATATTATATCAAATTGTTAATGTATCATTAAACATTTTTCTTCCAATATTGTGTATAGTATATGGAGCCAATGAAACTATACCTCTGCTTTTAATGGAACAGTTGATACTTTAACATACAACACTTGTCCTATGCTATTCTGACAATTGTAGTCCACGCTGTATTTAATGATCTCCCACTGCTGCTTTTATGTCTTTATCCCTGCCACTACTTTCAAAAGATCCACTATAAACAAACCTGATATTTCATATCTAAAAACTAGCCGGGTGTTTTTTTACGTAAATTCTCCAATTGAAGCCAGTGAAGGTTGTGCTCAGCCACAGGTCAGTCTAAGCTAAATGCAGCTGTAGAATGGATCAGCTTGGCTAGACAGTCTCATCATGTGCAGCTTCCAGCGAAAATGCTGACACAGCAATTTTGTAGTGCGCTTCCAGTTAGCGATCAGAACTTGCGAAAACAGAATTATCATTGTTACCTACCACTCTTTCACCATCTAGGCAGCACCAAACTAATCTATAGCTTGACGTACCTTGGCCTATTGAGCCTATAAACTTCCAGTAGCTTCCACTGCGCTCTTGGCTATAGTGGCATACCGTAGACTCGGGTTAATAAGCGCACCTCTGAAATAAGTGCATACTTTTTAAAAAGCGCACGTGATGTTCTTGTTTTTAACTACAGTTTATTAAGCGCATACGCGCATATACGGTAACAGCGCACTGCATGGCTTCCCATAGTCTCGCGTGACCAGACTCTCGTCGTTGAGAGTCTGGCCACGCGAGACTAGGCTTCCCAAGTAAATGTGGCGGATTCTGCAGCTGGTACATGTAGCCAGAAGTTGGAGAGAAAGCTACTCACGCCGACTGTCATCCTTTGTAACTGCAACAGCAAATCGATCTTCAGTGTTGCCAGCTTCTCTAGCCACAGTGAGTACCTCACCAACAACGGGAGTCCAGATTCGCTTGAAAACGTGATGGCCCCAAACCACACTCTCTTTGCAGTAGATAGCGAGATCACTCGTACTGTCAGCCATACCGTCTTGATGTACACGTGCAAAAAGTGGGCGGTACTATTACAGTGGTGGGTGTGGTACATCATAATAAGTGCACATTTTTTAATAAGCGCATATTTCCTTACCGTCTAGTGTGATAGGCGCACGCGCTTATTAACCCGAGTCTACGGTAGTAACGGAATGACGTAACTTAACGTACGTGATGATTGTGGACAAACACACACACACACACACACACACACACAAAAACGTAAAGCAACCTTAGTACCAGCCTTACCAGTGGGTAATTTGTTTGTTGCTATGGAACTTACCCGCTTTGAGGCCTAACTCCTACCTTCATACTCAGACATTTGATATTCAGGTAACCACTAGCTATGTCTGTGATATGAATTCATAGCGAGTAAACAATTAGTGATGTAAAGTGATAAGCCATTGGTCACCAGGAATTAAATATTTGAGTTGCACTTGCGACTCATGTAACCTGTGGATGTGATGGAATGTTAGAAGCCGAGCACAGGTCATTGTGAACTTGTGTAGCTTTGGTAGGTGCAGTGTGTAAGTAGCGCCAGCTGGGTTAAAGTAACCCATCGGTTTTTGCAGTGATATATATGGTGTTAGTACCTAAGAGTCTAGGCCTGTAAATAGTTTTGCACTGTCCCTTTGTCTCTCTTTCCAAATATTGGCACTTGCATGTTGTATTATTATAGCAGCATATCCATGCACTCATCCCTTATTGAATTACCTAATCGCAATTGCAACATAGTGTAGCTATTGATGTTTTGCTCACTGTCGAATTCGGATCTCCTTGATTGAATTGTGTATTGTTATTTTTCGTTCTTCTTCCTTAATTGTATTTGTGTATGGCTTTGAGTGTGCAGCACAGTTTCATGAAACCTTGCTAAGGGACTTTCCTGCTGCCTTTTGGGGTTTCAGGAATTACTGTAAAAATAGTATATACTCAGTCTCTGCAATTGCAGGAATGCAATAGATATCTTATGTACTACAATAGAAGCTCTACAATATGTGGTATGTAGTTTCCATCTTTATAGATTTTGTGTCTTTGTAGCTCATATCAATGTACGTAGTCTAAACAAGACACTATTTGATTCTTGCATGTGACTAGCAATGCTGAGTTTTATTTGTTTACTATTTTTGATTGGACAAGGTGGCACTCAGCCTGTCTACCATGAGGATTACGGAAATCTCACCGCTGTGGACTCATCTAATCCTCCCTGCCCCGGCCCATGGAGTATTTCTGAGAATATTAATGGGAGTACAAGGTGTCAATGCGGTAGTCAATTGCATGGTATGGTACAGTGTAATGATAAAACTTTACAGGTAAAGTTGCTTCCATGCTACTGTATGACGCCTTATGCAAAGGACCCGAATATCACCGTTGTTGGTGCTTGCTTGTACAGGTGTATTCATTCTCAAGCTCATAAACTTTCATATATGTGCAAAGAAGCAACATCTTATGAAACGGAATTGAGAAATCGAGATGGTCAATTATGTGGAAAGTGTACGAAAGGTTTTGCCCCACCTGTCTACTCTTATGACCCGAGATGTGTCAATTGTTCACATAGTGAGCATTATACTATAAACTCAGTCAAGTATTGTATCATTGCCTTCCTGCCACTAACATCTTTCTTTATTGCACTGGTTACCCTTCGCATCAGTGCTACTTCACCCTTACTGAATGCATTTGTACTAGTTTGTCAAGTGCTGGCATCACCTCTGCAAGTAGGATTGACCTTTATTCGCCCGAGTACAGACCAAAAGCCGTTAATTATTGTAGTTGGTATGGTTATATCGCTGTTTGGCTTTTGGAATCTGGACTTCTTTCGCACCCTTTATCCACCATTTTGTCTACACCCCAACGTGAGTACTCTCCAGGTATTAGCACTTGACTACACTATAGCAGCATACCCACTTCTCTTGATAGTGATTACATATTGTCTTGTTGAGTTACATGACCGTAACTGCAAGATAGTAGTGTTGCTATGGAAACCCTTTCATAGATGCTTTGCTCGCTTTCACAGGCAGTGGGACATTCGAACTTCCTTGATTGAAGCTTTTGCATCTTTTCTTCTTCTTTCATATGTCAAATTTTTAAATGTATCATTATACTTTCTTCTTCCAGTATATCTATACAATGTCCACGGGGACGCAATGGGACCATACCTCTACTATGATGGAACGGTTGAATACTTTGGCAAACAGCACTTGCCCTACGCTATTCTAGCAATTGCTGTCCTCACTACATTCATCATTCTTCCACTACTGCTTTTGTGTCTTTACCCTTGCCAGCGCTTTCAAAAGATTCTTAACTTTTACGGACTAAGATGTCAGGCACTGCACACATTCATGGATGCATTGCAAGGTTACTACAAAAATGGTACAAATGGCACACGTGATTGTCGATATCTTTCAGCAGTGTACCTTTTTGTGAGAATCATATTATTTGTTATTACTGCAGTGTCGTTGAGTTTTTCTGTAGTTTTATTGTATTTCCTATCAGGAATACTGTTTTCCTTGTTTGTTATTTTGATTGCTGTAGTACAGCCTTACAAGTATTCCTCGTACAGTATTATTGACATTTTACTAATTCTTGTAATTGCTCTCTTCTACTTCTCTGCTATGGGACATAGATCAGCACATTTCAGGTATGAAGCTCTTCACCGTGTAACAGGATTCTTGCAATTTATATGTGGAGTCATTCCTCTGATTTATATAACTATCATTATACTTCGTGTATTTTTTAAAAGGAGAATACCACAGCAATGGTGCTCAAACTTGTTGAATCTACCATTTTGTAAGAGATTGATACAAAATACTGGCACCTCTGAGGAACCACTGCCAGATCGTCTGGCCAATCCTGAAGAGTGTGCAGCTTTACTTCATGGACTTGTGAGTGATGACCAAGACACTGATGATGCGTCTAGTGTACCATCTTTTGAACTGTAACTTTCTGTTTGTCTATTACATCATATAGATATAACATTGATCTTGCAATATATATTGTATTTACACTTGTGCATGATAAAGTAGATCTTCAATGTTATTTATGCTTTTGAAGTAGTGTAATACATATTGCAGTTTGAATGTCAGTACATGTACCTATTCTGTAGCAAATTCACCACCCACAAACTGGCGTAACTTAATTTTAGGCAGTCCTGGGTAGAAAGCGGACATTATTCCATCACATATTTCAATTGCTTTAAAGCTCTGTATCTCTGAACTTCTGTTAAGGATGAGGTTTATACATGCCATGCAGAAACCTCACATATTAATGCGTCTACACAATGTGTATAAGCCCCGTCCTTAATGGAAGTTCAGAGATACAATGCTTTGAACGCAGTGACATGAGATTAAAATACATGACAGGATAATATTCGTTTTTCTACCCAGCACTGCCACATACATGTTCAGGGATAATTGTTTTCAGAATACTGCATTTGTGGTGAACAGTGTTGCTGAGTACAGCAAGACCAATAATCACAACATATGGGCTGAGGATCTCAGCTAGTGTTTATCTATTTCAAGGTATATTATGGGTATTTAGTAGATTTACTTTCGGTTATTTACATACAAACCAACTGTCTAGTACGTTCAATTGGACTATTGTTAGCAGACGTGTAATAGCCAGCTGGGTGAGTGCACAATGAAGAGAGCTTCTCTTTAATTTTGCACCCACTGCCAGTCTTCTGACACTTATAGTCATGAGTGTAGTTTTTGATTGTGATTTTGGCTGAGGCTGGTGCTTGGTGAGTAGTTTCTTCTTGGAAAACATAACCCATACCGTAGGACTATTTTCAGTTGTGAGGTTCTAATAATTGCAAATAGCGAATTCATGGCCAGGTTGAAAAGTTTAAATGAATAAATTATTGTGTGCCTGCATCCTGTAGCTGTGTGAACATGGGCTGTTCTAAAATATGTAACAATTATCACAAACATAATTACCTTTGAAACCAGGAAATGCGATGAGTTAGTTATACATTTAAACCAGCCTTGCAGTACTGCAGATACACAGTATTTACTAGCACACACACACACACACACACACACACACACACTAGGGTCCACTATAATGGAGTTTGACATCCAGGTAGGGTGGGGCAAGGCTGTACCCCTCCCCCCTCAGCCCATCTACATCCCACCGGACATGCAGGAGGAAGAAAATGCTAAGGTAACACATCAGAAGCTGAGAGTTATACGTAGCTGCATACTCAGAAGATGTTTACAGTTTGCAGCATTTTCCAAGGGAGGGGGGGGGGGGGGGGGGACCCCTTGCCAGAATCTCTCCCCCCCCTTGGAACTTAGGTTACCATTTTTTTCTTATATGAACTGAGTGCAATAAATGCAAACCAACACAACACAACACAGTAATGGATGGTTCAATATACCCCCCTAGCATGAGGTGTGCACTTTGCACACCTCATTGTACATTGCCCCTCCAAATTCGTCAACATTCCACTTTCGCCCCCCCCCCCAGACAATTTTCTAAATCAACCCCCTGTTTGCCATTACTTTTTGTGCAAGATTTTAGTTTTACCATTTTGAACATTTAATTCAGTTGCCGGAAATCATCTTAACGTTTCTAATTTCCAGGTTCCAGATCCTCCATCTGGCCTGCCATTCAATGCCCAATCCAGAAAGAAGAAGTCTGGTGGCAGTGGCCCATATGGCAGTGTGCCCCCGCCTGGAGGGAAGGATGAGGGAGAGGAGAACTTCGAAGACGTGAGTGTAGATGGAAAGAGTACGATAACAGAAGAAAGGGGAGGAGAGAGGAACTATAGGAAGTGTGAGGACAGGAAACTACTGACACACACATGCAGTCATAGGTCCTCTTTTGGAAGGTGTGGTCCCTCCTTACTCCTCCCCTTCTGTCCTCACACTCCATAGAACTTTTATCTTAGCCTTTTCTCCTCATATCCTTTCCTCCTCCCCTTGTGCACACCTGTGTGTGTGTGTGTGTGTGTGTGTGTGTGTTTGTGTGTGTGTGTGCATGTGTGTGTGTGTGTGGTATGGCGGAGGGTGGAAAAATGAATATGCCTATAGCTGTTTCCACCTTTTTGGCTTAACAATAAAACTAGGAGAGATTCTCACACACACACACACACACGTATAGCTCCTCTACAACTCCCTGGTGCGTGTGGTGATCCCCACCGACATCGAACTACTGATGCTGATTCACCGGATGATCGAGTTTGTCATCCGAGAGGGGCCGATGTTTGAGGCCATGATCATGAACAAAGAGCTCAGCAACCCCACCTTCCAGTGAGTACCTGACCGAAATTGTTCAATGAATTTCGCGTGAACGCATGCGCGTTGCGCGCAAACTCACGCAATAACAGCTAGGTTTTTGCGCGCGAAATCGCGCAAAACTGCGTCAATTTGCACGTGAAATACGGCGAGAACTGCAGTCTCACTTCAGCGCTGGCATGGCAAAATCTATTTGCACCTTCGGAAAGAAAGGCAGCCAGTGCTAGCAAAGCCTTACCGCGTAGAATCTCGCGCGTTTTCGAGTATTTGTCGCCAAACCGCGCGTACGCGAACAGTCGGAATTTCACGCGAAATCGTGCGATTAGCCGCGTTCCTGCGCAAAGATACGCGATCTCGTGGGTTCGCGCGAGATTCGCGCTCTCGCGTACTATCTCGCGCAAATGCAATCAACAATTTTGGTAGGGTAGTGCTGGGACAATACCTTATAGCAATGTATGTAAAACTCATTCACAAACATGAAGGTATGATATCGCTGCAATGAAGTAAACCCAATGGCTTCCAAGCATACAGTAATTTTTCTTGTAGGTGTCACTGATTTTGCATACCTTGAGGTACAGTGGAACCTCTATACTGTGGTCACCCTTGGGCCACATTTTTATGGCCACAGTATAGTGGGTGGCTGTGTAATAATACATTAGTAATATGTACATTGGACCCAAAAAGGTGGTCTTAACAGAGAGGTGGCTGCCCTATAGAGTAACCACATTATAGAGGTTCCACATACTCAGGATTTGGTCTATGATTGAAGCCCACAGCCTACCATTATAGAACAGCTTATTAACAGGCATATGGTAGTTGGCTATGATTATATACGCACAGGAGAGTTAGCCTGCGTATCGTCGATCTGAACCTCTTCCTCACCCCAGGTTTCTCTTTGACAACCAGAGCCCCGCCCACATCTACTACCGCTGGAAACTCTTCTCTATCCTCAATGTATGCGTGCACTTTATGAACTTGTGTAGTATGTGTGTTAGCGCAGAGTATGAATCTAATGCTATGTCTTATTGAGAACTGCCGATATTGGCAGCTTTCATAAGACATAGTGTTAGGTTCATTAGGAGCCTTGCTCTAACACATTCATTGAGGCATGTCCCTTGTTAATGTAACATACTGTATGTGCTATATAAAGGCTAATAATGTTGGCTTATATAATCTTTGGGTTTGTCATCCACGCACAAACACATGCATACATGCACACACATGCATGCACACACATGCATACACATGCATATACATGAACACACACACATTCATATACACACATATACACACACACACACACACACACACATACATACACACACACACACACAGGGGGATTCCCCTGAGACATGGCGTATAGAGGAGTTCCGTATGTTTGAGGCAGGATCACTATGGAAACCCCCACCCCTGAAAAACCTGAGGGCAAAGGTGATGCCACCGATCGTCGAAGAGGTGGTAAAAAAGGGACAGCTCTCAGCAAAGTAAGTCCTTGGAGTGGCTCTAGTGAAACTTCTATAATGTGAGCACTCCATTAAATAGCCGCCTCCCTGTAAAAGTCACCCTGTCATTTCAAATTGCCACCACGTGTATTTGGCTCGAAGCTGACATACGTGTACGTTCCACTGTTATTGTAAGGGCTACCTCCTTCAAGATACTACATGCACCTTGTATCATAACATTTCTAGTGATAAATTTAGCTTTGCTTTCGTGGTAAGTAAATTCCTACCACTTTTTGTAAAATCCCTAAGAATTATCGTTTCACCTTTTACATATACCTGTACACCAAGATACACATATACACACACACACACACACACGCACACACACACACACACACACACACACACTCACACTCACACTCACACTCACTCACACACACACACACACACACACACACAGGAATCGAGACGACCTGGAGGACCAGCTCCGGGGGATCTCCATGGAGAGGGCCAAGATCAAGGGCAGCATGGTCTGGTGCCTCGACCACGCCGAGTCAGCAGAGGAGGTGAGAATCTGTGATTTTGAAAGCTGCTATTCCAGTCAAGGGCGTCTGAAAAGACTCGATTGTATGGTGACATCCAATGTGAAATCTCATCGTTAATGCTCGAGGTCTAATCCAAGCTGTCATGCCGGGGAGAGGCTGCAGCTCATGTGGTGGTGAATGGGGTTTTACCAAATATATTAAACCATTAGCACAATATCCTCTATGATATGTGTGGGGACTCTTGCGAGCACATTGCTATTATTGGAAGCCATTTTTTATAATATATTTAACTTACCAACTCAGTCCATTAGAAGGTTGCTGACCCAGCTAACATAGGGTATGTTTAGTCAGAATATACACATCTGTACAAGGGTTCATCAGCCCCTATGAGTATATCAAATTGTACTTATAAAACACCATAACGGATGGATTCTGAAGGGTCTTATAATTCTTTAGGACATCTGGTGATACAAAGCTGATTTCTTGGCGATATTGAGTTAGTAGTACGGTTATTGAATGCATGTTAGCATAGCTGCAAGTATCACCATGCAGCACTGAGTCTTTAACAGTCCCAGTTGCTATCATAACATACCCTGCCTTCATTATTTCCTTATTCCAGTCCTCCCTAACACCCTCCACCCCCCCCCCCCCCACACACACACACTCCCCACCCTCCTCCCCCTTGTTTTAGATTGTAGAGTGTGTCTCGGAGGCGCTGTGCATCGATGAGACTCCACTACCCATGAAGATTGCTCGGCTCTACCTGGTCACCGACATCCTCCAGAATTGTAGCTCCTCCATCCCCAATGCCTCAAACTTCAGGAGAGGGTGAGCTCATAGCTGCACATCTGACATCACCGTGATGTGGGGACTCTTTATTATTGGAAGCAATTTTTTTATAATATATTTAACATACCAACTCAGTCCATTAGAAGGTTGCTGACCCAACTAACATAAGAATTATGTGTAGCCAGAATATACACATCTGTACAGGGGTTCGAATAAGCAGTCAGTCAGCCCTATGGGTATGTCAAAATTGGATGACCAGGTCATGCATGTAGAGTGCATACATGTACATAGGAATTAGAGTCGTGGACAAACCTACTGATTTTGTCGTAGCCAAAACCCGCAAGAGTTTGAGTCTCGGGTTTTTCCTGCCATAGCTATCGATTTCACATGTAGCTACTGGTTAGCTATGTATGTGCTGCACTACACTTGAGGCACTGGGTGTTCTGTTCATCTCTTGTGCAGCTTCGAGGGCAGGCTGGTTGCCATCGTAGAGCACTTTCACACTGTGTTGAAGGGCATCTCATCGAGAATGAGGGCAGCGTCCTTCAAGGTGAGTGAGTGGGTGGGTGTGCGTGCGTGCTTGCATGTGTGTATGAGCAAGTGAGTGCGTGGATCCTCAGCTGCAGTAGTTATAATCTTTCATGTAGTGCATGCCATGTTTGCAGCGAAAGTGAATACTCACTCAATCTGATTATTGTTTGTGGCTTGTTGAACATTCTTTTACTGCCCTCCACACACACACACACACACATACACACACACACAGCGGCGTGTCCTGGTCTGTATGAGGGCATGGAACCAGTCCTCAGTCTACCACTTCCACTTGATAGACAAACTAAGGGAGACCTTCATTGGCAAGACACACGAAGAGCTGGAGAAGCAGAAAGCCTTTGTGAGCTCCTCCCTCCCCCTCACCTTCCTAGCTTGCTCCTTCCTGCTCTCACTTCCTTTCTCCTGTTCTCCCTTCCTCCTTCTCATGCTTCCTCTTTCCATTCTTCCTCCCCTCGGCTCCTACCCCTCCCTCCCTCCCTCCCTCCCTCCCTTTCTCCCTCTTTCTCTTAGCCCCTTCCTCTCTTCCATTCTCCCTTCCTCCTCCCCTTGGCTCCTTCCTCCCTCCCTCTCTCTTTCCCTTAGCTCCATTCTCCCTCCCTCCTCCTCTCAGCTTCTTTCTTCCATCCTTCCTCCCTCCCTCCCTCCCTCTTTCTCTTAGTCCCTTCCTCTCTCCTCCCTCCTCCCCTCGGCTCTGTCCTTCCTCCCTCCCTCCCTGCCTCTTTCCTTCCTCTCTCTTCCTCTCTCCTCCCTCCTCCCCTCGGCTCCGTCCTTCCTCCCTCCCTCCCTGCCTCTTTCCTTCCTCTCTCCTCCTTCCTCCCCTCGGCTCCATCCTTCCTCCCTCCCTCCCTGCCTCTTTCCTTCCTCTCCCTCCTCCCTCCTCCCCTCGGCTCCGTCCTTCCTCCCTCCCTCCCTGCCTCTTTCCTTCCTCTCCCTCCTCCCTCCTCCCCTCGGCTCTGTCCTTCCTCCCTCCCTCCCTGCCTCTTTCCTTCCTCTCTCCTCCCTCCTCCCCTCGGCTCCGTCCTTCCTCCCTCCCTCCCTGCCTCTTTCCTTCCTCTCTCTTCCTCCCTCCTCCCCTCGGCTCCGTCCTTCCTCCCTCCCTCCCTGCCTCTTTCCTTCCTCTCTCTTCCTCTCTCCTCCCTCCTCCCCTCGGCTCTGTCCTTCCTCACTCCCTCCCTGCCTCTTTCCTTCCTCTCTCCTCCCTCCTCCCCTCGGCTCCGTCCTTCCTCCCTCCCTCCCTGCCTCTTTCCTTCCTCTCCCTCCTCCCTCCTCCCCTCGGCTCCGTCCTTCCTCCCTCCCTCCCTGCCTCTTTCCTTCCTCTCTCCTCCCTCCTCCCTTCGGCTCCGTCCTTCTTCCCTCCCTCTTTCCTTCCTCTCTCCTCCCTCCTCCCCTCGGCTCCGTCCTTCCTCCCTCCCTCCCTGCCTCTTTCCTTCCTCTCTCCTCCCTCCTCCCCTCGGCTCCGTCCTTCCTCCCTCCCTCCCTGCCTCTTTCCTTCCTCTCTCCTCCCTCCTCTCCTTGGCTCCTTCCTTCCTTCCTCTCTCTTCCTCCCTCCTCCCCTCGGCTCTGTCCTTCCTCCCTCCCTCCCTGCCTCTTTCCTTCCTCTCTCCTCCCTCCTCCCCTCGGCTCTGTCCTCCCTCCCTCCCTCCCTGCCTCTTTCCTTCCTCTCTCTTCCTCCCTCCCTCCCTCCCTCTTTCTCTTAGCCCCTTCCTCTCTCCTCCCTCCTCCCCTCGGCTCCGTCCTTCCTCCCTCCCTCCCTGCCTCTTTCCTTCCTCTCTCCTCCCTCCTCCCTCCTCCCCTCGGCTCTGTCCTCCCTCCCTCCCTGCCTTTTTCCTTCCTCTCTTCCTCCCTCCTCCCCTCGGCTCCGTCCTTCCTCCCTTTCTCAGTCCCTCCTATCCTTCCTTTCCTTTCTCCTTTATAAATCACAATTTTTTATTTCAGGCTGAAATTGCAAAATGGAATACACGCGTATATTGCATAGCATATTACCTTGAAGCAGACACCAAAAATTGGACCCACTCTTTTGACCTTATTCCTAATCATTTCCCCTTCTGTTGCCGTAGGAGACAGTAGCGGCACTGATTGGAGTCCCAGAGAAGGAAGTGGGTGATGACAGCATCAACAGGATGCCGATCCTCCTGGAGAACAAACCCATTGACTTCAGCAGAGGGGGCAACATTGACGGCATACCCATGGTGAGCATTCTAAAGGTCCAGCTAACTTTACCAACCTGACGGTGCCGATATATTATTCAGTACCAAACGAGTCAGCATAATCCAGAATTCATAATGTGGAGGTACTGTATACTATGCTCAGCATTAGAAATATGTACTCTCGCAGTAGAACTACTATTATGAGCAGCCTCGTCACCAGGCTCTCTGCCTTTCCAGTTTCACCAAAATATCCGAACGTCAGGTACGCATAGCAACGAGAAATTTAATGCAATTATTAATAGTTACTTAACTTCATCCGTTTCGCTGTACGCAGCCTGCCGTCGAATTCGATACTCAAAAGCGATGACGTTCAAGCCTTAGGTCGGGAAGAAGGATGCCTAAGGATGCTACTACAGTAGCTACACAGATAAGTGTCGTTTAATCAGCTAGGGGCGGAGTTGGCATGTAATTATTAATTAGTAGTTGCTAACGTAGTCATGTGAGGATCACGTTTTACCCGAGACTCTCGGGTCACGTGAAGACATTTTGGTGAAACTGTTTCACACTGGAGAGCCTGGTACTTTTTCTCACGTGATTTAACTCACTGTGGGAAGGACTGCTTGAAAGACTGTTACCTTTTACTGATGATACTGTTTCAGTGCTCAGTCTGACATGATACAAACAGGCTCCGAAGAGTAGCTACAAGAAGTGTATATAGAGTTGGGACAGGTGTGTTTTAAAGCCTCATTAAAACTATTAATTAGTCTGGGATACTAGGGAGAGTAAAGTATAAAGTGATCAGGATGGTACACTTGCACTTGTCCCCTAACTGGAAGCCCGCCTGTGCTCTGTGAGTGTGTGTGGTTAATGGTGTAAGCAACACGACAGCAACATGACTGGCCCACCAGCCTCGGTGGGCACATTGGTGTCACTGGCGTTGCTCTTCCCTGTAGGAGGGAGACCTGGATGGGGAGCCACTGGGAGAGGCAGACATCGATGGAGTGCCTCTGAGCAAGGAGGAGGATCTGGATGGAGTGCCCAGTGAGTGTGTGTGTGTGTGTGTGTGTGTGCATATGCTCAGACAGCGCAGGCTTTAGTGGCAGCCAGGGATGTAGTGTGTGAGACATGTGCCAGGAAGTTTAGGAGGGAAGGAGACAAGAAGAGGCACAAGTGTGTGGATGAAAGAAGGAAGCCAGTGAACGAGCAGCATGGAGCAGTCCAGTGTCAGTTTTGTCAGGAGTGGTTTAGGAGCAGAGGAAGGCTAGCTGTCCATACATGCAGGCCAGGAAGCTGAGTGCCATTGTGAGGGCTGGTACATGAGACTTGCTGCCCTCTAGGGGGCTTGCGTGACCATCGAACGGCAGCAATTTAACAGGACAGGACAGGTGCATGAACATCATGTGTAGGATCAATGACACCTGAAGTTGCTAGTAATAGATAGGCAACCAAAAGTGAACTCTGATGTAGTATAGGTGCACTATCGTTTTATTAAACTTGCACAGTCAATTTTTCATAGAAAACTGTCTATAGATGGAACACCAAGTGCCCGACTGGTTTAGATATGAAATCTCAGTGTTATTCCTTGCTCTCACAGTGGAGGAGGAGCCCTCCCAGCCGACCCCTGTGACCTCTGCGGCCACTGCCGCTCCTGTCCGCTCCAAGTGGGAGCTGGTGGACTATGGCGATGATTCCGATGACAAGGAGGATGAGAATGAGTAGGTCGCATGACTATCACTTGATTATCACATGACATTGTGTGATAGATTAACCTCTATACTGGATTCCTCAATTAGTAAGGACAACCATTATTTATAGCAACTACCAGTGACCTGGACAGCTGTATAGAGTGTCCTTATTGTTCAAGCAGGAGCAATAGGCTGTATAAACAGTCACTCCGCATGTACCTCTGTGAATAGCTCCTCTCATGGTCTGTATAATAGGCCCTATATACTGTTAATCTTCCCAGGTCGTTATTGAGACTAACAGGGGTGCATACAGGATTTTGAGTTTGAGGGGGGAAACTCCAAAGTTTGGTGTTGACGTGGAGGGCGTGCTTTAGCTGGTATTTTTTTTGAAAAATAGAAGCTCTGAGATTGATTCTGTGGCATTCTGGAGGTACTTAATAGCCATTCTAAAGGAAGTAGCACATGCACAGAACATTCTGGAGTAATATTGAAATTTGGTTGTGCAAATTCTTGGGGGGGGGGGGGGATATCCCAGGTCTTCCCCCCCCATATGAATCCCTGACTAATGAACAATATCTGCATCTATAATAATGTTCACTGTCATATCTCCCTCTCTCCCCAGTAAATCCCCCTCCTCCCAGGGGGGTGGGGCCAGCACTGGCCTCAGTGACAAACAGAAGCAGCAGCTGCTGGCGGAGCTGGACGAGAGGAAGCGGAAGATCCTTAGGGAGGTTGAGGTGAGCATTATATAGAATCAAAGCTTACAACATTGTTACACCACCTTAGCAGTGTTATTTTTTAACATAATTGTAATCTGTTTTCCCTGTATTTTAATTAGGTAGGATCTTAGTAGGGTACATTATAAGCATGTACTGCAGGGATTAAGCTTTGATACCGGGCTTCTAGCACAGTTTTGGTGGTCTAGGTAACTATTTTGAAACTTTCTTTAAGTGTTGAAACCAGGCTAGCTAGCACCAGTAGCAATCATTTCTTGAGCCCCTGCTAGCTACTTAGTTACACCATTTTGAGTGAAATATAGTATTCAGAAGGAAACCCTTTTCAGTCATTTATACTGCATACTCCCCTCCCCTCCCCTCGCCTCCCCAGCTAAAGGTGGTTGAACTGTCAGATGCTCTGGAGGCCAGTGGCAGCTACAACAAGTCTGAGATCCAGGAGAGGGTCAGCAAGTACAGAGACAAGCTCATGCAGGTGAGGGCTTCACAAGAGCAGGGGGACATACAAAAGAGCGCTCGCTCTACCATATAGCGGCATTTTTGTGGGGTTCTAATTTGTGCTTTATTTGCACGATTACGGTGAACTGCGAAATTTCTTGCTGCGAGTGTAATCAGTCATCACATACTGTCATTATATCGAAACGCTAGGCAAATTCATCAAATGGTACCTGCGTGATGACATTGCATATCTACCTCATCATTAAAAATCCCTAGGTCTTAATTAGTTTTCGGTTCTCAAATATAATGCAACTTTTTTGTTTCTCAATTTTTGTTTCTCAAATGTCATTTTCATTTTTCAATATTGAGAAGTAACAAGACTGGTATTTCATATCTAAACACCAGCCAGGTGTTTTTTACATAAATCATCCAACTGAAGGTTGTGCTCAGCAACAGTAAGCTAAATGCAGCTGTAGAATAGATCAGCTTGGCTAGACAGTTTCCATGTACAGCTTCCGTCGAAAGCGCTGACAGCAATTTCGTAGTGCGCTTCCGGTTAGCAATCATAACTTGGCCAAAACAAAATTGTCATCGTTACCTACCACTCTTTCACCGTCTAGGCAACACAAAACTAATCTAGCTTGACGTACCTTGACCTATTGAGCCTGCAAATTTCCAGTAGCTTCCACTGCGCTTGTGGCTATAGTGGCATAGTAATGAAATGACATAAACCTAGCACACATGATAATTGCAGACGAACACACAGACAGACGCCGGAATGGAAAGCAATCTTAGTACCAGTCGGTGAAAATGTTTGAATGAAGACACCGTATACTAGGGCACTAATGTATAGCACAATGTAGTTCAACATCTTGTAATGAGCATGCTAGGGCACATCACTCTGTTTCATTATAGCACCACACACTATCACAACATGGTATAATTTTGGTATGCGTTGGTCTACCACAGGAGGCTGTTGAGCCGAAGCGAACTTCCAAATTAGAGTCAGGTGGCAGCGGCAAGAGCAAGACAAAAAGAAGGAGGAGCCAGTCACGAAGCCCCTCCCCCTCCACACTGGCCAAGTATGACCTTGACGAATCCCCCCATCGGTCTCGGTACGACTCACACCACACAGCTCCAAGTCCTATATGCATAGTTTTTTGTGTAGGATAAGGTTCAGAGTATAATCCTAGCCTCACATGCAACTCTCACGTTTAAGAAATACTTTAAAATTCTTCTCCAGTTCCTCCCCACGCCGCTCTCAAAAGCGTAGCCGGAGCCGATCAACTGAGAGGGACCGGTCATCCTCAGCCAAGAAGAGAAAGTCCTCCAGCTCACCAAAGAGGTAAGTCCTCGCAGTTTTGTAGCTCCAGTTCAATAAAGAACCACCATCACCCACATAGATATGAAAGCTGCTAAGGTTGATGGTGGGTGGTAGGTATTATATACTGTACCAGAGATTGTAGTCACCTTTAAACAATTAACTTACTAATAGTCTGACCTTTTTCACAATTCCTAGTCAAGTATCTAATTTACACGGGACGACTATAAATAGTCACTCTACAGTAGTATTCCATCTTCTGCTGCGAAAGTTACAAGATTGATATTATTTAAAAACCAGCTGGGCTTGGATGGACAGACAAACAGACTCAGGAAACATAGAGCAATTTTACCAGCCGAGCACACACCCAGCTAGTAAAAATACAAATGGGGTAATAGCACTCGTAGACTGTCAAGTGTATGATTGCTTGTTCCAAAAAGTGGTCAACATAAATGTTGGTGATTTACACTGCATTTTCTATGACAGTGCCTACTTTTCTTGCTTTTAGATCACGCTCACGTAGCCCTAGAAGGTCAAAATCAAGATCACCTGCTAGAAAGCGATCAAAGTCAAGGTCACCAGCTAGAAAGCGATCAAAGTCAAGGTCACCAGCTAGAAAGCGATCAAAGTCAAGATCACCAGCTAGAAAACGATCAAAGTCAAGGTCACCAGCTAGAAAGCGATCAAAGTCAAGATCGCCAGCTAGAAAACGATCAAGGTCACCAGCTAGAAAGCGATCAAAGTCAAGATCACCCTCTCGAAAGCGATCAAAATCAAGGTCACCTACCCGAAAGTGCTCAAGATCACCTGGCAGAAAACGATCAAGGTCACCTGGAAGGAAAAGATCAAGATCAAGGTCACCTGGAAGAAAGAGATCAAGGTCACCTACTAGGAAGAGATCAAAATCTCCTAATAAAAGGCGATCAAGATCGCCGACCAGGAAGAGATCGCGGTCAAGGTCACGAGGCAGGAAAAGGTCGAGATCAAAGTCGCCAACTAGAAAGAAGTCGCGATCAAGGTCACCCAGAAAGAGGCGTTCAAGATCAAGAAGCCCAAAACACAGTAGCAGCAGCAAGCACCGCTCTAGGTCCAGATCTCCAAGGTCTCGAAGGTATGTGTGTGTGATGTTGTGGGTGGGGGGTAGAGGCACATCCTCTGGGCTGTTACTATACCCAGGGCCTTAGTCACCGGTCGGATTGGTCGGGTTTTGACCCGACCACTTTTTGGGGTACTAAACAAATTTTTGACCACTGCATTTATTGTGGAGCGACACCTTCAGTTCCGAGTGCTAGGCTTATAATGTTACAGCTAGCAAGCACTATGGCTGAGTTCTGCAGCATGTCGTCCAACATCAGGCATAGACTTGGGGGGGGGGGGGGGGTTGATCAAATTACCTCGTTTTGGACACTGCAGTAACTCGATAGCTACAATTATTAATCGTACGTATGGAACTCCGCCCACTTTAGTAATCCATCAAGTCTCAATCACTTTCACAGACCGTCAAGCATGAAGAAGTGTCTTCGTATTGTACCAATAGCAAGTGCTGTTGTAATGCAGTTGAATGAGATACAAAAGAGCATTTCCTGTCTGGGAGTGGCCACTGGAAGGGTAGAAGAAAATTTCCATGCAGTGCACAGGCATTTATAATCAAGTGATTTTCAACCTCTAATCGAAACATCAGAAATTAGACACTGGCTACGGGCCTGAACTATTGTTTTTTTTTACCTGAAGGCCTGAAATCCTAAATTTTCCTGGGGGGCATACCCCCAGACTCCCCTGGCTTTATTACGCAACACCTGCATCCAACCGAACCACTTCAAATCTGGTGGCTACGTCCCTGACACCTCACTGCTTATGGAACGTTAAACAGGATGCACATTAAGTTAGACTGCGATCAGAACCCTGCCAGCATTCTACATGTAGATGCACAGCACTTTCACTCAAGGTTGTTTCCCAAACATGTCAAGGGTTTGGATACCAAAACAGAAAGAAATAATGTGAACACTCTTTACAGTGTTTCATTATTCCTTAACTGTTATGGCTGTGGGATAAAAACCATACACTCCACTGATAGAGTAATAGTACAGATTTTCCCTGTTTCACTTGCAACAACTTATCAAACTTTCCTACACATGTCCACACACACACACAACCACACCCACCCACACACACACACACACACATACACACACACACACACACACACACACACGATTAGATATAGATCACGCTCACGGTCACCCAAGAGTTCTTCAAAAAAGAGTAAGAGAAGAAGCCGCAGTCGAAGCAAGAGTCCTCACAAGAGCAGCAAGTCTTCAAGCAAGAAAAGCAAGCACTGATCTTATGAACATTTTTAAATGTACTTCATACATGCAATCTGTAAAATTGACTTTGTACAATAACTCCAGAAGGGATGCTTGCACGAGGTCCTTAGTCCTCCTCCCCCTCTCCCAACCATTTTTGAGATCACGTAGCACAATTAGCTTGGAAGGCAGCATCCTTTAAAATAGCAATAATATTAATGAGGCAATTATCAGTGTTTGTCTACTTGAAGCCCTTATGCCAACTTAACACAAGCCACTATAATTAGGTTTAGTAGCACAGCTTCAATTGCAAAGAGCCTATAGTTTACAAGCTGTACACTTTGTAAACCCAATTATACCATATTACATCACTTTAATAGTATTTCATTGGTTGAAAAGCGGAGTATAACGGGTCATATACTCCGCTAAATATCGCCTGTAGTTATTGCGCAATGCTATAAATAGTCGCGGACACGTTTAGTTACCATTAATTTTCATTTGCACTGTCGTTGCGAAATGCTAGTTCCGCCACTCGAGTTCTAATGCTCTGAAACACTGTAACAGTGAGTTGAAGAAAGGTTTATAGCACAGCCTAGGTTTCAAAGAAAGCTCGCAATTTGCGCTGAAGGGAGGAGCTCAAAAGGGGTGGAGCGTCAGACGTGCCGACTAGAAGATGTTGCAGTGTTGCTAAGCTTGACTAGCGGAGCGCGAAGAAAATCCATAGCACGCTAACTCGAGAGACAAGTCTTGGCAACACAGTGCAAATGACTGTCGCCAAGGGACATTAGTGCAGTAAATGTGATTGGCCAATATGGTATAAGCCGGATATACCACGCCCACTCGGAGTATAAACGCGATAAACTCCGCTAGACAGTTTACCCTGCGCCGAGGGTAAACTGTCTAGCGGAGTTTATCTGCGTATATATCATGTTGTGAAGTAGTCACTAAGCATACATTTAGGGTTTATTTCTCATAAATCATGGTCAGAGAGGATTTATTTTTTATAAATCATGGCCCTCAGGGTACATTAACATGTATACGTTTATTGGTGATTGATGCCGGTAGAGTTAAGAGCTTCTCATGGCCCTCAAAAGGCCTGAAAGTACATGTAGCTGGTAGATGGTGGACAGAGGGTAGAAGTCCAGCCTGGTAGGCCCAAGCATATTAAAGTTAGAGCTAGACTGGTACTGAAAATTAGCTTCTGCCATCACTCGAGCTGCGACGTCGACGGTCTATTATTCGTTGCTTAGCAGGCGCGTATATTTATCTTTTCCCGCTACCTTGGGGGCGCGCGCACGCGGCGGGGAAAGTTTATTTATGCGCTCTTGTTGCTTAGCGATTGAATACTATCACATGATATATAACAGATGTAGCATAGTAGGCACGTGGTTTATAAATTATAAAGGCCCTCGCCCTCGGGTTCGGAGCCTTTATAATTCATAAACCACTGCCTACCATGCTATATCTATAACTTATACTCCTCGTAGACGTGGTATATCCTATACTTATAAACTCTTGTATATGAACCATTTTCCTCTGAAGTAGTTCATCTACAAGAGTGTACAACAGTGTACATGGACTCAGAGGTGTACAAAGGAGTATACAGCTTATAAACTAGGCTCTTTGGAGCTGTGTAGTCTTCTTCAAAATATGTTCCGAGAGTAATAAAACTGTACATGTGAAATCAGAGATGTGTGACCAAACGGGCTGGGCTGCACATGCAATGTCTGGGTTAGCAAGTACCTGAGTGGAAATTAAATACTGAATCAATTAGTATGAAAGTATTCAGGGTAGCTATAATAATGATTGGTGTGGAACTTATACTGTGGTGCTCTGTAATTGGTCAACTATTATAACTCTGCTAGCTATCTAATGCTATCCAATTTCTAGTAAATGCAGTGTTGTACCCATTATTATGGCCTTGTTCCCATGCAGGCCACGCAATAGCTTGGGGGGGGATACTCTGTCTATAGCCATGCATACAGCTACTATTTATAAGACACTGGCTCAGGGACTTAGCTAGGTATAGGAAAGATCCCTCCCAGGGGGAACCATGCCACAGGAACACTTTTGGAGTTTTAGCATTCTATGGGAAGGATCTGTATCATTAAGTTTAGACCACACTATCTCCCCCTGTGACCTCTGGGTAGCCGAACAACTGGGGATCTAGCTTATTCTAACCACCCGTGTCTAACTAGTATACTTTAGAGGGAAGGTTTCATTAATTAATATGGTCTAAATTGCTTCAGAGCTATTGTTATACATGTTAAGGGGTTAAGGGGGTTGAATAATTAGTATGGGTGGATTTGTTTAGTGTTTAGGCCTAAAGCTTACTGAATGCATTTATTATAGCAGTTAAGATACCTTTAGTTTTCATGTAGTATCCCCTGATATGTTGACAAACGTGAACAGCAACTTTGAACTATTGTTTTCAGAGTTGTATGTTTTACTTCCATTATAGTAGCTATCAGTCTATCAGATGTCAACACAGCACTAGCATCAGATGGTTATGTTGCGATTTCCCACGACACAATAGAATTAGATACTTAATGTGTACATGCATATTATGTTGGCAGTAAATTTAGTGATGTAAGGAACGTGGATGCTAAATGGCTTCTTGTGTGAATAGCTAAATAATGCTGAGTTTAATTTGTTTATTTTTGATTGGACAAGCCAACACTCAGTCTGTCTACCATGAGGATCACGGGAATCTCTCTGCAGTGGACTCATCAACTCTTTCCTGCCCTGGCCCTTGGAGTATTATTGAGAATACTAATGGCAGTACAAGGTGTAAATGTGGTAGTAACTTGGGGGGCGTAGTGCAGTGCAACAATGAAACCCTACAGGTGCAGTTGCTTCCATGTTACTGTATGACACCTTACGCAAAGGACCCAAATATCACAGTTGTTGGTGCTTGTTTAAACACGTGTATTCCCAAAAGTTATTCCATGTACCGGTATCCAGTTCCCAGTAATGCAACAGCTGGTGAGCTATATGAAGTGTGTAGCCAACTAAATCAAGATGGTCAATTGTGTGGAAAGTGTACGAAAGGTTTTGCCCCACCTGTCTACTCTTATGACCCGAGATGTGTCAATTGTTCACATAGTGAGCATTATACTATAAACTCATTCAAGTATTATGTCATTGCCTTCCTGCCACTAACAGTTTTCTTTATTGCACTGGTTACCCTTCGCATCAGTGCTACTTCACCCTTATTGAATGCATTCGTACTAGCTTGCCAAGTGGTGACATCTCCTTTACAAATGGAATTGATTTCTATTCACAACATGTTCGATATTGATAAGTCATATATGATTACATTGTTTACGTCACTGTGTGGCTTTTGGAATTTGGATTTCTTTCGGACAGTTTATCCACAATTTTGTCTGCACCCTAATATGAATATTCTCCAGATACTAGCACTTGACTACATTATAGCAGCATACCCACTTCTCTTGATACTAATTACATATTTCCTTGTGGAGTTACATGACCATAACTACAAGATAGTAGTGTTGCTATGGAAGCCTTTTCGTAGATGCTTTGCTCACTTTCACAGGCAGTGGGACATCCGTACCTCCTTGATTGAGGCTTTTGCATCTTTTCTTCTTCTTTCATATGTTAAATTTCTCAGTGTATCATTAAATTTTCTTCTTCCTGTATATGTATACAATGCTCGTGGGGAGGAAATGGAGCCATACCTCTACTATGATGGAACAGTTGAATACTTTGGCAAACAGCACTTGCCCTATGCTATTCTAGCAATTGCTGTCCTCATTATATTCATCATTCTTCCACTACTGCTTTTGTGTCTTTACCCTTGCCAGTGCTTTCAAAAGATTCTTAACTTTTACGGACTAAGATGTCAGGCACTGCACACATTCATGGATGCATTTCAAGGTTGCTACAAAAATGGTACAAATGGCACAAGAGATTGTCGATATCTTTCAGCAGTGTACCTTTTTGTGAGAATCATATTTTTTGTTATCACTGCAGTGTCGTTGAGTGTTTCTGTAGTTTTACTATTTTTCCTAATAGGAATACTGTTTTCCTTGCTTATAATTTTGGTTGCGGTAATACAGCCTTATAAGTCTTCCTTTTACAGTATTGTTGACGTTTTACTAATCCTTATAGTTACCCTCTTCTACTTCTCTGCTATGGGACATAGATTAGCACATTCAAGATACAGAACTCTTCATGATGTGACAGGTGGGATGCAATGGATACTTGGACTTGTTCTGGTTGTATACATTATTGTAGTTGGAATTTATGCATTCTTTAAAATGAAATCGCCACGGCAATGGTGCTCAAATGTATTCAATCTGAGACAAAGCACTAGCCACTCAGAAGAACCACTGCCGGATCGTCTGGCCAATCCTGAGGAGTGTGCAGCTCTACTCCATGAACCTGTGAGTGATGACCAAGAAACTGATAATGCACCTGACATACCATCAGTTGAGCTGTAACCATCATTTTATTTTCCAATGATATAGCTTTACACATTAGTCACAGTTGTAGCATCTTAACTTGTTTGCACTTCAGTGTCTATTGTCTTCCTGTGTTTCCTACTGCTGTATGTAGGGGAAGGGATTATCTTTTGTACGATCCTTTCCTATTATATAAAACTATTTCAATACATGTTGTGTCAATTAAATTTGAAAAGTGCCAAATTTCCGTTTGAAAGTGCCGCTTTCCTCATCCAAGTGATACCCACCCACCGCCCCAACACCCCATCACTATGAATCTAATTAACTCGACAAAGGTCTAGTTAATGGTTATTTCTACCATTGAATTGCATTGTGGAAATAAACTACAGCTGGTACTGAGCAACATTTGAACCATACCCACTGAGCTAGTGTATTGGCCTTGATTTACTCTCGTACATTGCACATTGCAGGCCATTGTAGGGGAAGGTAGTAACGTACTGAAATCCTGTGTGCTCAAAAGCTACTTGTTCGCTACTAGCTCAAAAGTCAACTTTCTAGCATGGCACTCTTGCACGCTCCAAAACACACTGCTGTGTTACTCTACTCTTCCTAGTTATCGCTGAGTTTAATTTCCATTACTTATGTTTACCATTTGCTCTTTAGCTAAATATATTATAACTGAATGGCCACTGAAATATTTGGGCTATTGAAACGCTTTGGCTAATGATGTTACTCAGCTATGTAAATTATATTTAGTTAAACACACTGGTCTGTTTGCATTACAGTAATGGATGTTAATTCATGACGCAGGATGCAGTAGTCTTATTTGAGTGGTGAGGTTAGCCTTGCATGCAGACAGACATGATACAATGGCATACCTAAGTGCAGTTACAATGCGATAATCATCTCTGTACTAATTTTGATCGAACAAGGCGGCACCCAGTATGTATCTTCTGGACTACATGGTGATCATGTGAATAGTACTGCTGTGGAGTCAGTAAATCATACCTGTCCTCACCCGTGGAGCATTCCTGAGAGCACTAATGGCAGCACAGAGTATTCTTGTGGTAGTGATTTGGGGAAAGTGATACACTGTGATGGAAGTACCTTGCAGGTGAGCTTACTTCCATGTTACTGTATGACATCTTATGCAAAGGATCCAAATATCACTGTTGTTGGTACCTGTTTGTACAGCTGCTTTCATGATATGGGCAAGTCTGATAATTCACTCCCTAACTGTAGTAATACCACTGAAGTTACTGATTACATGTGTAACAAAGCAACAGTTCATGGTAAACCAAGCTGGAGTCACCGTGATGGTCAGTTATGTGGGAAATGCAAGCAAGGTTTTGCTCCACCTGCATACTCTTACGATAGGCGTTGTGTGAGATGTTCACAGAACAAGTATTCCATCGTAAAATATTGTGTTGTTGCCTTTTTACCGTTGACATTGTTCTTTATGGTACTGATTACCCTTCGTATCAGTGCCACTTCACCCTCAATGAATGCATTTGTATTAGCTTGCCAAGTGCTGACATCGCCTCTGCAAATAGGAACATCTTTCATTCACACTATAGACCAACATGCAAACATTTTAGTTAAACTTTCAGCATCATTGTATGGCATTTGGAACCTGGACTTTTTTCGCACACTGTACCCACGATTTTGTCTACATCCTAATATGAGTACTCTCCAGGTATTAGCACTGGACTACATTATAGCAGCATACCCACTTCTCTTGATAGTAATTACATATTGTCTTGTTGAGTCACATGACCGCAACTGCAAGATAGTAATGTTCCTATGGAAACCTTTTCGTCGATGTTTTATTCACTTTTACAGAGAGTGGGATATCCGAACTTCCTTGATTGAGGCTTTTGCATCTTTTCTTCTTCTTTCATATGTCAAATTTCTTAGTGTAACATTCTACTTTCTTCTTCCAGTATATGTGTACAATGTCCATGGGGATCCAATGGAACTATACCTGTTTTTTGATGGAACAGTTGAATATTTTGGCAAACAGCACTTGCCCTATGCTATTCTGGCAATTATAGTCCTCACCATATTTAACATTCTTCCACTATTACTTTTGAGCCTTTATCCCTGTCTCTACTTTCAAAAAATCCTAAATATTTATAGACTGAATTGTCACTCACTGCAAATACTTATGGATGCTTTCCAAGGTTGCTATAAGAATGGTGTTGATGGCACAAAAGACTGTCGATACCTTTCAGCTGTGTACCTTCTTGTGCGAATTTTACTTTTTGTGATTACTGCAATATTGTTAAATTTTCCATTGGTTACAATTTATTGCCTAACTGGAGTGCTATTTACCATATTTGCTATTTTAATTGCTGTAGTGCAGCCTTATAGATCCTCCATTTACAGTGTAATTGACATAGTGTTACTTCTTGTAATTGCCCTCATCTGCTTCTTTGCTATGGGACACATATTAACATATGGAGAGTATAAACACTTCCATCGTCTGTCATCAGGCTTGGTGGTAATATCTGGATTTATTCCACTTTTATATGTAACTGTACTTGTATTGTATCGATTATTTGGAAAGAAAGTACCACAGAGATTGTGCTTGAGCTTTTTAAGTCTGCCTTTTTGTAAGAGGTTGATGATACAGAGTACTAGCAACTCCGAGGAACCACTGCCGGATCGTCTGGCCAATCCTGAGGAGTGTGCAGCTCTACTCCATGAACCTGTGATTGATAACCAAGACACTGATGATTCGACTGATGTGCCATTTTTTTGAACAATAGCTTCTCTATATGAACCACTTTCACATTGTATCATGACAATTTGTAGTAGTAGTGCCAACAATATTTTATTCTCATTTTTGATTACACATTATGTACCTGCTTTGTAGTATAGTGTTTACAGATAACTGTCCTATTCACAATAATTTATCCATCAACCACAGAAACATGTAATTTGTTTTTTCACATATATGCTGTATTTGTGTAATCTGTAAATGCAATAACCGTAGTTAAACAGCAAAATGTTCAATATATGCGGTGTGTTATACTAGTTATAGTGTTTACAGATATATAACTAATCACAATAATTTATCCATCAACCACAGAAAATTTGTGTTTTCATATATATGCTGTATTTGTGGAATCTGTAAATGCAATATCCCTCGTTTAAACAGCAAAATGTTCAATACATGCGGTGTGTTATAGCTACTAGTGGGTGAATCAACTGTGAAAACTGACTGGGTTTTTCAGGAAGGGGAATAACTTCACTTGTATGAAATTATGCTCCTCAAAATTTGGAAACAAAATATTATGACATCCTATAGTGGCAAGAATTTATATAATGCTATGACAATTTGGCGATCAGCGATAGCTTAAATTTCTACCGGTATATTATGTTTGACTCTTGTGACTTTTCAGTGTTGCTAGATTAGCTTTAATTTAAGGCCAGTATACCTATAGAATCACTCCTATCCTGCGATTGGCTACGGAGATACCAAAGCCTGCGCAAAGCCAATATAGCCAAAAGCATGAAACTGTTTGTAAAATACAGATAAATACACCAAAAAGACATCCAAGCAACCTTTGTAGTTAGCCATACTATATGCTGCATGAGTCAGCCATACACCTGTTGCTGTGGTACAAACTGGTTTTACCACTCTCTCCCCCTCAAGAGGTTTAACAGATACACCTCTCAGGCTTCAGATTTGTAGTGCATAGCTGCTATACTGTTTCATAGTCACGGTATAAGCTATCTTTTAAAAGCGTGGCAGTGTGCATCTCATAGAAACCGAAAGTGAAAATATTGTTTTCTTAGTGTTCATGATCAAGACACTAATGGGTTTACATAATTGCAGTTGGCCTTAAAACATTGCTGAATCAGCCATTTTGTATTATGGGACATAGATTAGCACATTCAAAAGTATAAAGTTCTGCACAATGTAACAAATATCATGCAATGCATATTGGTGCTCATACGTTTTGTATACATAATTGTAGTTGGTTTTAAGAAATTACTGAATCAGCCATTTTGTATAAAATTGATGGGACAAAATATAAAACAGCTCAGAGGAACCATTGCTAGATTGTCCCGAACAGCGTGCAGCACTGCCCCATGAACCGGTGAGTGATGACCAAGACACCGATGATGTACCTAAATAATGCCATCCTTTGAACAAAATGTTTACTTCTGGTACAATGTAGCTTTGTATAAAACATAACATTACAGTCATAGTTAGTACATCCTTTTTAAGTATTTTGGTTGCAGTTTGTGTAAATTTTCAATGCCTCGTGTACAATAGGAGAATATATTTCCTAATTTCTAAATCTTGTATTAAATTTGTAAATGGCTGGAGCTTTAAAACTACGGCATGCATATTGAACAGAATTGAATCATTTCAACATTGTTTCTCTTCCACAAATTCAAGTAAACGGTTAACTTTTGCAGTGTGTGTTGCCAATTATAATTATCACTACCTACCTACATTGTCTTCACCATCTAGGCAACACTAAACTATATATGCTTAGTTTGACTTAATAGCTTCTCAGGTTGGTTTCATGGTGTTATACACAACAATAATCCTTGGCACACGTAAGTGGGAACACACAGACAGACAAACAGACAGACTGACAAATAGATGTGGGGAAATATAATTTTTTTAACACACAGTACATGGATTAGAAAGAAAAACCACTGTAGTTTTTATAGACTACTTTGAGCAAACAGATGTTGTATTGAAATTATGGGAATGAGGCTAGATCTACTGGCTTTCCTAACAACTACTGAATATATCAACACTGAAATGAAAACACTGAAAATGATGATTGTAGTATACTATACAATAGGCTATATTACTGGTGTGTATTCAAGGGTAAATAGGTGCATGTGATCATGGTGTAGGGCTTGCCTGTAAGATATTGTCTTCAAGAAACAGCTTACTGTACTCAGTGCTACATGTGCCACTGTAATAATTACTAGATATATACCTGCACCACTGTATTAATGATATCAAATCACTGACCCTTGCTACCATCCACAGTCGCACACATACAATTATCACAGGCTGTGTAAAAAATGCATTATGTAGAACATCTACATGCTGAAAACTGATGCTAAATTTAATTAAGTGAACATACAATTCTGCCCACAGTTTGTTTGGACTAGTACATGGGGTACATGCACTTTGCCATCATAAACTGCCCAGGGACTAATATAGGCATCATTTGGAAGTTGGGTAAGTACCCTTATTTGAAAAATAATTTACAAATAATTACAGTGTATAACATGTACATACAGGAAGTGTAACATTGGCAGTAAGTAGTCAGTCTGGGTTTCTCATAGAAATATAACAATGCTGAGTTTTATGTGTTTACTACTTTTGATCACACAAGCCAGCACTCAGTCTGTCTACCTTGAGGATCACGGGAATCTCTCTGTAGTGGACTCATCGACTCTTTCCTGCCCTGGCCCTTGGAGTATTAATGAGAATACTAACGACAGTAAAAGGTGTAAGTGTGGTAGTAACTTGGGGGGTGTAGTGCAGTGCAATGATGAAACCCTACAGGTGCAGTTGCTTCCATGTTACTGTATGACACCGTATGCAAAGGACGCAACTATCACAGTTGTTGGTGCTTGTTTAAACAGGTGTGATTCTGGGGGAGCTAGTTTTTATTATCCAGTTTCCAGTAATATAACGTGTAACTCAGAACAAGATTATAAATTACTTTGGAGAAACCGAGAAGGCCAATTATGTGGAAAGTGCAAGGAAGATTTTGCCCCACCTGTATACTCTACGACCGGAGATGTGTGAAGTGTTCATATGGTAAACATTCTATCATGAACTCAGTCAAGTATTGTGTCATTGCATTTCTACCATTAACAGTTTTCCTTATTGCACTGGTTACCCTTCGCATCAGTGCTACTTCACCCTTATTGAATGCATTTGTACTATTGTGCCAAGTGCTGACATCTCCTCTGCAAATTGAACTGGTTTCTATTCACTTTGGTAGAGCACGAAAGTCAACTAATATTGTGATCGCATTGATCATGTCACTATGTGGCTTCTGGAACTTGGATTTCTTTCGCACACTTTATCCACCATTTTGTCTGCATCCCAACATGAATATTCTCCAGATACTAACACTTGACTACATTATAGCAGCATACCCACTTCTCTTGATAGTGATTACATTTTGTCTTGTTGAGTTACATGACCATAACTGCACAATAGTAGTGCTGCTATGGAAGCCTTTTCGTAGATGCTTTATTCGCTTTCACAGACAGTGGGACATTCGTACCTCTTTGATTGAGGCTTTTGCATCTTTTCTTCTTCTCTCATATGTTAAGTTTTAACATATGAGTTAAGTTAATTAAATTTTCTTCTTCCTGTATATCTGTACAATGTCCATGGGGAGGCAATGGGACCATATCTCTACTATGATGGAACAGTTGAATACTTTGGCAAACAGCACTTGCCCTATGCTATTCTAGCAATTGCTGTCCTCATTGTATTCATCATTCTTCCACCACTGCTCTTGTGTCTTTACCCCTGCCGCGCCTTTCAAAAGATTCTTAACTTTTATGGACTAAGATGTCAGGCACTGCACACATTCATGGATGCATTTCAAGGTTGCTACAAAAATGGTACAAATGGGACAAAAGATTGTCGATATCTCTCTGCAGTGTACCTTTTTGTGAGAATCATATTTTTTGTGATTACTGCAGTGTCATGTAGTGTTTCTGTAGCTTTGTTTTATTTCCTATCAGGAATACTGTTTTCCTTGTTTGCTATTTTGATTGTTATAGTACAGCCTTACAAGTCTTCAATTTACAACATTATCGAAATAATATTAATTCTTGTACTCGCCATTTCTTACTTTACGGCTATGGGACATGGGTTATCACCATACAAAACTCTTCACCTTGTAATAAAATTCATTGGACGCATACTTATACTCATACCACCTGTATACATAAGTATAGTTGGACTTTGTGCAGTCTTCCAAAAGAAAACATCATGGCAATGGTGCTCAAACTTGTTGAAGTTGCCGTTTTGGAAAAGATTAGTGAGACAAAGTGCTCGGAACTCAGAAGAACTGCTTCCAGATCATTTACCAAATCCTGAGGAGTATGCAGCTCTACTCCAGAAACCTGTCAGTGTTGACCAAGACACTGCTGATGCATAACTGATATACAATACACTTTAAACTATATGTCAATTATTATTTTTCTGTGCATGGTATAGCTTAATCAACATTAGCCATACAAATGGCATTGTAATATCTTCATTTTGTCCACACTTTGTGAATAAAGTGTATCTCAATGTTTAATAACACATTCATCAACCAGCCACAAAAAAATTTCTTAATCTTTGCAGACTGTGGTGTCAGGCACTCCACACATTCATGGATGTATTTCAAGGCTGCTACATAAATGGTAATAATGGCACAAGGAAATTGTTGCTATTCTCTACTATCTATGGTATATCACAGTGTATCGTTGTGTTCATTTCCTAACAGGAATACTGTTCTCCTCGTTTGATGTTTTGATTGCTGAAGTCACTACACAAACAACAGTGTTGCACTAACCCAGTTGTGGTCATCTCACCTGCAGTTTTGGTGCCAAAGAATGGGCACACAAGTGCAGACCAATTCGATCACTTACCCTTCATTGGTCTCTGATATCAGACAGAAAGAAAAACAATAGCTAGATCACATTTACTTGCAGGTTGCTAAACTATATACATAAAATGCAGCCTTTTCAAAAATATTGGAGCACTAACTACAGTAAACTGATATTAATACTCGTTCTTGTAGTTGCTTCTCTGATATGGGACATAGATTAGCACATTCATATGTGTTATTCTTGTAGTTGGACTTTTTTCAAAGAATACTACAGCAGTGCATGGTGCTCAGACATACTGAATCTGCCATTGATGAGACAAAGTATTAGTAACTCACTGCCAGATTGTCTGGCCAATCCAGTCCTGTTATATATAGTAATACTGTTATAAAGCAGTGATGATACACCAGATGCATGTAACTACTAAAGTATTTGCATGTGATATAGGACATAACATTAGTCATACAATAGGATAGCATTGCGCAATCTTAGTTTTTTTGGATATATATTAAGTTCACATTAATTTTGATGAGTACGGTGAATCTTCAATGTTAGTGTATGTATTATAATAATAATTATACCTCTTTTTATTCAACCATGCAGCCACATAAACAAGCATTGTCACTGCAATGGCAGATGTTAGTTTGCATGTTGATAATTGCTTTCACAATGGACACATGTTATGTAAATATAGAGTACATAAATGGCAAACATGGCTAGTTTATGCTACATAGCTGCATGTTTACACAGGGTTCTCTCTGTTTTAGTAGTTTCAGTTAAACCTACCAGAAATTTACTAAAAGAAAACACCACATCACTATCGTACTTCACAATTTAAGTTGGTTATGTCATCGGTAATTGGAATATTTGAAGTGTTTCTTATAACTGTTCAAATACACTGTTTTTGGTATTTCATACTTATGTTCAAAACATGAAAATAGTGTTGTTTTGAGGTTATGTTCGTTTTTACTTACTAGTATGTAAAAAATATGTTTTGACATTACATTTTTTAAAGTTTTAATTTCGCACAAGAATATGTCATGTTTTAAGTACACCATATAAACAGTGTAATGTGTTGGCAGTAGGTAGTTACAGTTTTTCAATTCTATACAGTGTAGATTCCTATTGAAAAATCTCAGACGCTATTTGTTTCCTTGTGGAGAATATAGCCAACAATGTTGAGCATCATTTGTTTCCTACTTTTGATCAGACAAGGTGGCACAGAGTCTGTCTACCGTGAGGGTCTTGGGAATCTCTCTGCTGTGGACTCATGTGGCCTATGGACTACTGTTGAGAATTTTAACGGCAGTACAAGGTGTATATGTGGTAGTGGCTTGGGGGGTGTGGTGCACTGCAATAATATAACTCTACAGGTGCAGTTGCTTCCATGTTACTGTATGACACCCTATGCAAAGGACCCAAGTATTGCTGTTGTTGGTGCCTGTCTATACAAGTGTGTTCATGGAGGAGCTAGTTTTTATTCTCCAGTTTCCAACGTAACCGTTGGGGCACTGACATATTATATGTGTAATAAAATAGTAATTGAAGAAATAGAATGGAGAAATCGAGAAGGCCAATTGTGTGGAAAGTGCAAGGAAGATTTTGCCCCACCTGTATATTCTTATGACCTGAGTTGTGTAAAGTGTTCACAAAATGAGCCTTTTATTTCAAATTTAGTCAAGTACTGCGTCATTGCCTTTCTGCCATTAACATTTTTCTTTATTGCACTTGTTACTCTTCGTATAAGTGCTACTTCGCCATTATTGAATGCATTCGTACTAGTCTGTCAAGTGCTAACATCGCCTCTGCAAGTAATATTGATTTACTTTACCATTAGTAAGCTACAAAAGTCATTTGTTATTCTACTTGCATTAATTATATCATTTGGTGGCATTTGGAATTTGGATTTCTTTCGCACACTTTATCCACAATTTTGTCTGCACCCTAATATGAATATTCTCCAGGTACTAGCACTTGACTACATTATAGCAGCATACCCACTTCTCTTGATAGTAATTACATATTTCCTTGTGGAGTTACATGACCATAACTGCAGGATAGTAGTGTTGCTATGGAAACCCTTTCGTAGATGCTTTGCTCACTTTCACAGGCAATGGGATATTCGTACCTCATTGATTGAGGCTTTTGCATCTTTTCTTCTTCTCTCATATGTTAAGTTTCTCAGTGTATCGTTAAATTTTCTTCTTCCTGTATATCTGTACAACGTCCATGGGGAGTTAATGGAACCATACCTCTACTATGATGGAACGGTTGAATACTTTGGCAAACAGCACTTACCATATGCTATTCTAGCAATTGCTGTCCTCATTATGTTCATCATTCTTCCACTACTGCTTTTGTGTCTTTACCCCTGCCAGTGCTTTCAAAAGATTCTTAACTTTTATGGACTGAGATGTCAGGTACTGCACACATTCATGGATGCATTTCAAGGTTGCTACAAAAATGGTACAGATGGCACAAGAGATTGTCGATATCTTTCAGCAGTGTACCTTTTCATAAGAATCGTATTCTTTGTTATTACTGCAGTGTCGTTGAGTTTTTCTGTAGATTTAATTTATTTCCTAACGGGAATACTATTTTCCTTATTAACTATTTTGATTGCTGTATTACAGCCTTATAAGTTTCCCATTTACAATATTATTGATATAATGTTAAATCTCGTAGCTTCCCTCTTCTTCTTCTCAATTATGACACATAGATTAGCACATTCAAAGTATGAAGTTCTTCACAGTGTAACGAACATTATGCAATACATATTGGTGCTCATACTTTTTGTATTCATAATTGTAGTTGGCCTTAAAAAATTGCTGAATCAGCCATTTTGTATGAGATTGATGGGACAAAATATCAGCAACACAGAAGAACCATTGCTAGATTGTCCCGAACAGCGTGCAGCACTGCTCCATGAACCTGTGAGTGATGATCAAGACCCTGATGATGTGCCTGAATAATGCAAATGTAACATCCTTTGAACAAAACGTTTTCCTTGGGTAGAACATAGCTTTGTATAAAATATAACATTACAGTCATTGTTAGTATCACCATTTTTGAGTATTTTGTTTGCAGTTTGTAAATCTTCAGTGTCTCGTGTACAATAGGAGAATATGTTATAATTATTTCCTAATTTCCTAATCCTGTACATGTATTTGTACATGTATTTGTAAATGCCTGGAGCTTTAAAACTACAGTATGCATATTGAACAGAGAACTTTATTCTAATCCTGTGTTTAGCTAGTAGCAGATAAATAGAAGAGGGCAAGTACTGCAAGGTTCTTTAACATTTTGAAAGCTTAAGGTAGGAAGGGAAGTTGAAAAAATCCCCGTAAAACTGCTCATGAATAATTAATGAGCAATCAGCGAGGTCACGTGAGCTACGTAAAGTTAATGAGATTCATTGAACTATTTACATTTTCCCATGGCGGCAACCGGAATCAACAGCGGGGGTGCGTCACTTTGATGTGGAAAGCGCCACTTTCAAGGGCAAATTCGGCACTTTGATGTGACCGAGCGGTACTTTGATGTTCACTTTCAACACTTATTTAAAAAAAATTTTTTTTAAAAGAAGCCGTTTAGGCCGTGTGTAGTGCTGAGTAGGCTGTTTGTGTGTAAAATCCAGCCTGAAGTCTGTGGTAGTGTTTGTGAGTGTAGCTGAAAGACTGGCAGGCAGCCTGCCAGACAGATGGTCATCCAGTCTTCTCTAGTCAGTTGTCTTTAGAAAAGTGACCTTTCTATCTCGTAGACTCCGCCCATTTTCGCGTCTAGCTGCCGTTTGTGGGGCCCTGGCAAAAAGCAGTGGTGAGTTGTAGCTAGGCTTTGTGCATGTGTAACGTAGCAAGGGAGGGGTTAGGGGAGAAAAGCATGCGTAGTTTTCTTGTGAGTAGGCTGGCTGTCATAACCCTGGGGTCAATCTACTGTAGCAGGCGTGGATTGTTGCAATATTTGATTGGCGAGTCCGGATTGCGAAATTAGTGTAGTTGTGAATAGCAAGGTAGATTTGGCTGTAAAACCGGTGTTTTTGTGAAAAAGCATGCGTAGGATTTTGGCCTGTCCTGTGTAGGTTGTGTGTAGGTGACGATGAGGGATGAAACTGCGGGGAGTGCAATATTTGGAATTTTAGCAAAAGAGGTCTTTTTGTGAATATTAAGCAGAGGGGGTAATTAGGTTCTTACCTATTGTCATGTGGGTGTAGGCTAGGATATTGCCGATATAGCCATCAACTTGGTTCGGAGGTTCGGCTTCAACCCTACTTAACTTCCCTTCAGGCTGGATTTTACACACAAACAGCCTACTCAGCACTAGCGTAAGTCATCGAATATCGACCACCATCTATTGTCGGCGAAAATTACGGCAGAAAAATATGCGGTAACGATAGATTACGGATACCGCGACGTTCCCGGGAAAATTGCTATAGCTGGCTCAGTGTTGAAGATACATTGTAGCGACGCTGTAACTTCTATTTAAATGAAATTTTAATCTTAGAGTCTGTGCATGCTGTAAATTCGAAAGTTATATACTTGGTGGGTGTGGTTCAAATGCTGTGACATCAACGAATGGAAATGCGAAATGGCCGACATTGCATGAACTACCACGATCGAGCGGTCGACAACAGGTAGAGCTGGCCGACAATACATGAAGAGAGCCGATCACTGCTGCGCTTCGGTAAGACCCTGCTATTACAGCTACTCATTCGAAAAATGATCGTTTGGTAGCTGGATCAGTGTTCTTGGAACTGGACTTTGTCCGTAGTTTATAGCTAGTACGGTATCGGAGTAGATACGTGTACAAAATTAGGTGGTCGACAATTGGTGACTTACGCTACAGATGGCTAGCCTCGTTCCCAGGCCACGTGGTAAAATTCGAAAAGAGAAAAAAGTGGAAAGTGGCGCTTTCCACATCAAAGTGACCCCCCCCCGCTGTTGATTCTGGTTGCCGCCGTGGGAAAATGTAAATAGTTCAATGAATCTCATTAACTTTACGTAGCTCACGTGACCTCGCTGATTGCTCATTAATTATTCATGAGTAGTTTTACGGGGATTTTTCAACTTCCCTTCCTACCTTAATACACTAGTATGTTAGTGTTGCAGTAACAGAGCTAAACTTTTACTCTCTACTTCATATTCATTGGGGTGGTCCTGAGTTTACTCCGAACCTACTCAGGCTTACCCCTGCACCCCTGTGCACGTGCTGTAGGGGTGATAGTTTATCAGTTTGGCGAATATGTTGGAATAGGCGTGACCATAGGCGTGACCCGGAAGTCATGTAATTTCATGCCCCAACAATGTTCAATGATGCTACGTTACCATGTGAAAAAATTTAACCTATCGGTCCACGTAGTATTTTGTACCATGACAAAAGACATATCCTACTAACTATTATGAAAGAACTAAAGAATTACTAACTGACAATGTTATGTGTTTGTAAGCACCTCTATACAGGCTCATCCCACAATACTTTGCATTTGGCTTAGTAAATATTTAGTCATAGCTACATGCAATTAGCAGTATGTGTGTGAAGAGTTGATTTTGTGATTGGACTGTTGTGGAGTCAGAAAATCATACCTGCCCTAGCTAGTGCTGGCCTATGGAACATTCTACAAGGTATTGGTGTAGTACATGCAGTGACTTAAGAAATGTGGTGCACTGTGATAAAAGATGCTATATAATCTTATCCTAATGCTTGTCATTCTCATTCAAACATAAGTGTATACACGAGTTTATTCACCTTAATGTAAAGGCATTCTGTATGGTAGTATTAGTGCATAAGCCAGTAGTTAAGAACACAGTAGCTTTTAGTTAAGAACACAGCTATTGTATTCTTAACTAAAAACACTGACAATAAACATCAACTGGGTATAGTTAGTATTTGTATATATAGGATAGACTACACCCAAGATTGGGTTATGCGCCTATGTAACCAATACTTTTCAGCCAATCACGTTTATTATAGATGATGTAATGTGGTATAAATCTGCTTTACGTTTATGTTTAGTTGAACATACAAAGTGGTGAGTGAATAAGTGTTTGTATCTATGATATGACATTTAGAACATTTAGCAGGTGCAGTATTTATGTATGTGCCTCAAAAGTGTATATATATTTTGACACAAACCTGGGCACTATCCGATTTTCATATGTGACTAGCAAAGCTGAACTTTATTTGTTTACTGCTTTTGATTGGGCCAGGTGGCACTTACCGTGCGGATGATGGAAATCTCTCTGCTGTAGACCCATCGACTCCTCCTTGCCCTGGCCTATGGAGTATTTCTGAGAATACTAATGGAAGTACAGAGTGTGGATGTGGTAGGAGCTTAGGGGGTGCAGTGTGGTGTAATAATAATGGTTTACAGGTTCAATTGCTTCCGTGTTACTGTATGACACCTTATATAAAGGACCCAAGTGTCATTGTTGTTGGTGCCTGCCTATACATGTGTGTTCATTCTCAGAATTCGGGAAATATTCTGAATTCAGTCCCCAGTAATGTTAGTGAGCTATCATATTTTATGTGCAATAGAGAAAGAAGACATCCTGAATCAGAATGGAGATCTCGAGATGGCCAATTATGTGGAAAGTGTACGAAAGGTTTTGCCCCACCTGTATACTCTTACGACCCCAGATGTGTCAAATGTTCACATAGTGAGCATTATACTATAAACTCAGTCAAGTATTGTGTCATTGCCTTCCTGCCATTAACAGTTTTCTTTATTGCACTGGTTACCCTTCGCATCAGTGCTACTTCACCCTTACTGAATGCATTCGTACTAGTTTGTCAAGTGCTGACATCACCTCTGCAAGTAGGATTTAATTTTACTCGCCCAGGCAGGGAAGAAGAGCCATTTATTATCCTAGTTGGTGTGGTTACATCACTGGGTGGCTTTTGGAATCTGGACTTCTTTCGCACTCTTTATCTAATCTGCACTGTGATATGAGTATTCTCCAAGTATTAGCACTTGACTACACTATAGCTGCGTACCCACTTCTCTTGATAGTGGTTACATATTCTCTTGTTGAGTTACATGATCATAATTACAAGATAGTAGTGTTGCTATGGAAACCCTTTCGTAGATGCCTTGCTCGTTTTCACAGGCAGTGGGACATTTGTACCTCCTTGATTGAGGCTTTTGCCTCTTTTCTTCTTCTCTCATATGTTAAGTTTCTCAGTGTATCATTATACTTTCTACTTCCTGTATATCTGTACAATGCTCATGGGGAGGCAATTGGACCATACCTCTACTATGATGGAACAGTTGAATACTTTGGTAAACAGCACTTGCCCTATGCTATTCTAGCAATTGCTGTCCTCACTACATTCATCATTCTTCCACTACTGCTCTTGTGTCTTTACCCTTGCCAGTGCTTTCAAAAGATTCTTAACTTTTACGGACTGAGACGTCAGGCACTGCACACATTCATGGATGTAGGTTACTACAAAAATGGTACAGATGGCACAAGAGATTGTCGATATCTTTCAGCAGTGTACCTTTTTGCCAGAATTGTATTCTTTGTGATTGCTGCAGTGTCGCTGAGTGTTTCTGTAGCTTTATTGTATTTCCTAACAGGAATACTGTTTTCCTTTTTGATTGCTGTAGTACAGCCATATAAGTTTCCCCTTTTACAATATTATTGATATAATGTTAATTCTTATAATTGCCCTCTTCTACTTCTCAGCTATGGGACATAGAGTTTCAAATTTAAGTTAAAAAGTTCTTCATCGTGTAACTGGATACATGCAATTCACATATATAATAGTAATTGGACTTTGTGTATGTTTTAAAAGGCGAATACCACAGCAGTGGTGCTCAAACTTGTTGAATCTATCATTTTGTAAGAGATTGATACAAAGCACTAGCAATTCTGAGGAAGCACTGCCGGATCGTCTGGCCAATCCTGAGGAGTGTGCAGCTCTACTCCATGAAGTTGTGAGTGGATGACCAAGACACTGATGATGCATAACTGATGTACCATTCATTGAACTATAACATTTTGTTCCGGATACTTATCTGTTGCATAGTTTAGATATAACATTGGTATTGCAATAGCTATTCTGCTTATATCTTAATTTTACTTGTGAGTAAAGTGGATCTTCAATGCTTATTTGTGTATTATGTAGTATAAAGTCAGCTATATGTACTTACTCTGCAACAAGTATAGGATATACCACGCCTACGAGGAGTATAAACGCAGATAAACTCCGCTAGACGGTTTACCCGAGGCGCAGCCGAGGGTAAACTGTCTAGCGGACGCGTTTATACTCCGAGTGGGCGTGGTATATCCGGCTTATACCATATTGGCCAATCACATTCACTGCACCAATGTCCCTTGACGACAGTCATTTGCACTGTGTTGCCAAGACTCCTCTCTCGAGTTAGCGTGCTACGGATTTACTTCGCGCTCCGCTAGTCAAGCAGCACTGCAACATCTTCTAGTCGGCACGTCTGACGCTCCACCCCTTTTGAGCTCCTCCCTTCAGCGTCGTCACGCATCCAAACAAATTGAGAGCTTTCTTTGAAACCTAGGCTGTGCTATAAACCTTTCTGCAACTCACTGTTACAGTGTTTCAGAGCATTAGAACTCGAGTGGCGGAACTAGCATTTCGCAACGACAGTGCAAATGAAAATTAATGGTAACTAAGCGTGTCCACGACTATTTATAGCATTGCGCAATAACTACAGGCGATATTTAGCGGAGTATTACATCACTTTAATAGTATTTCATTGGTTGAAAAGCGGAGTATAAATAATAGTTAGACGCCGAGACCAAGGGATCTACGCGATTTAGAAACCCGAAGGCCCGGGGCTGTAGCGTCCCGAGCGAAGCGAGGGCGCTACTAAGGGCCTGAGGGTTTCTAAATCGCGTAGATCCCATTGGTCGAGGCGTCTAACTGATTTAGACCATACCATAGCAACAGGCTCTACGCAGGAACATTAGTTTACTTACCTGTAGTCGATAGACTATGTATAGGATAGACTACACCCAAGAGTGGGTTATGCGCCTATGTAACCCACGAGTTTGCGGTTATCCCGAGGCAAGTGGGTTACGGCGCATAACCCACGAGTGGGTGTGGTCTATCTGACTTATACCACATTGCGCATGCGCACAATCAGCGCCGCGTAGCAACGTCTTGCCTCCAGCGGTAAGAATAAAAGTGTGGGTTATGAGCCTATGTAACCAATACTTTTCAGCCAATCACGTTTATTATCGATTATGTAATGTGGTATAACGGGTCATATATGGCATATATATATACCAGCTACATGATGACCTAATTAACTTGATGTTAGTTTGTAGATGATTATTTTTATAAGTGGATTACTTAAATTTTACGGCTTAAAATAACTGTCACCAACTTTGTGCTGTGTCTATGTTAAAATTCCCTTACCTAGAAAGTAGAGTGCGTCTGTGTGTGTGTGTGTGTGTGTGTGTGTGAGTGATCTTAATCTTCTAGCTGGTGATCTTGACTTTGATCGCTTTCTATCTGGTAACCTTGACAATCCCACCAAATTAGCAGCCACCGTACATTTAAAGCATGCTTGATAATATCAATCTGCTTGCTCTATTCTAGGCCTTAAGGTAACTTAGGTCGATGTAATTTTGCTCATGATTAATTAATAAGGTCACGTGACCTCGTCCTCGTAGCATTAACCAAGGTCCACCATAATTACACTGACTTCTCTATTATCTGTATGCTAAAGATTTACTCAATATTGAACTGGTTAATCTTGATCCCAGATTCCCCTATAGCCGACTGCCCAGTGTCCTTTTGCACAGTGTAATCACATGCAGGCCATGTAGCTATCAATGCTGAAATGAAAACAACATCAGAATCATAATAAATTTGTCTTAGAGCTATCATTGAGTTCCCTAAGAGCGATTGCTAGAAATATCTACACCAATGTATTTACTTTAGAAATGATATTAAACGACTGCCCCTTGCTACCATATTAGTCCAAACAAACTGTGGGCAGAATTGTGTTTTCACTTAAAAACGTATATTTATTTTAGTATCAGTTGTCAACATGCAGATATCCTACACAATACGTTTACACGACATGTGATGATAATGTGTATATGATTTCTCATATGGTGTAATATTAGTACTGGTGCTCTATTATTACTTTTTCATCAAGGATGTGGGGGTGGAGGGGGAGGGAAGGATGCACTTTGTCATCACAAACTGCCTCTGGATTTATATAGGCATTATAAAAATAACTTCTAGGGTGCAACGCTGGCAGTAAATAATCACAGTCTAAGATTCATAGTGTAAGGAGCATAAACATCTGGGTGTCGTTTGGTTTCTCATAGAAATATAACGATGCTGAGTTTTATGTGTTTGCTACTTTTGATTACACAAGCCAGCACTCAGTCTGTCTACCATGAGGATCACGGGAATCTCTCTGTAGTGGACTCATCGACTCTTTCCTGCCCTGGCCTATGGAGTATTTTTGAGAATGCTAACGGCAGTACAAGGTGTACGTGTGGTAGTAACTTGGGGGGTGTAGTGCAGTGCAATGATGAAGCCCTACAGGTGCAGTTGCTTCCATGTTACTGTATGACACCTTATGCAAAGGATCCAAATATGACAGTTGTTGGTGCTTGTTTAATAAGCACATGTATTTCTGGAGGAGCTAGTTTTTATTATCCAGTTCCCAGTAATATAACAGTTGGTGAACTATCATATTTCATGTGTAACTCAGACCAAGATTATGAATTACGTTGGAGAAATCGAGATGGCCAATTATGTGGAAAGTGCAAGGAAGATTTTGCCCCACCTGTATACTCTTATGACCGGAGATGTGTGAAGTGTTTACATAGTGGACGTTCTATTATAAACTCAATCAAGTATTGTGCCATTGCCACTAACAATTTTCTTTATTGCACTGGTTACCCTTCGCATCAGTGCTACTTCACCCTTACTGAATGCATTTGTACTAGTTTGTCAAGTGGCAACATCCCCTCTGCAAATAGAACTGATTTCTATTCACTTAGTTGGAAGACAAATGGCAATTAATATCGTAGTCGCATTGATTATGTCACTATGTGGCTTCTGGAATTTGGATTTCTTTCGCACACTTTATCCACCATTTTGTCTGCATCCCAACATGAATATTCTCCAGGTATTAGCACTTGACTACACTATAGCAGCATACCCACTTCTCTTGATAGTAATTACATTTTGTCTTGTTGAGTTACATGACCGCAACTGCACGATAGTAGTGTTCCTATGGAAGCCTTTTCGTCGATGCTTTATTCACTTTCACAGGCAGTGGGACATTCGTACCTCCTTGATTGAGGCTTTTGCATCTTTTCTTCTTCTTTCATATGTTAAGTTTCTTGGCATATCATTAAATTTTCTTCTTCCTGTATATCTGTACAATGTTTATGGGGAGGAAATGGAGCCATATCTCTACTATGATGGAACAGTTGAATACTTTGGCAAACAGCACTTGCCCTATGCTATTCTAGCAATTGCTGTCCTCATTATATTCATCATTCTTCCACTACTGCTTTTGTGTCTTTACCCTTGCCAGTGCTTTCAAAAGATTCTTAACTTTTACGGACTAAGATGTCAGGCACTGCACACATTCATGGATGCATTTAAGGTTGCTACAAAAATGGTACAAATGGCACAAGAGATTGTCGATATCTTTCAGCAGTGTATCTTTTCGTGAGAATCATATTTTTTGTAATTACTGCAGTGTCGCTGAGTGTTTCTGTAGTTTTATTGTATTTCCTATCAGGAATACTTTTTTCCTTGTTTACTATTTTGATTGCTGTGGTACAGCCTTATAAGTCATCTATTTATAACATCATTGACGTAATCTTAATTCTTGTACTTTCCATTTATTACTTTACTGTTATGGGACATGGATTGTCATCACATAGGTACCAAGTTCTTTTCCATGTAACAGGCGTCATGGAATACATATGTCTGTTCATACTGCCTGTATACATAAGTGTAGTTGGACTTTGCATATTCCGTAAAAAGAAAATATCACAACATTGGTGCTCAAAGTTACTGAACTTGCCGTTTTGGAAGAGATTAGTGCGAAAAAGTGCTAGGAACTCAGAAGAACTATTTCCAGATCATTTACCCAATCCTGAGGAGTGTGCGTCTCTACTCCATGAACCTGTCAGTGTTGACCAAGACACTGATGATGTATAACGGATGTAATTTTCTTTGATTATAACTTTTCTATGCACTGTGGTATAGTGTAACCGTTAGTCATAGATTGTACTATCATTTTTGTGCATTTTGTTCATACTTTGTGAGTAAAGTGGATCGTCAATGTTTAATTAGTTTAAATGACACAACCAGCCAAATGTATAATCATAAAATCGTTTGTTTTCTAATGATCAAGTACAATAATATAACTCTACAGGTGCAGAATGGCAGTTACTGGATGACAACCTTATTGGCTTATGCAAAGGACCCAAATATCACTGCCTACTAGTTGCTTCTCTTCTTCTCTGATATGGGACAAAGATTAGCACGTTTCAGATACATTATTCTTGTAGTCGGACTTTCTTTAAGAAAAGAATACTACAGCAATGCATATGGTGCTGAGACATACTGAATCTGCCATTGATGAGACAAAGTATTAGTAATTCAGAAGAACCACTGCACTGCCAGATCGTCTGGCCAATCCAGCAGGGTGTGCAGTCCTCTTAGTAATGCTGTTATAAAGCACTGATGATATACCAGATGAATATAATAACTACTAAAGTATTAGCATGTGATATAGGACATAACATTAGTCATACAATAGGATAGCATTGCGCAATCTTAGTTTTTTTGTGTATTAAGTTCACATTTGGTGAGTACAGTGAATCTTCAGTGTTAGTGTATGTAATATAATTATACCTCTTTTTATTCAACCATGCAGCCACATAAGCAAGCATTGTCACTGCAACGGCAGATGTTAGTTTGCATGTTGATAAATGCTTTCACAATAGACACATGTTATGTAAATATAGAGTACATAAATGACAAACATGGCTAGTTTATGCTACACAGCTGCATGTTTACACAGCTAGGGCTCTCTCTGTTTTAGTAGTTTCAGTTGAAACCTACCAGAAATTTACTAAAAAGAAAACACCACATCAGTAGTTCTCAAACTGATAAGAGGAAGTGAGGAGGCTGTAGCTAATTAAGATTATACACTGTAAAAATGAATGGGTAACTTTAACCCTTGGGTGGTTGCTACAGTTGCATGATCTAGAATATACCATATTATAGTATAGAAAGCTACAAGCTGCAAATGTTCCACCACTATAACAGCTAGTTAGGTTCATGGGGAACACGACCAGTACATGCCACATGGTACCAGATTAGGTATCTGCATACATGCAGGTTACAACATTGGTTTCTTTCAGGGAAATGTTTATATGGAGCTGTCCTGAAAAAATTCCCTAGTGGGAAGCTGCAAGCTATATACTATCCACAGCAACAGTGCAGTGATCTTTTTCATGGAGTACATGACAAGTACATGATTACATAGCAACAGCACTCTTTTTGTGGGTTACATGACCAGTACATGCCACATGCAGAAAACCTTTACATGGGCTATCCTGACCTACAATCAGATCCTTGTAACTGTGGCAACCACCATGCATGGGTTAAAATTACCATTTTATTTTGACAGTGTAGACTGGTTGTAGTTTGAACTAGATGTATAGCGTTGGCTCGTGCTTTTTTGTACGCGTAGTAGTCTGCTGAGAGTAGCACCGTCCTCCTACCCACCAAGAATTAATACAAATTTAAGGAAATTGCTGCCACTTTAACTTGTGTGGATTATAGCTTGCAATGTATGGGAACCTGCTTCCAGTTGTGCATACATTTCCTCCAAGCAATGCTGTCCGTTGCTACCATGCATCGTCATTATTTTGCCATGCACCCCACATCGCACTAAATATTTATATTAGGCTTGTATGGTGCTCTTACCACCAGGTTTGATAGCAATCCTCCTAGTGATTGTAGAAATACCTTTATTATGAGTATGCTATAGAAGTTCAAACCTGTAATATGACATCCTCAGTAATAACTATACCTGTCCATGCAAGAATGTTAAGCCAAGTGTAATACATGTACAGAGACCTAATAGGCTACAATCACTACCATAATATATAGATTAGTAGGTATACTGTGCATAAGTAGCCTCGAACTCAGGCCTTCCTCGCCCAGATTTTATCTCGCAGACGTGGATGCGAGATAAAATTTGGGCGAGGAAGGCCTGGGTTCGAGGCTAGAGCATAAGTATCCTCTCTGAGCTCCTGTGTCCCCATCACCAAGTCAAATCCCCAGCATTTAATTACATTTACTTCAGCAAATCCAAAACCCACTTGGAAAGTTCTTTCTAGTACACCTTTGTGGAAATCAACAGCTGCCATTGTAAAAAATTATCTATTGGCTATTGGAGGGATAAATGATAAGGCAAGGGAAAGGCTGGTGTGTACATCTACATACCTGAGATTGAGAAGTGGGTGTATGCTTCTGATGCAGGGCTGCCATCACCAAGATTGGAGTGAGCCTGCCTCATACCGCCAAGTGGAGAACTGCTGGTCACAGGAACAGATAAGTAGCTACAGAAGTGTTGACCTGGCAACCACTATAATATATGTGATCAAGTATATTTTCTTGCAGAAAGTATGAGCGCAAACTACACATACATTCTTCAGTACTAACATCTACACATGAATTTGGTACTAATTCTGCTTTTATTACCACAATCTTGTGTAAATCACTATATAGCTTTATGTATAGTACCTTTGTATATTCACATATCTTCATAGGAATGCAACTACTTTATTACGCATACAACATGGGTATATTGTAATGCCCTTCTAGTAATTTGTGACTTCATAATTAGACAGCACTATAACATGTGCAACTATGACTTTTTCACACATGAAAACATAATATTATTATAGATGACTATACATGACAAGTGGCATACAAAAACTGATTGGTGGATTTGATTTGATTGAAGCTCCTATTCTAGATATTCTTGAATGCTACCTACACTAGCAAGACCATGAGCTTTCAAGACACTGAGAGTATCCTTTATAGCAGATCTGACAAAGTTCCTTTGCTCTCGTGTATAATGATCAAACTCTTCATAGTGCCTGCGTTCAAACTCCTTGAAGCCCTGTGTGATCACTTCCTGAAGTCTTTGCTCAGTGTATGGAACTTGTAAGAAATCTAACATTTTCCTAAGGCCCACAGCTGTGTCTGCCTTCAGGTCTTCATACCTTATCACTAGTACAGAATGGTTGTGGTTGTCCACCACCCATGCCAAGACAGTACTCTTCCATATTAGGGATTGGTTGTGGACCCAGTTGTTCCAATCTTCATTTTCACCTGATTGATAAAGAAGAGACATCAACAATGGGATATAATACAGTACCCAGTATGTACACTTGTATAGCCCGATTAAATATGTACACAGGAAACTTTGGTTGTTATATTAAAAGTGACGGTCTGGTGACATTAGAAAAGCTGATTGCAAAAAAACTCTACATTTCACAACATTAATGTACCATATACAACGGTTGTAAACACTGTGATGTCCTGGTAGGTGGTTAACATTATGTTACATTACCAAAGCTAAAGTACAACATATCATTAGTCTTACCAAATTCCTCTATTCCAAGATGCACAATGTGGTTTTCTGCTACATCTTTATTTGTTTCACGATTCCTTTCTGCTATGATTGCATCAAAAGGATTGCGAACAATGAATATTCCAGAGCTGTAAAACGGTACATGCGAGCGCTTACTAAAGTACGTGTGATTCACATTTGTGTAATCTATTCCTGTCCACCATGGATCAGTCTGGTGAGTTTTGACAACCAGCACATTCCCACTTGCTATTCGTTCTCCCGGAAATCCTCTCTTTCTTAGGGTAACATCACAGTAGATTCCACCTGTGCACAGTCCACTGACAGCTTGAAGTAAACCTCGAGCCCAAGTATTTCCCGAGCCTGGGTAACTGGCCAGCGCAACTGGATCCCTTCCAGTACCATTCATAAAGCGGCAGCCCAAAGATCTCCGAGGCTCCTTTAATAGTTCTGTTTTATGTTTACAATAACTGAAGTGGACTAAGTCAGCTTTGGTCAAGAATTCTGTGCAAACAGGGTTGCTGCACTTAGGTTTCTCAGTGAGCCCCCAGTGGGCTGGTGCCGTTGGTCCATGAGGCCGAGATTGATTCCTTTTTGCAAATGTTAAGGATGTATTAACTCGCTTTAGAGTGGTGGCTCTATTGGTTCTGGCAGAAGGTGGAAGGGCACCGTATAGAACTAGAACCATGATTACCAGAGCAGCAGCAACCAGCATGGCTTTCCAGGGTTTGCCAATGCCAATGCAACGCATCAGTCTTGACATTTTTTGTGCCATCATCTATTGCCTACAATAACACAGAAAATCAAGTTAACAAGTATGCTAGCTATATGTACTATAGCAGCTAAGAGCTTTTAGCGTATCGCATCAAAACACCTTATGTTATGATTAACACACAACATTAAAATTTTGTATGAGTCTTTGTTTCATTGACTACTTAGTGGTTACCTAAATTTCAGATGTCTGAGTATGAAGATAGGAGTTAGACCTGGGGGTAATTTGTTCATTGCTACGAAAGTTGACATTCCATAGTCATATACCATAGTAAGGAACACATTATCCACTTTGAGGCCTAACTCCTACCTTCATACTTAGAGATCTGGAATTTAGGTAATCACTAGCTGAAGGGACAGGTAAAAAATTAAGGTGGAGTGAAAAGAAAAAACTACTTTTTGCTGTAACTCAGCTTGCATGGAAGACACTTCAAACTGTGCATGTAAATGTACATCACCAGGGGCTATTTGTAAACATTATATCATCATTGTAGCCACAGGCTATACGAGAATAAAAAACAATTAACATCCGTGTACAGTTTTCCAGCCAGGTATAACTGAGAAATTGAACAAAAGGTGCTAGAATATTGAACAAACAACAATATCTATAGCCTAACAAAGCGACTTTTTGAAATAAACGTAGATTTTTAGTATAAGATACCAAGACAGTCTGTTTGCGACACTGTCACGGCAGTACTAGTGAATTGAGGTAGCTATAACTCACAAATACTGCACCTACCAAAGCTACACAAGTTCACACGACCTGTGCTTGGCTTCTAACATTCCATCACATCCACACTGCAAAACGTTTTGACTCAGTTCAGGTTACATGAGTTGCAAGTGCAACCTAATTCCTGGTAACCAATGCTTATTACTGTACACCACTAAGTGTTTACTGGTCATGAATTCATATCACAGACATAGATATATGGTATCATTAAATTCTCAAAGTATAGAGCATGATCTTTCCAGGATTCAGCTGCAGCTGCTATCACAAACATGCTGGCACAAATGCCGTCCCAATAGTAACGTTTCCATCAAGCAACACAGTATGTCTACAACTATGATAACCTAACGTAGGTTGAATCAACCCTGGAGTTTTTGCAGTGAATTAACGTTCCTAAAATTTTTGGCTATACAAGCACCACCTATGAGCCACTGCAATCAAAATGTACCATATTAATATGGTTCTAAACCACAGAAGTTTAGCTGGCAAATCCTGGATCAACTGATACCTGAGGATGATGTCAGGCGCTAACATACAACTTTATTGGGATAGAGCCACTAAACACTCACAGGATTTTTTTGTTTCAATGAAAGCAAACCATTTAGGAAAATCCCAAAGGGAGGGCAAAAGCAGATCGGAAGATATTTGGGGGGGATATTGAGCAGCAATCAATTTGGAAGGGTTGAAATTTCCAAGGACACAAAGTTTCCAAGAGGGGAGAATGCCCTTCCCCCCCCCCCCCCTTGAAACCCTGTAAACTTGTGACTAAAGCTAAATTTTGGTGTTACTCCTAATTCAACCATGGATAATAGAGCACTCTATTATCCACAATTCAACACAGCATGATCCATCTGAACATGACATGTGCTCCAGTATGACAAGATTGCATATGCACAGATTGTGATTGTCCCAGCCGAGACTAGTCCTAACTTTGGATGTCCTACAGTAGTAGATTTTAATGTAGTCCTATTATTCGTTTTAGGACCAGCCCATCAGCAAATGTTCAGGGTTTCATATGGTTGACGTGGGGGAATACATGAAACTCAGCGGCTTTGGGGGTCCAAAAGCTTTAAAAAAACTTGCCCCCCCCCCCCCCCGTATGAAACCCTGTCCCGCATCTCCGTTCCTGACGGCCTCGTACAGGAGGCGATGACATAACACAGTGTTTCATGTATACAACAGCTAGGTCAGGCACTTTCCATACCGTGGTGTCATGCTGAAGATCCACGAAGCGATCATAAGTCAGTGTAAGTTGACCTTTACCAACCGGAAGTATCGACTCCGCCCACTTTATTCGCTAGCCTTATTATTATTATTAACGAAGGCGACTGTGAAATGACATAAGTAAAATGGTGCGAACTCAATTCAGGACAAAATTAATTATACTTGTTTGCTAGGTGTATATTATAAAGTTAGTTACTTTCTATGAATCTGTTACACTGCAGGTGACAAAATAGATATTATAAAGTTAGTTACATTCTATGAATCTGTTACACTGCAGGTGACAAAATAGATATATCTATTTTGTCACCTGCAGTGTAACAGATTCATAGAAAGTAACTAACTTTATAATATACACCTAGCAAACAAGTATATGTATTGCCTGTGTTAGTTTGTACTAGCTAACATCAGCACACATGCAACAGGTACCGTATATTAATATGGGTGTAGTATCATAGCTACTGCCCTCACAAGGCTTCTTGCCCTAACACGGCTGACCAACTCTATACATGTAGGTTGAAGAAAATTGGGTTAATATGACAATTGCTGGTGGCACTGGAGTCGGAAAACATTGACTCCATCTCATGATCAATGCCATCAATTATCAACCCTATTTTAAAAAGTATCCTTGCTTGGATGTAGATCATACTTATGGCAATGATACATAACAAAAAAGGTGGTGTTCTATCCAGCTGAATTCAAATCGTGACCCTGGAGCAGATACTGTAAAAACGTGGATAGTATAAGCTGCTATAAAGTGGCATAATAATACTCTAAAATAGTTTATTACAGCCCGAGTGTAGATCCCCGTTAGCTGGCCATACCAAAACTTGCATCACCCACTATGAACAGGACCCTGCCTGCTTGTTAATGTATTTGTCACCAACTACGCGGTGGTCTCTATCACGAAGGCTTGATGTGTGGTAATAAAGATCCCACTTGAAATGGCCAGTTATATGTGGCAGCTGCAGGAAAGGCTTTTCCCCACCGGTGTATTCTTATGACTGGCACTGTGTAAACAGTTCATTTAATGATGGTTATGTAAAATGCTGAATTAAATTTAATTACTGTTACGTTGCTTATGTACGACTTCACCTTCAGTGAATGCTAGTTAGTCAGCTAGTAACAGCACCGGTACAGATCCGGATACTCGCTGATTAATTAAGTTACAACAGCCATTGGCAGCAAAAGCTATTACGCTTACAGTAGTAGTATCCCCTCTTGGGCCCTTGAAGTAATAAGATATAGTTATACACATCATACAGCTTCTGTCAGAGTATTACCCACTCAGCCTCTCCACACACAAATTTTTGTTACTTTTTGAAACCCTCACTTTGAATAATACAAAATAGGAGAATACGCAGTACTATTACATCAGTTCTCCAGCTCAAGTCTTGAGATTTCTTCTAACAGGCTTTCTTCAAAATTGATCTTCTCAATCTGCCAATGCAACAAGAATAGTTAAATTCTGCAGTGAACAAGACTCTATATCTAACAGTCCACCTGTCATACTTTCTAGTTATACTGTCATGTAAATAGTCTCAAATAAGTCAGAAAGTAAACGAATATTAGCTGTACTGCTTTTTCAAGCGAATTTTAGCCTATGACCTGATTGGCTTGTAGTTCTCTTCCTTCCGCTTGCTGCTGTTTCAACAGCTCTATCTGACGAAGTTTCTGTAAAAAAATTAGACATGACACATGACAACATACACACTACCATTTTAAAAACAATTCTTGTGGCCAGCAATGACTCAATGGTGATAATACATGTATGGGATGCACATGATTGAGTTTGTAATGCATAATATGTGACCAGATTTGTGAGCACGTTTTTGAATGCACATACTTCAAAGATGCATATCTCCAGAACGCAATACCCTATCTAAATGAAACGTGGGTGGTTTATACTGGAGATGTCGCTAAAGCAATAACCTGGAAATTAAGCCACCACAAGGAAGGTACGAGGCCGAGTTTTCGGACATTTCGATTGCCACTAAGGTGTGTATCACAGAAACGGAGAGAGCTGCAGATTTGTAGCAAGGGATTCCTTTAATTAAAGGTTGTTATGTGTACTGTAACAAGAATCATTCATTTCTCTCTAATTGTTGTTGAGATCTGACAGCTTGAAAATTGGCAAAAATTAAAAATTTCATAAAAATGTGCAAAGTACCGGGTTTTCGCAAATCCAGTCACATATTATAGTGAATGTAGAAACTAGATAACCTCTTATTTCTGGAACTCACTAAGAACATCTGCTATAATTTTCTATTGCTAATACCAGCTTCAGTTCCAGGTTATTGGGGACCGCTTACAGTAGGTCATAATCCATGCAGTCTGTAATTTACCTTTCGCAAGTTCTTCAGCTGCTTTTCTCTGTCCCCTCCACCTTTAGTTCCCTCACCACTACCACTAGTGGCTGCTGGTCCCAGGAGATGTGCTGCCATGGCAACAGCATCCTGCCGGTCCTGGCTCTGCCCAGTCTCCCCTTCCTGCTGCCTGGCCCGCTGCTTTGCCTCACGCTTCCTCTTGTTTTTCAGGGCAGACTTCGAAAGGTCTGACAAGAAATAGAGATAATGGTGTAGCATCTAGTGGTTTACTGCTTGTTTTATTCACGGCTGGGTACTACTGTTTCATATCTCACAATGTCCATTAAATAGAGGTTCCACTGTAACAGTGGAGCCTTTATTTAATGAACATTTTGAGATATGAAACTTTGTAAATTAATACGTAACGAAACTGTACAAGTGTCGTTTATAAGAGGTGTCCTTTATTTGGAATGTCCTTTAATAGAAGTTCCACTGTATCTGTAAGCTAAACCCTTCGGTGCAGCAGGTAGAGATTATAGTTGACCTCATTCTAGGCTATTTTATGGTATTACTGTGTATAGAAAACCTACACTAGTCTTATTATTTGTCCAGTAGTGAAGCTACTAGTTTGCCACATAGTTGTGCCATTCTACTTCTTCTTTGATGTAAATCTATCTATCAAGAGCTGAATTACATACATCAAAAAGTATGTGTATAGCATTGAAGCTAAAACTAGAGTTACAAAACTTTAATGGCACAATGCATGCGCTTCACTTCTCTTCTTCTAAGGAGTGTATTCTAACTGATTGATTCTAGAAAATGTACGACAATTGGGCCACTGTGCTACTCGGGCGATCCAGAATCTACAATTGGGTTTGACTGAGTGTATTACTGGTTGCATTAGTTCCAATATTAAATATTTGGCACACTGTCATGGCTACCTTGTGCTGCAGCTCCTTCAGAGGTGTCATCCCTGTGCTGCAAATATTACAGTGGAGTCAGTACATGGTCAGCAGTATTTGAGGAAAGTTAGTAACTCACTAAATCTGTCGATGTAGAGGGTTTACCCCTCAGGGCTGGTGGTCGGTAAGCTGCAGATTTGGCTTAAAGAAGAATTGGTAAAATGATAACCTAATGGCTGTACATAGATATAAACTCAGTAAATCAACTAATCGCTGCACGTCATAATGGATTATGGATGCAGTTCTAATTAATGGCCCCCGCCATTGAAATGATACCTCAACCCATAATCTGTTAATGTTAAGTACTATCTGCACTAATACAGTAGCCTCGTTTCCAGGGTCATGTGCACATTTCACTGTAGCCATTTTCTAAAGCACACAAACTATAATTTTGGGTCGGTTCAGTTTCAGGAGCACTATTTTATACTTACCAACCCGAAACCCTATCCCAATACTAATTAATTGCCAATTAGCAGCTACTATAGGTGTATTCAGCATTCCATGTTTACGGCTCTACCTTATTACTAAAACTGAAATTTTGAGAGTTTTTATACTTTTCGTAAAAAGTGATACACGACTTGCATCCATACACCTGATCTGTTTGAACACATTCTTTACATTACATTACTAAAAGGACCCCAATATCACAGTAGTTGGTGCTTGCTTGTATTTGTGCCACCAACCACGTGGTAGTCTCTATCACAAGGTCTTGTGGTGTGGTAATAAAGATCCTGCTCGAGATGGTCAGCTATGTGGAGGCTGCAAGAAAGGCTTTTCCCCACCAGTGTATTCTTATGACTGGAACTGTGTAAACAGTTCATTTCATGATGGTTATGTAAAACACTGGATTAAATATATTACTGTTGCTTACGTACAACTAACTGTTTTCTTTCTGGTGGTTATAGTCTTTCATATAAGTGCTCCATCACCTTCAATGAATGCTTTTGTTTTAGTTAGTCAGCTGGTAACAGCACCTGCACAGATGCGGATACTCACTGATCAATTACGTTACAACAGTCATTGGGAGCAAAAGCTATTACGCTCAGCAGTATCCTTTCTTGGGGTGTGGAATCTTGACTTTTTTCGCTTAGTCTATACTCCTTTTTCTTTGCATTCCAGTATAAGTACGCTCCAAATCTTGGCATTGGACTATGCTGTAGCAGCATATCCTTTATTCTTGATAGTAGCTACATATGTTCTAGTTGAATTACATGACCATGACTTCAGGATAATTGTCTGGCTATGGAAGCCCTTTCATTACTGCTTTGCCTGCTACAGAAGACAGTGGGATATCAGGACCTCACTAATTGACACTTTTGCCACATTCTTTCTCTTATCATATGTGAAGTTTCTCAGTGTGTCCTTTGACCTTCTAATTCCTGTGTCCCTTTATAATGTTAAGGGGGAGACTATCAGTGATAGGTATTTGTACTATGATGGAACAATCGAGTATTTTGGTAAATAACATCTCCCTTATGCCATTCTGGCAATTGCAATTCTAATCCTGGCTAACTTCCTTCCATTACTACTACTACTCCTATATCCTTGCCAGTGTTTTCAGAAATGCTTAAATTTCTGTAAACTAAGATGCCATACACTTCACACATTCATGGATGTATTCCAGGGCTGCTACAAGAATAGAACCGATGGTACACATGATCGTAGGTGGTTCTCGGCTGTGTATCTTATGGCTCGGGTTGCCTTTCTTATTGTATTTGCTATGACACAAAGGTATATCATGAGTTGCTTTTTTGAGACAATACTACTGATACATATTGCTATTGTGGTGGGTGTAATACAGCCTTACAAATCACATGTGTACAATGTAGTAGATGTGATACTGATTCTTGCGCCTGCTTTGATCTACTGTTCAATTGCTGTCAATCTTGTCGGAAACATCGAAAGCAGTGCATATTATGATACTCTTTCATGGTCACTAGTGTTTATATTCGGACTAGTTCCTCTGTTGTACATACCAACCATAGTACTGTACTGGCTTGTATTGCGAAAGAAGTTGCCACAGATGTTGTACTCAAAGGTTAGAAATTCACTACCTTGTCTGCATAGTGGGTTTATTAGTCATGTCAATTCAGAGGAATCGCTTCCGCACCGTCTGGTCAATCCTGATGAGTATGAACCACTTCTGGACTCTGATGATGGCCAAGATACCTGTGAAGCACCTAGTCTGCCATCACTCCAGCAAAGCAGTTACTAACAACATTAATAATCAAGTTGTTTCCCTGTTTTTCAATTTTTATATCAAATCGTTTCTATTACCTTTACTTACCATTTGTAATGTTGCACTCTTACAGCATGTCATCACAGGCTACTTTGTGTACATTATCTCAAATTCATTCCTGTAACCTAAAGCTTATACATCTGTACATTGTTTTTTCCATGTGAAGCTCTAGTTTATAGTAAATAAATATGAATAAACTGTCTGTATGCCTCTATGTTAGTCAATTGTGCAGTGGTTGAGTTTGTAAAATTTTGTGGACCAGTTTCAATTTGTCACATATGATTATTATGCTGGTTGAAAGATGTTACAAGTCACCAAAACCATTTTAAAAACGAAAGAACATACAGGAATGGAATCCCAAAAAAAGCAACTGAAAAAGGTAGGAACAACACCACAACACTTTTACGAATTGTCATGGCTACCTGCCCTGTACAACAGCGAGCAGACTAGGTGTTAAATCAGCTTTCACTAACTGCTCTCTTTAGATACCTGCATCCCACTGACAATGCCCTGGATACACAGGGTCTTCTCTCCATCCCTTGCGATGTGATCAACAAAGTGAACAGATATCTCACTAGACAGCAATGTGATAACAAAAAAGCGAGGCCCATATCTCTCCTTTTCCACAGAGAGGGTGCAAGTAGCCAAGTAAGTATGGAAGCACAAGCTGAGTTTGTGCTGCAGTTAAATGCTTCAGCAAGCCTCAATGCCATCTCTGATAATTGAACCACGTGTACTACGTTAAGATTACGTCATTACATATCTGCAATAGGCAATTGAATCGCCATAAAATTTAGAACCACAAAACGTGTTTCTAACGACCTCTCGAGCTTTTCAACCCGCTATACAGTATGCATGTATCTCACTGGTCCAGTACAGAGTTGACTAGCAACTCAAATCTAATAGCCTGGTTGCAGAGGAGGATGACTTTCATTCCATAAAACAATTTACAATCTATACATGTAGGTTGTAGCTAACAATTTGTGGAAAGTTATCTGGGAGGCACAATGGAATAATGTGCACTCAAGTTTCAAGCAGCACATATAACTCCCTAGCAGCCATGGCTGATGCTTGGATCAGTCTTTTCTTCTATGAATGTTTCTGATGCAGGAACCTCCTAGCCTACTGTTATTATACTCGCAGATAGCTTGTTCACACATACACAAGTGCAATTTGCCATTTTTGGGCGTCAGTCTATAACATAATAATTAAACTATGTGAGAAAATACCCACATTAGCTAAAGTGAAATGTGCATGCATTTAGGCCTGGGAATGAAGTAGTATAATACAATGTCTAGCAAATTTAATGCTGGTAACATGTTATGCCTGACCTTGTGGTTTAGCCTGAGCTAAACTGCTGGAAGACGGTGCGACTGATGTGTCGGGGGCAGGGAATGTGCCAAGGGGGAATGGACGCCACTGAACCTAGTCAGTGTGTGTGTGTGTGTGTGTGCATGCTTCATAAGGAGACCTGAGCATGTGCTTATCATAAACAGTTGGCTGGTTCTTCGCCCTTACAAGTTTGGGCAGCCACGTTTGAATTTTGCTATCTGTGTACCGTATTCTACGTATTATCCGCCCATGGGCGGGCCACTTAAGTGCTAGGTGAAAGAGGGGGCGGGGCGGATAATTCGTAGTTTGTATAGTCGCGATGTAGTATCCGCCCACTCGAACGCGTAGCAAATGTGCAATATGCAAAGCGAGGTTACAAGGTAAGTAGAGCCTTTTCTAGCATATTTGAACCAAGTATGGATGCAAAATGTATCTAAAAAGCTATTATGGAAGCATGCAGATACCTATTATCAGCTAAAAAGCTAAATGACTAGCTGACTTACCGTCGGTATTCCAATTAAAGCATACCAAAGATCGAATTTTGCCACTCGATTCTACTCACTGCCTCGGTTTTAGTTATAGATTTATCTCGCATGGACAGTATAAGGGGTGGGCGGATACTATATATGTAAATACCCTCCACAATAACTTTTGTTCAAAGAAGGGGATGGCGTAGAATACGGTATTTGCAGAAATGTAGTTACATACTTTGTCACGAGTTCATTTCTGCTGATGAATCTTCGTTATAGGTTTTTGTTTATTTGCTATATCTTTACCTATCAATCTGCTGAGAAGGGCGGTCAATATGTGACACTCTTGTGCATAGTGTCAGGATAAACAACTTGGAAGATAACATGAAACTACTAAAGATAGGCTTCTGTTTACGATTATTGACATTCATGCTGCAGCTGTTAATTTATTTTCAAGTGACGTAATACATAAAAGCCTACCAAATGAAACTACAGACAGCTGTTTGGCTGCTTAATATTATGGGCCTCACCAGTTTAGTGCAGAGTTGACCAGCAACTCAAGGCAAAAAAACAGACGATACGCACAATATATATAGTACCTCCCACAGCTCCTGTTTAGGTAGTGTGTCCTGCTGGTACACCAAACTCCCAGTGAAATGCCACACCTTGAACCTGAGGAGCAGATGAAGTGAGAGATACACAAACACATCATATTCCAGGAATAGTTTATAAAACTTACCCATTTCCCTCCCTCAGTCTTGGGGCTGTGGTTGCTGTGACGACATGTACCCCATCTGGGCACCACTCAAACAAGGTTGAGTCACTGGCCTATATAAAAATAGTTGCTCTAAACAACAACAGCATATTCACAAGTGCTTATGTATTATTTACTGACCACAAAAGTATGTATATCATAGAATCAGGAGTATAACCCATTGATTGCAACAACCCCATATATAGAAGAACCCATCCTGATTTTACCACCCACTTTCTGAATAGTACTACCTCTCTAGTACAATGACCCCATGAATAATTTTACCTATCACAACTGTTATTATTGTGCAATCAGTATGCACAAGTGATATATGCTGGGTGAATGGGAGGCAAGGCAATACGCCATACACATTATGAACAGGAGCATGTCATATATACCTGTGGCTTGCTGAGAAGTTTAAGGTGCTCCCTGTCCCAGAATTCCTGCACAGAAAGGTGATCAAGATTATCTAAGAGCGCTTATCAACCATAAACTTGTCTATGGACTATAGCTAACCATATTTCCTCTCAGATTCCCAAAACCAGCTAGACAGAGAAGTGGCATTGTTAGGGAAAATGTGGTGTACTGAATTTCAGCATTCTGAACGAGTACAGAATTAGGGTAATTACCCTTATATGGTTTCAACATGATACTTATGATCTCAGGCTATAGACCATACACAAACCATGGAAAACTCGAAATGGCATCTATACAAAGCCGTGTTCTGCCACAATTATATTATTGGTCTTGCTAGCTGAAGCACTAAAATTACATTTTCCTTCACAGCAAATCTTGATAAACCTGTGATGTCACAGTATAGGCCCACATAAATACTTGAAGAGGTTATAGGACAAGTCAGTCAAATAAACTCTGAGAGTAATGCTGTGTACTACAGCAGATTCACTGCAGTGCTTTGATTTATATGGCTTGTGGTACATTGGACTATTTATACAACAGCATTGGTATAATAAAATTGTAGCCTCCTTCCCAGGCCTTCCCTACACGACCAAGTGAAGCGAGTGGGGTACTGTCCCTGCATGAGTGAGCAAAGCAAGGTACACTTCACTTGCTCGTACGGGAAAGACCTGAGAACAAAATTGCCTGGTTTGCTTGGACATCAAAAGACTCAGAGGCATCATTTTGCTTGTCCAAGGTAGTTGACACAGATAATCTTGCCACACTCTCTCTGCTTAGAATATACATCCACTGCTGTGTTGCCAGTGTTGGTGTTACGAGCAGTGAGCAAATGCTCGCTGCTAGCACTGGTGTTAATAGTGGTAAGTTGGTTAGATGAGTGTATGGTTTTTGATGTATATTGCTGCTTTGGTACAACGATGAGGTACATGCGTTAACTTACCTATAGAGTCCTAGCTGCACAGGCTCTGATGTGTAAAAAATTGAGATAAGAGCATGCGCAATCTGATATCAGCATCACACTAAATACATTTTGGCTGTATCTATAAGTTTTCTCCCTACTTAATTACACTGAGGGCACAAGGGTGAAATAGAAAGTACACCAGTATCTATGACCTTTATCAGCATGTTTGTACCTCAATGCTACATCAGTATAAACATAGATAGTAGAGTAGAAGGACAGGGATTGGAAACTCAATCAACACCTAATGCACATTTGTACTATTTTACATAGTGCATATGGTATGTCCATCCAGGTTAGAATTTAGCACTACTATCTATGGTATAAAGTTAGTGTTTACCTGACATATTGTCTGCAGCAAGCCTGAGCAAGGGCAGTGGACTAATAATATCTTCATCCTTAAGTTAAGTAGCTAGTTAAAAAATGAAAGAAGAAATATAAGTAAAGGATGGAGCTCTAGTTTTCCTGGGCCTCCTCTCAGCTTAGCACTAGCCAATTAGCATCATTGTACTTGTACTTTGACTGTATCTATAAGTATGTAAACTGAATAGGCAGAAGAATGCACAATCAGCAATGAGGTACAAGGGTGAACAGAAAGTACACCAGTGTCTGAGTACTTCAGTATACACAGCTGGTGTTTACTGTCCTGATATAAAATATTATCTGTAGCCTATAGCAGTGAACTAAATAATACCTTCATCCGCAGCTAGCTAGAAAACAAAAGAAGAAATGGAAGTAAAGGATGGAGCTCTAATTTTCCTGGCCCTCCTCTCAGCTTTGCTGTTTGGATGTATCACCTTCAGTGTTATGCACAATGCTAATCAAATAGCCGAGTTGCAAGCCCAACAACAGAAGATTGAGAAGGAGTATCTTCACCTCATCCAGCTTGCCAATGATGCTACTGCAGTGTTGCAACAATCAGTAGCAAACAATCACAGGGTGGGAGAAAGGGATAAGCAATATCGTACCATGAATCGCCTCAGGCGTAATGCAGAAGCACCTCACGATTTGAGTACCAGTGGTACCGAATCTCCCACTTCTGCTGTTAGTCTGCTAACACAGGCCTTGTCTGAGATAGTGGACAAGCAATTGAATGACCATTTGGACTGTGACAGTACAGAGGATGAAAGTAGGTGTACAATTCAACCGGGGCCAAAAGGAGATCAAGGTGAACTGGGCCCTCCAGGCCAACGGGGGAAGAAAGGGGACCGGGGTCCAATTGGTTTGGAGGGGGAGAAGGGAGAGAAGGGGCAGCTTGGCTACCCAGGATACAAAGGAGAGAAAGGACAGATAGGAGAGATTGGACCTCAGGGTCCTGTGGGACCACAGGGCACAGTTGGACCACAAGGACCAGTAGCTACACTTGCTCGGAATGGCTGCAACTGGCAGTTAACTGACACTTGTGGCCATGCTTGTGGTCGTGGAGTAAGAAAGCGAACTGAATGTCCCACAGGACAGTATGTGGCTGGATTTGGTGTTTATACAGATGCTCATTATGGTCGTTATAGCCAGCATATACTCTGCTGTCCTGTCTCATGAACTATTCATGAACGCTTGTGCATCGAAACAAAGTATATTGACTTGATAGTGCTCATGTAAGCTTTTTGCCATAGAAATGCTACCACTGTAGCTTTGCCCATCTATTTGGGCCAGAGTAATTAAATAGGCATTCCAAATACCATGCACTGTGTGATGTGATAAATATGTTTCTTTGCCAAGTGCACATTTAAGAGACAAAGACACTTGCAAAGTATTGTTCAGGGTAGAGAATGTATAATGTACGTTAGGTTATGTCTTAGTTGTTGACTTGTTAAACTTCTAGGCTTTATTTCAAAAAAGCAGGACTCTAAATGTAGCTCTTTATGAATCATCCTGCATGTTTTGTCCCATTTCACGGTTGTAGCCATCTGACCAGAAAACTCCATAATGCTCAAAGGCATGTATTTTCAGTTCATTTTCTTACATTCATGGCCTGTGACTACAATAATGATATAATAATAAAAAAGACCACATATTTGTTTGAAGTTACAGCTGAGCAACTGTATAAGCATTGTTTTGAGGATATAACCGAACTACATTAGAGCATACATGTACACTTTTTGAAATACAGCCTAGAAGGCTAACCAGACAACCTATATGTAGCAATACTGATTGCATGTGAGAAAAATGAATCTTTGCAGACTAGAGTTCAGTTTCTGGTCACATTACTTTTGGGTGGCAAGGCTTTAGTGGAGCATATATTTTTCAGCAATCAGAGTTAAGCTGCTGATTCATTACATCTGCAGCTTTGCTCATCATTCAACTGTTACAGTATTTACACTGGGAAACTCTTTTCGAGTGAAGTACTGATCCTGGTGCTTTAGTTGTTGACATAATTATACCTCTAACGCTCAGAAGGTAATAACAGAATCCTTGCAGTTGATAAAATAGCTCATCACAAGTCACATGATCTGACTATTATATGACTATTGGTATTGCAAGTCAAGCCTTTAAACAATCATATACTACTCTTTGAGAGTGTCATGCAGTGAACTGTTGAGTGCACAAGGTTTTACACTGAGTAAAAAGAAGGTTTGGATCAACACAGTTTGCTGAAGCATGCAGTAACCACAGCTACACTACAAAACATCACTCATGCAGATGTTGCCTCAAACATTGCTACACACTTGTAACAATATCATACACGGCACAGCTTTATACTAGGTGATAATTTGCCGAGTGTGCAAAGAACCAATGTGCCAACATCTGGCATACTGATATACTGTCATACTGGCATAGCAATTAGCACATGCAGGCTCCTACATTACCACTGCATGTCCATAGTGGCACACGTCACCATGTTCCACCTACTAAGGTAGCACTTGGTGGACTAGTATGATAATAGATACTTACTGGAGTGTTGAATTACCACTAGTAGTGCACTAAGATTGCAACATAAAAGGATATTGTTTCCATGGAGATTGAAATGGGCCTCATTTCGGTGTCCCGTTCCAAAGTCATGAACTGGTTCACACTTGCAATTGAAGAGGGTTGCCTTAGAAGGCATGACTAGGAAGTGTTAAGTCGAAATTGTGCTATGGTCTAACAATCCGCCTTTTACTTGGTGTATATGTATACCTTAGATATTCTACTGGTATCTAACCTGCTACTGGGCAGTTAGAGCCCCAGCAGAAAAGATCTAAGGCACTTGGTATATGTTACTACACTTGTATCATGATCTAAATTTCTACAAATTGGGTAGGATTAGATAGTAACATATACCAAGTGTGGTGGGGTGAGGGGGGAGGGGGGGAGAGACTCGGAATGAGGTTATATCACTAATTACGTGTATGTGTGGGATAACATGATTATTATTATACTGCTAGCACACAAAAATGTGCCGATCAGAAAAACGTGAGGATACAGCCATAAATGACACAAAACTCTTCAGAGTTTGGATTCCACTCAGCCATGTAGATGGGTCCCTTCTTGCCTGCAGTAGCAGTCGAATGTGAATGTGAGTGAAGTGGAAGAGCATTACATAATACAAACAACTGCCTTCAACCATCAACTGAATGGAAAATGTATGCACTCAGGATAGTTTTTATAGAAATAGTCAATAGTATGGATGATATGAAAAACATATAAACAGAAAATAAAAATGAAAACGGAAATATAGATTTTACATGCCACACTAATAATCATCCCTGGCATAAATATCTGTATGAGTGTGGAGATAAGTCGGTGCCACTTCAACAATGCAGCCAGTAAGTGAAATGCATGATCATCAATTACTATAATATGACTGTCTCACACAAAGATTAACAATTACTGTCTCCATGTGTTATTAGGTGCTTTGCCTTATTGGCATAACGTATGCACTAATTGGTGCAGGTGAGTATAAAATATTGTAATATCCTTGTTCTGATTATATGATACTTGTGATAATGATATATACCCAGAAAAATGTACTGTTTTGTCCTTCTATATCTAGCTGAAGCTCAGACTGTGAGCCTGACTTCTAGTGTAGAGCAGGACGGGAGACAGGCTGCCTGTCCCGGAGAAATGATCAGTTTTACCTGCACATTAGCTGGGGATGTTGGGATTCGTTGGGTTGCAGACCCATTCATCAGCCAGAGTCAACCCATTGATTTTGCAATACACACTGATACTAATGGAATTAGTCAAGAACGTGGAGAGTTCCATGCCATCCTCAACACTGTTACAATGCTAAGCTATCTCCATGCAAACTTCACATCCACTCTAACTGTGAGAGTTTCTGATTCATTGGATGGTATAGTCGTCCAGTGCACTGTACCCTATGAAGGAGGACCTCTTTCAAGCCGGTCTATCTCTATTACATGTAAGTCATTCATACAGAGGCACTATGATACAAATTTTATGAATGTACTGAATAGGTGAATGTCATTGCATTACCATGGATACACTATTGTGGATTTAAGTTCACTCATATAGTTAAAAGGCAGAACCACTAAGGCATTGCACCTAATGCATGTGTATCTAAGACTAGTGAAGCACACATGCACCCATGCATGCATGCAGACCGTACAAAGGCCCACCTCTGAGTCACCAGAATACAGTATTCTATGCACATATCTAACAGGCTATTAATTCAGTTCCTTTCTACCACCACAGCCCTACCATCACCTCCACAGCAGCTCAGCTACTCCATAGAAAAGTATGGTCAAAATATGTTCACAGTAACTGTACAATGGGAGAGGCCAACTAATGATGAGGCAGGAAACACCAATTATAGCTATACCATCGCTGTGACCGATTTTGAACCAACTTTACTCCTACCAGACAGTGCAACAAAAGTCACTCTGACTCTGTCATACAATGAGGTTCACACGGTCAGCGTAGCAGCAACTAATTGCGTGGGAACCAGTAGCACTTCAGAATTAAGTATCTACAAAGGTAATACACTATTACAATGCTTTATTACTAATATGATACTAAGCTCTGCCTCGCTTCAATTCATTCAGTTGGATGTGGTGATCCAATTCCCCCAAACTCTGGAACACTGGAGCACTACAATAGCACAGAGGAAGGGTCAAAAGTGTTCTACCGGTGCAATTCAGGGCTGGCTCCTAAAGAACAGATGGCTGCAGTCTGTGCTCCTGATGGTGGCTGGAATCCAAACCCTGCCGACTTGCAGTGCACACAGCTAGCTCCAGGTGTTCAGTCAATACACTTGGTTAATGTATAGCAACACCATCCATGTACAAAAGAATGGTAGAGTTCGAGGTACATATGTGCCAGGAACCAGAAATGAAAGTTTCCTTCTTGTTTTATATACAGTTGGATGTGGTGATCCAATTCCCCCAAGCTCTGGAACACTGGAGCACTACAATAGCACAGAGGAAGGGTCAAAAGTGTTCTACCGGTGCAATTCAGGGCTGGCTCCTAAAGAACAAATGGCTGCAGTCTGTGCTCCTGATGGTGGCTGGAATCCAAACCCTGCCGACTTGCAGTGTAGACGGCTAGCTCCAGGTATTCAGTCAATACACTTGGTCAATGTATAGCAACACCATCCATGTACAAAAGAATGGTAGAGTTCGAGGTACATATGTGCCAGGAACCAGAAATGAAAGTTTCCTTCTTGTTTTATATACAGTTGGATGTGAGCCACCAAGTACAATTTTTAACAGTAGCATCCCAGAGGCATCACTGGTAGTCTTCTACTGTGGACAAGGTCTACTTTCAACAGAACCAATGATAGCAGTGTGCATGGCTGATGGGATATGGGAACCAGACCTGGCTCAACTGGAATGCACGGACTCACAACAGCCTCCAGGTATCAATTTACGTTCTGTTTACAATACCAGCATGCAGTATAGTTTCAGTCAGAAGATCTATGAGGAAACCAAACTACTTACATATTGAGGAAACATAACAGAAAGTTTGTCTTTCTCTTAAGATATTCAGAAGCCAGATGAAGCAAGCACCCATGGCCTTAGCCCTAGAGCCATTATTGCCATTACAACTACTGTCAGTGGCATAGTGTCTTTAGGGGTGGGATGGATCATGGGGGTTCTATTCCACCACTGCATCACAAAGAAAGTATTTGGAAGACAAAGTTGGACGTACCAGAAAATGCACCCAAGTGAAAGCAAAAACTGATAATACAGGAGAACAATGCACCACATTTCTGAATACACACAATTTGAAATATGTAGGCCACATGTTATGTACCACAGTGAAGTGTTTTCCCGTCAAACTCGAATCCTAGATAGAAGTACATGTTATATACCACAGTTTCCTGTCTCTTTCCAAGCATATTATACAATTTCATCCAGAACAAAAACAATTGAGAGAATGAAGAAACTCAAAAAAAAATCGAGCCCAGCTGGGGATTGAACCTACTACAAGGTGTCTAAAACAACCACTGGCAAGCTACACACTTACTTAGAGGTACCATACTTCCATCACCCCGAGCCGAGAGGTAGAGCAACCCCTGTTCCCCATAGTAGCTGGCCCCAGACTTGTCTGTGTCAGTTGTGGTCACCACTATCACAGCAGAACCTTGTGGCAATGTGGGAGGAGGGGGGAGAAGTATATGTTATACGAGAAGAAGGACGTAGCTACACAATGTATACACTGAATGCCAAAGAGTATAGCTACCGACTACAAGGCATATAACCAGCTTGTAGCACACCCATACAAAAAAACAAGGTTGCCCCGCCCCAGGGTTGTATCAAGCATGCAACAAGGTTGCAAAAGGAGGTTGTAACAACCTTGTTGGTTGTACCAACCATGTAACACAACTGTGGATTTGACACAGTTTTAAGATCGTAGCAACCTTGTAACAAGGTTGTGGCAATCTTGTAACTTTAACACACGGTTGTGACAACCTTGGCTTTTTAGTATGGGATATAGGCACAATAATACTGTTCTATAGCAACACACTGCATTACTATAAAAGCATCTGTCATTCATGCAGTACTGTCAGTATAGTGGATTGTTTTGCCAATCGTATAGAAATGCTTAGCCAGTTCACAACTGACTTAGCCTCGTTCCCAGTTCCACTCCCAGCTTTTTCTCACATGTAATACATGTGAAGCTGGTTGGGAGCAGAGACTTATTAAAATTGGGTGATACCTTTTTTGTTCCACAAGAATTTAACGTTGTCTGCTCTGTAGAAGCTCTTGCTGGCCACAATAGCCCCAGGGCCTTCCAGACGAGGGTACTCATAAAGACGAACAAATGAAGGGGCACCCTGTAGGTTGGTGGACCGCAGTTTACGGAAAACAAGTATATACAATTCTTGCCTCCTATTATAACAGATTGCCATACATACTCTTAACAATAATGATGTTTGACATGGTTCAACATTTAACTAATCTCTGTATATACGTTCATATGTAGTTCAGAGGAAGCCTCAATCAGAAACAACTGACCGAGAATTCCCAGCTTCATTCCCAGGCTCTCCTGCTATAATGTCTATCATGTCTATCGCATCCATTCATGTGATATCGTGTCCATGTTTACATGTAAATACATCATAAAATATACCAGGCTCTCCCATTCCATTCCATCCTGCTTCATTGAGGCAGGAGAGCCTGGGAACAAGGTTAGAATTCCCTTCATGGGCACATGTCCCAAAAGCATAGAAGTGAAAAGGCGTAGCCTGTGGTTTCTCTATACATGACACAAAATTCAGTATAAGAATCCTAATCCCACAACGGTTAACTATCCTGGTACAACTATCTCAGGTAGCTAGCACCGTCAACCTATTCATTAAACTGTACAAAACTAAACTGGGTGATATACTGCATTTAGAAACTGCATAGTGCATGCTGTACTCCAGTAACCATTCATTACTTTTGCTACGCACTAATTCAGGCTTGGATATTTTGGTGCAACTTTACTTTACAAAAAATCTCATACGTACATGTAGCAGGTAATCAAAAGCATACGAAACATGCCACATAACACATTGAGAATGTACACACCAATTACCCATACATACCTTGCTCCCTGGAGCATAGACGGCAATCTTGTACGGAGGCTTGCCAGGAGAAAGGGAAAAGGTCGTCAGCCCCTCAATCTGGAGCTTGCAGCTGATGGAACGACCTGTGTATGGAAGGTTGTTGTCACTCATTGTTACATTACTTGTTAGCTACATATAGGACGACACCTGTATGGTTGTTCATTGCATCACCCCTCCACATGGTCAATACTTCAAGCATGCACACTACACACATGCTCCCCCTCCCCCTCTCCCTCAGTGCCAGCTGGCTGGGCCACTGAGGAACACAATTGTAAGTCCTACTAAACTTGGCAACAAACATCACCTTACCCACCCGTTCTCATAGCTAAGGAATATAGTTAGCCATTTAATTGCAAGTGGTAGTGGCAACAAGGACTAAGCAAGCAAACCTACTTGGCTGTCCTCCTTCGAAGCAGTGGACCTCATTGGTTACATTCCTGGCACACAGCCGCTCATCCTCACTCCAATGAGGACACCTGCAAATAATGACACATACAGAGTTAATACTAGAGTGCAGTATTCTTGCTACAGAGATTTAGAGTGCCACTTGGTTGATCACTTGGTTAGTGCCTAGAAACAGCTGTGTATCACTTAGTTTGATTACAGTATGGATAAAAACAACTTTACTAAACAGTAATTTGATGTACGTAATGAAGGTTGTGAAAATTAATAGAACATAAATACATGTCCAACAGAATGAAAAGGACACATAACATGTACGCTAAGCTCAGACAGGATTGTTCTTCGGCAGAGAGAGAATCTTGTGAACAAGACTACAGTGTAATACTAGCAGGGATTACTGCACATACAACAGCATAACACATATAGGTCCATTGGTAGGTGACATCTCCACTTCCTCAGTGCCTGAGGCACATATGTGCTTCAGGGCCTATTTCTCATTCACTAGAAGTCAGTGTATTCTCACCAGCCATAGTGCTTCTTCTGGGTAAAGTCGGCCATTTTCTCCCCTCTGGCCCACACCTCCAGGTTGGGGGTTCCAGAAGGGGCATCTTTTGTGACTATATATGGAGCATAACACATATTATACCATTAAAGCTCAAGGTACAGTTCACTACTATATACACTCAATGAAATATTTGCACGCAAAGTGATTACGAGTTCCACGTTTACTACAGTATACCATTAATGGTGTAAAGTCCCCGCACACACACTCACACACACATAGTCGTTTGCTTACACAACCAGACTAATGCACACACACATATATACACACATTCACAACACGTCCAACATGTGCTGTACACACACACACACACACACACACACACACACACACACACACACACACACACACACACACACACACACACACACACACACACACACACACACACACACGTGCCTCCTGTACTCTCAACTCACCTGCATACGGCTCCCAGAGAGCAAGATAGGTTCCTAAGGGAGAGAACTGGAGGTACCTGGTCTTGGGTTTGGGAATGGAACACTTCACTTCTCCAGCTTCAATGTCAGCCACCTCGACACTGGGTGGGTGGGTAGACACCTCAAAATAAATTTCTAGTTCTCATCGGCTTCAATAAATAATTCCCTGCCTATGACTTCATAAATCCAACAAAGACTCCATGCATACAAACCCGACTAAAAGTGAGGTACCCCCTCCTCCCTTAAAAAAAAAGACTCTGCACGCATGTTATAATCTCTGAAAAATGAACGTAGACATGCAACCGATATTCCAGTACGTATATCCCCAATTGCTACAAGAGTACCTCGTCCCATCACACCAGGCCAACTGCGAGCCATCGGGGCTAAAGGCCAGCACTCGACAATTGCGGGAGGAGCTGTAGGATGGAGGGAGGAGCAGGGCATTCAGGAGCATAGAAATTTGATTGCGAATATACGGAACGACGTATGTACATACCATAATAATACAGAGGAAATGTTGCATTGACATCACTAGTGTGGGGCTCGCTCACGCTCACCCAATTAATACTTAACTCTAGTACTCCATCATTCTTTGGTTACAAAGTCCGCCCCCTTACCAAGGCCACACTCCCTCACCTGATGAGTCCCCGCCCCTCCGATGGCTTAAGGCTGGTCCCCTCCTGGGTCAGCAGGGAAATCCCAGCACTTCCCCTCACTGTTTGCAGAGTAAGATGAATATTTTGTAAAATGTGACTAATAGAAGTACATGTATACGTATGAACATGCAATTGTTTCAGACCGCCTACAGAGAGCAGATATTGAGGAATAAAACAGCACGGTAGCAGGGATCAGAGTGGAATCCTGATTCTACTTAGGCCACAATTCTTTAGTTATTACTTTCTCATGAGGGGATTTCTCAGTACATGGTGTTGACGGGATCGGGAGGCTATTACCATTACGTCATTGTATGATCTCATTACGTTAACCTATTAACATCGGAAATGACATGCATCACATTACTGAAATTATTCCGTGTGGACCATGTGAACGAGAAAGCGGTTACAGAAGTTGTTTTTTGTTTCATGTAGGGAGTGCTCCTCTATGCCCTGAACTGTCAGCGGGTAGAATGAGTGCTCTATGTGATTAGAAACCCTGCCTGATCCCTAGATGGTGTGCTGATTGCGAGGGCTATCGCGGATCGAAATAGAACAGTGGTGGTGCAGCAGCATAAATGTCCGTCTGCAGCTACCTGTGCTGCCTCCTGGTAAAGAGAAGACTTCACAGCATCTCATGAGGCGCAACTGCACCAACATGCATTTTTCACGAAGGCTTGCCCCAGTAGCTACCATTAATAAATTTTAAGCAAAAAAAATCACGCGGGCAGCTAATAAGAAACTAGTGATCAATGAATATTGGGGCCTTATGGGTAGATAATCTCACTCCGTTACTAGCATTTGTTGGGCCCATATATAATATTCTACTGCACATCTACTACTCGTATACACTAGCCCCACAATTCCATTTGTCTGTATTGCATGGAAGAGGTGTAGGGTTAGGGCATAGATAATATAGGGAAGCTATATTATCTATGGTTAGGGATCCTTTCCAAATAATGCCCGCTAGGTGCATGCAGCAAGTGTAAACAAACAACACTGCATCACTGAATATACTATAAAGCACATGCGCATCTATATTCCATAAAACGTACCGGCTAACAAGGGAGAAATAGAAGATTCAGCCATTGGTGATTATCAGTTCAAAGTTGTTCTGCCACGTGTTCATCAGCCCCGCCTACACCACGGCAAAGATACGTGTACATGCTGCATCCCATTGAGGTTCAGTTCAGTCACAGTGGCGCATCACTGCCTCGTACCCAGGCCACGCGGGGAAAAAAGCTTTCGCGTGGCCTGGGTACGAGGCTACTGACACAACAGAACCATAGTGGTCTAATCCACAGATATTGAACTTCTCCCCTCCCCAAGCTTGCTAAAGACTCTTAAAATTTGTTTCAGAAGCCTAAAGAACAGAAGAATTAGTCTCGGGTCCTGGCGCTTAGTATTACACACGAATTGTGTTACGTCATGTAATTAATTTCAGTGTTACGTTAATTAAACCCATAAGCAAATTGAGACTTTTTTTACAAACCAAATAAATACGCTAACATTGTATAGTGGGTGGAGCAGTTAGCTCCGGGCTGTGACCATGTGTGTTCAGGTAGAGGGTAACGTGGTTTGGCAACTGCCACGGTGGTCTCGGACAGTACGGCCTAGGATCCGTCCGTGTTCCTCCCTTGATTCCCAAAGCCTGGCACACTAAACAGACCCGATGACGATCCCTGTACCATAGCGGACAGGCGCCCGAAAGGCTGAAGGCTCGGTCAGCCGGAACGACCTGCCCGTTCACCCCTTAACGTGGCAGTGCACATGGCCTAGGGTTCTGTTGGGAGAAGAGGGTTGCCCATTTTCTACAATAATATTATGCATTCTGTGATTGTAAAGTTTTCTTTCATTTGGTTGTATACACAATTGAAGGCAGTAGGTACTGGAAATTGTACAGCACATGACAAAAATAGTGTTTCCTGAATTTGCATATTCTCAAGTTTGGGAGGGGGGACATCTGTAGGTTAGACTACTCTTTCTGAGACCTTTACACATGCATGCATGCATACACTGTACATCAGCATCCATTTTTCCTTGTAGTGGGCTAAGGGAAGGTGGAGAGATGCAACGTCCTCCCAACCCTTTTCACAACAGTAATAATAATCACAAACACAAAAGGAGTGGCTGTGAGGTGCACATGGTGGTGTGTAGTCAAGTGGTGTGTGCATTACAAAAGGCTCTTCTCAAACAATATTCTGTCAAACCCATCCGGGGGAGGGTAAGTAAAGTCCCTGAACTGGACATCGAGAATAGCTCCATCGTCAACTGAAGGAAGAGAAGGGTATGCATGACCTTCACTGCAGCAAGACTGGAAGACTACCTAACAACAGAGCACTTGCATGTGACATCACAGCCATAATAACTACTGCTAGACCTTCCCTTTTATTCCTATTTCGTGTGGCAAAAGAGTGGTAGGTTCTATAGTGAACTCAGGAATAAGAGGCGTCTGGAGCTTGCACTTTTAGTATGTCAACTATCACTGTGGCACAGTTATCACACAGTTCAATCTGACAACTACAGTGTGAGCATCGCAACAACTTCCGCTCAGCTGCCATTGAACATAACATTCTTTTTGCCACACGGAAGTGCTCAGTCATGTGTTTTTATGATGTCATCTATATTGCACTAGGAGTGTATAGCTAGGCTTTCGGTTATATCTTCCACCATGGACCTGATTTTTCTCCACGGTGCGAGATGAAAAGCTGCCTGTGTACGAGGCTAAGGACCCAAGGACTCATTTCGTGATTCTTGTCCTCCTGTAAAGAACCAAGGACTCATTTCGTGGTTCTTGTCCTCCTGTAAAGAACATCATTCTCAGAAATATTCCTTGTACCAAGAATGAGCGGCTACCTGGGCTCTAGTCTCATTCCCAGTTTGTCCCTTAACATGAATGATGGAGGCTACCAGGACTATAGTCTCGTTCCCAGACTCCTGGTATCATTCATTCTTCACACAAATGAAGGCTACAAGGGCTCTAGTCTCATTCCCAGACTCCAGTCCCATATTCTCAGGCTTCTACAGGGAGCTCACCATAGAAGACAGGGTAGATGGTTCCCCTGATCCCCAGGACAGGACACTGCAGTGACTTCCCATTCAGAAAGAAGTTGAGCTCAACATGATCGTAGCCGATCCCCTGCGGAAGGTGGTGATGGTGAGAGTGCATGAGTGTGTACTTACAAATTAGCAATTACTGCATGTGTGTGCATGTGTGTCAACAGCTGATAAAACTAGCCACTTTTATGGGCTTCCGCCTCCCCCTGTTTGCAAACTATTCACAAGGTGGCTGGTGTAGTCAGACACCACTACATACACAATCAGTTCTTAGCTGAACATTGGTGGGGCAGTCTGACAACAATAATGGTGGCTCATGTTGGAAAGGAAGGCACGGGAGGGGGGTTGGGAAGATCGTGGGAGGGATGGGGCAAGACTAGACCATGGAAGTAGGGGGGAGCTAGCTCGAGGGGGGGGGGGGGGGAGAGAGAGAGCAAGCAGACCATGTATGTAATCTACTATGTGTGTTATGTCAGGAGCCTGTGAGCTCCTGGTCATGTAAATGCTGCAGTCCTAAAGTCAGGAGCACACCATGCAATGTACAAGAGCGCAATGACGTCTGTAGCCTAGCTCATCAACAAATCTGGCTACAGTTAGACTGCTCCCCCCCCAAAACAGGAAGATATAATTGTGAAACAGACACTACTACCCACTCACCAGTATGTCTCCCTCGCTGGGCTTCTCCTTGAGTCTGGTGATGACCTCGCCGTTGTGTAGTGTCGTACCCTCGGAGGTCAGCACCCAGCTGTGGGTATCGTTGCCCAGGGGGATGGCGTCCACATGTACCATGGGGGTAGCCACACCCACTCCCCAAACACCTGGGATTATGAGGAAGTGATGTAACTAACGAAAGGTCTACTGCCACGTACGTGTAACTTCATACGTAGTTTGCAAGATACAGAGCTATAAATACATGTAGTTCTCAATCACCCAGGACACAGCATGCTGCATGGGATAGCATTGGTACAGATACAGTGAAGCTTAACTAAGCTGTCGCAGTAATGTACATGTGGACTATTGTTGGCTCCCTACCAGCAGTATACTGACAGCTGGATTGCTTAGTGGCTCACATATGTTGTAAGGCAGGTAGCGATGCATGTCATACTGTAGTGATTTTAGTTGCGGCTCATGGTAATGTTCAACGGCCAGTTCATAATCTCGCCGCTGTACAAACTTGCCATTTACAGAGTCACTTTTGTCCTACATGACATCATCAGAATGTTGACACCACATCCCATGACATCACTGCCACTTGCAATCACGCCCATTTAGGCACACGGTCTATACTTCGATGGGTCCTAGCAAATACAGTATCCACCAGAAAACCCTAACATAATATACTGATGGTTTACAGCCAATACCATATTTACCAGAGAACCCTAACATATACTGATGGTTTACAGCCAATACCATATTTACCAGAGAACCCTAACATATACTGATGGTTACAGCCAATACCATATTTACCAGAGAACCCTTAACATGTACTGATGGTTACAGCCAATACCATATCTACCAGAGAACCCTAACATATACTGATGGTTACAGCCAATACCATATTTACCAGAGAACCCTAACATATACTGATGGTTACAGCCAATACCATATTTACCAGAGAACCCTAACATATACTGATGGTTACAGCCAATACCATATTTACCAGAGAACCCTAACATATACTGATGGTTACAGCCAATACCATATTTACCAGAGAACCCTAACATATACTGATGGTTACAGCCAATACCATATTTACCAGAGAACCCTAACATATACTGATGGTTACAGCCAATACCATATTTACCAGAGAACCCTAACATATACTGATGGTTACAGCCAATACCATATTTACCAGAGAACCCTAACATATACTGATGGTTACAGCCAATACCATATTTACCAGAGAACCCTAACATATACTGATGGTTACAGCCAATACCATATTTACCAGAGAACCCTAACATATACTGATGGTTACAGCCAATACCATATTTACCAGAGAACCCTAACATATGCTGATGGTTACAGCCAATACCATATTTACCAGAGAACCCTAACATATACTGATGGTTACAGCCAATACCATATTTACCAGAGAACCCTAACATATACTGATGGTTACAGCCAATACCATATTTACCAGAGAACCCTAACATATACTGATGGTTACAGCCAATACCATATTTACCAGAGAACCCTAACATATACTGATGGTTACAGCCAATACCATATTTACCAGAGAACCCTAACATATACTGATGGTTACAGCCAATACCATATTTACCAGAGAACCCTAACATATACTGATGGTTACAGCCAATACCATATTTACCAGAGAACCCTAACATATACTGATGGTTACAGCCAATACCATATTTACCAGAGAACCCTAACATATACTGATGGTTACAGCCAATACCATATTTACCAGAGAACCCTAACATATACTGATGGTTACAGCCAATACCATATCTACCAGAGAACCCTAACATATACTGATGGTTACAGCCAATACCATATCTACCAGAGAACCCTAACATATACTGATGGTTACAGCCAATACCATATTTACCAGAGAACCCTAACATATACTGATGGTTACAGCCAATACCATATTTACCAGAGAACCCTAACATATACTGATGGTTACAGCCAATACCATATCTACCAGAGAACCCTAACATATACTGATGGTTACAGCCAATACCATATTTACCAGAGAACCCTAACATATACTGATGGTTACAGCCAATACCATATTTACCAGAGAACCCTAACATATACTGATGGTTACAGCCAATACCATATTTACCAGAGAACCCTAACATATACTGATGGTTTACAGCCAATACCATATCTACCAGAGAACCCTAACATATACTGATGGTTACAGCCAATACCATATCTACCAGAGAACCCTAACATATACTGATGGTTACAGCCAATACCATATCTACCAGAGAACCCTAACATATACTGATGGTTACAGCCAATACCATATTTACCAGAGAACCCTAACATATACTGATGGTTACAGCCAATACCATATTTACCAGAGAACCCTAACATATACTGATGGTTACAGCCAATACCATATTTACCAGAGAACCCTAACATATACTGATGGTTACAGCCAATACCATATTTACCAGAGAACCCTAACATATACTGATGGTTACAGCCAATACCATATACCAGAGAACCCTTAACATGTACTGATGGTTACAGCCAATACCATATCTACCAGAGAACCCTTAACATGTACTGATGGTTACAGCCAATACCATATTTACCAGAGAACCCTTAACATGTACTGATGGTTACAGCCAATACCATATTTACCAGAGAACCCTAACATGTACTGATGGTTACAGCCAATACCATATTTACCAGAGAACCCTAACATATACTGATGGTTACAGCCAATACCATATCTACCAGAGAACCCTAACATATACTGATGGTTACAGCCAATACCATATCTACCAGAGAACCCTAACTGATGGTTACAGCCAATACCTACCAGAGATGGTTACAGCCAATACCATATCTACCAGAGAACCCTAACATATACTGATGGTTACAGCCAATACCATATCTACCAGAGAACCCTAACATATACTGATGGTTACAGCCAATACCATATTTACCAGAGAACCCTAACATATACTGATGGTTACAGCCAATACCATATTTACCAGAGAACCCTAACATATACTGATGGTTTACAGCCAATACCATATTTACCAGAGAACCCTAACATATACTGATGGTTACAGCCAATACCATATTTACCAGAGAACCCTAACATATACTGATGGTTACAGCCAATACCATATTTACCAGAGAACCCTAACATATACTGATGGTTACAGCCAATACCATATTTACCAGAGAACCCTAACATATACTGATGGTTACAGCCAATACCATATCTACCAGAGAACCCTAACATATACTGATGGTTACAGCCAATACCATATCTACCAGAGAACCCTAACATATACTGATGGTTACAGCCAATACCATATCTACCAGAGAACCCTAACATATACTGATGGTTACAGCCAATACCATATCTACCAGAGAACCCTAACATATACTGATGGTTACAGCCAATACCATATTTACCAGAGAACCCTAACATATACTGATGGTTACAGCCAATACCATATCTACCAGAGAACCCTAACATATACTGATGGTTACAGCCAATACCATATTTACCAGAGAACCCTAACATATACTGATGGTTTACAGCCAATACCATATCTACCAGAGAACCCTTAACATGTACTGTATGGTTTACATGTATTTAAAGTGTATATCAGACTCTGACCGTGATGTACATGTAGCACTGTAGGGGTAATACTTAGCCTCATTCCCAGGCCATGTGAAGGAGGCATGTTAGCCTGGGAATGAGGCTAGGGTTTCGCTTCATCAGTGGTGGCAAGAAGTTAGTGTTTTTTTTACATAACATTAGTCAGACTTGATAACAATTATGCTCGTTGACAAAACTAGTGGTGCGTCCCTGTAGCTTGTGGGAGATTTCCTCTGCAATGAGCCAGTGTTGGCAAATGAACAACAGCTCCAATACAAAGATCCCTGCTACACAGAGCTCTGCATATGCATAAATATAGAGGTATAGTATATGATGAAGAGATCACATGATCAACAGCAGGTCACATGATGAGAAGCAGGTCCATTATGAAAAGCAGGTGACATGATGACCAGCAGGTCACATGTAGTCTCGTGACAGATAAAGCACTAGCCGCCATCACTAATTTGATCGCACCTCTTACCCACGTACAAGTGCGAAGTAATTATTACTGTAGCTTCACAGCGATTGGTCATCCCGCATACCAGACATCCACGTCATAGGGTCGGGCCGTTTGTTTTATTGTCCCCTGACCGTTTTTCGCGGCAGGCGAATAGAGGTCTGGGCAACCGAGCGCAGTCCGGGTCTCCCTCGATCGTGGTAGTAGTTTGCCCACTTCAGTTTTTCTCACCGTTCTTCTCACTATGTAATTCCCACGCGGTCACCAGCAATTACTGAGTACGTCATCACGGTCACCGCCCGCAGGGATCGGGCAGTTTGTTCTATTGTCCCCAGACCGTTTTTCGCGGCGGGTGAATAGAGGTCTGGGCACGAGACTAGGTCACATGATGAAAAGCAGGTCCATTATGAAAAGCAGGTGATACGATGACCAGCAGGTCCATTATGAAAAGCAGGTGATACGATGACCAGCAGGTCACATGATGAAAAGAATATGATATCCTGTTGATGAAGCAAATGTGGCACATCTACTTTGTTATAAAGTGCTTGAGCATATGCCCAGGCCGGGTGACTTTTTCTTGTCTAGTGGGTGAGGACGAGTTGTAGTACTCTGCTCTGCTTCATGCTAGCTGCTATAGATGAGTGATTGATCAATTTTGGTAGTCCACTATCTCTCACGAAAGACATCCCGGTTTTGTGCACAAGACGGTGTAAAGTGAGATGGAATGCTAGACACATATCCTATATACAGCTTTGTTAGCTAACAACAGAAACCACCCAAAAAGCTATGCTGAGATTTGTGGAATTAGCAATTCCACAAATCCCAGCAAACTAGCTTTTTGTGAGGGGGCAAACCTAAACTTCCTAGTGTCCCCTGGGCCCAAAAACCTAGGACGATGTTGATGCAGCCATAGAGACAATACTACACACCCCCCATGTGTGAGTGCATATAAACACATAGCTATTCTGCTTAATTTCAGGCCTAACAGAGTCAAGCCTTCCAAAAATTAAAATTACATATCTCATATGCAAACACACATCTGAAGAATACTTGGCATGTATACGTGTGCAGCTGGTGGCAGCTTATATAGTCAGCCTATGCTCAACTCACTTGTGGGTTTTGCATTTTAACAATATTCATTCTTATAATGATGACAAAGTTGCTATAAATATCATTATCAGGTACAGCATCAGCCACCTTCCATGCAAGGTCACTTCTATAACACGTATCTGAGACCAGAGATGGCTGCCATGGGAGAAGCTGATGTGTTTCGTTCGATTGCATGATATATCAGCAGTACATAAAAGCAGCAAACCTTAGGGGTCATGTCTGCATCTGTAGGTGTGTGGTCTCTGTGGTCATTACTAATGGCAAATGTTACATGTTTTGTACCCAGGCGCTCTAACTACAAGTACGCACACATACACACACACACACCATTGTGATTACTGAATTTCTAATGTTGTGTCACATGGCAAAAATAATTATTTTGTGGACGACTCATAATTAGAGCGCCTACTGTAAATCCCCACTCACTAAGCACACACACATAGACACACATCATCATACACACTCAATACATACACACATACACATACACACATACATACCTCCACATTGCACCTTCATCTCAAAGTAGCTCTTGTCCTGCACGAGTGGAGCATTGGCCAGAACTGCACCAGTGCCACACACCCTACGACCAGACTTTACTATCACGCAGTCCACACCTACATGTACACACCAGAATAAACAAGACTATCAATCAGTATATCGTCTGAAACTATCAGATACCACTAGGACATCATCTGCAGATACTACTAGTATATCATCTGGATACTACTAGCATATCATCTAAAACTATCACATGCTACTACGTAATCCAGCAACTACCTGCCCAGACCTTTCATCCCACTGTGGGCATATTCTATGTATGACCCTTTCTAATATACAATAACTGTACTTGAAATAAGGGTTCTCTTTGGGGCTTCCCACCTCAATTTAGCCTTGTAGGACACTCAACAGTGCCAAGCCTAGTCTCGGGTACCCAGACCCGTCAAAAAATTGTAAGAGGGTCTGGGCGATAGGCTTGGGCGGAAGTGTACCGTGCGCCTGGAATGCAGGCGCACTTCCAATTGGCTTAATAATAATTGGAAAAGTCGCGTTTGAATCGCGTTTTAAAAGCTGCTTAGAGCGCTATTGTGCTTCAGAGTGTCAGTCTTTCCTCCTCTATCAAGGTACAGCCTGGTAAGTGATAGAGAAATCTACTAAGCCAGGGAGGCAATTATGAGTTAATAACATTCCGGAGTGTACATTTCCACCGAAGCCTATCGCCCAGACCCTCTCACAATTTTCGACGGGTCTGGGTACCCGAGACTATGCCGAGCCAGCCCCCAGCTACAAAGAAATAGTCCACACAACTACAAGCTAACGGGGGGTCACTACCATATACTGTATGGTATAACTGTGACTACGGTCAGCGTGCAGTCAACAGTCAAAGCGGCCCTCAAAAACACGGTCAACGGTCAAAAGAGCACTCAATAGTGCTAGCACGGTCAACCAACAAAAACAGACAGGGTTACGAAAACTATGCAATCCTTGTGCAAGCGGGTCAACAGTCAAGGTCCAGATTCCAAGGGGTAAGTAGCCACTCTCAGCAGAGACTATGCCGAGCCAGCCCCCAGCTACAAAGAAATAGTCCACACAACTACAAGCTAACGGGGGGTCACTACCATATACTGTATGGTATAACTGTGACTACGGTCAGCGTGCAGTCAACAGTCAAAGCGGCCCTCAAAAACACGGTCAACGGTCAAAAGAGCACTCAATAGTGCTAGCACGGTCAACCAACAAAAACAGACAGGGTTACGAAAACTATGCAATCCTTGTGCAAGCGGGTCAACAGTCAAGGTCCAGATTCCAAGGGGTAAGTAGCCACTCTCAGCAGTCAATGGTCAAAGCTGCAAATCCGGGCGGGGTTAAGTGTGAGGTCAAAGGCCATAGTCAGCACTGAAAAGAGCTACACTAAGTTTTGACCCACGAACGCAGTTGTAATCATAGAGTCTACAATGTATGTACATGTAGGAGTGACTCCTACCTCAAATTTCAACTAAGGCAGTTGTGACAGTGATTCCTCCCCTTAAACTATAGTCACTATTGTAACTGTGACCAGGTCTTATAGACTAATGAGACTGCCATGGTGAACACTATTAGCCTCGTTCCCAGGCTCTCCTGACGTGTGAAAAAATGTCACTCTTCCTCAGTCATGTTTGTTTTTTTCGTATGGGGGTAAAGCCTGGGAACAAGGCTATAGCCCTGGCCTACAACAAGGCTAGTAGCTATATCACCACTGGGTAACCATATATATACAAGCATATATCCCTTGTCATTAAATCAAAGTTGAGGGGACAAAAAGTAGACAAGATTCCACCTTCCCCCCACCCTAGCTACAGCAGCATCACTCCACACTGGTGGTATGATGACACTGCGCGTATTAAATCATACTATAGCTAGCTGCTATTAAAGTTTGAAACTTCATCATAAGTGGGTTGTTTACCCATTCTGTTTGTGTCCAGTACAACTTGCTGCACGTCTCTGAGTCGCACTGGCCCCGGATCGGGCGTTCCCCAGATGCAAGAGCAGAAGCAGCGCATACACGACATATCGTAATCAGGACAGTCCATGCATCAATCGATTTACATGAGGCTAGCCGGGATATGACCACGGCTAGGTATAGGGCCGGTCCGGGTATAGGTAATACAGATTACGTCATAAAGTAAATTTTATAAATTTTGCGTATAATTGGATCAACAAAGCCATGAATATGAGTGCGGATATAATGAGTGTCGTCTGATTAGTACAGTGGCAGATGCCAGGCACCAGTGAATTCTGTGGGCAATGGAATGAAACATGAAAAAGTAGAATTTACAGGATTTCAGAATCAGCATAATAAATTTTGTTTTGGACGCACAATTTCGATTCATGAAGGAGAGAATCAGTACAAATGTAGAAGAATTTCCCAGAACATACAAATACTGCATAAGCATCTCGTATTGTCATAGCGACACACTGCTCACGGTTTTCGAATCAAAGTCTTTATTAGAGCCGCAGAGTTCTATCGAATCCTCAAGACTGCTGCAGTTGTCACTCTCCATGAGGCTGTCTTCTCTGCTATCGTTCGACGCTTCGCTTTCCTTCCGTTTCCGATACAATCTCTGCTCGGGGGGGTCTCCGGGGTGCGTTGCTGTAGTCAAAGAAGAGCTTGCCGTACCTGTAGAAATTGCCCCACCGTCCCACGTACCACTGTTGACCGCAAGTTTAGACAACGGAGAACTGATTACAAGCCGGGATGAATTCGGTATCATTCTGTGATCGGCCAACGAAGGCTTCAGCGGCTCCGGTCTGAGCATCTGTCTTGACTTTCCCAGACGAGACGCAGACAAGTGCGATCTCTTGGGGCGGCTGATGAGGCGAGCAGTCATGTGTCCGTGGAGGGATGGTTCTAGTCCTGAGTCAAAAGGCGAGAGGTACTTGTCGTGGTGCAGAGAGGAATGCTTCGATAGCTGAGACACACCGGCTTTGGGAGAGATAACGCTGGAGGCGACAGCAATACCTCCATGGGCCGTTCGAGGGACTGGAGAGGGAAGATTGGGCTGAAACAGCTTGTGTCTGAACTGTAGTCCCTTCGGCGAGAGAGGTGTTGGCGTCTCGTTGACTTCGGGAGAAAACTCGAGTGTATGAATCATCATATTACCCCTGTGGTCATCACTGATGATTATTCCTGGGGAGTGGGTGGACGAAAAATGAGTGCTCAATCTCACTTCCTCCAGAGAAGTACTTTTCAAATCGGATCTCGAGATCGTATTTCCAGATGGACTGTGATTCGAACTGCTCCCACTACTTCCTCCACTCTGCCAGTGTTCCAGATTTCCGCTATCGTAGTTCACTGCAAAAGGATTGGTCAAGTTCAGACTGGACGGGGAAGAGAGGGGTGTGGATTCGGACTGGCTGACGGACGATTTTCGAGAGGCTGTAGAGGTTGAAAAGGAGTGATGTAATGGGGAATTTCCCATGAGGGGACTGACGATGGGGGAGGGGTTGTTCAGTGGTGATGTGAAGCCGAGCTGCAACCTCTTGCTGGATGCACCTGGTGAGGTATCCATCTCTTCAGAATCTGGAGGGAGATACCAAGGAGACCGCGGCAATTTTGCCAGCTGAGAATTGCAGCAGTATACATGTGCAATCTTAATGTAAAAGCTACGCACATGTACATGCATGTATTGCTAAAAGTACTTGCTATGTTTATAGCTAAGGAAGCTAATGGCCTTCAGGAAGTAGGTGTCAAGGGCATACAGATCCCGTTCACTGACAGGACCTAGCCCCTCCCCCAAGAAATTGCTTTACATTCAACACGCACATACACCTCTCTCCTTGCAGAAATACTGTCCACCTCTTGCAACAAGACTTGGACAACTTCAGAGAAGACTACGTGTACCAGTTTGCTGATGATAGCTAGCCTGCCAGTTTCACACTACACGTGTTTTTGTATATAGCCCATGTAGTATAAGCACACCCCCTCAATGACTGACAATGAGACAGTGGGGGTAATACTCTCAAGTGTCAGACCTGTACAGAGAGCTCTTTTATGGCTTAGCGGTGTCCTACAAACCAACGAGTGTGTACTACATACATACATACATACATACATACATACCTATGTCCCTTTTCCTCTTGCCAAGACAGAGGGTGCTGGGTCTCAGAATGGGACTGCAGCTGCGACGACTGTGTGTGTGTGTGTGTGTGTGTGTGTGTGTGTGTGTGTGTGTGTGTGTGTGTGTGTGTGTGTGTGTACATGATGTAATGCAATGGTAAGCTTCATAATTATGAGTACAGCTATGTGTTTACTGAAGTCTTGGAGGATGCAGAAAGGTTTTGATGTCTGCGCAAACAAGCAAAGTTTACATAGCTAAGCACTCCTCGTTTTGCTGGTCCAGGAGATGCCACACAAGTGACTGCTCTAGTGCTCGGCTCATAATACAATGAGTCCCCAAGAGTGGCTCAAAGGAGTCCCCCATCTCCCCCTCCCCTTAGGAGCTGCAAAATTCTGTCCAGATGCTGATTGGGTATGTGTGCTTTTATCTTCGAGACACTTCTGTGCTATTGATGCAATTTCCAGTACTTGCTTTTGGTTTAGTCCACATGGTTCTGATTTATTTGCCTGAGTACTACAACTGTTCTGCCCACACAACATTTGACCCTTCTACCGTAGGCCCACAAGTAGTAAGAACGTAGGTGGGCCTGGTGACAGAGGAGAAAGCACAGACAGCATTATGCAGTGGCAAATTGATGACTGCGATATCCACAGAAAACAGCAGGGAAGCCGATATACTGTCAGATTACTTGCCTTGTGCTTAAGGCATTCGAAAAAAGCTGACTGGTGAAGCTTTGGTATTCCTTGGAGTGATAATTATGTAAATCACACAACCACACACTAGTGACTTACTATGAGAATGTTCTTCCAGAATTTGGGCACACAAATGCATGTTAGTTTACACACACACACACACACACACACAAATACATACTCATACAGACATCCTGTTAAGTTTTAGGCCTAACTTTTAGGCCTTCCAAAAATTAAACTGCAATTATGCACTATATGGTATAATGCAACATAACAGTGTCGGTGAGGGTACGTTAATATGACAGCTATGGTAGCTATGGTGCTTTTATAGTCAGCCTGTGCTCAACTCACTTGTGGGTTTTGTACTTTAACAATATTCATTCTTATAATGACGACAAAATTGCTATGAATGTAATTATCAGCCACTTATATGGATGCATTTTTGGTTGCACAGTCAATGGTGTGGGTACTAGCATCAACACACTCCAGAGGAAGTAACAAATTGATGACTGTGAAATCCACAGAAAACAGCAGAGAAGCCGATATACTGTCAGATTACTTGCCTTTCCGGTGGTGGGCGCAGAGAGGGTCTAGCTCGATAGACTAGCCTTGTGCTTAAAGGTACATGTACATTAGAAACTTACATCTCTTGTTACATGTAAGATGTTCAATGTATGTAAAGGCTGGAGTGATAATTATGTAAATCACACAACCACACACTGGTGACTTACTATGAGAATGTTCTTCCAGAATTTGGGCTGGTTGGAGTTAAACTTCTACTACGCATCTGTAGGAGAGCAGTAAAATACATACATTGAACATCTTACACGTAACAAGAGATGTAAGTTTCTAATGTACATGTATACTTCTTAGCACAAGCCCACCCGACTATAAACCCTGCATCTACACACACGAGTATATGAGCCTACAGTGTGTGTCTGAGTATACACCCAGACCTTGGTCATGGATGTATACAGTTCTACAGAGCAGTCAGCCCAGGAGGTAAGCATTGGAGCGGATAGGCCTGCAAAAAAAGCTATTGCATTGGGGATGCAATGTATTAAGAACATTTCGTAATACCTACATGTATGTATGTTAGAGCGGGAAGTCAGGTATTGGATAGGTTGTGACACGAGTGCATAAAAAAACTTTCCCCATATTTATGCGCTCTTGGTTGTAACTATTACAGGTGTATGTGTGTGTGTGTGTGTGCATGTGTCTCAGTACGAGTGCCTGTGCATGCAAGGTTGTGGATCAACGTACCCTAGCGAGAGGAGAGGAGGGTGAGACGAAGGACTGGGGTGGGCAAGGAGGCGGGGCCTGTGGAGGCCACACCTCCATCAGCTCCATGCTATGCATGTCCTCCGAGTCCTGAGAAGGAAAAAGGACATGCAGTCTCTTCAAAGGTCACAGAGTCAACATGCACACTTAGCTGCATGACTTACCACTGAGATACATGCATTCATACAAATTTATTGAAACTACTACTAAACTTTCTTCTGGTTGCAACACATCTCTACACTACTCTGAACTTTTACACTGCGCATGCAGTGAGGAGAAATGCAGAGAACAATACACCGAGGCCCAGAGCCCAGGACTTTCTAAACACCAGTCTGATGCTCTTACCCAGTGACCGCAGCCCCTGGACAGAGGGGGCCAACTGGAGCCTAACTCGCTTGTGGGTTTTCAATTTCTCATGCATTTTCGAGCGTTCAGTCCCTACATAAGCCCAGAGGCGTCACTCTTCCATCCAAACCCAACACCGTAAGACTCACCAGCCTGAAGTCATCCCAGGACTGGTTCAGCAGCAGCCGTTCCTTCACTTCCCTGAGAGGACAGAAGATTTCCTAATAATAACGATAGACTTTTTCCCGCTATAATGTAACGGGGGGAAAATAGGCACATTTAGTTCCTACTTTTCCCCATTACATCATAGCAGAAAAGAGTGTACCAATGAGAATTAACCCCAGCCTTGAAAGGGATTGGGAAAGGGGAAATGCTCCGATAAGTAGTCCTCTTCTCAACATTACTCACTTTTCATTCTTTCTCTCGTCAATACTTTCCTCCTGTTGAGGGGGAGGGGTAGAGGGGAGGAGAGGGGAGAGAGAAGGGGAGGGGAGGGGTGAGGGAAGGGGGGTAGAGGGAAGGGGAGGGTAGAGGGAAGAGGAGGGGAGAGGGAGGAGAGAGAGAAGGGAGAGAAGAGGGAGAGAGGAAGGGAGAGAGGGGAGGAGAGGGGAAGAGGGGAGAGGAGGGGAGGGATAGAGGGAAGGGGAGAAGGGAGAGGGAGGAGGAGAGAAGAGGGAAAATAGAGAGGGGGAGGGAGAGGGGGAGTGGCAGGGGAAGAGGGGAGAGGAGGGGAGGGGAGGGCAAATTGAAGCAATCTTCATTTATAGGGGCACTCATACGTGGGGCTTGGGACGATTTAGGTGGCAATGTAACTAGAAATTTACAACACCTCACATGTAACTAGCCTCATGCACAGGCCTTCAGCACAGGAAAGGCCTGGGTGCAATAAGGCCATGTGAAGACAGCCACACAAACTAGTGCTCATTAACTAGCTTTAAGAGCAAATATTCATAGTAATTATGTCTACCATCGTGGGATGAATACCATCAGAATGCAAAACCCACAAGTGAGTTGGACAAGGTCGTGTATATAAAGAAGCATCTGAACAAGAGATGACCGGAGGTCAAACAATTGATGAAAGTATTAAATTTTTGGAAGGCCAGTGTCTTTGGACACAAGGCCCACAAAGCGGTCACTTATGTCACATGATTTTAGTACAGTATCACATGGGAATCACATGATTCCTTAACCAAGGATTGATCAGGAACTGATTTAGTGCCTTATATATTAGATGGAGAATTGTGAGAGAATAAAAAAAAGGTCCAGCAGGGGATTGAATCAAAAAATATTCTGAAAGCTAGATGTGCTTACTATCACTGAGCTACTGAAGCCACTGAGCTGAGGAGTAGTAGGCAAGCTTTATATACATGTAGCTACTAAAGCCACTAGTACATTTGTAACACTTGCCGGTACGACCCAATTGTTCAGCCATTAACTTATACAATCATACTTAGCATTTAAGCAATGTGGTCCACAGCCAACTTGTCACCTTCTCATCACTGAGCTACTGGAGCCACTGAGCTGAGGAGCAGTAGACAAGCTTTATATAGCTACTAAAGCCAAAAGACTTTGCATTGCAGCCGCCTCCATATTACAGCCACTGGCCTAAGAGCGGCCATATCAGAGTGTCACCGTTCTGAGTCTGGAAGCAACAAAAAGCCTCCCAAGACTCATTGGGACGAGCCTGAGCGAGCCCCACATACAGTCGTTATCAACAGGGAAGCCGGAAGTTGAAACTAAAATTATTGAAACTGAAATTATTAAAGTCGGTACCATGCACCGGTATTATAGATTTGAAGCTGGATGCATGCTGACATTGACATAGCCTCGTTCCCAGGCTCTAGTCCCACGCAAGAGCCTGGGAACGAGGCTAACATTGACAGTATGCCTACATGTGCGTGCTGTAATGGAAGACAGTCGTGACAACTGTGTCATACTGAGTGGCAAAGAACGAGAAGAGCTACGGAGATGGCCGCAGCAAGAAAGGGTAGGCTGCAATGACAAGGAGAATGGCATGCAGAACAGAGGCAGAAAGTGATGTGGGCCTCAGTCCCAAGTTAAGGACAGGCCTTCCAAAAATTGTTTCACTAAATGGTATGACATCGAATTGCAATTAGAGAGCTTCCCAAGCTGCTGTTTATATAGGTGGCTTTAGTCCGACTCACTTGTGGGTTTTGCATTTTAAAGAGATTCATTCCAGAAATCGGATGAAATTGCTATGAATACTGAACAATAAATCACACAGTTCAGTTTGTATAGAAGTGATTGCTGCAGATAGACGGCACAATCAAGCGATGTGAATGAGAGTTTCAAGCAGCAAAGCCTGTCTCTTCGCTCTTCCATAGTTGCCATAACACATCCTTGGACATGTGCTACAAACAGAGACGTAACTCACCAGAAGCCCAGTAAGGTTTGTTTCGTAGCTACTTCGGCATCACTGATAGCTACTACATGCGAAAGAAGGTGCAGAGTAGAGATTGGGAAGTAACTACATGTGAAAGAACGCTGCGGAGTGGGGGGACAAGGAACTGTTTATCATCTTCACCACTTATGACTTCCTAACTCTTCATTCAGAATACTATAGGCCATGCATAGTAAAAACATTGTGTTCTGGATATTGCATATTTGTTATTGCACATGGAAATGCTTTTTGCGCACGTCTTGCATTCTAATTTTTGCGCACTCAAACAAACTCACAATTCACAATTATCGCATCAAGTCCATGCAAGTCGCAAGCTACTAGGTAGCAGGGAACTCAATAATCCGGCCGCCATGTTTAAACAGCAGTCACATGCTCCCTTGCCGGCTTTGCGTGGACTGGATGCACTCACTCCTGGTGAAACTGACACACCATTAAAATGGACATTGGAATTAAAATTATCGATACATTGGTATCTGTACTTACCCATCACTACATGCAAGGAGTTTGCATTTGGTGGCATAATTGTTTCAGACAAAAAAAATTATCAGCTGGGGCGTTTTTTACTGCAGCTTAGCCTTGTTCCCAGTCTCCACTCCCAGCTTATTTTCGCATGAAGCCGCTCTTTTTACTACAGTGTATCTGGGGAAAACAGCTGGGAGTGGGAACTGAGAGCAAGGCTAGGCACTACAACACGTACATGTAGTATTATATGCACTAAGGTCAGGTCACCTGATTCAACATCATAGTTACCATGACAACCCATCAAGGCCTTGTGGCCCCACCGTACCTCTTATGACCATCAGGTGTCTATTGTGTGTGTCTGTGATACGTATGTTGCTCGGGAAGTAATACGGTGAATTTGAGTGGTACATTCGGCAAGCTTCTGTATAGTAAGATTCATTGCCATGACCACACCCATTTCTAAGATTCCTTGTGTGACTATAGACCGCGTGTTTCAGTATCGCAGCTACGTACACTGTGCCTCAACAAAGTTTCGCTTGCTTAACATCTCAACCCCCATCCTTGCACAATCTTGTTGATAATGCTATACTACTGTAATAGGATATGATATTGTAGTACGGATCACACCTTCTCAGTTTAATCAGCATCTAAACTCTGATACTGTTTTGTAACTACGTATATTTTTGACTTGTGTCTGAACCATCTACCTCATTTATGTTAGTACGCAACCAAATTCTATGGTTCTGCCTACATCTGGTATCGCATCGTGTCTGTATCAATACCATCGACACCAAACGGTCAAATACTCAGCACCGATGTGTATCTGCTGATACCGCCCACCACCAGCGTGCTACCTTTTCCATCCCAACGTCAAACCTATGGCCCTGGGAAGTACATGTACACTGCAATTGTACAAAATAATTAGGCCACAAATGGCCTTCCAAAAATTCTCTAAAATCCTCCAGCTGTAAACACGTATATATAGGCTTGGCCCCCACATTCAGCTTTTATAGTCAGCCTATGTTCAACTCACTTGTGGGTTTTGTACTTTGACAGTATTCATTCTTATAATGGCAGCAAAATTGCTATGAATAATATTATGATTAACAGTCACTAGCTACATGAGCTACACACACACAAATATACAGGCACTCAAATATGCTGCTATAAGCATGGACACACATATATACACACGTACGTTGCATGCACGCACGCTTGCACATGCATGTATACGTACATACACCCAAATACACACATACACACACACTCACACACACACACACACACACACACATTTACAACTTCATAATCCCACGGAATGCATGTACAGCCACCAACCCTTAAAACCAACCAATTTGGTGAAATTTACTTATGCCATCAAAAATGCTTAAAGCTGCCCTGGGAATGAGCCTGGGTGGAAGCCTGGGAATCAGACTAGGCAAAGGCCTGGGAATGAGGCTAAGCACCAGTAGTAGTTAGACCTACATACCACAGGTACATAGGTAGGCCAAACATGTAAACAGACAATGTATACACACCCACAAGAGGTCCATGTACTAGATCAGAGATCACATGATTGCGTGGGCAGTGTAGCAGTGTTTCTTCACAACCCATAGACTCCTGCTAAGCAGTGAAGGACTTGCAAGGTCCATACATCACTCAGGTACAGACATGCAGACTGGCTGTCTGTCTAGGTCTAGAATACATCCTACCTCCAAAGGGCCTAGCTAACAGGTAGCCCTTTTCTTACGTGTGTCGCAGTCAAAGGTAGACAACAAACACTATTCAGTATCGCATACTGTAACTGCATTAAGGTCAGGGCTCATACGGACTGTGTGGAAGCCCTACATATTGATGCCCCTTAGTGGAAGTTCAGAGATACAGCGCTTAGAACGCAGTGACGCAATCGAAATACGCAACGGAATAACGCCTGCGTCTGATCATGACACAATTAGCGATCACCGGTTTTAGGGAGTAATTGTACCTAATTTCCTTAGAGACCAACCAAATATTAAGAGGACTGGGTATTTGCAGCAGTATTAGTACAGGCACTAGCTCAATGGGCCAATAGGCCTGCCCCTTGGTGAATCGTAATTAAATCGAACTCAAATAGCTGTTGCCATAGAGATGGAAATTGAAAGACTTTTTCTAATCGTATACATGTAGGTTGTAGGTACAATGTCTTTGTATGTAATTAGGTGTACTCCGCCCTGGTATTAGACTGTCCATATCCATGGCGACCCAAAAGTACTAGTCTAGCACAGTGTTTGCAGTGGTCTGACAACTATCACACCCACCACACCCACCCACAAATACACACACATACACACACTGAGTGCAGCCAAGCCCTTGCATCGATCAGTACATGTGGGGGGGGGGGGGGGGGGGGGGGGTAGTGAGTTGATAAAATTCACACACAGACTGAAAATGAGAGTTTTACATCATTCAGGCCTGCTAGGCTTGCAGAGACTTGTTTACCACTGAGCGGCCATAATGCAGAGAGGCAAGCCTTATTCCTCTGGGGCGACATCCTTTCTGATGTCCCAGTCAGCATTCAGCTCAGCAAACAGCTACGAAACACAAACACTACCAGCTAGCAGAGCTGGAGACCAAATAACACGTCTGTGAAGGCTAATCAACTCTAAAGTCCTAGAGAGGCATGAAGCTACATACAATGGACGATCAGAACCCTAACAAGCCAATTGTCGTTCATTTACATGTACGTGAGAATACGCAATGAATACAATATTAGCTTTTCATGCTAACACAATGCCTCGCTCACACTAAGGCATCCAAGTTCAACGTACTTAGTACTCATACACAGTCCCACAGAGACACGTGTGCCCCTGGGGATGGGAGGGGCTACGTAAGAAAGAGATCCTCACAATGACAACGTACGTATTTACATCTGCAAAATTTGTTGCTACCATGGTTTAATTGGAACTGATAGTATCAACCCACTTCTAGAAAGTAATCAAGCCCAATAAACCCAAATAAAGCCCTAAATATCAGCTGGCTAGAGACATAGGCATACATGTGGTGATGACATATGCACTGCCGTGGTAAGTTAGTAATGGAAATACGGAGTACTGCTACGCAATTTGGCACACTTCACTCCCACCCACATATTTGTACTCTACCAGTAACAGGAAAGTGGGTATAGAGCATTTATGCACACACACACACACACACACACACACACGCATACACCCAATTCCCTCATTCAGGAAATACCCCGTAACACAACCCCCCATGTAGTGAGAAGGGAGTAGTAGGTGGGGGCCTGAGCACGAGATTGCCCTCAGTCAGGAATCTACACTAATTCAGAAGCCTAGTCACTAAGGATGTACACGTAGTGTAGGTGACTATGCAACATTCCGAATGGTACATGTACACGTAGTGGGGCTGAATTAGAGTATGGTTTAGACCCCCTAGCTAAGTCGATTTGTAATCAGTTTTCTTCAGGAGATACATCTAATGACGTCTTAAAGATCAAAACATACTAGGTAGACCACAGCCTAATGCCTCCTTCCACAGTTTCAATGAGAGTATATACTTACAGTATACAGTAGTTGTGTCTGTCAAACACTCAAGCGGTGACAACAGTGGTTTACTTGGGGCAGAGTTTGGCATCAAAGAGGGGGGAGGTTGACCCTGATACTGACTTGACGTTATATTGGATCATGCGACGCCCTAGCCTCGTACCCAGGCCACACACCCCCCGAAAGAGTGGCCTGGTATCCACTGTTTGCGCATGCGCTTAATTTCTCAGAATTCTGAGAATTTAGGATATTGCCGTATCGTGTCCGCGTATGATTACGTCACGTTCGCTTACGAATCCGCAAATGTTTCCGTGTCACGAAGTTGTAAGTGAAGGCAGGAGGCTTTCAAGCCTGCCGCGATGGTCTTTCGTAAGTTAGATGCTTAAAAAGTGATCGGTAGTTCGATTCTTCGATCCCGTTTGCCACTGAAAAGCCTAGAAGGCCACATCTGAGATTGAATATCGAGCAGCTCACAGTCACTGCCAGGAGAGGCGCTTCCGAATTTCTGTGGTAAGATAGCTACCATAATCGTAGCGGAAAGAAAATAACAGCTTCTTTTACCATTCTAGACTGGTTAGAGAGCAATTTTAGTTGCAGAAAGTCAGAATCAAGGTTGATTTCTAGTTCTCCGCTTACTATATACGTATACTGCTTCCGTACTACTCCTCGCCATGTGACTAATATCGCTTACGGATACTTTTACTGACCTTTTTCCGTACATTTAGCAATTTGTTTGCGCATGCGCGAACAGTGGATACCAGGCCACTATTTTTCAGGGGGTGTGGCCTGGGGAAGAGGCTAGCGACGCCCATTTGATTATGAAAGTCACATGGTGCGTTAAGTAATGTGGGCCTCAGTCCAGAGACAGGCCTTCTAAAAATTATTGTCCAAAGCTAAGACTGCGAGATGATTGATGCAGAGCCCCAAGCTGCTGTTTATATAGGCAGCTTTTTTCAACTCACTTGTGGGTTTGGCACTTTTAAAGAAATTCATTTCAAAAATCAACATAATTGCTATGAATATTGATCAATAAGCAGTGAATGGCTTTGAGCACAAACACAGAGGGCAAGGGGTTATTGGGGTGGGCCTGAGCAAGCCCCACACTAGCACACATAGCATATGCACTTACGCTCCAAATTTCCAACCATTGCCACATGTTAATGCTCACGTACATGTTCAAGATGATGGCTACCTACAGCAAGGCAGGAACCACGAGACACTATCGCAGCTAGGGTACTTGCTAGGTGACAATGTACGTATCCGGGGACCCCAGAGGCGAGTGAAACCAGGCTCCAACGGAAGAGAGAGGCCAGTCGCCACCTCTCACTAGCCTACCCCTAACTCCATCTCTCACTAGCCTACCTCTGTAGGCTAGTGGGAAGGCACCCATCTCTTACCAGTTACTGAGTTGGCCATATGGCTCATGACTGAGCTGTGATTCGACAGTTTCCATCTCTCTCAAACTAGCTGTAACTCCATCACGACTCTCACTTATGGCCCCATATCTAACAGGGGTTCATACAGGATTTTGAGTATGGGGGGGGGGGAAACTCCAAAGTTTGGCATTGAAGTGGAGGGCGTGCTTTAGCACACATCCAGAAAAATTTTGAAAAATAGATGCTCTGAGATTGATTCTGAGGCATTCTGGAGGCCACTCTAAAGTAATTAGCACATGCACAGAACATTCTAGAGTAATTTGGTTGTGAAAATTCTGGGGGGGGGGGGGGGGGATATCCCAGGTCTCCCCACCCCCCCCCCCCCCGTATGAACCCCTAGCCCTAGCCCCATCTCTCACTAGCCTAGCCTATCCCATCACTCACCCTATGTACACGTACTTCGTAACAAGCAATTTTCTGGACCTTTTGTACCCAACTACTCTTAGAATACCTTCGCTCTAACTACACACAATCACATTGTAGGTCCTGCTTACGTTATTATAACACAAATCTGGAGAAAAAGCTGGGCAGATTGAGGCCTGGGAATGAGACTAGGCAGAGGCCTGGGAATGAGACACCACTACCAGATACTACATACATACAATGTATACCATCAGTATGCTAATTATAAGCAATTACATGTACAGCTAGGGCTCTACATAAGGTTGTCAGGGTGGGCCAAACATACTAGCAGACGCTTGTACACAGACCCACAAGAGGTCCATGCACTAGATCAGAGATCACATGATTGTGTGGGCAGTGTGTAGAAGTATTTCTAGGTTACATTTATTTTAGTTGCTAAGTACAGTAGGAAGTGAAGGTCATAACCGCACTTTTAGGGTCCATACATTACAGCCGTGCGGCCAGGCTGGCTGTCTGTCTAATCTCTGTGCATATATTGTAGGGCCTAGCTAGCAAACAGGTAGTCGTTTCTCACGCTGTGTGAAGGAATGACAAAAAAAAGAAGTAGTAACACAGCGGATAAAGCTGATTCGGTAGCAGGAAAGTGATGACTGCTGTTCTCAAAGCATCGCAGCATTTATACGTACTAAGCTTCCTACAAGGCCCTCTGCATGGCATAGAATACCATGTATGCACTACCTAAGTCACCGATACATGCAGTCTCTCTGAAACTATACCTAGCTACTAAGACAAGACGAGGTCACGGCAGTGACACATGTTGAGTCCTGCCAGGGGACGCTGCACTATCCACTCCAGTGACATCAGCCGTGAGGGTCAACAACACACGCGGAGTGTATGACTGTCACGTCCCAGACTGGCAGCAGACGGCACTGGAACAAGAGGCTCTGAAGTGAGAACACGTACAACAATGTGACCCATCGACCCGATGTACGAGTACATGAGACACACGGTGACGGCCGGTTTCTCATGCTAGCTCCTTTGAGGAATACATTGCAGACTAGCAGCATACATTTGGAACGTGGATAGTCGTTAGTAAAAACTGCAATATTGCAATATTTCAACATCACATACGTTTTGGTCGCGGTGCTGGAGTTTAATCTAAACCCAGGTAATGGCATGGGTATGAATTAAGCTAGATTTAAGCAGTCACGTCAGCATTTCAATACCTGTCTCAAGCATTTCAACACCTGTCTCAAAGATGGACAAAAGGAGAGGATCTGTAGTGTTACATGTAAATCGTCATACACGTACCCTCATATGGTCAACAGCCTAACAGCCTGCCCTTCCCTACAAAAGGCTGTATACATGTAAGTAAACTGCCATTGCTGGCAGTGAGTTAATAAAAAAAAAATCATATTACAGACTGAAAATGAAAGTTTCACATCATTCAGGCTTACCACTGAACATGCAGAGAGGTCAGCCTTATTCACGACCTTCCTAGTGTCCCAGTCAGCATTCAGCTCAGCAAACAGCTACGGAACACAAACACTACCAGCTAGCAGAGCTGGAGACCAAATAACACGTCTGTAAAGGCTAATGGGCCGTGAATCGAAGCCATGGATAGGCAGCTAGCCAGTTACATGTCCAATGGATCCCTAAGGAGCCTGTCCCAACATGCGAGCATGTCCGTTTACGTGAGATTGCATATACATGTAACGGGTTTTTTGTACTAACAATGCCCCAGTGCTAGGAAAAAATGTCCACACACAAGTTTAATGACTGTGTAATGTGATTTAGTAGTCATATATGATTCCATAGAGAGGATAGGATGGGTCACGTGTAATACAGGGTGATGTGCACCCAGCAGACGAGAGCAGACAAGCCCAGAAAATCTGCTTTCTAGAGATTCGTGAAGCGTATGATTGGTTGGTACATGAAGCTACAGCAATAAACGGTAACCTCCGTGCATATAACAGTATACATGTACCACATGAAGTATTTAGCTCATACACGTACATGTATGTCGCGATTATTGGCCTCGCTGGGCTCAGCAATAAGTACCTTAAAAGAAAGGGTAAGTAGCACTATAGAAGCCATCTTAGATATGTACTAGGTAGGGATGATGTAAGCACTAGGCATGGATGATGTAAGCACTAGGTAGGGATGATGTAAGCACTATCATGGTATGTTAACAATTGAAGACAGCATTATACAAGAAAGGTATGTAGCAATTTGGCACACTTCACTCCCACCCACACATCCGCAATCTACCAGTCAAAGAAACTGGCACATATATACGCATAGCCGATTCCTTCATTCAGAATATACTCTGTAACACAACCCCTGCCCTGTAGCACGTACATCTTACACAGTCGAGTGGGGACATTACATGTACGTAAATAGCAGTACACGTCCCCCATGATATACATGTATGCATGTAGCACCACACACCATACCCTGGAGGTGGGGTCTTACAGGTGGGCTCTTGTTAGAGCTGGGCTCTTATGGGTGGGTTCTTACAAAAATAACGCTGACCTTCTTTAGCTGCTCCACTCTGTGTTGGCGTGAGGTCGGAGAGTTGATGCGGGAGAAGGGAAGCGGGGAAGAGAGGGACTGTAGGAGTGTGTGTGTGTGTGTGCAGTGTATGTGCGTGTGTGTGTGTGTGTGTGTGTGTGCAGTGTGTGCAGTGTATGTGTGAGTGTGTGTGTGTGTGTGTGTGCAATGTATCGATCCATAATTATATGCGAGTGTTGTATGTATGCAACAGAGGGCGCACAGACAAACAGAGTCCATATGACAGTATAATGACACACAGACATATTTCATTACAGTACACATACCTAAACAGACGACATCACTCAGCCTATTAGCTGGGATGCTAGTCTAAGCACCTGTATTTTCCTTCCTAAATTGGCAAAGGGCCAACTCTACCTTACCAGCATGCACTGTCATGCTGTCTACCGCCAATAGCCCTATTTCTCTACCACTTCCTGGGCTCTAATTCAGCAGCTCATGTGTTGATACTCAATAACACATGCATGAATATACTACAGACACTGTGTACAAGCACCAGAAAGGAAACAAAAGCCATATTATTACATGCAAACCAGTACTGGGGGTGAAAAACACACTACATGTGCCTCCCCTCCCCCCAACGAGGAAGAAATTTAGATGCTCTGAGATTGCTTCTGGGGCCCCAAAAGGCTGAAAATTACCTACATAAATTATAGCATAGCTAAGGGGCTATCGGATACGTACGTATCCTTGTCCCCATGCCATGGGGAATGGGGCTCTATATTAGGTACCTACCGATCCCGAACCCGTACCGGTATCGGAAGTAGCGTGTAGCCAATACTCAATTGACTTGTAGCACGTGGCCTCAAAAGAGTCAGAAGTTGAGATTCAATCGACGAGTTGTTAAGAACTTGCTACTGATCACTCAAGAGATTTATTTTGGCCGCATTTTAGCGTCTATAATGAGCATTCCAAGGGATTGCAAGATCTGCAATGAAAGGTTCCGGCAGGTGTACCAACCCGTGTTTCATACTACCTTAAATATATAGTACCGGGTGGTACAGCCTAAATATCGCTCAGATGTAACCTTCAAATATCGGGACTGGAGGCATATTCGGTATCAGTACAGCCCTACCTACATGTATCCCTGAACCCCTACTCCACGTCCACACAGTGTATAGTGTAGCTCAATTTCTAAGTAACTCGTCCTCAGGCTCTCTCCTCTTGAGAAATCAAAAAAAAGGGAGAAGCCTGGTATCTTTTCGCACGTGATTCAACTTACATGTACTTAACTATGCGCAGGAGGGGGCCGATCAAAACACGGCTGCATTTCTCTACCTTTTGCTGGTGGCACTACTTCAGCATTTGGTCTGGCACCAACAAACCCTACAGATTAGCTATTGGAAGTATTCATTCGCTGCCTTTCCTTGGTATCCGAAAACTGCAACTGTGCTTGCCTAGGCGCAATTAAGTCCTCTCTACCGCCTTTCTACCCTCCTTGTCAGGTTCTGACTTGAGAAAAGATACCAGGCTCTCCCCCATTTTAGGGAGACTCTGGGGACGAGGTCACAGTGCTTGCCTCTAGTTCCTTTAAGAAACCAAGCCAATTGCACATACAGGACAGTAAAGGCATTCTTTTCACATCCAGTTTTGTGGGAAAACAGGATGTAGTAATTCGAGAAGCCTTAACTTAATTACTGACTAGTACATTCATGCCGCCAGCTAGGCCCTCTACGTTATCATGGCTAAATAGAGCACCCTTGATGGCCAAAGTGGGTCTAATCCAGGGATGCCACCTTCCTCAGACAATCACATCAAAAGAGACACTCGACAGTGCCAACCGCAATATGGCAGGTCTGGAGGAGTAGACAATTGCTGAAGGTGCTAACATGTATGGCTGCTAACTAGAAGCGTGTGTTGCTCTGAAAGCGTACAATGGGCCGATCTGCTCTACAGCTGCATTTGACTTGCTAGCAAGCTAGGTAGCTTTGAATGAAGAAGCCGTCTTGCAACAAAAGTCTGATATATCCTATGAATTCGAGCCAAAGCCGCCTTCCGAGCAAACTACAAGTTGACACAAAAACGCTGTCATTTCACACGGCAATCTAATCTACATTGTGCAGAACACAGTCACTATTATGCACAGTCACACACCACCATCCACTGCAGCTATATACCTCCGCGATGGAGAACTGAGGATCAATGCATGCCGGTGCCAGTATTCCTGGTCTTCAAGATCACGCGGCCAGCACTATCAGGCAATCAAAAGGGCTGCTGTGGCCATGGCAGTCAATATAGGAACAGCTGAAATACTTTTGGTATTAAGGTACAGGCACTGCCATATTAGGTAGCCATGTCTGAATTTTGTTGTCTATGTACTGTACATTGTTCTGTGCTGGCTTTGCCGTCCAAAGCTCTCCAGGTTCCAGCCATCTAGGCTCCTGCCATGTGAATGCCATGAAACTACTATACAATTACTTCAAAATCGTCTTAGAACAGCGAAGCACGGAGATGGAAGATATGCTGGAGTGCCAGCATCAGCTGGTGTGAACATACCAGAACCTACGGTCGGAACGTGTAACAAATGGGGTTTAGAGACTTCTTTTTTTTTTCCATAGCAATCCATGAAGGCCTGAGTGCAAAGCTACAGTCAAATTATGATCACATGTACCATATATGGAACCACAACAGAAATGCAAGCAGCATCCCTGAAATGCTCACTAATAACATCAAAGTCTAACTACAGGACAACTGCACATCTTATCAACAATGGCATATACCGTAGGACAGGTTTCAATTGCATAATAAAATGTTGTGATTCCGGGTTCTGAAGGCAAATTTAGAAATCGCGTTATTGCGTACACGTATGCATGCGTTATTATAGGCATGTACTGTGCTCTAATTCCTAATTTTTGTGTGCTCAAAACAAACTCACAATTCGCAATTATTAAATTCTCACAACCAAAACCGAGCCTATAGCAGTTAACATCACATGTATGTACATGTATCTAATACGTCAAATACGAATACTGATCAGTGACTTTCCCAGTCAAAAGGTCCATCCCACTAGTCAGTGAGGCACTGCAGGTTTGGATTATAGCCTTCTGAACAAACAAGCGGTACAAAAGAGAGACAGTGGCAAGGAAGGCTGGAGAAGACAGCCTTTGTGCCGGTGAAGGAAACAGTCGAGATCAAAAGCCTAAGCACATACACCTACGCCTACCCGGCAGGAAGTGGACCACACTAATCAGAGTTACTGGGTGTGGCCAGTAGGTGGGGCCTCCCTCTAAGGGCAAAATGCAGCAGGTTAAACCCATGCCATTTGGACCACAAGTCTTTCAGAAATATGTTAAACATTCAATCCAATATATTCTATTGCCAAGTGGAAGTGAAGTCTTTTGTAGTGCTCCTTTCAGATACATGTACATAAGGACAAAAAATTGGATAGCCTGCTAATGCAAACCGCAGACAGCTATCCACGAACGTACATTTTGAATACCAGATTGAGCCACTGGGCAGAGCTACTAACCAGCTAGTAGCACTTACCAGTACTAGCCAATTGTCATTACATAATAATGTACCACAGCAGTTACATGTGTAGCCGTCTGTAGATGCAGTACCCGAATGTCGTAGCCTTGTGTCTAGATGTCATGCCAGCAGGTGACTGACTATAGCACCAGACCAAAAACACCAAAGCAAACACATGCACTTGTTTTAGTACTGAGAGGGTGCGACAATTTCACAGCCAAATAAGCAAATGTCTGGAGGGAGACGAAAACTCCGACTCCTTCACCCACACTGCACCTCCCCCGCCCCGACCTCTCCTTTTTGTCACCAGTCGGGCGTGCTTCGTGTCTTCACAAGGCTGGTACTTATAAGAATGCTTTTGTGTTTGTGTTTGCATGCGCATCCACAAACAGCTTTGTATTATTAATCCGGGATACTAGGAAGAAGAAATTATAGGCAATCAGGTGGTGTAACCTCTGGTTGCCTTTGCTCTTGTCCTCTGACTAGAGGTCTTGCAAACTCCGCCTGCGTCTGTGGGTGTGTGGTCGATGCTGTAAACGTTACGGCAGCATGAACATATTATTATTATTGCTCGTGAGTCCACACTTATCTCGTGCACTAGGGCTACATGTACGTCATTGCATTACTACGCCACGATAGCCATGAGCACATCCACCAACACTGGAAGTTTGCAGGCCATTAAGCTGACCTGTTGCTGAGCACACTGGCTTGTTGATTCCTGTGAAAAATGCCTGGCTGGTTTTTAGATACGAAATATCAATTTCGCTTCTTACTAGCACCCCAAAAAAAGGAATTATGTATCCCACCAGACAGCAGACACAGCAGTCCATAGTCCCAGTGATGCAAACCGACAACTAGAGTAAGTGGTTCCATTGCTCACGTATATCATATAGTGGATACATAAGGTACCAAGCTGTCTGTACATGTCAGGGCTTCATTTGGGGCGGGGGGTATTCACCCCCCTTGAAAATTTTGTGCCCCCCAAAATATCTCCTGATGTGCCTTTTGTCCCTTCCCCCCATGGGGATTTTCCTAAAGGAACCCCTGCATTGTGTACATACTGTCATTCGGCATGGTGTCAGTACTAGCAACAATACAAAGTGCATCCATTTCCACACACTGCATCAGAGACAGAATATCATGCTCACTGGATTCTTACACGTACATTTAGAGGCACAAGGTATATGTACATGTACATGGAATTACATGTATGTACATAATATTCGGGAATCCCCCATATCATTATATGGTATAAAGCATGTGTATTAGGCAGAATGCATGCATAGGATTTCTACTCCTGCACAGCCCATGGATCAGGGTTCATGAACTACAGCACTTCAACTGTACCTCAAAGAGTTGAGCAGGATATGGATGACCGACTGACCCAACACAGTTCAAAGACAGCCTATGCCTACGTACTATACATAGTACTGTATAACAGATGGCGGCACGGCCCATGAAATAGAAAATTAAGTTGAAGTGGCCTAATACCAGAAGTACTCTATGGCCATGAAACAGAAAATTAAGTTGAAGTGGCCTAATACCAGAAGTACCCTATGGCCTGTACAGCCTACAATTACCTAGAATGCCTAAGCTGCCATTCTAAATGTGGGCCGTGAGCTCAATGCTGACTGCAGACAGAGTTCAGACTTACAGCCAATACCATGCTCCCAGAATCTGCTTTGACAAACCTCCCGGGTTTACCCCTTGACTACAAACATTAAGAACTCATGAGTGGCTTACAGGCATGAGTTAATTACAGTGCTAAGTGTGTGTCCTTTGAACAGCTGAAAGGTTCTTGGAATAATAAACTAGTTTCCTACTACAAGTACATGTATATACAATAAAAGCTTATTGCATGTGCATGTACCCAGTGTCACTCTACTGTGTAGACTTGTACCTCATGCACACACTGTTACCACCGAAACTAAAATTTCTTGAACACTATAACAAATTTTTTTTTTTTTGCAGATGATCAATGGCTGTCTGATAGCTTCTTGTTGGCAGTGAAACAGCCTAATTTCTCAAAAATCACTTCAAGGAGGATCTCGGTTGGTTCTCAGTATTCATATCGATCAGGTTCTCTTTCTACCAACCACAAAATGGCTCACAAACATATCATCAAAATGCCGACGTTTCAACTGCTGGGCTGCAGTTTTCATCAGGGCGATGAAAACTGCAGCCCAGCAGTTGAAACGTCGGCATTTTGATGATATGTTTGGCCCTGATGAAAACTGCAGCCCAGCAGCTTTTGTGGAAGTGCACAGAAACTAAGCTTGCTGTCTCGGAGTCAAACGATGAAAATATGTTGTGCTAATTGCTATTTTCAAGCCAACCTACCAACCCTACTTGAATGAAGGTTGGCCGTGAAACAAATTGACGTGGCCTTATCAGATTATATAGTAGCCAGCAATTAGAGTCCGGAAAATCAGGATGCATGGCCTTGAACACAAAGCAGGGCTAGCGCTGGTCAACATCAGGACCATGAATTAGATGCAATAATGACCGCTAATTTACACCTTTGTTCATGTGGAGGAATAATTAGTTCCAGGCCTACGACCCACATTTTTTTATTTTTCGATCGGATTTGGAACCCAAAGCTACCTAGAACGGGCTCACTCATACACCCCCTGGGTTGTACACCAACATGAAGGCCTTCCATGAAAGCAGTACTAGCTATAGCAGACATAGCTATGAACAGGAAGAACTACTACTCCACACGAAAACACAAACACAATTAGACCGTTGCTCACCTGTTGTCTCCTGGGGCTGCACTCGGGTCGTGCAAAGTCGCCCGGCAGGGATACGTTGCTGGTAGAGAGCCCTCTCTTGCCTCGGAGGTTGGCGGCGCTGAAAGAGGAGGTGGAGGAGGAAGTAGCCAAAGGAGCAGGGTGCTTCAACCTCAGGCCTTCCAGCTCTGGTATCATGGGCGCCGAATTCGAGCGCTTCATTGCGGTGAGACGAGGAGCCCTTTTCGTGTTCTCTCTCCACACGCACTATCGAGACGCTCAGGTGGAATAACTTTGTTTATGGCTGTATAATTTATGCGATAATTTTACGACGGCCGACGCAACACTAAATCAGCTGACACGTATGTTGTACACTTGAGCAGAGAAGCGATTCAACTTCAGCTTTGAAATACTCTCACTGGCGTCCCAGACGGTAACTGCATCTCAATTCTGTACCTGCGATGAAATTAATAGCAGCATATTAAACTTTTTTACCAGCTTTGCTCATTCTCCTCCAAGGTGGGCGTAGCCCCGCCTTTAGCGTCGCAATTAGTCAACCACATGATAATCACATGATAATTGCACTAACACACGTGAACAATTAAAGTAAATTGAACTTTAACCTTTTCCGCGTTTTGTAGAGGGGGTGTGGCTACTCCTCCACAATTTGTAATCAGAGCTAGAGATCGAGAATGTAGTAGAAAGTTAGTTAGTAAAGTGCGTGCTTCAGGGCCAAGTATTTGGCCAGTGATTTAAAGGGCACCCTTGGATCCCGCTGTACTAGCGATTTGTATATAGTGTCTGCGCTTGTTTGCAGCGGCAGCGCTAAACGCCCAAGTGAGTTAATAATTGGAGGGGTCAGAGTTATAGCAGCCATCAGTATAATAACTGTATATAGCTGCGTACTTGCAGTATCGAGTGAAAGGTACAGGATGACAAATTTAAATGCAACCTTCTTAACTCTTAGCCAATCTGTACAAACACTTCACTCGGGTTTTGTAAATTATATTCCGTCAGTTCATGGGCTTCTGCTAACATAGCTTTTATTATTTACCGCCTCAATATTCCATGTCCATTTTGTTTAGGGCTGCACTGGTACAACATGTTATGTTATACTTACATGTACAGACAGAGAATTATGGAGATTTTAAGACTGAGAGACTTCAGTTACAAGGCCCTGGCATATCAGTGCTGAATATGTAGGTCTGTGCATGGGTATTACAGACACGTGGTCTGTGGTAGCCTCATTCCCAGTCCTTCCCCCGCCAGCATTTATCTTGCTGCCAGGTAACAAACCTAAGTGCAATGAGAAATAGCAGCAAGGTTTGGATATAGAGCGCTTTTCATCATGAAACTAAAAATGACGTATTTTCACGTACATCCATAATTTTCCGTGAGCTAGCCGCCATGTTGGTGTACAAGTAATAGGAAATAAAGTACAGGAGAGATGCCGTTTTGCTTTGTACGGGAATACCGTTGCAAGGATCGGCTTCGGTCTCACATATAATATTTAGTGAGTGGAGGTACACAACATATGTGCGTGGTAAGTGCATCGACACTACACATTCAGGGTACATGTAGCTGCCATGCAAACATTGTTCATGTACATTATGCCCGTCGACAGTACGCCCATCTTGTACACCAGGGAGGTAGGAGCACGTGATCTGTGACGTCACATGAGAACGCTCTGTAGCCAGGCCCTACTCTGCAGCTATTTTGTACTTTGAAAAAATTTATGCCAGCAAAAAGAGCTGGAATGGAGGGCTGGAGAAAATGTGCCTAGCCTCGTACCCAGGCCTCCCCTCACAAGTTTTTTTTTTGTGTGTTTTTTTTTTGTTTTTTAGCAGCCATGGAAAAAAATGCTGGCCCTGATATTTTTTCAAAGCTGCAAAGAAAACTGGCAGGGTAGGCCTGGGTGTGAGGTAGCTTGGTATCAGATATTCTCAGTATATAGTCCTGGATACATGAATTGCCTAGTGTTTGTGTATAGGTCCTGTAGTTTATCCCAACTCGAGTCATCACCACTATCCTAAAAGAAGTTTATAACATGCAGAGGAAGTTTATTTTATAGGGTACAGCCCCCTCGGGCTTAAGTTGCTAGCATGAATATTACCATAATATGGCCCTCCAGGTAGTGCCACCTAGCTATGCATAGCTCCTTCAAACTGAAACTATAACATGCCTTTGTTCATTACATGGTGTTTTCACATATACATGATAATCGCTATCAATCTCTTGTTTACATTACTCTTCCATTAAGGTCTTTAGGAATGAGGATATACATGTATTTGGCATCAGACAATGTACCAGTCCCATTCCCATGCTCAGTGGGTATGTACTATGCTACAGTCCCATTCCCAGACCACTACTAGTGGGAATAGAATGTGGCTGGCATGTATTACTGAACATCTCTCACACATGATAGCAAACAGCTGTACACCCAGATATGTTTACATAGTGCAAACATAATTGTACAAGCTATGCGAAGTGTGTGAACACTGCCATTTCCTCAGCGATTTTCGTCTATTACTACAGGGCAGTAACATGATTTTTTACAGTAACATACTATAAAGCTCATGTAGAACTAAAGAAATCTCCAAGTTTTGGTCTGAAAAACTCTCTGTGTGTGAGTTAATACCTCAAAGATAGAATAATTGCATTGCTGGAGGCCATCCCTTGCCCTCCAGTACCCTCCAGCCTGTGTGTACTGGAGGGCAAGGGTAACTCCAGCATAGAGCTTTCAGACCCAAACTTTGAAAATTTTCTTTATGTCCACGAGGGTTAGACACACTGCTAAATTTGGGTGGCTAGCACCTTCCCTAATAGTTTTAGAAAAATTGATTTGAATTTGTAATGTAGGCCATTGACGGTCGTCTTAAGACGGGACTTGGAACCCGGTTTGATCCCAGGCTCCTCCACTCATTAAAGCACCTGAGTTTGGGGCTAACCTGGGATACCAGGTTTCACCCAGAAATTGGCTGTAATATACTTACTGCCCCTCCGCCTGCATTGCCCCAGCAACCCCAATGGATGCCCCTCAGCCCAGCCCACGCTATGAACCCCTGCCGAGGTGGGGCCACTCTGCTGTCACCCTGGGAGACAAGCTCTACCTGTGGGGCGGACGTACCGAGGAATTCACTGACTTCAGCAAGCAGCAGGTTTGCTCATTTTCAGTTAATAAATGAATTTGAAAGTGGGTATAATTAAATTTAAACCATAACTTCTGAATTTGAAAATAAATTCTTGATATGTAAGGCATTTTCAGTATTTTGAATTCCTGACTGTGGCTAACATTTGCAACATACGTCGAACTGGTTTTAAGTGCGTAGTAAAAAGATTGCATTTCCTGGTTTTGAGAGGTGTGTAATTACATTTGTAATGGGACAGCCCACTACAGGATGCATGCAAACAATGGCTTATTCATTGTGTTGTTACACTTGAGACCAGGCTATGAATTCACAATTCACACTTATTAGAACCTCACAATTAAAACCGGTCCTACGCGGTAGTTGTGCTGCATGGTGCCTCGATGTACGTGTAAAATATACCCCCCAAACTCAGAGATACCGCTGTTGGTCTGAGGTACTGACAGTGCAGATGGAACCACTCAAGTCCTGGGGTAGCCTCGTCCCCAGGCCACTCCAACTGCGTGGCCTGGGAACGAGAATCACTCCACTAACTCCCTCCTTCCCTCTCACATGTGCACCTCCTTCCCTCTCACATGTGCAGCTGGCCCAGTTTTTGGAAGTGTTTGATGTTGCCACGGAGACCTGGGAACAGCAGTCCACCACTGGCACTCCTCCCTTAGGGCTCTACAACAATGCACACACCATCCTGGGTGAGTAAGGGTTAATTAAACAGCTACCCTCATAAGGCTCCGCATCCACTATGAACCTTTCTGTGTACTGTGGTATACTATAGTATACTAGTCTTTTGGAGGCAGTACAACGTATGAACTTTTTCAATATCTGCATCCTCACTATAACACCTAGTACACGTATGATTGTTCTTTTCCACATCGAAAATCTTCACAAATTGCCAACATTTTTGACTCTAATTAATGCTAATAGTATACTGTTCTTCAGGAAACATCAATAGAGGACTGTTTTTTAAGATATGTTAAGCATATTCTACTATAGTTATACTAATACTTTGCCCCTAGGCTAGTACACTAATGGCTAGCCTTGTACCCAGGCTACACACCCCATGGGGGTGGGGCCTGGGTACAAGGCTAACTAATGGCGTATACTACAGATCCAACGAAGGCATCCTTAGGGTTACTTCTTTCGAGTGTGCCCCCTGGGGAAATAGGGCCTTGTCAGTAGTTAAGCACAGCATTATAATTATCACTAGAGATTATTTGTTATGTGTGCATGGACTGAATACCTAGATGAGGGCAAAGCTTCTACTAGGTTTACAGCTAGATACAATTGTATTGTTAAACACTCACAGGAAATGGGCTGTATGCCTACGGTGGCTGGGATGGACACTCAGCTTCCAATACACTCCATATGCTGGACCTTACTACACTCACTTGGAATGAGTTCACTCCTAGCAACCCTGCTGAGGCTCCCATGAAGATGAGTGGGTGTGGCATGGTTGCCTATGGCGACCACCAGTTGGTGCTCTTTGGAGGGTTTGGCATTCCATCGTCAGAGACGACACAAGCACAGCTAGGGTCCGTGTTCTTCCGTAGGAATAGCATCAGCGGAGAGAAGGGGTGGACCAACGAGTTGAAGGTTTACAACATTGAGGAAGGTTAGTGGGTGGGAGGGAGGAGGGAGGGACAGACAGGGGAGATGACATCATCATACTCATTGTACCCAGGCCCCACCCCCATACCCTTTACTATTGCAGTCAGGTGTGGTATCAGATACATGTATCATGATCAGACTGGCAGTGCTTGATATGATGTTATATAGAAGTGTACAGTTGGTATGCTGAATATATGGCCTCAGCCCACAGGCATTTCCTTTGGTGCTAATCCACCTTGGTCAATATTGGAAACGCCCTTTGACCTCGGTTGTCAATCTAACTCCTATGCTTTATCTGAATCTCATCATCATATGAACTGACGGAATAATGGTCTAGTGCCTGCATGTACATGGCCTCAATAATTCTTTTTATCTTTGTGTGTGTTTTACGATCTCAGCTCTAGATCTGTCAACATCAGTAAAGTGGGTATTTGCTTGGCCTTCTGTTGGCTGGCCTGCTTCTCCAATGCACGTTTCACACTCACGTCCGCTTTGCAAGTTGTCAATACTTCGATTGGGAAGTTGCATATTAGTCGGGCCTAGAGTAAATACTGGTGAACACTCATCTTAAAGCAGCTATACTTCTGAAGAGGTATTCCGCCACCTTTCCTGTTGTTATCATACACAAAGCCAGCTGCTGTGACAGTCAGCTAACATTCATTGGTTCGACATCAACATTCATTCAATGTTTGTTAACCACACTCACTAAGAGCCACATGATATATGTTTGTTAACCACACTCACTAAGAGCCACATGTTTGTTAACCACACTCACTAAGAGCCACATGATATATGTTTGTTAACCACACTCACTAAGAGCCACATGTTTGTTAACCACACTCACTAAGAGCCACATGTTTGTTAACCACACTCACTAAGAGCCACATGATATATGTTTTAATTGTTGTGATCTTTTATTTGCAATGCTGCAAGCACTCACAAAGTCCACAAAAGTAAGTATACGCTATAGTTTTCATGTCTTTAAAGACTACCCTTCCCTCCCCCTCCCCCTCCCCTCCCCTCCCCTCCCCTCCCCTCCTCTCCCCTCCCCTCCTCTCACCTCCCTTCCCCTCCCCTCCCCTCAAGGCACATGGTCCTGTCCCACCACCACGGGTACCTGCCCTCCCCCCTGTGTGGACTTCACCTTCACGCGGGTGGATAAACATCGAGCTGTTGTGTTTGGGGGCTATCAACCGCTGACTGGCACCGTAGCTGATACCTACCTGCTCAACATGGAGACATGGGTGAGTTACTGTACCTGTAGCATGTTCTGCATCACAAAGATGTCGGCCTCCAACTGCCCCAAATTACCTGATATAATAAAGCACACTAGCCACTCGGAATTACCATAATTTCGACTGATTTCCAAAGTGGCCATTGGTGGATAAAGTCGGGAGATGGGAGAATGTTTTCAGCTAGTACAATTTTTTCAGTGCTGCATATGTTAGGGGTTCATACAGGATTTTGAGTTTGTGGGGGGAAACTCCAAAGTTTGGCGTTGACGCGGAGGGCATGCTTTAGCACACTAGAAGTCATGCCCCCCAGAAAATGTTTGAAAAATAGATGCTCTGAGATTGATTCTGAGGCATTCTGGAGGTACTTATAGCATGCACAGAACATTCTAGAGTAATTTGGTTGTGAAAATTCTTGGGGGGGGGATAGCTTTGGGGGGGATATCCCAGGTCTTCCCTCCCCCTGTATGAACCCATGCATGTGCAAGCGTTAAGCTGGGCTTTCTCATAGGTGTATAGTGTATATTGGCTTGGGACTGTTCCCTGCAGCATTGGAAGAAGCTGGATGGCTCAGGTCCGGAGGCAAGGGATGGTCACACGGCCTGTCTGCTCGAGGGACAACCACACCCCCAGCTCCTGGTGTCCGGGGGGTGGGACAAGGATGATAAGGCCCTCGGTGACTCCTGGATCCTGGACGTCAATGCAGAGAGATGGAGGAAGGTATGTGAGGAATGTAATATTAGCAATGTTGTATCGAAGGTTCTTCGATTCTGACTACATTATGACTCCGTAGTTTCTTATTGAGCGAGGTCACTATCAACCTCCAAATTGATAGCTAGAGATAATTAGTTTATTTATTACTGTACAACAGCTGTTTTGGCCTTACAGCCTCATCAGATACAGATAGTATAAAGTACAAATAGCAAAACGGCATAACAGTGCTGGGTATGTTGTGTGTGGTCAGAAACCACACAAGCCCAGATCCTATTCGAATTTGACAGCAACTGTTATATATACCTTTGAAAGTACATGTATGCTGTGAACACAGCCTTGAGTAATTTGAAAAGCTTGCTTCAGAGACCAGGAACTTCAGCAAACCCAGGGGCTCTCTATAGTGTATATACATTGCTCTAAGACGAACCCTCCATTTAGGATGGTGGGTGGTGTGTACGTGCAGTGTAAAATAGATTTGTCATTGGCTGGGAAGCTGTCCAATATCACTGGACATTGGACTCGATTTGCTTATATTTGGCTCATCCTCCGGAGCAGTGTTACTACTTACCTACCCTCCAATAAACTTTCATTCTGCAAGAGAGAGAAGCTGTAGGATTAGTGGGTGAGAAATAACATTTCCTGTTTGTACTGAGCTAAGGAAACGCCACATTTCATCACCCTCTCCTCCATCAATAAGGTAACATGTGTAGAGGGTATAGCACTAAGTATCATACCTGTGGGACACTTAGCTCAATCCTCTACCATACTGGTGCTGCAAATGTCATATTTTCAAACTAAGAACATGTAGGAAAGTAAACTTCCTTTTTCACACAGTGTAATTGGCGGCAGGCAATCTCCTGGTATGTGGTTTTGTGTGTGTCTGTGCCACGTAGGCGACACACAAACATACAGTGTCCCACCCATAACAAGTAACTGTGCTACCTACTTGCTTCACTCGCAACTCTCAGAAGTGTCTGTCAGGCTATACGTAGGTCAAAGTTGCTCGCTTTAGCTACTTGCTTCGCTGGAGGGCATCTGTCACGCTGTAGGTAGAAATTGAGGTCAGAAGTAGAGGCTAGGATGACGTAACAAACTTCTAGTATATTCTCGTACAATTGCATGTGATTAGATGACGTCACGTCACAGACAGCATGACGAATGGACATGTAATAAACCATTTGTAGTCACACTCGAGATAATTACTAGCTACACACACACACACACACACACACACACACACATAGCTCCGCCTTCCTCAGGAGTCGTCCCCGCGCTTCTGGCATTCCGTTAGCGCCATTAACTACAGCCTGAGGCTGCGACAACTGGTACAGTTCGGAGGATGTCCTGGCATCCCAGAGCCTGGGGGGACTTCGTGGCCGAAGCTAGCTGACACTCTTATAGTGGAGCTTGGTATGTTATGGTACTTGTCACCCATATCATCGTGCCATGTATTACATGCCATGCAAGTACATGTATGATTGCCACTGGATGCACCAGCTAGTAGTAGTTTCGTGCCCAGACGTTCACACACCCCCCCTGGCAAAAGAACGTCTGGTTTTCTAAACGAACTTTCTTATCACAGACCCCATGTTTATTGATAATAGATCTTGTATGTGATTGATCACTGTATATACGGTATATTTCAAATTTTCATTCTAATTGACCAATAGTATGAAGATTTAGCGAACTAACGTCATGGCAATTTTACAGAAGGACTAAAAGCTGCAATCTGATTGGACTCTTTGGAATTCCACAGGGGAAAGGTGTCTGTAATGAGAAAGTTCGATTAGAACACCAGACATTCTTTCACCGGGGGGGGGGGGGGGTGTGAACGTCTGGGCACAAGACTAAGCTAGTAGTTGGCATTTCACATACAGTTTAGTGATTCGCAGTTTTAATTGACAGGTTGCTTATGGGGGGGAATCCCTAGCCCCCCCCCCTCCCCTTTGTGTATGAAATTCTGCACCCAATAGGTGATATTGCTGTGTGCCATTGCATTAAATAGAGTGCCACCAATAAACGCTACAGGATGTGTGCATGTGTTCTCTTCCAGGCAAGGTGAACACGCCCAGTCTCCCAGATGGTGATGATGACGACTGGCCAGCAGAGGAGTGGGTGGTGATGGATACCGTCAAGAGCGACCAACTTGGCCAGCCCATGCGACGACTGAGGGAGAGAGTCTGTCTCGCAGAGTACAGGTCAGCTATGACAGACGCCTGTGGAGCAATGGACCATTTTCCACTGATGTCATTAGTATAATATGCTAATTTATCGAATATTCACCCAAAATATCATAAAAGTGCTACACGAATGATATTTCAAGTTTGATTGCAATAGCGTGATCTATCTTGGAGATATGCATCAGACATGATGTTAATTATCCATAGAGAATGTGTCGTGGGAAGGGGGCAATACATTCTGTGGGTGGGGGGGGGGGGCAATGCATTCTGTATGGAAAATGGGTAAATTTCATTGATGCATATCTCAGAGATGGGCATTCAAATTTGAGGTGAGAGGTTCAAACTCAGCAGAGTGGTATGAGCATAAAGTATAGCTCTCAGTGTAAGCCTATGGTACCCTCAGCTAAGCCTCATTCCCGGTCTCTCACTCCAGTTTTTCTACAATTGACAAAAAGCTGGAGGGAGACACTTGTTCCCAGGCTACCCTCAGCTTAGCCTCGTCTGCAGGCCACACCCCCCTGGGTGTGGCCTGGGGACGAGGCTCCCTTGCAGTATACATATAATGCATATACGTGTGTGTTTGGTTGCCTCCAATTACAAATTACTGTACTGTCACAAGGATTGAGGAGGTTGCTGGGTCTGTCAGATTATGTCTTGTTTATTCTGCTCACATAATAGGGCCACTAGAGCTGAAGAAGTCGCTAGAGAGGCACTGAGGAAGTGTCATGTGACGTCGTTTCAACCCTCACCGACTCCTACCCCTTCTTTATCCGAGAGAGAAGTGTTCACACCCATCGCGATAGAAGAAAAGCCGTTTTGGGTGGTACCGAGAGAGGAGGTCGAATTCACACACGAAGATATAGGGAAGGGAAGGTGGGGCATTGTTAGGGTCGCGATCTACCGTGGCATGCGCGTTGCTGCAAGGTGCCTCTACAGTCAAATCACTTCGGAGGACAACCAGAAGATCTTTAGGGAGTGTATGGATATGGCTGCCAAGGTGCGTCACCCAAATCTGCTTCCTTTCATCGGAGCCATTGTGGAGGGAGAGCCCGTCATCCTCACGGAGCTGATGATCACCAATCTGAAGGCGGTCCTCGATAAGGAGTCATTGCTGAAGCACCAAGTGTTGGCGATTGGGATCGACATCACCAGAGGATTAAACTTCCTTCACATGTCCAAACCGGATCCCATTGCGCATGGTGAGCTCACCAGCTCCAGTGTCCTTCTAGAGCGTGGTAGTGGAGCGAAATGGAAAGCCAAGCTCTCTGATTTCATGACGGCCAAGTTCTTTAACAACCTGATGGCGTCTGATTCTCCTCTGGATAATGATTTCATCACTCCTATGAGTCCCAACCGTACTGCCGTACCCCTCGCACACATCGGTAAGAGAGCTAGCAGGCTAAGCCTGTCCCCAGAAAGTGACGTACCATCGCCCAGTTTGAAGAGAAAAGCAAGTGTTATTTCTGAACCATTGGATGTGGGTATGCTTTCACCGCAGCTAGACGTCCGTTGCTTTGGCATACTCCTGGTTGAGATGTGCACGCGGACTTCACCACTTGAAATCTCACTGGCCTACCTGCTGGAGAGCATTAAGTGGCCTGGTATCAATATCATTGATCTGATCAAGAACTCTCTCGAGCCAGATCCCGAGAGACGGCCCAACATGAAAGACGTCCTTCATAAGATGATCGAGTTTGATACAGCGGTGTATGCATCGAAACCGTGAAGAAAACCACAGCACATCATGAACATAATATTGTATACACATGCATGCTACAATCTGTACTACTAGCTGTAGTTTACCAGTCCAATTATTGTGTATCTAGCAAGTAGACTCACTGTCCAATTTCTCTATCATCTTTTATACACTTCTGCCATTAGTGTAACCAGTTTCCTACATCAGCATTGTCAACTTTTGTACCATGCCTATTATGTTAGGCTTTATAATTTTCCACTGACATGTTTGTACTGTTGTGTGATACTCATGTATGCAGCTGGAGCAAATGACATCGTTACTAGTTTAGGTGTCTGGAAACTTGTACGGAATGGCGCGTAGATTACGGGGAGGCGGTAGTCTCGTGCCCAGACCGCGTCTGGGCACGAGACTAGCATCGACGCAGCTGATCAATTATCAAGCAATCAATTGTAGCCCCAGGCGCCGGAAGTAGTTACATTTTGCGAAACCCATAAGCAAGTGCGAGCCTCCGTGGAGGGTATAAAAGAGGGCCCTTCGGCGCTGCACTTCAGGTCACCTCGCAGAGTTCATCGCTGCGAGCGCGTGCAATGTTTGGGAAGACACTAGAGTACGGCTTCGGCTTCTCTGGTTCAGTCAAGTTCGCTTGCGAACTTGACTGTCAGCCAGTGGCCAGACCCAGTGCCTTTCGGGGCATGCTAAAGGTCTTGGTCGAGTGCTGGTCGCTTCTTTCGGGGAGCCCGGTTGAGGTGGTAAGAGTGGAAGGAAAACTTCCACCGTGGTCTCGGACGATATGGCCTAGGGTCTGTCCGGGTTCCTCCCTTGATCCTCCTCACAAAACCGGAGCCCTTCCTGATAGGAGACCAAGCAAGGGCATGTAGCCTCTGTTCCCATAGGCCTTCGGGGGAAATCCTGGTCAGTTGGCTGGCAGAGTGATGATCTGCCCAACCCTCTGGCAGTATGGCCTTGTGCCTTTTTACTGTCAGGGGGGGGAATGCCTTAGTCCAGGTGGGAAGCACAGGGGTGTGGCCCCCCTTTTTTTCTCATCAATTTTTTTATGATTGAGCACATGACACTTGATTGAGCTGAATAGGTGCATTGGGGTTCAGCACCCTATTGATAACCTACTGAGGTTCACCAACCACTAGTGGCTTCAATGCAGCATGCATTGAGGTTCAGCACCTACAGCTGTCAAGCGGTAACCTACTGAGGTTCAGCACCTATAGTCGCTAGGTGATAACCTACGGCGGTTCACTAACCACTGCCTCACAGTGTATAATGCTCCTATAGGCCTATATAGTCTATAATCGGTTACCTACTGAGGTTCAGCACCCTATAGCCGCTAGGTGTTAACCTACTGAGGTTCACTAACCGCTGCCTCAGAGTGTAAAATGCCCTCTAACCTACTGAGGTTCAGCACCCTATAGATAGCCTACTGAAGTTCACTAGCCGCTGCCTCACAGTGTGCATACCCATAACTGCTAGACGGTAACCTATTGAGGTTCAGCACCCTATAGCTAGCCTACTGAGGTTCACTAACCGCTGCCTCACAGTGTAACATGCATTGACCTATAGTAACCTACTGAGGTTCACCAACCACTGCAATATGCATTGACCTGTAGCTGCTAGGCTGTAACCTCACTAACTGCTGCCTCATACTGTAACATGCATTGTGGTTCAGCACCCTATAGCCACTAGGCGTTAATCTACTGAAGTTCACTAACCACTGCCTCACACTGTAACATGCATTGAGGTTCAGCGCCTTATAGCAACTAGACGGTAACATGCTGATTTCACTAACCACTGCCTCACAATGTAACATGCATTGAGGTTCAGCACCCTATAGCCGCTAGGTGTTAACCTACTGAGGTTCACTAACCACTGCCACACAATGTAACATGCATTGCGCTATAGCTGCTAGACGGTAGCATACTGAGGTTCATTAACCACTGCTTCAAAATGTTCATTGAGGCTCAACATCCCCATTTTTTTCATAAGAGTACAATATCATGATAAAATATAATTAACAAACCAAACAAATGTATACACAATTGTTGTGTACTAAGTTTTGAATGGCCTTTCATGTCTTAGGCTGGTCTTTTCTCTGGTAAGGTTAACAAGTGTCTTTCCATGCTTCAATTTCGCTCTAACTTTCTACAGGGGAGAGAAGAATTGATGTTGTAGGTTAGTGATCATAGGTAAGCATAATGCAACATATTGGTGTCTAGAGCATACTAACTTTCTCATAATATACATTATGGTAATGTTTATTCTCCATAATACAGTCTAATCACATAGGAGCAGTGACATAAAACAGTTTGTAATTAACCCTTACCTCTTGGAACTGTCTTGCTTTTTCTCTGTTGGCTGCATACTCTGACAGTCTCTTCTCTTCTTTCCTCTGTTCACGTACTTCTGGCAATCGACTATGAAACCTAAGAAAGTGACAGACCCAAAGTCTATAACTTGCAGACCATGTACTTTCCTAGCATGTTTACAATAGTTGCACTTAGCCTGCCTTTTTTAATTTAGTAACTAGCTAATCCAGGAACGAGATAGAAAGGTGCAAATATAGGTTGAGGAATGAACTGGCTTGCCTTAAATTTCTCTCTCTCATCTCTTTCTTGCGGATTTTACTTCCTTGTGAGGACAACACTGGAGCTTTTCTCTGTGATTGAGCTGGAAAGAAAAGACTTTGCACTCTTACGAATCAGAGCTTCATTTAGGGGGGGGGGGGGGGATATGCCCCCCCCTTGAAAAGTTTATGCCCACCCTTGGGATTTCAACCCTTCAAAATTGAATTTTGCTCTCTATATGCACCCCCCCCCCCCCCGTCACCAAATGTCTTCCAACAGGTTTTTGGGGATTTTCCTGAATGAACCCCTGCCAGTGACTGTCTGTAGCCTCATTCCCAGGCTCCCCTCCCATGTGTAATATTTTTTCACTCATGGGGAGAGAGGGGGGTGAGGCCACTGAGCATCAGGTTCTGTCCACAAAGCAAAGATAAAACGTTGGATACGCAAAATACCAGGACAGGGGAGAGCAATGTCCTTATTATTCAAGGACTATAACCTAATACTGTACTCAGACCTTCCCTTACAGTATTCTTGTGCAGCTGTGGCTGTAAACAAAAAACTATGAGGAGAGGCCTGGGTATACAATGCTACTAACAATTCGACTTTAGTATGTAGTAGCATTATCTAGTTCCCTGAAACAGCCCAAGATAGTGCAGCATGTCAAACTAAGCTCAGGATGCCACTACAAAAGTGCAATTATACACAGTACCTTCCGGTATGTACACACGTGACACTGCATAGCATAGGATCTAGTGTGTGCTCACCTTTGTGTATCATGGGTGGTGTGAATACGCCCGACTGCTGGGATCGAAGGAGCGGACTTGAAAATGACACTGCTCGCCTCTGGTGGGAAGTGGCAGTCTCAGAGTTTCCTTCATCAGAGGGTCGTGCATACTCTGCCTGAGATTTTTCCCACGTGTGACTCTTAGCTACACGATTGCGGACACCACTTCTCGGAGTGTGGTGGGTAATTGCGTCTGGTTTCTGGGCTGCCTTGATGCGCTGTCCTCTGGCATTGGCCTCCACCTGCTGCACTCTCGACCGTGATCTTTGGATAAACTCCTGCTTCTTGAGAAGGAACATCCCCTGCAGACTCAGGCTAGATGATGTAGTGGGTTGGGTCACTGCACCGCTGTGCTCTGGGCTTGTTGACGGCGGCTCACTGTCAGGAAAACTTTCTACCCTCTCTAGGACATCGGAATCCTGCTGGCTTTCGATGCTTGAGTCATGGTTCTCGCTCTGCGCCTCTCCAAGGTGTGCCGTACCACCCTCTGCATCAATCTGTGGACTTAAGCTCCACTCCATCCTTGGATGTGGCATACTGGCCCCTACGTCACTGCGTGGGCTCATGCTCTGCGCAGATTCAACCTCTGGCAACTGTGAGGTTTCAGGTATAGGCAAGTAGGCCATAATGTTCTCTGTACTGTTAGACTCGAAGTATGTATCAAGATGATAGAGATGTTCATTGTCTGAACTCACCGAGCCATGCTCAACTGTGGTGCTCATATTGATCGCGTCAGAACTGAGAGCTCCGGTCTGTTGCTCCACCCCCAATGAATCTAAAACGCCTGATGAAGTTTTGCGAGGATGGTGTAAAGGTAAGCTGTGATGAACCACTTGAGAAATGGCTACAGGAGAACGACTACTTTGATCTCGAGCAATATCTGCTGGAAGTGTGTTGGCAGACTGGGTCTGTACTGGTCGGTTTGAAGAGCCAGTGTCATCACTCGCTATTGCTGTCAGTGGTAGACTTGAGTCAAGAGTGGTGAAGGATAGCGGATCCGGCTGGTTGAAGGCCCGCATCTCTTCTTTATCTGATGGTGTGTCAACCTGAGGGGTGGATACATGTGGTGGGGACTCTGTACTATCAACTGAGTCCTCTTCTCCTTGTACACCTGAAGGTGTGTGCTGTAGGCTTTGATCGGTGCCTCCTAGTTCGCTTCTTTCCTGATACTTCTTCTTCAAACTGGTGCCAGAAACTTGCGAGTAATAACTAGGGTGGTCACTTGTCGTACGAGTGCCAGGTACCAGACAGGGAGTACCTTGCTGAGGCTGCAAGGACGCAGGCTGAGAGTAGTGGCGCTGGCCGTGAAATGGAGGAGCTCCACTGCCTCTTTGCTGGGTAGCTGAAGTGCCATATTGCATTGTCATACGTGGAAGAAACTGGTTATGTTGCAGACTGAAGTGAGGCTGTTGCACGTGCCAGTCTTTCATAGTTGGCAGCTGTCCACCCATCTCAGGGAAGGAGACGCTGACTGTTGGCTCCCTTCCATTGACAGTGGATGTTATAGCAGGTGGTTGTAGAGGGAGCCTATAATCTGGTGAGGAATCCCTGGGAGAAAAGGGCTGCATCATAATAGCTTGTAATTTAAAGAGGCATTACCTTCATAATTTGCTCAACTCATTATGAGCATGTTTACTGTGATAGAGTCTAATAGACATCTAGAAGTACAAGTGACAGTAATGCAGCTTCCACTTCCAATTGTACAAAGTGAAAACCGACAGTGATCAAAATTATTGTTATGCACAGAAACATGTAATGTACAGGCATAATAATATTATATCTCCCAGTCGTCGGGCTGTGAGAGTTACATATAATTTGGCTGGGTGAGGCCTGGGTATGAGATGAATTATAAAGCTAGTCACCTTTTGTGGATTGGGACTCCAATAGAATCAGGTCTTTGTTCATCTAGAGCAGTACTCCGTCCACTGTTAGTGAAATAAAGTACAGTATTTTGATTGGTTAACTAGTTACATTGTAGCTAAGTGTGCAATATACCCACCACTGGTAGTTTATACTAGCATAATGATACATATTAGTTACACAGTGGAACCTGCTAGCAGTAACACGGCCTTCCTAATTACTTGTGTGCCTCACCTACTGGAGAGGGTGTGTATGGAGAGTGAGGGAGGCTGGCTAGGGGAGGTGCTGCTGCTGTTGGGGGAGAGGGCCGACGGGAGCAGCCTTGCTCTGACGGCCATCCTCTCATTCCAGGCCTGCTGCTGAGACTGGATCATGGACACCAGCTGCTGAATACCTCCACCTGTGGAACAAGACAACAGAGTAGCTATGCATACACACAAAAGAACTCTAACTCAGCTGGCCCAATATTTGTTGATCTACAATACACTATATTATGACATAGATTTATTTGCTGAGAGTTTGATTGCTAATTGCCTTGTTCCCAGTCTCTCCCTTCTAGCTATTGTTGCTTGCAGTATGGAAAAGGGGGACTCGAACCGCAAGCTCCAAAGTGCTGGGAGGGAACGACTGGCTACTACAGTTATGAATGGTCATGAAGTTAGTATGTAGTAGGAGCCTCCACATCATTTCACACTGCTGTATGAACTGGACAGTGTGGCATCATAACAGGGCTGTGCAGGGCTTCATTTAGGGGGGCGGCGGGGGCGGGCATTCGCCCCCCCCCTGGAAACTTTATGTCCCCCCCTCCCCTTGGGGATTTCAACCCTTCAAAATTGAATACTGCTCACTATATGCACACACCCACAAAACGTCTCCTGACGTGCTTTTGCCCCCCCTTAGGGATTTCCTAAATGAACCCCTGCTTTGCATATTTCCCAAATTTACTTGTGCCAGAGACAGCAGTTCTTGAAGTCTGTGGTTGCTGTCTATGTTGAGCCTCAAGCCTGGAATGTACCTCCCCAATTAGACTGACAGACGGCGACAAAGGTTGGTCTAATGCTCTCTTTCTCGAATCAGGAGGATGTCTGTCATCACTAACAGGTGGGCAAGACTTCTTTGCAGATGAAGTGGTAGTAACTTTTGAGGTTTCATAAGCAGAGGCCAGCTCCGATGTAGTTACATCTAAAATCGAGAGATCTGACGGCTGAGTGTGACTGTGGTGATGGTTGGCAGTGGGGACTTTGACAAACATGGCGGGAGTAGGTGAGGGGACCTCTTGAGGTTCAGAACATGGAGACTCCTGATCACTTTCGTGGCTTTCCTCAGGTATTGGTGGGAGCTGTGCACTTCTGAGTTGATTTGGCGACCGAGAGCTTTCCATTCTCGTTTTCTGCTCTTGGGGAGGTGGGGTGTAGGTGGCAGAGGAACTTGTCTCTTCGTCAGTGAGGAGGGAACAGTCCTCACTAGGTTTCGGTGGGGTGCTGTTTGCGATCCCCGCAAGTACACAGTGGGTGTCCAGCCCAACTCCTGGGAAGAATGCCAATACGTACATGTAAAGTACCACTACTTTCAAATCTATACATGCATGTATATTCAGAAATGGGCTTCCATGTTGGTTACATAGGCTCATAACCCACACTTTTATTCTTACCGCTATAGGCAAGACGTTGCTAGGCGGCGCTGATTGTACGCATACGCAATGTGGTATAAGTCAGATAGACCACACCCACTCGTGTGTTATGCGCCATAACCCACTTGTTTGCATTTATCCCTCGGCGAAAATAACCGCAAACTCGTGGGTTACATAGGCGCATAACCCACTCTTGGGCGTAGTCTATCCTATACTAATCTCATGCTCAGACTTGTCTCATGCCTAGAACATTACCCCACTAAACAATGCAGTGAAACTTTATGTACTAACTTTGTAGTACGCAGCATAGCAATCATACACAGAAAGAGGAAATGAAATTCAAAGCACACCACGTAAGCAGCTAGATCTGCATTTGCTAAATAAAGTGGCTTATATGCAACTACCGGATGTATACCCTCTAAAGTAAACTAGCTCAGTTTGCCATGCGATAGAGCGTGATGGGAGTGGAGTCACCAAAGAGCTGACTTGGGCAAATATAGGAGCAGGGCTTGGGGGAGTGGCTTGGACTGTGATGCATGCTGTCTTCCATACCAAGCCTCGTTCCCAGGCCTGCACCCCAGTTTTTGTCACTTGCAGTATGAAAAGCACTGGAAATGAGAGGCTATTACAGTGTTTCCCCCAAAGGGGGGTACCAGGGTGCTCCCCCCCTCTTTCCTAACTTGGTTTCCTTTGATGTGGTCATTGGATTGTTTAATTTGCTTTGATATTACGTACCATGTGTCTTGACAAATAGCTTCTCAAAGGCCTCCTCCATGTCCCTCTGCTGCTCACACACCATCTCTGCCCTCTGCTGTGCCGGCTGGAACACATTGGCAGGCATGCCGGCCAGTGCCCGCTGTCTGTGCTCTCTGTCCCTCCTCTCCAGGACCTGCAGAAAGTGAGGAGCGATGAATAGTGTTGGGTTTACAGCCTTGCATATCAAACATAGGTCTTGGATGACAGTGAAATTGCAATGTACTAGCCCATAACACTCCCTCCCCATTAAGCCACATTGCGATGTATGCATGTACATGAAGCTATACATCAGACTGTACAAAACTCATTCAAAACACAAGTCTCAAATCTTCTCTCCAACAAAAATGTTATCCTGGGAGAGTACACCCTAGAATGCAGGCTACTAGCCTCATACCCACTTTTAGGGAAGGTCTGGGTATGAGGCTAGCAAAATAGCACAGCTAATATATTATGCACGACCACCCATTCGGCATTCACACCTTTTTGTTAATTCATGACTAATAATTAACAGCCCCAAGAGAATAGTTATCAGGTAGTCATAGGTTGGGTTGGGGTAGTCCCAGGGACTGTCCCCATATTATTTTTATGAATCATTTGTGAGGAATTTGCCAGCCACTCCCATAAAACTTTGGGACAGTTGTGTTACAGATATTCATTTCCAGGCTCCATGCACTGCCTAGAATTTTTTGTATGTTGGAAAAATACGGGCAGGTGTTTTTCAGATGTGCAAAAAATGCTGGGCAGTGGAGCCTGGGAATGAGGCTAAGCTCCCCCACTCTGGTACACAGGCAAGTGTCTGGATTGATCGAGTGATGCTGCAATGATTTCAATTGGTCGACAGCTGAGCCATGCTGCAATATATATCATTGAAGCCACAAACTATCTTATTTCATGGAGAATCATATTATACTTACATCGGAAAGTGGTCAAGTCCAAAAAGCCTTGATTATGCAAATTCAAAAATTCTATTTGTGTGTGTTAGGCAATACACCCTTTGCAGGCTCCAAATGCATTATAGCTAATCTGTCATTTTTGGTATGCCCCAACATGCTCTAGATAATATTAAGGTGATGTAAGGTTGGGGAATTCTCAGGGACAGTCCCATTACTTCACCTTAAAGATGACATAGAGTACACACAGCCTCTTAATTTAAGGAATCTGAAGCAGGTTGATTAGCTATAGCTATATTATTGCAAAATTATCATAATTTCAAGGTCATTGCTAGCTATCAGCCTAGCTTATTCCACTGCTACAGTGTAGAGTTATCCTGATGTTCCAGCTACCACTGGCAGCTTTTAGGGATCCATGTAGTTTCCTCTCAAGAAATGCCTGGGTCCCTGAGGCTAGCGGTTCAAATCCTGCACGATAGCTCCTAGTCTCACCTTCAGCTGTCCTAGGACCTCTTCCTTCTCCCTCTCCAGCCGCACCCTGGCCAGGGCGTGCTTGTACCTCAGGCGAGCCTTCTCCTGCTGCTCTTGCTGGGACGTGGCCGAGTTCCGTTCCAGTCTGTATTCCTGTTCCATTACACTCTGGGCCATCTCTTGGCCAGTTGGCTGAACATGTGAAGAGATTATTAAATTGTTAATATTGGTGAATTTTGCAGCCCCATTCTGCAGTAATGGGAATGAAAACACTGACATATAAATGCAAATATATACATGTATATACATTTGTATATGGAAGAAACATTCAGAGAGTAAAGAGTACTAAAGACACTCTGAAAAAATCAGAGCCCAGCTGGGGATTGAACCCAGGACCTTCTGATTACTCTTACCCACTGAGCTACTGGAGCTTCTGAGCAGAGGAGCAGTAGGCAAGCTTTAGTCGCTAGTAGCACTTGCCAGCAGCGGTATCTGCAGCAAGAATATCTAGTATATCTTATATATGATTTCATCATGCACCAAGTATAAGCCTATACACAACAACACGGTGACTGTTGATGTAGCTCTGCTCTAGGGTATAGGCAGAAACTGCTCAATATATGCATGTAGCCATTACTATGGAATTGCTCTTGAAATACGAGAATGTAGCTAATGTAATGGGGGATTACTAAAACCCTCAAGCATGTACAAACCTCAAATCTATTAAAGGCCGCACACGTACAAACAGCACTACCTACCCCAGTGAGCTCTGCCCTCTGCACTGCATTGCTAGGGATGTGGTAGTGAGTGGAGGCATAGCCCTCCACCTCCTTCAGTCTGACACGCTGGCCCTTGCCCACTGCCAGGTCCTACAACGAGGTATGGAAACAGTTCACTATTGCAATGCAAGTAGGTATTATACAAATGAAAACATATTTCAAAGACTGATTCCTTGAATAATACGGACAGGATATTCCTGCAGGGATGCTCACATGCACACACACACACACACACACACACACACACACACACACACAAACAAACAAACAAAAACACACACACACATACACACACACACACACACACACACACACACACACAAACAAACAAACAAATACACACACACACATACACACACACACACACACACAAACAAACAAACAAATACACACACACACATACACACACACACACATACACACACACACACACACACACACACACAAACAAACAAACAAATACACACACACACATACACACACACACACACACACACAAACAAACAAACAAATACACACACACACACACACACACACACACACACAAACAAACAAACAAACAAATACACACACACACATACACACACACACACACACACACACAAACAAACAAACAAATACACACACACACACACAAACAAACAAACAAACAAATACACACACACACATACACACACACACACACACACAAACAAACAAACAAATACACACACACACATACACACACACACACACACACACACACACACACAAACAAACAAACAAACAAATACACACACACACACACACACAAACAAACAAACAAATACACACACACACATACACACACACACACATACACACACACACACACACACACACACAAACAAACAAACAAATACACACACACACATACACACACACACACATACACACACACACACACACACACAAACAAACAAACAAATACACACACACACACACACACACACACACACAAACAAACAAACAAACAAATACACACACACACATACACACACACACACACACACACACACAAACAAACAAACAAATACACACACACACATACACACACACACACACACACACACACACACACACACACACACAAACAAACAAAAACACACACACACACACACACAAACAAACAAACAAATACACACACACACATACACACACACACACACACATACACACACACACACACACACACAAACAAACAAACAAATACACACACACATACACACACACACACACACACACACACAAACAAACAAACAAATACACACACACACACACACACACACACACACACACACACACACACACACACACACACACACACACGCTGTTTTCTATTTTTTCACTGAGTTCGGATTCCTATAGTCAATAATAGGGTATTGCTCTGCAGCTACATATACAGGTACCAGTATGCAAAGCTCTGCTAAAAAAAGAATTCTTACTAATTGTATTCAACAAGCAGTAACCACAAAAGATAAACAATGACATAAGCGTCAACAAAGCACATGTTTTCTAGTTTCAAGCAAGGAAGGAAAAGAAAGGTGAGGATTAAATCCAACCACATCTGCATCATGGCATAAAAATGAAGTAAAGCAGCATATAGGCAATGGTATACATACTCTTATTTATCTGTCTAGCCACAAAGCGGAAACCAAATGACAAGAATCAGACCATCTGATGACAGGACAAAATGGACGTCATATCCGTACTTTAGCCTATGTCTGCATGCATAACCACTACAGGTACAAGTAGTTAGCAACGAAAGGTACTATGTAAAATGTAAACAAGCGTGTTAATACGGCGTGTATACTGGAGATCTCAAAGGTATCGCACATGCTGGACTCGACCCTATGAGAGTGGCCCCGCCCTTTCTGTAGACAGTCACAGGTCGAGAGGTTAAAGGGGCCGAAACCTGTGGCTGCTCGATGATCAGTCTGTGGTACTCTCCTGATGACCAGCTCAGAACTATTAAAATGATTATGTGTACCTGTATACACTAAAAGAATGGGTCATTCTTGAGATTATCAATAACTCAGATGAAAATTAAAAGTTTCTGGTTTTGACTCATATGGCAATTGACAGGTCCCCTGCCACAACCCTAAGCCATTTATTTTTCTTCCCCCAACAATCTCTCAAAAAACACACACACACACACACACACACACCATAATGAGTGTGGATGCAGGTCGTGGCTTAGCTGCCATTTGCTGAGCCCTCTTCCTTTCTCCCTCCCGGGCCTGTTGTCTGGCCTGGGCATGCTGTTGCCCGTCCTCCTGCTCACTCAGCTGGTTGGATGTCAACTGGGCCATAAGAGAACAAAGGAAAACTCAATGTGATGTTGAGCACAGACAGACAAACAGACAGACAGACAGACAGTACCAGATAATTAATGTATACAGTACTCAGTAATGGTATAAATATTAACAACCTCTTTCATAGCTGCTCTGTGTCTGTCCTGGGCTCTCCACCTACATGGACACAGACAGACATGTACATACACCTCCATTTTAGATGCATATTAGATGTTAGAGACTTCATAAATCTGTGGTGTTACCACAGGGTAGATTAGAATGTGTGCCAATGTGCATGAAAAGAAGAGAGATGCACAGTAAATGTGTAGCCTCCTTCCCAGGCCACACCCTCTAGGCACTGACAAAGATAATCTTATCTATGATAAAACAAAAGAACATGCATGTTTGCTTGTAATTGAGACAAGTAACATTAAAAATGTAAAAACATGGATGTCGCTAAAAACCAGTTCTGAATGAGGGTGGGGCTCGACGGGGGAAACCCAGGGACTTCCCCAACTTCCTCCACAGCCGCTATATAAAGTTTGGTCAGCGACAGTTTATTGAGTTTGAATTGAATTTGTTGTTGTTTTGGAGACTTTAGTGAAAGCACCTAGGCCTACAATGGCACCCATGAGTAGAACTAGCTTCGCTCTGACTCTTCCGCTGCTCCTACTTGCTTTTGTTACAAGATCTAACCAGCAAGCAACGCTCGACCAGACAGCTCGAGATTTGGACGGTCGTTCGATTACCCTGAGATGTCGGCGCACCTCAGACCTTAGCCCTTTTCCCGATGCTGACTACTGGATCAATGATACAACCATGCCTCTGGACAGATCGCTATACACGACAGAGACGGAAGGTGAAATTACCTTCTGTCTTCGACCAGCGCAAGAAGGATTCTTCTTTTGTGGAAGCATCACCCAAGGCATTACAAGCAACTCTTTGGAACTTGTGGGTAAGCATCAATCCGCGTAGTTATAGGCCAGCATTTTGCGTAAAAAAAGAAAGCTGCAGAGTGGAGACTGGGAACAGGACTGCATGAAATTATAATTTTTGTTCCCATTTTCTCACTGTAGCCTATCCAGAGCAAGTAAATGTGCCAACTTCCTACACCGTTGAGGTCGGTGACCCAGTAACACTGCAATGTCCCTACAGACCTGGCGCACTGATCCAACACTATGGGTACATCTGGCGTGTTGGTTTATCCGCCGTACTGATCACAGACATAGACCCGAGATACAGCATTGGTGGTGATCTTATTATAAATACTACTGCTTTAAGTGATGAAAGTCTATATTACCAGTGTAACGTAGAGGTCAACAACCCAAATGGAATGGACTTCATGCGGGGAAGTGGCTTCATTTCGCTGTACATATCTGGTATGTGCACACCATTCTAACTACAGTACAGGATAATAACCCAGCTAGGGTTGTCTCAGGTGCAGCTTCAGTATAATATATATGTACCAAACAATGTGCACACAATTGCAGTCTGATTGGTGGGGGGGGGGGGGGGCTGGGGAGTGTCTTAGCAGAATCATCATGATGACATTGCAGGCATCTGTAAGGTTTCTGTGTTTAGTTAACAACTATCCAACTTTGGAGAAGTGTACAAATTGCCCAGTATGTTCCATCATAGATATATCTATGGTTTCATGTATGAAACAAACTGTTGAGCATGACATTGTAGCCTCGTTCGCAGTCTCCACTCCCAGCTTTTTTTCCGCATGTTGTAACCGCTTTTTTTTTACAACATGCGGGAAAAAAGCTGGGAGTGGAGACTGGGAACGAGGCTATGACATTGTAGGTTGATCCTTATACATATGCAATTATATGTTTTAGTAATTTGTTTCATACCGACCAGAAATTTACTTGTGTACGTAAAGCTGCAACTGAGATAACCCTAGCTGGGTTAAAGTATTCAATTTTTCAGAATAGGTAGCTACTCTTACACCAAACAGTATTATGGTTTTCGATACTGTGACTGTGTACGTACCATTGCTAGGAGTAATCACATTCAGAAGTGTATATGTACACATGCAACCACAGTAGTGTTATATTTGCATGCATGTACACAAGATATTCATTACAAGACATGTGTATATTTTAATTACTCTTGAGCTGCCTGAGTGATATTCATCATTGTGGTTTCCCCCATACAGAAAGACCATCATTTGTGCGGTTCCCAGTTGCCAGAGTGGTGCTGGAAAACCAAACTAGCAGTGTGATATTCATGTGTGGAGTCAGAGGGAACCCAAGGCCTGAAATCTACTGGGAATTTAATGAAATTAATGTGACAGAGCATGAGGCCGCTGCGAGATTCCAGGATGATATAATTTCTGAAGACACATATACTGTAACTCGTAGGCTCACTTTCAATCAACTACAAGGGACAGACAGCGGAAGTATCATCTGTGTGGCAAGGACGGCAGAACCAGAGGCATCTGTTATATCAGAAAAAACTACACTTTCTGTCCTAAGTAAGTCTACAGTTAATTATACTATCGCTAATAGCATAGTTAAACAATTGCTACTGTTCTCCCTGCAGCAAGCAACTTTCTTCTAGAGACAGGAATTACCGATCGTGGAGATTTACAGGTTCGCATTATACTTGCTGCTGCCATTCAAGATGAATTACAGTTTCGGCTGAGATTCACAGAAACAGGAACTGATAGAGAGAGAGAACAAACAAAGGAAGGAAACTTCATCAACACACGATCTATTTTTTCCGGGTTTCATTAACAGAATTACCATTCTCACAGTTCACAGTACAGGTTGCAATGGAAGTGGACAATGTACTAGGAGAATTTACAAGATTGTCAATGCCATTAGGTAAGATATGGGTTCGTAACTCTAGTTGTAGTATAATTATGCAATCCTAATGCATCACAGAGGAGCTGCAGCGTGTCATTATTGTATTAATCTGCAGGTGTGTCGGAAGCACTTCTGCAAAATTGAATATACACTACTGAAAGTAGTGGCTGGAGGTGCTACATGCCTCTGCAGAGGCTGTGAAACAGCTGATTATACCCACGTGAAACACAAAAAAATATTTATGCACGATTTTTAGCTATCAGGAAGCACTTGCATAGCATCTCAGCATCCAGATGGCTGGTGAAGGGGCATGAACATCAAACGCGATTAGCTACATGTACCCAGTACCTACTTCGCTATGAGAGCAGATTGTTAGCCACACCTACTCACAGTTTCACGACCATTATTATCACAAACATTGGTCTGGTGGCCGCCAGGCCTACTCTGATGCCCGTGATCTGTATTAGCCTTGCTCCCAGGCTGCCACCCCAGCTTTTGTACATCATGCAGGAGCCAATGAACCCTGTGGTTCATGGGCTCCTGTATAGCGTTCATGGGCTCCTATGTACATATACATAATTTTTTCACAGTGCAGTTGATTACTTCTGTTTTCAAATAATATTCTTCCGTGCAGAAATGCAGGTCTAATCAATTTTAATTTTTGCCATTAACATTAAGTATGCATTGCGCAAAGAGAAGTATTATTTTTCTTTATGTGTATAGTGTAAATATCATAGCAGCTAGCCTCATTCCCAGGCTCCACTCCCCTTCTACACAGTGCGAGAAAAGCTGGGCATGGGAACGAGGCTAATAGCGGCAGTAGTGCAACAATTTGGCATACAGAAACTTGCCCATATAGCCTCTGGCTAGCTATAGTTATAGTAGCTAGAAAATTAGTGAGCTTACAACATGGTCCTTGTAGCTACACTTTCACAGTAACACTTGTGGAGCTGCCACATCTAAATGCTCCTATGATGTTATACGTGTATTAGAAGACATGCACACAAGACATCTTAAACCTGTTCAGACTGTATTCATATGCATGTATCATAATTAGTGTGGCAGTCGGCTATATTTAGTTCTCCATTCGCTGTACTTGTAACTTTACTGCTGCTAAATCTCCCTTATTTATTACAGATACGGATGAGCCTAATCCTTTGTCAGAAATTGGAGAACCCGAATGCAATAATAACTTGTTTACAATAACAGTTCCAGTCATTGCTGGTACTGTAGTAATTGTGCTGCTTGCAGTTTTTCTGCCGATAGTAGTAGTGTGCCTAAGAAAGTGGTGCCAACGCCAAGACCAAAAAAGAAAAAAAGAGGATGAGGAGATGAGAGAACAAGAGAAACGCCAAGACCAAATAAGAAAAAAAGAGGATGAAGTGATGAAAGAAATACATGAAAACCGTGACAAACTAGAATACTGTGCCACATGTCTTGAGCTTCTAAAGATAATAAGGACTAAAGTTGATGGAGAAGATGAAAGCAGCATTGAAGAAGATAGAGAGAAGATAGAACTATCGAAAGCAGCAGCACAGATTTATCAGCTATCTCAAAATAGGAGTACACAAGAGTAGGATATTTTGGTGGCTTGGTAACTCAGAAACTGTATAATTATATAAGTTAATAGAGGAACATAGGTGCGAGGTAGTAAAGTAGTCCTACCTACATGTATAGTGCAAGTTTGTACCAATGCTGTATGATGTGTGATTAACTTTTACCAGATTTTACAGAAGTGTGGCTATTAACCTTGGTCCTAGATGAGGCAACCCTGTATAATTTTCCCATCAGGATTTTTATCTGAAAGATGAATAACTGCAACTTCCCAATCCTTCTTTTTATTCGCCTCACATTTAAAACTTGAAATCTCTCCTCAATACAAGAGTGTTGTGTCCCAAATTCACTCCCTGCATTATATGCAAACAGTTATACTAATTAGTTACTTCCTGATGAACATATGTATGTTCGTTTGGAAGTAAAGAAAAAGGAATCTGATTGGCCTTTCATTGTACTTTCGTAATAAGAAGAATCGTCTCCATGACCACGCCCATTTTCAATATATTTACGTACCTGCATAGCCTCATTTACAGTCTCTCTGCTCCGACTGCAAGCGAATGGAGCAGAGAGACTGGGAATGAGGCTAGCACATGTAGCCTTGACTGAAATGCATTAGCTAGTGTACATTCCCTTCCCCACAGCACCCAACTGGGGTGCTATGCTTCTCTATAGCTTTCCTCTCGCTCGCTTCGCTTGTTCGCATTACGTAACACACACGGAGCGGGGGAGACCTGGGAACGAGGTTACTTCTCCATAAACTTTCCAAGTAGCCAGGCTGGTTATAATGTATTAGTTCTACCAAGAAAACATTCATATTAATTCATGCATGGTTACAAACCTCTGCTTGGCTGCCAGCAACATTCTCAGCTCCTGTAATCGGTTCTCCTCCTAAACAAGAGCATATTCACATGTACACATATGTCTGATATCACACCCATTTACAGCATGAGATCATTCACAACCGGGTCCTTCACTATTACTACTACTACTTCTTCAAGTCTTTTCTCTCCCCCCCTCACTCCCCCCAATAGTTGATTGTGCTCCATAGACACCATAGGTTGAACTTGTTGACTACTACATACATGTACCCATTTCCTATACACCCTATATAAATATCTAACAGCATTCTGTAACTGGGGTAGTCAAATGGATCAATAGAAATCCGCTGTAAGCATGGGCACATTCTAGGTCAACACTTTCCAACAGACATGGCTAGGATACATTATAATAATTATAGAGCTGCATGCTAATCTTTGATTTTTATGTTTCTGACCTCATTGATAACTCGAGCAGCTTTGTGTCCCTGCCCAAACTGTCCTGCCCTAGAGAGATACCTCTCCTCAAGTTCCTGTAGCTCAGCCTCGTGGGAGGCCTCCAGGGTGGCCTAGAGAAGAGAAATTAGGGAAAGTGAGGTTTGGGTTGTGACCAGGCTGTGATGAATCTTGGTGGACGCCAGAATCACTGGCTACTCTCTTGTGGGTTGTATTATGGTGTATACAGGAATATCTGCATGCAGTGAGTGTACCTTTACTAGAGTAACCTTTAACAATAGCAGGTATAGATGAGGACAAGTGCTTACTAGAGGAAAATTGTGCATGGTAGTTGGCGATGCTGCAAGTATTAACATATTACTGGGAGGTTATGGTTCCTTAGTATCTTCTTATCACCCTGGTAACATATCAATTGTGTGCAACAGTGTTGCCAAATTGTCCCACACCTGCAAATGTTCCTCCAGCACTCTCCTCTCCTCCTCTCTCCTCTCCTGCACTTCCCCCCTCACCCTCTGGGAAAAGGCCTTCTCCTGCTCCCTCACCTGCAGCAGGCGTGAAAGACGTCCTTCATAAGATGATCGAGTTTGATACAGTGGTGTATGCATCGAAACCGTGAAGAAAACCACAGCACATCATGAACATAACATTGTATACACATGCATGCTACAATCTGTACTACTAGCTGTAGTTTACCAGTCCAATTATTGTGTATCTGGCAAGTAGACTCACTGTCCAATTTCTCTATCATCTTTTATACACTTCTGCCATTAGTGTAACCAGTTTCCTACATCAGCATTGTCTACTTTTGTACCATGCCTATTATGTTAGGCTTTATAATTTTCCACTGACATGTTTGTACTGTTGTGTGATACTCATGTATGCAGCTGGAGCAAATGACATCGTTACTAGTTTAGTCTTGAAACTTGTACGGAATGGCGCGTAGATTGCGGGGAGGCGGTAGTCTCGTGCCCAGACCATGTACCACGCGTCTGGGCACGAGACTAGCATCGACGCAGCTGATCAATTATCAAGCAATCAATTGTAGCCCCAGGCGCCGGAAGTAGTTACATTTTACGAAACCCATAAGCAAGTGCGAGCCTCCGTGGAGGGTATAAAAGAGGGCCCTTCGGCGCTGCACTTCAGGTCACCTCGCAGAGTTCATCGCTGCGAGCGCATGCAATGTTTGGGAAGACACTAGAGTACGGCTTCGGCTTCTCTGGTTCAGTCAAGTTCGCTTGCGAACTTGACTGTCAGCCAGTGGCCAGACCCAGTGCCTTTCGGGGCATGCTAAAGGTCTTGGTCGAGTGCTGGTCGCTTCTTTCGGGGAGCCCGGTTGAGGTGGTAAGAGTGGAAGGAAAACTTCCACCGTGGTCTCGGACGATATGGCCTAGGGTCTGTCCGGGTTCCTCCCTTGATCCTCCTCACAAAACCGGAGCCCTTCCTGATAGGAGACCAAGCAAGGGCATGTAGCCTCTGTTCCCATAGGCCTTCGGGGGAAATCCTGGTCAGTTGGCTGGCAGAGTGATGATCTGCCCAACCCTCTGGCAGTATGGCCTTGTGCCTTTTTACTGTCAGGGGGGGGAATGCCTTAGTCCAGGTGGGAAGCACAGGGGTGTGGCCCCCCTTTTTTTCTCATCAATTTTTTTATGATTGAGCACATGACACTTGATTGAGCTGAATAGGTGCATTGGGGTTCAGCACCCTATTGATAACCTACTGAGGTTCACCAACCACTAGTGGCTTCAATGCAGCATGCATTGAGGTTCAGCACCTACAGCTGTCAAGCGGTAACCTACTGAGGTTCAGCACCTATAGTCGCTAGGTGATAACCTACGGCGGTTCACTAACCACTGCCTCACAGTGTATAATGCTCCTATAGGTCTATATAGTCTATAATCGGTTACCTACTGAGGTTCAGCACCCTATAGCCGCTAGGCGTTAACCTACTGAGGTTCACTAACCGCTGCCTCAGAGTGTAAATGCCCTCTAACCTACTGAGGTTCAGCACCCTATAGATAGCCTACTGAAGTTCACTAGCCGCTGCCTCACAGTGTGCATACCCATAACTGCTAGACGGTAACCTATTGAGGTTCAGCACCCTATAGCTAGCCTACTGAGGTTCACTAACCGCTGCCTCACAGTGTAACATGCATTGACCTATAGTAACCTACTGAGGTTCACCAACCACTGCAATATGCATTGACCTGTAGCTGCTAGGCTGTAACCTCACTAACTGCTGCCTCATACTGTAACATGCATTGTGGTTCAGCACCCTATAGCCACTAGGCGTTAATCTACTGAAGTTCACTAACCACTGCCTCACACTGTAACATGCATTGAGGTTCAGCGCCTTATAGCAACTAGACGGTAACGTGCTGATTTCACTAACCACTGCCTCACAATGTAACATGCATTGAGGTTCAGCACCCTATAGCCGCTAGGTGTTAACCTACTGAGGTTCACTAACCACTGCCACACAATGTAACATGCATTGCGCTATAGCTGCTAGACGGTAGCATACTGAGGTTCATTAACCACTGCTTCAAAATGTTCATTGAGGCTCAACATCCCCATACAATTTTTTTTCATAAGAGTACAATATCATGATAAAATATAATTAACAAACCAAACAAATGTATACACAATTGTTGTGTACTAAGTTTTGAATGGCCTTTCATGTCTTAGGCTGGTCTTTTCTCTGGTAAGGTTAACAAGTGTCTTTCCATGCTTCAATTTCGCTCTAACTTTCTACAGGGGAGAGAAGAATTGATGTTGTAGGTTAGTGATCATAGGTAAGCATAATGCAACATATTGGTGTCTAGAGCATACTAACTTTCTCATAACAAACATTATGGTAATGTTTATTACAGTCTAATCACATAGGAGCAGTGACATAAAACAGTTTGTAATTAACTCTTACCTCTTGGAACTGTCTTGCTTTTTCTCTGTTGGCTGCATACTCTGACAGTCTTTTCTCTTCTTTCCTCTGTTCACGTACTTCTGGCAATCGACTATGAAACCTAAGTAAGAAAGTGACAGACCCAAAGTCTATAACTTGCAGACCATGTACTTTCCTAGCATGTTTACAATAGTTGCACTTAGCCTGCCTTTGTTAATTTAGTACTAGCTAATCCAGGAACGAGTAGCCTAGAGATAGAAAGGTGCAAATATAGGTTCAGGAATGAACTGGCTTGCCTTAAATTTCTCTCTCTCATCTCTTTCTTGCTGATTTTACTTCCTTGTGAGGACAACACTGGAGCTTTTCTCTGTGATTGAGCTGGAAAGAAAAGACTTTGCACTCTTACGAATCAGAGCTTCATTTAGGGGGGGGATATGCCCCCCCCCTTGAAAAGTTTATGCCCCCCCTTGGGATTTCAACCCTTCAAAATTGAATTTTGCTCTCTATATGCACCCCACCCCCCCACCAAATGTCTTCCAACGGGTTTTTGCCACCCCTTGGGGATTTTCCTGAATGAACCCCTGCCAGTGACTGTCTGTAGCCTCATTCCCAGGCTCCCCTCCTATTTTTTCACTCATAGGGAGAGAGGGGGGTGAGGCCATTGAGCATCAGGTTTTGTCCACAAAGCAAAGATAAAACGTTGGATACGCAAAATACCAGGACAGGGGAGAGCAATGTCCTTATTATTCAAGGACTACAACCTAATACTGTACTCAGACCTCCCCTTACAGTATTCTTGTGCAGCTGTGGCTGTAAACAAAAAACTATGAGGAGAGGCCTGGGTATACAAGGCTACTAACAATTCGACTTTAGTATGTAGTAGCATTATCTAATTCCCTGAAACAGCCCAAGATAGTGCAGCATGTCAAACTTACAATAAGTAAGCTCAGGATGCCACTACAAAAAGTGCAATTATACACAGTACCTTCCGGTATGTACATGTGTGACACTGCATAGCATAGGATCTAGTGTGTGCTCACCTTTGTGTATCATGGGTGGTGTGAATACGCCCGACTGCTGGGATCGAAGGAGCGGACTTGAAAATGACACTGCTCGCCTCTGGTGGGAAGTGGCAGTCTCAGAGTTTCCTTCATCAGAGGGTCGTGCATACTCTGCCTGAGATTTTTCCCACGTGTGACTCTTAGCTACACGATTGCGGACACCACTTCTCGGAGTGTGGTGGGTAATTCCGTCTGGTTTCTGGGCTGCCTTGATGCGCTGTCCTCTGGCATTGGCCTCCACCTGCTGCACTCTCGACCGTGATCTTTGGATAAACTCCTGCTTCTTGAGAAGAAACATCCCCTGCAGACTCAGGCTCGATGATGTAGTGGGTTGGGTCACTGCACCGCTGTGCTCTGGGCTTGTTGACGGCGGCTCACTGTCAGGAAAACTTTCTACCCTCTCTAGGACATCGGAATCCTGCTGGCTTTCGACGCTTGAGTCATGGCTCTCGCTCTGCGCCTCTCCAAGGTGTGCCGTACCACCCTCTGCATCAATCTGTGGACTTAAGCTCCATGGATGTGGCATACTGGCCCCTACGTCACTGCGTGGGCTCATGCTCTGCGCAGATTCAACCTCTGGCAACTGTGAGGTTTCAGTTCCAATTTCAGGTATAGGCAAGTAGGCCATAATGTTCTCTGTACTGTTAGACTCGAAGTATGTGTCAAGATGATAGAGATGTTCATTGTCTGAACTCACAGAACCATGCTCAACTGTGGTGCTCATATTGATCGCGTCAGAACTGAGAGCTCCGGTCTGTTGCTCCACCCCCAATGAATCTAAAACGCCTGATGAAGTTTTGCGAGGATGGTGTACAGGTAAGCTGTGATGAACCACTTGAGAAATGGCTACAGGAGAACGACTATTTTGATCTCGAGCAATATCTGCTGGAAGTGTGTTGGCAGACTGGGTCTGTACTGGTCGGTTTGAAGAGCCAGTGTCATCACTCGCTATTGCTGTCAGTGGTAGACTTGAGTCAAGAGTGGTGAAGGATAGCGGATCCGGCTGGTTGAAGGCTCGCATCTCTTCTTTATCTGATGGTGTGTCAACCTGAGGGCTGGATACATGTGGTGAGGACTCTGTACTATCAATGGAATCCTCTGCTCCTTGTACACCAGAAGGTGTGTGCTGTAGGCTTTGATCGGTGCCTCCTAGTTCGCTTCTTTCCTGATACTTCTTCTTCAAACTGGTGCCAGAAACTTGCGAGTAATAACTAGGGTGGTCACTTGTCGTACGAGTGCCAGGCACCAGAGAGGGAGTACCTTGCTGAGGCTGCAAGGACGCAGGCTGAGAGTAGTGGCGCTGGTCGTGAAATGGAGGAGCTCCACTGCCTCTTTGCTGGGTAGCTGAAGTGCCATATTGCATTGTCATATGTGGAAGAAACTGGTTATGTTGCAGACTGAAGTGAGGCTGTTGTACTTGCCAGTCTTTCATAGTTGGCAGTTGTCTACCCATCTCAGGGAAGGAGACGCTGACTGTTGGCTCCCTTCCATTGACAGTGGATGTTATAGCAGGTGGTTGTAGAGGGAGCCTATGTAATGTACAGGCATAATAATATTATATCTCCCAGTCGTCGGGCTGTGAGAGTTACATATAATTTGGCTGGGTGAGGCCTGGGTATGAGATGAATTATAAAGCTAGTCACCTTTCGTGGATTGGGACTCCAATAGAATCAGGTCTTTGTTCATCTAGAGCAGTACTCCGTCCACTGTTAGTGAAATAAAGTACAGTATTTTGATTGGTTAACTAGTTACATTGTAGCTAAGTGTGCAATATATCCACCACTGGTAGTTTATACTAGCATAATGATACATATTAGTTACACAGTGGAACCTGCTAGCAGTAACACGGCCTTCCTAATTACTTGTGTGCCTCACCTACTGGAGAGGGTGTGTATGGAGAGTGAGGGAGGCTGGCTAGGGGAGGTGCTGCTGCTGTTGGGGGAGAGGGCCGACGGGAGCAGCCTTGCTCTGACGGCCATCCTCTCATTCCAGGCCTGCTGCTGAGACTGGATCATGGACACCAGCTGCTGAATACCTCCACCTGTGGAACAAGACAACAGAGTAGCTATGTATACACACAAAAGAACTCTAACTCAGCTGGCCCAATATTTGTTGATCTACAATACACTATATTATGACATAGATTTATTTGCTGAGAGTTTGATTGCTAATTGCCTTGTTCCCAGTCTCTCCCTTCCAGCTATTGTTGCTTGCAGTATGGAAAAGGGGGACTCGTACCACAAGCTCCAAAATGCTGGGAGGGAACGACTGGCTACTACAGTTATGAATGGTCATGAAGTTAGTATGCAGTAGGAGCCTCCACATCATTTCACACTGCTGTATGAACTGGACAGTGTGGCATCATAACAGGGCTGTGCAGGGCTTCATTTAGGGGGGCGGCGGGGGCGGGCGGGGGCGGGCATTCGCCCCCCTGGAAACTTTATGTCCCCCCCTCCCCTTGGGGATTTCAACCCTTCAAAATTGAATACTGCTCACTATATGCACACACCCACAAAACGTCTCCTGACGTGCTTTTGCCCCCCCTTAGGGATTTCCTAAATGAACCCCTGCTTTGCATATTTCCCAAATTTACTTGTGCCAGAGACAGCAGTTCTTGAAGTCTGTGGTTGCTGTCTATGTTGAGCCTCAAGCCTGGAATGTACCTCCCCAATTGGACTGACAGACGGCGACAAAGGTTGGTCTAATGCTCTCTTTCTCGAATCAGGAGGATGTCTGTCATCACCAACAGGTTGGTAAGACTTCTTTGCAGATGAAGTGGTAGTAATTTTTGAGGTTTCATAAGCAGAGGCCAGCTCCGATGTAGTTACATCTAAAATCGAGAGATCTGACGGCTGATTGTGACTGTGGTGATGGTCGGCAGTGGGGACTTTGACAAACATGGCGGGAGTAGGTGAGGAGACCTCTTGAGGTTCAGAACATGGAGACTCCTGATCACTTTCGTGGCTTTCCTCAGGTATTGGTGGGAGCTGTGCACTTCTGAGATGATTTGGCACCCGAGAGCTTTCCGTTCTCGTTTTCTGCTCTTGGGAAGGTGGGGTGTAGGTGGCAGAGGAGCTTGTCTCTTCGTCAGTGAGGAGGGAACAGTCCTCACTAGGTTTCGGTGGGGTGCTGTTTGCGATCCCCGCAAGTACACAGTGGGTGTCCAGCCCAACTCCTGGGAAGAATGCCAATACGTACATGTAAAGTACCACTACTTTCAAATCTATACATGCATGTATATTCAGAAATGGGCTTCCATGTTGGTTACATAGGCTCATAACCCACACTTTTATTCTTACCGCTATAGGCAAGACGTTGCTAGGCGGCACTGATTGTACGCATACGCAATGTGGTATAAGTCAGATAGACCACACCCACTCGTGTGTTATGCGCCATAACCCACTTGTTTGCATTTATCCCTCGGCTTCGCCTCGGGATAACCGCAAACTCGTGGGTTACATAGGCGCATAACCCACTCTTGGGCGTAGTCTATCCTATACTAATCTCATGCTCAGACTTGTCTCATGCCTAGAATATTACCCCACTAAACAATGCAGTGAAACTTTATGTACTAACTTGCAGCATAGCAATCATACACAGAAAGAGGAAATGAAATTCAAAGCACACCACGTAAGCAGCTAGATCTGCATTTGCTAAATAAAGTGGCTTATATGCAACTACCAGATGTATACCCTCTAAAGTAAACTAGCTCAGTTTGCCATGCGATAGAGCGTGATGGGAGTGGAGTCACCAAAGAGCTGACTTGGGCAAATATAGGAGCAGGGCTTGGGGGAGTGGCTTGGACTGTGATGCATGCTGTCTTCCATACCAAGCCTCGTTCCCAGGCCTGCACCCCAGTTTTTGTCACTTGCAGTATGAAAAGCACTGGAAATGAGAGGCTATTACAGTGTTTCCCCCAAAGGGGGGTACCAGGGTGCTCCCCCCCTCTTTCCTAACTTGGTTTCCTTTGATGTGGTCATTGGATTGTTTAATTTGCTTTGATCTCATGGAAAAATTATACCTTTCCCCCCCTTTCTTTTTTTACTTGGGGGAAACACTGCTATTACGTACCATGTGTCTTGACAAATAGCTTCTCAAAGGCCTCCTCCATGTCCCTCTGCTGCTCACACACCATCTCTGCCCTCTGCTGTGCTGGCTGGAACACATTGGCAGGCATGCCGGCCAGTGCCCGCTGTCTGTGCTCTCTATCCCTCCTCTCCAGGACCTGCAGAAAGTGAGGAGCGATGAATAGTGTTAGCCTCTTTGGGTTTACAGTCTTGCACATCAAACATAGGTCTTGGATGACAGTGAAATTGTAATGTACTAGCACATAACACTCCCTCCCCATTAAGCCACATTGCGATATATACATGAAGCTACACATCAGACTGTACAAAATTCATTCAAAACACAAGTCTCAAATCTTCTCTCCAACAAAAATGTTATCCAGGGAGAGTACACCCTAAAATGCAGGCTAATAGCCTCATACCCACTTTTAGGGAAGGCCTGGGTACGAGGCTAGCAAAAGAGCACAGCTAATATATTATGCACGACCACCCATTCAGCATTCACACCTTTTTGTTAATTCATGACTAATAATTAACAGCCCCAAGAGAATAGTTATCAGGTAGTCATAGGTTGGGTTGGGGTAGTCCCAGGGACTGTCCCCATATTTTTTTATGAATCATTTGTGAGGAATTTGCCAGCCACTCCCATAAAACTTTGGGACAGTTGTGTACATCTACTGTTACAGATATTATATTCATTTCCAGGCTCCATGCACTGCCTAGAATTTTTTGTATGTTGGAAAAACACGGGCAGATGTTTTTCAGATGTGCAAAAAACGTTGGGCAGTGGAGCCTGGGAATGAGGCTAAGCTCCCCCACTCTGGTACACAGGCAAGTGTCTGGATTGATCGAGTGATGCTGTAATGATTTCAATTGGTCGACAGCTGAGCCATGCTGCAATATATATCATTGAAGCCACAAACTATCTTATTTCATGGAGAATCATATTATACTTACATTGGAAAGTGGTCAAGTCCAAAAAAGCCTTGATTATGCAAATTCAAAAATTCTATTTGTGTGTGTTAGGCAATACACCCTTTGCAGGCTCCAAAATGCATTATAGCTAATCTGTCATTTTTGGTATACCCCAACATGCTCTAGATAATATTAAGGTGATGTAAGGTTGGGGAATTCCCAGGGACAGTCCCATTACTTCACCTTAAAGATGACATAGAGTACACACAGCCTCTTAATTTAAGGAATCTGAAGCAGGTTGATTAGCTATAGCTATATTATTGCAAAATTATCATAATTTCAAGGTCATTGCTAGCTATCAGCCTAGCTTATTCCACTGCTACAGTGTAGAGTTATCCTGATGTTCCAGCTACCACTGGCAGCTTTTAGGGATCCATGTAGTTTCCTCTCAAGAAATGCCTGGGTCCCTGAGGCTAGCGGTTCAAATCCTGCACGATAGCTCCTAGTCTCACCTTCAGCTGTCCTAGGACCTCTTCCTTCTCCCTCTCCAGCCGCACCCTGGCCAGGGCGTGCTTGTACCTCAGGCGAGCCTTCTCCTGCTGCTCTTGCTGGGACGTGGCCGAGTTCCGTTCCAGTCTGTACTCCTGTTCCATTACACTCTGGGCCATCTCTTGGCCAGTTGGCTGAACATGTGAAGAGATTATTAAATTGTTAATATTGGTGAATTTTGCAGCCCCATTCTGCAGTAATGGGAATGAAAACACTGACATATAAATGCAAATATATACATGTATATACATTTGTATATGGAAGAAACATTCAGAGAGTAAAGAGTACTAAAGACACTCTGAAAAAATCAGAGCCCAGCTGGGGATTGAACCCAGGACCTTCTGATTACTCTTACCCACTGAGCTACTGGAGCTTCTGAGCAGAGGAGCAGTAGGCAAGCTATAGCTGCTAGTAGCACTTGCCAGCAGTGGTATCCGCAGCAAGAATATCTAGTATATCTTATATATGATTTCGTCATGCACCAAGTACAAGCCTATAACACGGTGACTGTTGATGTAGCTCTGCTCTAGGGTATAGGCAGAAACTGCTCAGTAGCTATATGCATGTAGCAATTACTATGGAATTGCTCTTGAAATACGAGAATGTAGCTAATGTAATGAGGCATTACTAAAACTCTCAAGCATGTACAAACCTCAAATCTATTAAAGGCCGCACACGTACAAACAGCACTACCTACCCCAGTGAGCTCTGCCCTCTGTACTGCGTTGCTAGGGATGTGGTAGTGACTGGAGGCATAGCCCTCCACCTCCTTCAGTCTGACGTGCTGGCCCTTGCCCACTGCCAGGTCCTACAACGAGGTATGGAAACAGTTCACTATTGCAATGCAAGCATGTATTATACAAATGAAAACATGTTTCAAAGACTGATTCCTTGAATAATACGGCCAGGATATTCCTGCAGGGAAGCTCACTCACACACACACACACACACACACACACACACACACCATGATGAGTGTGGATGCAGGTCGTGGCTTAGCTGCCATTTGCTGAGCCCTCTTCCTTTCTCCCTCCCGGGCCTGTTGTCTGGCCTGGACATGCTGTTGCCCGTCCTCCTGCTCACTCAGCTGGTTTGATGTCAACTGGGCCATAAGAGAACAAAGGAAAACTCAATGTGATGTTGAGCACAGACAGACAGACAGACAGACAGACAGTACCAGATAATTAATGTATAGTACTCAGTAATGGTATAAATATTAACAACCTCTTTCATAGCTGCTCTGTGTCTGTCCTGGGCTCTCCACCTACATGGACACAGACAGACATGTACATACACCTCCATTTTAGATGCATATTAGATGTTAGAGACTTCATAAATCTGTGGTGTTACCACAGGGTAGATTAGAATGTGTGCCAATGTGCATGAAAAGAAGAGAGAGATGCACAGTAAATGTGTAGCCTCCTCCCCAGGCCACACCCTCTAGGCACTGAGAGTTATTCATAAAACCAAAGATAATCTTATCTATGATAAAACAAAAGAACATGCATGTTTGCTTGTAATTGAGACAAGTAACATTAAAAATGTAAAAACATGGATGTCGCAGTTCTGAATGAGGGTGGGGCTCGACGGGGAAAACCCAGGGACTTCCCCAACTTCCTCTACAGCCGCTATATAAAGTTTGTTCAGCGACAGAGTTTATTGAGTTTGAGTTGAATTTGTTGTTGTTTTGGTGGAAGCGCCTAGGCCTACAATGGCACCCGTGAGTAGAAATAGCTTCGCTCTGACTCTTCCGCTGCTCCTACTTGCTTTTGTTACAAGATCTAACCAGCAAGCAACGCTCGACCAGACAGCTCGAGATTTGGACGGTTGTTCGATTACCCTGAGATGTCGGCGCACCTCAGACCTTAGCCCTTTTCCCGATGCTGACTACTGGATCAATGATACAACCATGCCTCTGGACAGATCGCTATACGCGACAGAGGCGGAAGGTGAAATTACCTTCTGTCTTCGGCCAGCGCAAGAAGGACGCTTCTTTTGTGGAAGCATCAGCCAAGACATTACAAGCGACTTCTTGGAACTTGTGGGTAAGCGTCAATCCGCGTAGTTATAGGCCAGCATTTTGCGTAAAAAAGAAAGCTGCGGAGTGGAGACTGGGAACAAGACTGCATGAAATTATAATTTTTTGTTCCCATTTTCTCACTGTAGCCTATCCAGAGCAAGTAAATGTGCCAACTTCCTACACCGTTGAGGTTGGTGACCCAGTAACACTGCAGTGTCCCTACAGACCTGGCGCACTGATCCAACACTATGAGTACATCTGGCGTGTTGGTTTATCCGCCGTACTGATCACAGACACAGACCCGAGATACAGCATTGGTGGTGACCTTATTATAAATCCCACTGCTTTAAGTGATGAAAGTCTATACTACCAGTGTAACGTAGAAGTCAACAACCCAAATGGAGTGGACTTCACACAGAGAAGTGGATTCATTTCACTGGACATATTTGGTATGTGCACACTATTCCAACTACAGCACAGGCAATAACCCATTTTTTTCTTAGCCTCGTAGGTGTGGCCTGGGTACGAGGCTAGGGTTGTCTCAGTTGCAGCTTCAATATAATATATGTATACACAAACAATACACACACAAGTGCAGTCTGATTGGGGAGGATGGCTTAGCAGAATCATCATGAACGACATCACATATAGTCGGGCCTCTGTAAGGTTTCTGTTTGAATGCCCAACTTCAGAGAGGTACACAAATTGCCCAGTATGTTCCATGTATGAAACAAACTGTTGAGCATGACATTGTAGTTTGATCCTTATACAGATAGAATTTTACGTTTCAGTAATTTGTTTCATACCAACCAAAAATTTACTTGTGTACGTAAAGCCGCAACTGACATAACCCTAGCTGGGTTAAAGTATTCAATTTTGAGTTTATGAGAATAGATATTCTTAACCAAACACTATTATGGTTTTCGATACTGAGACTGTGTATGTACAATGGCCAGGGTAATCACATTCAGGGGTGTATGTACACATGCAACCACAGCAGTGTTATATGCATATATTAGGTGCAGACCCCAGACAGGTGGCCTGTATGGGGTCTGCACCTAATTTGTTGGTATAGTATAGTATTAAGCAACCAGTAATCATACAGCTCTGTTACTTAGTAACTACCAACAAACATGTACACAAGATATTCATTATAAGACATGCATATACTGCCTTGAGTGATATTCATTATTGTGGTTTCCCCCATACAGAAAGACCATTATTTGTGCAATTCCCAACTGCTAGAGTGGTGCTGGAAAACCAAACTAGCAGTGTGGCATTCATGTGTGGAGCCAGAGGGAGTCCAAGGCCAGAAATCTCCTGGAAATTTAACGAAATTGATGTCACAGAGCATGAGGCTGCTGCGAGATTCCAGGATGATCAAATTTTTGATGATGGACATACTGTAACTCGTAGGCTCACTCTCAATCAACTACAAAGGACAGACAGTGGGAGTATCATCTGTGTGGCAAGGACAACGGAACCAGAGGTTTTTGCAGTATCAGAGAAAACTACACTTTCTGTCTTAAGTAAGTCTATACGCAGTTATACTCTCACTAATCACATACTATATTAGTAACAATACATTTACCCCTATAGATAAGAGTGTGATTATTTCCATAATCGCACACTTTTTGTAATCGCACACTTATTTAGTTCAACAAAGGCTGTAACTATAGGAACTGTAATGACATGTGATTACCCATACTAACAGTATAGTTAAACAACTTGCTGTTATTCTCTCTGCAGCTAGCAACTTTGTTCTGGAGACAGGTATCAGTGATGGTGGAGACTTACAGATTCGCATCATACTCGATATTTCTATTCAAGATGAATTGCAGTTTCGGCTAAGATACACAAAAATAAGGACTAATGAACAGAGAGACCAAACGGTGGATGGAAACTTCATCAATCAACAATCTATCTTCTTTCGGGTCCCATTAGCACAATTGCCATTCTCAGGGTCACAGTCAACATTCACTGTGCAGGTTGCAATGGAAGTCAATAGTGTGCTTGGAAACTTTACAAAACCATCAAAGCTACTAAGTAAGAAAATCCTCCTCTATTATAGAAAACACACCAGCAAAAGTTCACATAAACTTTTTCTGGAGGTGCCAGATTGCAAATGTGCATAATACTTAAATGTATAATCTATAAATCTGACTCTGCATGCATGGAGACTCTCTTGGCTTGCTTACCCTTGGTGTTGAAATAAATGGGAAGATTGTTGATTGACCAATGTATATGCATGCATGTACTCTGGACAAATATTTCCTGTATCCTATATACCAGACACCAGTTTGCTATTAGCAAACTCCATTGTATGGATTGCTAATTGTACTTCCTAAAGACCTATCTGTGAGTAGCTGCTCATTAGATTATTGCTTACTGTTATAGCTGGTCTGGGTGTATATGACGGGCAGAGAAGAATAGTGGACTAACCTAAAATTAAGTACTGGAAATCACATGAATTGTATGTGAACAGAACATGCCATGCCCTATCAGTATACACTGCAAAAGAATGCATAGACTACTTGGTGGTTACTCTAGTTCCAGATGTTTGAGCTAGGCCGTCTTTACATTTATAGAGAAATACAAATTGCCCGTGTAATTTGTTTCATACTACATAGAATTTTGCATTCCTTAGTAACTCTTGATATGGGGGAGGGTTGAACCCAACGTTAACCATATTGGTTACACATGTGCTTGGGTGTGTGTGTGTGTGGGGGGGGGGGGGGGGCATCATGGCCATAAGTATAATGAAAGAGGTCAGGGTGCTGACCTGGAGAGAATGGGGGCACAACACTGATTATGGCCTGGTGCTGTCAGGCGGAGTATAAGGCATCTAAAGCTACCTGGCACTGTCAGGTCCCCAAGAATAGGGTGCTGCCCACCAAATCCATGCCATGATGTCCCCCTAGGCCGCCATCCCCCACAGCAATCCTAGAATCAGCGTACACACTTAAATATCTGGAATTAGGGTAACTACCAAGTAGTCAAACAAAATTCTCAATATCTCTTGAAACACATTTTAAAAATATTCTCAAGCTGGTTGAAGGGGGCAAGTTCAATATATTTGTGGGTTAGAACACTCTGTTTCTCAGCCTTTCATATATTATGAGGATGACAATGTGTTGTATAGGTCTTCCAGTAAGGGCATATCTGCAATGAGCAGTCCTAGGGCCCTGTCCAGTATGCTGTCTATCCCCTATCACTCCCATTAAAATGTTTTTCCATTCTACCACTCACTCAATTCTTATAGACTTGATTAGGAGAGCGGTACATGTGTTACTAATTATGTTTGTAATTGTAATGCTCCCTTTTTCATTAGATACGGATAATCCTGATCCTTTGCCAGACGAAAGAAGCAACTGTGATGACAATTTGCTAAAAATTATAATTCCAGTCTCTATTGCTGGATTTGTAATCTTTGTCATAGTGCTTGCAATTGCAGGTGTATTAGTATACAAAAGTCAAAGTCGGACTAAAATCCGACTCAATGAAGACCAGATATTCAAGGAGCAACTGAAGACACTCGGCGAACTAATGGAAAAGTACCCCGAGAACACAGACCAATATAAACAGATGGTCATGGAGACTCTCGGGATTTTCAAACAGAGGTCAGACGGAGAAGAAGATTCAGAGGATGAGAATATACCCTGGCAGTATAAATACAGTGAGGAATACAATGATGGAACGTCGTCACTTGCTGAAGATGCTGTAGTAGGAAACCACTATGAAAGTCCTGTATGACCTAGTATAAGTGTTCCATGTAGACAGCCAGATAGTTCATACAATGTAGTATCTAAGGTCACTGCTGAGTCGGACATTCCATCTGAAATTCGTAAATTGGTAATTTCCTCCTCTGTTGTAGTAGTGTGTGCATGGTGCTCAGATTTCATTATGCAATATATAGTGTGAGAGCAGTGATTTAACCTTCGTAGTGTCAGATTCTACCCTTTAGCAGATGAGAAAGAGTACACATTTTTTGAATTTTGTGATTGCACAATGCAATTTCTTTTGATGAGAAGATTTTGCCTCATTCCCAGGCTTCCACTTGGTCAGGTGGGAAAGGCCTGGAAATGAAGCTATTGTTGACCTTCCATCTTACAGCTACATGTACAATGAATGTTTAGCGTAAAAGGCATATATGTACATACATACATGTAAAACCTAGTCTCGTTCCAGGCCTTTCCTGCATTAGTGAGCAAGGAAAACGCATGAATGAGTGAGGAAAAGCTTTCTTCGCTTGCTTGTGCAGGAAGGCCTGGAAACAAGGCTATATGTACACCACATTTCCTGTCTTGATATTCCAGACCTTTGTGTCTGCATATCCCAGCTACAAGTGTATTGGTGGGTCAAGGCCTGGCTAGATATCCATATGCTTCCACAGTGATGCTTACACTGTGGAATGTCAAACGCTTAAAAAATGCTTCAACATCTGAAACTGCATGTAGAGTAACCACTAAGTAGTCAAATATTTTCCACAGTATACGTAAGTACAGTACATGTAATTGCAGTTCTTAGCTACCTCTACCCACTGTAGTTATTATCTTGCAGTACCACAACTGTGAGATAAAAGTTGGGACAGGAAGGACTGGAAATGAGGCTATCCCCCCCTCAAGTAAAGCCTTAGCAAAGGAGCATATACTAGGCTACAAACCTCTGTTTGGCTGCCAGCAACATCCTTAGCTCCTGCAATCGGTTCTCCTCCTAAACAGAAAAAGTGCATACTCTCTAATAACACTACATACAGATAGCTAGAATCTCTATATATGTACTAACTGCTTCCCTTGCTCTACTTGATACATACACATGTACTCTAGTACATGTAGCTGTGCTACGGGTATCCTAAAAGGACAAAAAAATACTCCCCCACGTGAACTGTAAATGACAAAAGCTAGGGTGCAGGTATGGGAACAAGGCTAACACGACATCTTGTACCACTGACCTCATTGATAGTCCGAGCAGCCCTATGTCCTTGCCCAAACTGCGCCGCCCTGGAGAGGTACCTCTCCTCCAGTTCCTGTAGTTCTGTCGTGTGGGAGGCCTCAAGGGTGGCCTAGGGATGAAGAATGAAAATGAGCATGAAATACCACCAAAGCTACATGTATACGTACGTACATCTTACCACATCCTACATGTACATGTACATGAACATGTAGTTCAGGCATTCAATCTCACATCCATGTAGGTGCTCTGAGGTTGCTTTGGGCCCACAAAAAGTTGGAAATTACATATACATGTAGCTACTGATAATTTAGGGGCGGGTTGGCCTAGCTATCTGTAGATGTGATCAAGGGGTTTGGAGTTAATGCCTGGGAACAAGGCAAAGCAGGGTGTAGGTGATTAGATTATGCAATAATATGCAGGCTAGGATGCTAGTGTTATAGAGAAAACAGTTGGGCTTTGGGTATATAAATTGGCCTACCCCCTACCTGCAGGTGTTCTTCCAACACTCTCCTCTCCTCCTCTCTCCTCTCCTGCACTTCCCCCCTCACCCTCTGGGCAAAGGCCTTCTCCTGCTCCCTCACCTGCAGCAGGCGTGCCCTCCTTCGCTCCTCTTGCTTGTGACGGAGAAGTGATGCCTACATCAGGAATAAACACATATCCACATGCACCCTAGCTAGCCTCGTACCCAGGCCTCCTCTCGCAGCTTTTTTCGCAGCCGTGGGAAAAAAATCTCAGCGGTTTTTTCCACGGCTGCGAAAAAAGCTGCGAGAGGAGGCCTGGGTACGAGGCTACACCCTAGCTACGATGGAGTTATTTGTCTATGAAGGCTAACCTCTTCATTGGGACTGAGACGGCAGACAACTCTGGGCTTCATGACAACTCCTATAATAAGATTAAGAAGGCATTACATTTGATTCAGACAATCTTCTCTACTTAGATACATAATTTGCAGTAACCCCAGTATAAAATTGTATGTATATATAGCCATATTCCCATTGCAAAATGTAAATATCAGATCTTGAACACCTTACAGGTAAAAGGAACAAGATGTCAGTTGATTTCATCGTTTAACATGACCAATTATCGTTTCCTCTGCCCCACCTCATTTGCATACAAAGTCTGGAGACTACCTTCCCCTCATCAGTAGCCAGCGAGCCTCCTGTGGTTTATGGGCTCCTACCCTTTGTCATGTCTAATCTTATAAGCTAGACTAGCTCTTCCATGTAACTGAGAGTCTAGCTTAGAGAGTACTGCCGTAAGACAATGGTCATTAAATAGAGTATTAAACTTTCCTTCTACTGTTTAATATCACATGACCAAACAAAAATAAACTAGGCCTATTAATGTGATATTAAAGCGCACACACAGAGGCTCATCCTCTTGAATTACATACAAAGGTGTTTCATCCTTTCTTACGTGTGTTGGCAGAGAACGTCCTCAGTTTCCCGCAGATATTCAAATGCAGAGCACCGGTCTCTCAGGCGACAGCCAATCAGATTATTACACGCAATTTTCTAATTATTACACACCCTACCGCCGAGATCGAGAGCGAAGAGCTCACCACGAGTCGCCAGATTTCCGTACAGAAGCGTACACTGTGAACGTTATCAGCCACGCCATAGCGTTTTATCCTGACTTGTCTATCTGTGCAAGAAAATCCCTTTTTCCGTATCAGTGGTACCTCGGCTGGAAGTAGGCGGAACCCGTTGTCGACCGGTCATGAAGGGCAGTGTTGTACATTGGCTGAAGTCGATCGTGGTAATTTTCTTCAGCCTGGACATCCACCTGGACTGTAAGTTTAATGCAGATGTCAATTTCTGTTTCACATATTAAAATGCTACTTATGTAGTACAGGCAGACAGTATGCATAATTTCAGTATTATGCATATTCCTTCAACTCTACAGTTTTTATGTAGTCGTTGGTAATATGGAAATTGAAGTTTATGTGGTTACGTATACGGACATTGTACACATACACACACACACACACATGCACACTCCTTCATGAAGCGGTGATTGCTGATCAGAGTGATGTGGAGAAGCACCTTGAACAGGGCAAGAAGTTCCTGCAGGAGGGACAGCTCCAGGATGCACTGCAGCAGTACACCGCTGCTGTTGGTATGGAGCATGAATTGATATATTTGATCTCAATGCTTGTGTCTAGATAAGGGTTTGAACTTTCAACAACGAGGTTATTAAAAAATTCAAGCCTGTGAGTCTTCATTGGTTGGAACATTAGGTATCCCATTGTAATAGTACATTTGACTAATGAAGACTTACAAGTTGAAATGTTAGTGATTAATCAAAACCAAATTTCATCTAAAATTAATTAACGACACTCCAGTGGGGTCTGTACCAACATCCCCCTAGTATAGTGCAATGTCAATTCCCCCCAACGTTTTTTTAGAATACAGCCACACAAAATTCTGCAGTTCCATTGGTCAGAGTGTGCATAATAAATCCCTTATACATCTGCTAATCTAAGTAGATTCTTGATCTGATATCCTGTGCACTAATATTGGCAATGACTGTATCTTTCCTGGAAAGCAGGAATAATGTGGGAAGTGATGCAAAGGCTAGACTGTCCTTTCGAGCTGTCTGAAAGACAATGGTGTTTACTATTGTACTTATCTAGGTGACCTTTAGTAATAGTTATACACCAGTTCGCAGTGATTACGGGGTTTAATTAGTGCGCGAGGTCAAAGTAGCTATAGGTCGAGGGCAGGATAATGCACGAGCCGAAGGCGAGTGCATTATCTGCCCGAGACCTATAGCTACTTTGACCGAGCGCACTAACTAACCCCGTAATGCACTGCCAACTGGTGTATAACTGTTTTAGTGCTCTCACTGACCCGAAACAGCCATAGGTCTTGTGGGCGTCATTTAGCAAATTGTGCGTTATCCAAATAATGCACACTTACCGCGATAAGTCGCGATAAGTGTGCTTTATGCAGATTTAAAGCGCTGTCATGTGATCGATCTAGAGACTTCTGATTCGTTGAGGGTCACGTGAGTAGCACTAAAGTTGTTTAGTGTGACTGAGTCATATAACTGAAATGTGCACATTAATAAACCGTATACTAACTTATTTTCATGACTGACGAATGTTCACGATTGAATGTACGACTGTGAAACTCAAATTACGAGGTACGTCTAGATACTGTGTAGTGCGTGACCTGAACTGTGAACTTTAAATTTTGCAAACACTTTGGTCGAGTGCATTCAATAGGATTTCACAAAAATTTTAGTTCCACAAAATTAAGTACGTCTGTGGTATATATATGCTATGCCATAGAAATGGCTAACATTCATTTTGGGTCACATGTATACACGTGACATTAGAGACATTTTTTCTCGGTATCCACATCAGCTGTGCCATTACGAGAAGCGTTCTTGACATGGTTCAAACTTTGGAATATCAACCATTAAATTTTACAGGTTTAGCTCTGTAGACATGTAGGCTCACAGTACGAATGCAGGCATAGCATGTTATTTTTGCAAAGGAGTGTACCAAGTATATTATCTTAAACGTACTGGCAGAGGATGCAGGCAGAACAATCTCCCGTATACTTTGACCGCTTCCTATAAGACTTGTGGTCGTATTGCTAAGTACACGTAGCAACTGCGTATGCTACTGCTAAGAAGAAGACAACACGTTTCCGCTCTTCTGGTCAAATTAGGGACATATGCATATACGGTATTTATTACCCGCTTGGTATGCTCTCTTCAGCATTCTACCATAGAACTGCTATGGAATATACTGCAATATTCAATGGTAGCTATTCAACGGATTACGTAATCGATTTGATACGTTGCATGGCAAGTAGAATGGAACGGTTCACATGTAGCAACTTTCAGCTAATGCTTAACCATGCTAGAAGTCTACAGCTCCTTCCGTTCAAGAGATAGTAAATTCGTCTGTATTGCGTGATGGCGTACACTATAATCTCCACACTGCATCTTCCACATTGTAAGGCAAGAATGCTTGATTTCTAGACTATTGCTGCAGCTGTACTCAGTCCACAATCCACCCACAGTTCATCCAGCTCACATAAAGCATTGCAGAGTTATGCACATGTGACGACTTTGCGTTGAGCTCCACAGATGTATGATGTAGAAGTTGGTAGTAAACACTTTATTGCACTCACGAAGAGCATTTTCACTCACCCTTCGGCTTGTTAAAATAAACAACTGCCCACTCATGCAATATGCAGCCACACTCCACTTTCACTTGTGCAATAATATGTGTGTGACCTACTGTGCAAATACCTGCATACTATGTGCTCCTTTGCGTAAACACATACACACTCATACAGAGGGCGACCCCTCGAACTATCTGACCTACTTCAAGCGGGCGGCGGTGTACCTCGCCATCGGACAGTCCAAAAAGGCGCTCCCTGATCTGGACAAGACTGTTCAGCTGAAGCCAGACTTTTACCAGGTGGGTGTGGTCATGGGTGTAGTCCTAAATCTCATTCCCAAGTGGATCAGAAGACAGCTGATGTGTGTAACATACTGTAGCAGGTATGCATTAGATAGAGCATATCAAGTGGATGTAGTGATGAGGAATGCCTGGTCTATCCACCTGCTCTACTTTCTATTAATGCAGTCGTTTGTAGTACATGTAGTAGTCTGGGATCTTGTCTACACCTCAAAAGCTGTAAAATAGAATGGTATAGAAGTGGTTTTTAAGATACTTTACCGCTGTCCACACTCACACCCAAACATGCATGGATGTGCACACACACACACACACATGCACACACACACATGCACGCACACACGCATGCAGGCCCGGCTCCAGAAAGGCAACACACTATTGAAACTGGGGAAGGTGGATGAAGCTGAGGCAGACTTCAGTACACTGGTGAGTGAGGCTATAATGGTTGGATACGGGGAGAGAAGTGGGGGGGACACACGTCTTCCATCTGTGGTACATGCTTGGATTTATGACCATGTCTACATGTAAAGTGAAAAGAGTCAAACCAACACTCTGATGTGATACAGCTAATGTTTCATTCTATATAAAGAGTGACTAACTTACTGTAAACCTTGCTGCTCTGCACATGCAGCTCGGTCTGCTACATTATCATGTGCTATCTTCACTGTGTAAAATTTCATACCATGTGTTCTAATCAACCATAACTCTCTCTCCTCTTCGCTGTATAAAATTTCATACCATGTGTTCTATTTAACCGTAACTCCCTCACCACCTTAATATCTGCCTTAATTCATAGTTGTCTCCTCCCTCCCTCCTTCCCGTGGTTTCCCCCCAGGCTTCTGAAGGTCCACTGAAGGCAGAAGCCGAAGCACAGGTAAGTGAATTATTCATCAAGTTTCTTCCAAGAGTGTAATTAGGTAGATTCTTAGCCCTGTTCCTGGCCTCCACTCTCATATACATGTAGTAAAGAAAAAAACAAAAGTGGGAGTAAGCCTAGTCCGTTTTATCACGTGTGCAGTGACGTAGGTACGTGGTTTTGTTAATGGAATTACATCCCTGACTACATGTACCCTGACTTTTGTTTAAGCTTTTACTAGCAGTGACATGGGATGAACTGGACCAGGTTCCCTCCCAATTTTTTTACTGCATGCCACAGTGCCACATTTACTGCTGTGTATGTGGTTCTGTAAACAGCTGAACACTTTGTCTTGTGAACTGCGTACATGTATATATAAATTTGTACGCTAACTTTATTTGAGTCATGAGGAGCATTCACAATAAGTCTGACATACACACACACACACACATACACACACACGTACACGCACACACACACATACACACACTCACTCACACAAACAGCTCTCACTTCTCCCCTCCCTCAAGAATGCTGTCACTTCAGCCAAGGCATTCATGTCAATCAAAGATTACCACCCAGCGATTGAGCTGTTAGGAGAAGCCATTGAGGTGGGTCACATGATAGTCACATGACAAGTACATGACTATCAAATTTTACATGTAATGTACTAGTGCAGATATCTAACCTTTTCCCCCTGTCCCCTCCCCCTCTCCCTCCTTCCCCCTCCTCTCATCCCCTCCCCCCCTCCCCTCCCCTCCCCTCTCCTCTCTTTCCCCCTCCCCTCCCCTCCCCTCCCCTCCCCTCCCCTCACAGATCTCTCCCTGGGATGTTGATCTGAGAGAGATAAGGGCTGAGTGCTACGAGGCAGTCGGCATGTTCCAATCCGCCATTAGTGACATCAAGTAAGTGTTACACTTTGCTATTCATTAGTTGCTACTGTATAGTGCCGTTAGTATCCAAGTGCTTCACAAGAGAGTGTACTGCATAATAATGATGATCAAGAAACACTGCTGTGCCTTAATAGCAAACCGTGGGTAGGGCTGCTATATAAAATTTCCCCTGGACATTTATAATGGTTCATTTAGCTATTACGACGTTTTTTTATTCTGCTTGCGAGCTATACTTACTGCATGTATTAACACTTTGCGCGCCTATATATGCAATGGAGCAAACGTAACAAAAACAAGAATAATATTATATAACAGAAAAATAAATCTGAAAAAATCGGGGTTAGAACCCCGGCCTCCGCGTACATGATCGTCGCACTTAGCGTACTACGCTGAAGCTTGGGATCATGATGCCGAGGCTAACAAACTTCACAAAGTTGCAGTTATCGCAGGCATGCAAAGTGTTAACTACGGTATCACGAATTTGTGTGCTTAGAGGCTTCAATTCCAGACTACAGAAAATCTATTGAGGAATTAGAAAGAATTACCTCTGAAAGTTATTGCTTCCTGTGTGTGTAGCAGCATTCTAACCTAGGTAGTGTGCTAGTCTCGGGGACCCAGACTCGGAAAAATCGGGAGGAGGGGGGTCTGGGCAATAGGCTGGGGTAGAAGTGTACTGTGCACCTGGTATGCAGGCGCACTTCCAATTGCCTTAATGATTACAGAAAAAGTCTTCGGTTTTGTAATCAGGTTTAGCTGCTTAAAGCACTAATGTACTTCAGAGAAGATTTTCAGGCATGGATTTTTGGTTTGTAGAGTCTTATATGTCACATGCTGCCCACCTGATATGACCTGACCTCCACAGAGTGACCAGTAAGCTAGTGAATGACAACACAGAGGCTTTCCTGAGGATGAGCCTGCTCTACTACTTTCTGGGGGAGGAGTCAGACTCTCTCAGGTTGGGAGGGAAGGAGGGGTAGGGGGAGGGAAGTGAAGGGAAGGGAAGGGAAGGGGGAGGGGGAGGGAAGGGAAGGGAAGGGAAGGGGGAGGGGGAGGGAAGGGAAGGGGGAGGGAAGGGGGAGGGGGAGGGAAGGGAGGGGAAGTATATACGTATATCTTATAGCGGGATTGAGATAATTTACATACATGTATCAGCATTAGACTATGTCTGTGGATTACTGCTCTCTCTATGTTGTGTCTCTCTCCCCTCCCCCTTCCTGCTACCTTCTCAGGGAGATCCGAGAGTGTCTGAGACTGGACCCAGACCACAAGGAGTGTTTTCCACACTACAAGGTGAGGGCTGTGGACTGCTATCTCCCTTCAACTCCAGTTAATGATACATATACAATTTGAGTATTCATATGGTTTTCCTAGTTTGGCATACTGGACTCCCATCAGAGGTAATATTCTTCTTGCTTTCGGTGACGTATGACTTCCGCTATAGTCCGGTCATGTGACTAATTTCTTGCTTACTGCTGAGTCACATGATAACCTGATGTCACACGACACTCCTCCCTCCCAGAAAGTGAAGAAGCTGGACAAGCACATGAAGAGTGCTGAGGAGCACATGGACAATGGACGGTGAGGCCTGACTCCCAAACTTTGTCATTTGTGTTGTCGAGACTACTTTATAAGACCCATAGACCTCTACTAACCACTCCCGAACCCCACAGGTATGCTGAAGCAGCAGAGAAGCTGCTATCGGCTCTGAAGACAGAGGGAGAGACGTCGCAGTTCCTACTGAGAATTAGAGCCAAACTCTGCCACTGCTACTACAGAGTATGTAAACAGCTGTGTAAATAGTGCTCTTCAGTATGTAAACAGCTGTGTAAATACTGCCAAGTGTAAAGTATAGTGGGTGGGGATGTAGCTATGTACATGTGTAAATATACAGATATACAGTATATCACAAATTCACAATCTGGAGCATGAGATTGCCTTTTCTTTTCTTCCCAGCTGGACAACTACTCGGATGGGATGAAGTGGTGTGGGCTGGCACTGGAACTGGATCCGGAGGACGTGGACGTGCTGTGCGACAGAGCGGAACTGTTCATCACCCACCAGGAGTACGAGGAGGCTATCAAGGACTACCAGACTGCAAATGGGGTGGAGAACCACCCTCGGAAGGTGAGTCACGCTGCATGTAAATATGTGACCTGCTAAGTGAAAACTCGGCATATCTCGCAATTTTTTTTCCAATCTTCAAGCTGTCTTATCTCAGCAACTAGGAGTGTGAACAGAATGATTCTTTGTACAATACGGGTACTACGCTTGAACCCATTTGAACCCATGCTGGAAGCTGGAAGTCTATAGCTCTCTCTGTTCCCGAGATACGTGCTTCAATAGCACCACCATTTTTGGGAAATCAAGGAAAACAAGGGAAACGTCTGCAAACTCGGCCCCGTATCTTCCTTGTGATATGGCTGAAAGGCTTCATTTCTGGAGTATTACTGCACCAACGCCTGCTATAGAAACGACCTACGTTTTATTTAGATAGTGCTTAGCACTCCAAAGATGCATGTTTTGAAGTATGCGCATTCAGAAATGCTTGGTGGTTAGAAACTTTGATCCCGTTTGCCACTGAAAAGCCTAGAAGGCCACATCTGTGAGTGAAAATCGAGCAGCTCACAGATATTGCTAGGAAAGAGGCACTTCCGAATTTTATGGTAAGATAGCTACAATAGTCGTAGCGGATGGAAAATTACAGGTTCTTTACTGTGCCATTTCAGTAGCAGAAAGTCAGGTTTTTAGTTCTTCTGCTTACTATACTATCTCGATACTACTCCTGGCCATGTGTCTAAGACTGTTCACAGATACATTTACTGACCCTGTTCTGTATATTATCTCGCACGTGCGTGAACGGTGGACACTAGGCCACTCTTTTGTGGGGGGGGGGGGGGGGGGGGGCCTACGAACAAGGCTAATATGATACCACTACACTTTGGTCCACCAAAGCCTGAGAGTGTGTTTGTGATTCAGTATTACATGTATGTTGCATGTAGATGTATATAGCTATGTAGTGCTAATGCCTGTACATGGTTGACCTAACTCCAGGTGGATGAAGGGCTACAGAAGGCTCAGAGGTTACTGAAACAGTCGCAAAAGAGAGACTATTACAAGATACTTGGCGTAAGCAGGTAGGACATCATATTATATCATCATATGAGGAAGTCAGACATCATTGTCGAATGGCCCAGTCACATCCTCATGGTTTCTGGAGTATATAAAAACTGTAAATAATCGTTCAATCATCAACTAGTACATACACTGTAAGACTATAACTCTCTGAGCAGCAACCTAGATGTATGTATTTTTCGAATACGTCAACTTTAAAGACACGTAACTCCTTAAGCCTTCAATCTCGATGTCTGGAACTGCAGTCTAGAGGGTAAAAGTGTATATCTGTTGTTTCAGTAACATCGGTCTCTCACTATTGGAGAATTTTGCAGTAGGCATATTTTGAGCAGAGCCTTCTGCGGTCTCTGTGCTTTAGTCCTGTGTAGGTCTTATGGCCATCCATTACAGTATCGTGGAGTGGGAAGCCTTACCTGGTCATGAATTTAAATTTTTCTGTGCTTCCGGTTGAACCTATAAATATAGGTTATACGATGAAACCGAGGGGTCTGCACGCTATCAATATCCTCTTGAGAACCGTAGGCAGACTGGCTACCTTAGGCAGATTGGCTACCAGTTTATGAGGCACTCCTATTCCAAACAGTATATCATGTAGCTGTCCATCTCTCGTCTCTCCCCAACGGCTACTAAGAGTGAGGTCACTAAGGCGTACCGAAAGCTGGCCAGAAAGTGGCATCCCGATGCATATGATGGCGAGGACAAGGAAAAGGCAGAGAAGATGTTCCTGGATATTGCAGCTGCTAAAGAAGTCTTAACTGATCCAGGTAAGAGAGTGAGTTTGACTGAGTGTGTATGTAAATGTCACAACGTTGGGAAAGCTAGGAACCAGAGAGAAAAACTGTCTATCCATGCGAGAGTGATCTAATAATTTCTGTCACCTTCTTCTCAGACTTGCGCCAGAGGTTCGACAACGGAGAGGACCCCCTTGATGCTGAGCAAAATTCGGGAGGGTTCCATGGTGGGCCTTTTGGATTTCCCTTCGGGGGGGCAGGACAAGGATTCACTTTCAAATTCCGCTGGACATGATTTTTTTTCCTGTATAAATTCTTTCACTTCTCTACATGTCCTTTAAAATAGTGTACTCGAAACAAGAAAGTCACAGCTCAACTACATGATATTAAATTTTCACTTTTTCACTTTCATAATTATAGTATTAGCTCTCCGTTGTTTGAACTGTTGAGCCAACTAGGAGAACAGCCAATCTTATTGGAATTTGCATTACCGTCTACATGCATTTAAGAGCCATACTGTAACTTTAGTGCCAGATAGATGGATAGATAGATAACAAAGTTGAATCACAGGTGGTATAAGTGATTTAGACACCCACAAATGACCAATCAGATCGCAGTATTTCATTCAAGTATAACAATGCTTATCTTTTACTAACTAATCTGCACGCTATCAATATCCACTTAAGACCCTCAGACAGACTGGCTACCTTAGGCAGATTGGCTACCAGTTTATGAGGCACTCCTATTCCAAACAGTAGCTGTCCATCTCTCGTCTCTCCCCAGAACGGCTACTAAGAGTGAGGTCACTAAGGCGTACCGAAAGCTGGCCAGAAAGTGGCATCCCGATGCATATGATGGCGAGGACAAGGAGAAAGCAGAGAGGATGTTCCTGGATATTGCAGCTGCTAAAGAAGTCTTAACTGATCCAGGTAAGAGGATGAGTGTGTACAAAGTTAATGATTAATGACAGCTGAGGGGACTACTAGGAACCAGAGAGAAAAACTGTCTATCCATTAGAGAGTGATCTAAGAATTCATAATTTCGATTTCTCTCTGTCACCTTCTTCTCTTCCACTTCAGACTTGCGCCAGAGGTTTGACAACGGAGAGGACCCCCTTGATGCTGAGCAAAACTCAGGAGGGTTCCATGGTGGGCCTTTTGGATTTCCCTTCGGGGGGGCAGGACAAGGATTCACTTTCAAATTCCGCTGGACATGATTTTTTTTTCCTGTATCAATTCTTTCACTCCTCTACATGTCCTCTACTATAATGTACTGGAAACAGGAAAGTCACAGTTCAACTACATGTACATGATATTAAATTATCACTTTTTCACTTCCACAATTATAGCATTAGCTCTCCGTTGTTTAAACTGTTGAGCCAACTAGGAGAACAGCCAATCTTATTGGAATTTGCATTATTTGAATTTGGAAAGGTGTGCATGAATGCTCAGTGCTATAACAGAAACATCATATCATACAGTTGCTGTGTCTGCTCAAATTACATGCAAGTGCATCAGTTTGTTCACCACAAAGCTGACGCTCAGTTTAACTATCTTGCTGTATGGGTCGTAATCCCAGTAGCAACAATGTTGTCAAAAATACACACACCATCATTATCTGCACATGCTGCAAGCTCAAACTGCATGCACACAGCTCCATGGTATATGGGTTTTAACCTTGTAAGGGTAGAGTACAGGCACTTAGTCAGTGGCATGGCAACAGGACAGTCTCTATGAACTATGGACCTGCCACATAATGCTGTCTGGGTGCTTCCAACGAGGTCATACACTTTTAACTTTACCCTAATCACATTAGTAATTTGATTGCAAACGTAATTAGCATCACTGAGACAAGGACAAAAGTTCATACGCATTGATCTGTTCCCAGTTTGCGTCCATGCTGAATAGCTTTCAGACGTAAAGGATTTCGGCAAGATGAAATTGTGGTTTCTTGCATTTACCGTAGGTACATGTATGTCATGGATCGTGGTCAGCGCTGAAGATTGCTACAGGATTACCGGGTGGTCTTCTCCGTCGTACATTGGCGAACAGGCTTACCTTCTGCCTACCAGCTGTTCTGTTACCCCGTCTGGAACCGCATGGCTGTTTATTGAACTCAACTATGGCCCACCACCAACTGACGATCTGTACTTGAGGATAGATACTTCGGACAGCCACATGAGTAACGGTGTATTTACTCCAATTCTTGTCTTCAGCCACTACGACACCAGTGGGAAGCCAGTGGTCCTAACGGATCTCATTGTAGGAACATACACTAACTCCATGCAGTCTACCGTGAATCCACCGGTGCAGGGATCTGTTCACAGTAATGACCGAGTTCGGCTGCGACATCGTGATACCGGAAACTGCCTTGTATCTCAGAGTATTAACGGTGCAACAGTCCGAAACTATCCGTGTGCGGACGACCCCGCCCAGATATACGTGCTGGTGGATGCGGGTGCAGGAAAAAAACGCCTCCGGCATGAGGCTTCTAACCAATGTCTTTACACCAAAGCAAACAACGGAGCTACAGTGCATAACTGGGTTTGCTGGAATGACCCGAACATGGAATTCAAACTCGTCCCCTCCCAGGGAGGCTATCGCCTGCAACACGTGCAGAACAATCAGTGCATTTACGGTCACTCTCTATACGGCGGACTAGTCCACTCCTGGGTGTGCTGGAATGATCCGAATATGGTTTATATGATAGACATTGTGCAGCACAGGTGGCGGATTGAGGAGAAGAAAGTGGATGAGACTATGCCTGAACACTAGTTAGCTCTGACTAGTTACATGTAGCTAAGTCCTTGACTTTTTGGAGCGCATGAGATTAACTCCTGATAATTTGGAATACCAATATTCATTCCAGTGGATCGATTCCGCTAGCGGATACGATCCACATGACCACCCACCACTTTTGCAGGCAAGGTACGAGTTTGCAGGCTCTTAAATACTTGCATGCAAGAGAACTCTTTGCTTGAAGTATACCTTCGCTGTGGAAACAGAACACCCTTCCTGAACGTCGTAATGCAACGAGGGTGACTCCTCACCCCCTCAGTACAAAAATTTTCTGCGCTTCACATGAGGGCCGCACTGCTGTGCCAAGGATATTTGACTGTGCAGCCCAACTCTCCCTTTCTCAGCACCCCCACCCCCCAACATTTTTAGGCTTCCACTGCCCCTGTCCAGTACTTTGTACTGAGCATGCCCATTACTATTTACTGCACATACAATTCATAATTATTTAGCTATGAATGACATCATTGTGCAATCTTAATCATAGTTGTCCATGGTGGACACATACATGTAATACATACATATTTAATTATGACTTTAGGGTAACTACATGTGTTTTTTATTATTGTTTTTTTGAAGCAGCAGATTGGTAGCTATAATGCTAGCTAGGATATATACAAAATGAAAACATCAGCCACAAGTTTATAACCACTGTCGACTCTTAATTAAATTCATAGTCAAAGATCACATAGCCACTATAGCAGTTGTGTCGCTGTGAAGAAAACACCCCCCTGGAGAGCAACCATGTTTGCTGTTTGGATAAGCTGTCATCTAAATCAAGGTCCCAGTCGAAGACCGTCATCTTGAATGTCTTCCAATTGCTGATGCCAAAGTCAATCCACTGGTTCCATGATGGGTTGTGAGTGCCCACCTTTGCAAAAGTGGCCCTTCGAACATCATTGCCTTCATCATCCACTGCGATAAACTCAATATAAGGGTCACTGTTTCTCCACCAATGATCTGCATCTGGAAGGTTGCGCCCATAACGTGCATAGATTCGAAGGTGTCCACTACTGTGCTCACAGTTGGAGCCATTGTAACCAGGGCAACAGCCATTTTGACATGGATCGGCATTTGACTCATTGCTATCAACAGTCAGGTTGTAATCATACTTCAAATAACCATTACCATAAGCGTAGTGAGTAAGCCCCCTGTGATAACCTGGTTCAAGTAAAACTGTCTCGAGACTGGACATTGCATCATCAGATCCAGCAAAATGAGAATCAGAATCCCATATTTGGATCTTAAAAAATGGCTGATAAATATTCTCCCCCATATTGAGCCACTGGTTCCAAACTGGATATCTGGTTTCAAACTTAGTAGTGGTTTCATTGCGATAAATGGTATCATTTACATCCACAGCAGTGACCCGAACATATGGGTCAGGATGATTACGCCATCTCCAAGGATCTGTGTCTTTTAACTTCCGTGCATATCGAGCGTACACTTTCAAAGTGCCATGATAGTTCAGCTTCGTCTCACACAAATCTCCAGTGTATGCAGGAGCACAAGTGCAGGTATAGTTAGATGGTCCATTGGTACAGGTACCTCCATTAAGACACGGATTGGAACTGCATTTGTTTTCATCTACAGTCATGTTATAGTTAAACAGTAGATAGCCTTTACGATAAGCTCTGTGCCTGAGATCACGATGATAGCCAGCTTTGATGGGAAAAGTGTCAAAGGTAGATAATGGATCATCGGCTCTTGCTCCATCATCATCCCAGATTTGGATCTTCAAGAGAGGCCAGAAGGTGCCTCTACCAAAGTCAAGCACTTGGTTCCAATCAGGATTTGTAGTTCCTTGCTTTTTGTTCGTGTGCATGACAATTATTTTTCCATCTGTATTCACTACAGTAACTTGGACATATGGATCTGGAAGATTAAACCACCAATCAGAGTCTCTCAGATTGCGAGCAGATTGGATGTAGACTTTCAGGGTACCTGGCCCAATGGGGTTGGTGTGAGCATAAGACCGCTTTGTAATCATGGATCCTTCAGAGCCATCTTTTTGGCCTTCAAGCGTGGTAAGCCCATTAGACTGCAGGTAGAGGATATCCGTTTCAGTGAAACTCCCACCGCTCTCATCCAATGGTTTAGCAGGCAGTGGAGGTATACCCGAAACAAAAAGTAGGGCTAAAATGATCCACACACTATAAGTAGCACCCATCACTTATATCTCTCAGTAGATACGCTACATGTACTCTGGTTCTTATGGCCTTCCTTTGTTTCTATCAAGTCTGTGGGCTTTATATAGCTTTCATGGCTTGATGCCAGGCATTTTTGACACATCACTTTGACATCATGAAGCTGTTGTCTATCAAGTGTGTTGTTGATGAAGTACTGAAAATGTGAGTAAACTATGAACTTCCTCATTTCATTTTGAAGTATTCATACATTGTATGAATATCAACTGATGTCATCGGCACATCTATCCACTGATGTCATCAGCACGTCTAATTTTTGAGTTGGCCAACATCCATCCCAAATGTTATAAAGGTACTGTAGAAATGGTATTCTCTAATTGGATTGCAATAATGTGATCTGTCTTGGAGATAGGCATCAGTGAAATGTGTCCATCTTCCATAGAGAATGTGCTAAGGAGGACCACCTCTACCCCTCTATGGTTCAAACTCCACAGAGATTAATTCATTCTCTACAGAAAAGAGTAAATTTTGGTGATGCATATCTCTGAGATGGAATACGTTGTTGAGTTCAAATCTGAGATATGGTTCAAACTCCAGAGAGGTCCAGGGAAAAAATCAACACATTTCAGTAATTAGTGAGCAATGATGTCATTGTGATGACATCACTCAAAAAATGGTCTATTTTCTGTAAACAAACATCACCCACCTCAGTAGTGACTGAATCAATGTTAACCATATGAATGGCTCAATTTACACATTTTATTCAGCTACCATATTATAATTTTTTTTCTGGCCTGTGGACTTTTCAAGAAAGGGCCCAGATTGTGTGCTATTAAGTGTCTGTGACTAGTGTTACAATAGTGTGCACCAAAGTCACTATTGTGTATCAGCATCATGCACAAAGACGTCTACCTTTCCATAGTCAAAGATCACATTGCTTCCGAAGCAGTTGTAATAGGCCCCTCACCTAGCTACCAATTAAAATATTGCACTCATCCCCCGTTGCTATAATGCTAGTTATATACTATGCTTTTACTGATGCTTCTATTTCAGAACACTTAAATTTCCAAAGTTACACATCCAGTTCAATATTCCATCCGCGATGGTTTCTGACCATATTTCAAAATCCAAATATGGAATGATAACTGTAGTTCTACATCAGGCCTAAGATCAAGTGATTGTACCCTCTCTCGTTCCCAGACCGTATGGATTGAACCTCATTCACCATCAAACACTTTCACTAAACACTATGCTAATTCCAATGGCTATCTGTGGTTTGATTACAACATGATCATCGATGGTAATGAATGTAGTCCGAATCCATGTCTCAACGGCGGATCATGCTTTGATGAACTCTCTAGCTACCAGTGTAGGTGCACTTCTGATTACGTTGGCACTGATTGTGAAACCAGACTCCATAGGGGAATCCTGAAAATAACTGTGTTATCTGCAAGGAATTTGCAATACACAAACCCTGGAGGAAGTCTTCCAAGTCCCTCTGTTAACATCACAGCTATGTACCCTTCTGGTACAAAACAACATAAATACACAGAAATAAAAGCAGGTACTAGGAACCCTATAAGGAACGAGGAGGTTGATATGGGGGGATGCACCTTTATAGAGCATTTTTCTATATCCAAATTTGGGATGCTAATAGTGGAACTGCCATGTCAGCTTTGCAAACAGTTCCACTCCACCCAGGTAGTCATAATTACACATATTATACTTATGGTGGTGGCAGTCTACAATTGCAGTATGTAATGATCATTGATGGTAATGAGTGTAGTCCTAATCCATGCCTTAATAGTGGAACATGCTTTGATGAATTTTCGAGCTACAGGTGTATGTGCACTTCTGATTACGTTGGCACTGATTGTGAAACCAGACTCCATCGGGGAATCCTGAAAATAACCGTGATATCTGCAAGGGATTTGCAGTATACAGACCCTGGAGGAAGTCTTCCAAGTCCCTATGTTAAAATCACGACCGTTTTCCCATCTGGTGCAAAACAATACAAATTCACAACAATAAAACAAAATACTGTGAATCCTATATGGAACGAGGGGATTGATATGGGTGGACACACCTTCAGAGCATTTTTCTATATCCAGATTTGGGATGCTAATACTGGTACTGCCATGTCAGCTTAGTATGTATTTGTACAGCAGGATTACAGGTACAAAGGCGTCATCCATGTAACTCGTCAGGACGCCATCTTGAACGCGTACTTGCCCCGCACGGGCCCCCGGGGCCGGAAGTGTTTGGTTACAGATATAGTAACAACACGTATACGGAACATACAGACATAGTAATAACACGCATAAGGATGTTAGTTAGCGCAAAACCACACCCACTAGACGCTGCATCGCCCACGCAATTGCCGGAGAAGCTACTCTACACGAATGGGCCTTCAGGAGACGAATGTCTCTGTATACAACACAGTTCACGAGCGAAGTCGGAGAACGCTATTTTCGACTGCGGGACTGCTTGTGGTTGATGAAGGCTGCAGAAAATTGACTTAGCAGACAGCTTGGCGACTTGTTCGCGCATAATCGCAGCGGTTGGCTCTACCACGAGAGCCAGGTGATGGTCTGCTACCGATCCTGCACTGGGATCTGAACGAAGGTAGTCCAACACATACGGCACGCTCAGAAAACAGAGGGATTTTCCGAATCCAGTTGGTAAGCACACGAACACATCGTTTCCGTCGACAATAGCCTTCACAGCCTTCTTTCGCAGATCGTTTAGGGCTGTTATTTCGCAGTTTACTGCCAGCATACGACAGCGCTTCTTCCAACCTCTCTCGATCCATTATTGCTTGACGTGCGCGTAAATGTCAGCTGATACCGTTCGATAAATTGGGCGTGTTCAACGTAGTCACGCGGTTTATGACGTGTACAGTAGCGACAAAAATTGCATGCAAACGCTACCAGGCCAACTCCGATTTTTCGAGGGGGCCGGGAACGAGGCTACGTTCGTATCGCTGGCGATCGATCCGCGTACCGTCTGTCTCCAGCGGTCAGATCTCTGCTGAAACAGAGGCTACACAAACTCTAATCACGTTGGAGCTGTAGTAAGCCTACCTGGGTAAAAAGAAGTGATCGATTTGTCCAGATCTCTAACATTATGGTATGATCATTAATGGTCATGAGTGTATTCCTAATCCATGTTTTAATGGTGGCAGATGCACCGATCACTTTTGTAGCTACACCTGCAACTGTGACACGGGTACTTCTGGAAGTAGATGTGAGGAAAGGCTGTATTATCGGGGTATTCTGAGAGTCTTCATCAGGAAGGCAGAACACCTAAAAGATACAGACCCTATTAATAATTATCCAGATCCGTATGTTAGAGTTACTGTTGTCTACTCTACTGGTGTGTATCGTTACAAAGATACTAAAACAAAGTCTGGTACTGTGAACCCAGTTTGGTATGAGAACGTCGACATGGGAGGACATGACTTTAAACCGTTCTTCAAGATTCAAATCTGGGAATCTGATGGGTCTATAGGAAATGACGATAGAATGTCAGCACTCCAGATTGTACCGATTCAAGCAGGGTCTCACTATCGTACACATTATGCTTATAAGAATGGCTATTTATCATTCTACTATAATATGATCATTGATGGCAATGAGTGTAAGCACAATCCCTGTCAGAATGGGGGTACATGCCGTGATCACATTGCTCGCTATACATGCAACTGTCGCTCTGGCTATGGTGGTATCAATTGTTTGCACAGGAGGGGGCACCTTGGAATATTTGCAGGTTATGGACATGATCTTCCAGATGAGGATGGATGGTTGAATGACAGTGACCCCTACATTGAGTTCATTGCAGATTGGAACCAGCACATCAACTTTGGCACTAATACTTGGAAGGAACTCAGAGTGAGAGTTTTTGACTCTGACCCCGGTTTAGATGATAGTGATGATCAATCCAGCAACCATGGGAGCTCTCTTGGGATTCACGTCCTTCGGGTCCGCAGCAACACGACTGCTACAGTGGCTATGTGATCTTTACCTATAAATTCCATTAAAGGTAGCTAGACTTCTTTATGAACGATTCTTTTGCCCCCAGTAGCTACTGACTTTGGTGAGAGATTTGTAATTACACTATTGTTCTTAGATCTTTGTAAATTTTGTTTACATATAGCTAGGCTGCACTATGAATTTCTCCATTTCACTCATGGCCTTAATTATCTTGTATGAATATTGTTTTCTTCACGACCCAGCCTCATTAGTAAGCAGCTTGATATATACTCCCAAAAAAGTTTAACATAATTATTAATTAATTCAGTAGTAGGAAACTGTTAGCTTTCAGAGAAACCATACTGCAATAGTCCTTGGTAGACATTTTTAGCTAGCTATTCAAGAGCATGTACTGTTATGAACTGTAAGGCCATGCAGGACAGGACACCTCAAGGTCTACTTGACTTTGGTAGTAGATGCCTGACACTTTGCAGCTAAGCAAATTTAATGATAAGCATGGAGCTACCCACAGATGCAAATTCCTGTTAGGTTGCAGTGCTTGCTATAAACAGTGTAGTAGTGATCTCAGATTAGGCACTTGTGCCTACTCATGATAACAACCTACACACAACCACATCATAGGGAAGCAGCCAATGCAAGACATCACACACAAACAGGATATTATGAAACTGCACACAGATGATATAGCAAGCACTGCTAACTTGGCTGTCGGGAAGGCCTTCAAGTGGCAGAAGCACTGCTTACTAAAGCTGACCTACTCAGCACATGCATCATCAATAGGGAAGCCAGTATAGGCATAGCCATAATACCTAGCCCAAATTTAATACTGAACTGTCTATATAGCAAGTACTGCCAACTTGGCTGTCGGCAAGGCCTTCAAATGTCAGAAGTTAACCTACTCAGCACTACTTCCATCATCAATACAAATACATAGCCCTGACATCAGTGATCCACTATGCAGCCCACAGGTGTCCACAGATCATATGAAGTCAGGAAGTAGTCTAGTCTCACTGGCACCGGCCAGATGTGCATGGAAAGAGGGGAAAATCTATTATTAAACCAGATACCTGGGTATATAAGCCATGTCACCACTTGGCGTGGACAACAGTTCATACACAGTGATCTTTTACGCCCGTGATGAAAGCAAAGGATTTTGGCAAGATGAAATTGTGGATTCTCGCATTGACCGTGAGTATGTCATCGATCGTGGTCAGCGCTCAAGATTGCTACAGCATTACGGGGTGGTCTTCTACGTCATACACTGGCGCGCAAGCTTACCTTCTGCCTGTCAGCTGTGATTGTACACCAAGTGGAACCGCATGGCTGTTTATTGAACTCGCCTATGGCTCTCTGCCAAATCCCGATTTGTACTTGAGGATCGATACTTCGGACAGCCACATGAGTAGCGGTGTATTTTCTCCGCTTCTTCTCTTCAGCCACTACAGTAGTGGGCAGCCAGTGGTCAAAACTGATATCGTTGCAAGGAACCACGCTAACTCCATGTCGTCTACCGTGAATCCACCGGTGCAGGGATCTGTCTCCAGTAATGACCGCGTTCGGCTGCGCCATCGTGATACTGGAAACTGTCTCGTATCTCAGAACATTAACGGTGCAGCGGTCCGAAACTATCCGTGCGCAGACGACCCCACCCAGATCTACGTGCTGGTGGATGCGGGTGCAGGAAAAAAACGCCTCCAGCATGAGGCTTCTAACCCGCCCCAGTGTCTTTACACTCAAGCGAGCAACGGAGCTACAGTGCATAACTGGGGTTGCTGGAATGACCCGAACATGGAATTTGAACTTGTCCCCTCCCAGGGAGGCTATCGCCTGCACGGCGTGCAGAATATTCAGTGCATTTACGGTAACTCTCAGTCTGGCGGACTAGTCCACTCTTGGGGATGCTGGCCTGATCCGAACATGGTTTATAAGATAGACATCGTGCAGTGTTGACAAGTTTTTATTGTATGTTTTTTTTAGAGCACATGCCTGCAGCTATTGCATTCTAAATACTTTTCACTGTATGTTGCATTGACAAATTTATTAACGTGTTACCGGATTACACAATTCAATTCACGAGTCTGCCAATTAACTCTGGTGCCACTATTAAACTGAAAACTAATAGACCTGGCGCAATATAGACAAACGCCGCAAAAGTTCATTGACTAGTATGATATACAATTTTGTTCACTATATAAATTGATGAACTTTTTCGGCGTTTGTCTAATCTTGGTGGGTGTTTGCTGGTTGTCTTATGCAGCTGATTTATAGCTCTACTTGTTCCGTCAGCATTTATTATGCACTTAGAAGAATGTTGAAGATGTGCTCTGGGTTTGCTGAGAGAATTCTGAGGACAAACTGGCAGCAATAATTATTTATTCGCTATGCCAACTGCCTTCTTTTGAGCTTTCAATTTCTGCTTCTGAAAGTCATTTTCCCCTAAACAGTACTGAGCTAATATTGCAAAGATTGACTGGACTTTTGAACTGGTGGTTCGTTAATTCACAGAAAAACTGATTTTACCAGCAAGGCGCGCCCGAAGCGCGTCCCCGAAGCGCGTCCCCGGTGGCGGTGAGACGTTTCCACGTACGTCTGCGTTCGTCCGCAATTATCACGTGCGCTAAGTACGTCATTCCGTTACTATAGCTACGAGCGCAGTGGAGGTTTGCAGGCTGAATAGGCCAAGGTACGTCAAGCTAGGTTAGTTTTGTGTTGTCTAAACGGAAAAAGAGTGGTAGGTAACGATGACAATTCTGTTTGGTACGTTCTGATCGCTAACTGGAAGCGCACTACGAAATTGCTGTGTCAGCTCTTTCTGTACTTGTATGGCCTAGCTATACCAAGTAGCTGTAGTATATAGTTTGCGGACATAGCTGACAGTAGTGCAAACTTTTCAATGTCATGCCTAGCTCTAGACTAGTTGTTTGATGGCCATAGTTATGGTATAGCTAGCTACTAGTTTTCTAGCTACCTCAATGACAGCCAAGTGGAGCCTAGCCTCGTCCCCAGGCTCTGGGAGGGGAGCCTGGGGACGAGGCTAACTGGAACTCTTGCCAGGCATCTATATGCCACAGTCAAGCAGCTACTACATTTGAAACTGGTAGCTAGGACTACATTCAATGCCACTCACGATCATATTTTACTGCAGATAACCATCCCCTGGCTCGACTGAAACAATTTCTGAACTAGAAATGACATCATCACTTCCATGCAATGAGATATGAATCACCCAATACTTGGATCATAACGTAGCTACTGCTAAAAAGATGACATTTCTGAGACTTTACATATAGCTATATAGGCTAGCTAGCTATACGTAGCTACACTCCTGCTCACATAGCTATAGCTATAGCTAGCTATATCAAGTTCACACACACTCAATAACACATACACACACACACACACTCAATAACACACACACACACACACACACATAGACGGTAATCTCTAGCTTAAGTGGACCACTATACCTCGCCAGTTCTTCCTTGACCTGGACAAGACCACAGAGCTGAAGCCAGATTTCCACTGTTGAATTCGAAACTGGGGAAGGTGGAGGAAGCTGAGGCAGATTTCAGTGTGCTGGTACTGCTGTCAGTGAGGGTATATACTGGTATGTGAGGCTATATAACCTGTGACCTGGCACAGTTGGATACTGTGCATGTAGCTATTACAAGGACCATATCAGTCTTCTCAACGTGTGTTTCATTTAGCTCAACTATTATATTCGTTCATTCACTAAGGTAGCTAATTCAGGTAATTATGAATACCGGATCCCCTTCGGAAGGAATGTCAGAGATTATGCAAGCTGTCATAGTATGTGTAGTATACGTGCAATGTTAAATATACATACTCATAGTGTCCAAACACATACCTATGCATGACTAATGTTACAATAGTGCAAACAAATTATACACTCAAGTCACTATTACTTGTAAAAGTATCTATCATACACAAAGAAGTCTCTCTTTAATAGAATGTATAGTCAAAGATCACATAGCCACTGTAGCAGTTGTGTCGCTGTGAAGTGAATGACCCCCGAGAGAGCCACCACGTTTGCTGGCTGGATAAACTATCGTCTGAACCGAGGTCAGAATCAAAAACTTTCATTTTGAATGTCTTCCAGGTATTAGTGCCGAAGTCGATCTGCTGGTTCCAATTTGGATTGTGAGTGCCTCCTTTTGTAGATGTAGTCTTTCTAACAGAGCTTCCATTAGCATCGATCGCGATGAACTCTATGTAGGGGTCACTGTCATTCCATGCACCATCCTTATCTGGAAGACTACGTCCATAGCGTGCATTTATCCGGAGGCGTCTTCTCGGGTGTTCACAATTGGTACCACTATAGCCAGAGCGACAGTTACAGGTGTAGCGAGCAATTCCCTCAACGCAAGTGGCACCATTTCGACAGGGGTTAGGACTACATTCAATGCCATCAATAATCATATTGTAATCATATCGCAGATAACCATTATCATAAGCACTATGGGTTAGATCCCTGTGATAGCCTGGCTCCACTGAAACAGTTTCTGAACTGGACATGGCATCATCACTTCCAGTGAGACCTGAATCCTCATCCCATATTTGGATCTTTAAAAATGGTTTGTAGGTATTTCCACTCGATTCAAGCCATTGGTTCCATGTTGGGCTTTTAGTTCCTTCCTTGACAGCTGTTTGCATTCTGTGCTCATTGTCATTCGCATCTACGGCGGTAACACGGACATAAGGATCAGGATCATTAAGCCATGGATCTGTGTCCTTCAAATTGCGTGCATATCGAACATTGACCTTCAGGATACCTCGATTAAGCCTTGTTTCACACTGACTTCCAGTGAACCCAGTGGCACAATTGCAGGTGTAGCTGGAAAGTCCGTCAACACAGGTACCACCATTGAGACACGGGTTAGGGCTGCATTCGTTTCCATCTATGGTCATGCTGTAGTCGAAGTTCAGATAGCCGTTATCATAAGCATTGTGTCTAAGATTACTGTGATAACCACCTTCAATTGAAAACATTTCTAAGGCTGACATTGCATCATTATCTCCTGTGAGACCCCAATCATCGTCCCAGATTTGGATATTCAAGAACGGTTGGAAATTGCATCCTCCCAAATCTAGCCACTCGTTCCAAGTAGGATCGTCAGTTCCTTCTTCTACACGACTTTCTACGGTATGCACTGTACCATTTACATCCACAGCAGTTGTTCGAACAAACGGATCTGGATCATTCAGCCAAGGATCTGTGTCCTTTAGATCGCGTGCGTTGCGGATAAAAACTTTTAGAATACCTCGCAAAGTTGTTGAAGTATTGCACTGACTACTAGTGAACCCAGCGGGACAGTTACAGCTATAACTAAACAATCCATCAACACATGTACCACCATTAAGGCAGGGATTTGAAACACAGTCATTATCATCTGTGGTCTCGCAATCTCGGCCAGTAGATTCAGGAGGGCAGGTGCAGGTGTAGGCAAATAATTCATCAACGCAGGTGCCACCATTATTGCAGGGAGTAGAAGCACAGTCATCACCATCTTGATTTCCACACAAGGGGCCAGTAGATTCAGGAGGACAGATACAGGTAAAAGAAGACGGTTCTTCGATGCAGGTCCCACCATTAAGACAGGGTTCGATACTGCATTGAGTTGTCCCTGCATCCTGTGCAATCACAGCAAAACTAAACAATAGGGAAGCGTTATTACAGGTGTCATACCTGACCATACCAGCTGATGGTGAGTCTGGATAAATCCAAAACCTCCGTGAACTTGACATGGATTCCTCACTTCCAGAGCTGTCTCGCTTCTTTATTTCAACCTCAAAGAATGAAAAATTGTGTCTACCAAAGTCTAAGAATTCATACCATGTAGGTGCATCTGCATCTTCTGAAACACGTGTTTCCCTATGATGCTCTTGGCCACTGGAATCAACAGCAGTGATGCTAACGTACGAATTTCTCACTGGCATGTCATACGCATTTCGTACAAGTATTTTGAGATTACCTTGCGTTGGTTTTAAGGCAGATGGGCATTTATACATCCGGCTAAGTTTCAAAATGTCCTTGCTACTGAGACCATCACGCTGCCCTAGCACTGGCATACCCTGGCTCTCATAGGCTACCTTGTCGATCACTTCAACTGTTGGTTGGTTATTGCCTATAGTGAATGAGTCTTCCTTGTAGTGCATAATTGATCCATAGTCGTAGCTGACACCCTGGGAGCTATCTTTACAGCTCTTGCGTTTCAGAAAGGCAAACTCATAGTCTCTGTTGATGTTCTCGTGTATGAGTCTGAGGTATGAATCACGATCTGGTCGGCTGTTCTCATGCCAGAGACCAACAGCATGCCCGATTTCATGTGCAACTACTCCAAAGCTGCTGCAAAGAGGTTGATTGGGATCTGCAGTAGTCTGTAGGTTGATGATCTGCTTGCCTCCCTTTCTACCAACGGAGTCCGAGAAACACCCACCGTCTGGCTCACAAGAGGTAAAGTAGATGTAATCAGTTTGTGAGGTCCGTTCAATGAAATGCAAGCATGTGTTGTCTTCCCAGTGTTCAATGACTTTCTTGATTGTTTCAAGGACATGTGGCATTGTGTTGTTGTCGACAGCAAATGGAATGATTCCATTCGTCCACAACATGACGTCAAGATCACGAACTTGTGCTCCGCGACTTGATGTAAGTGCAGGGTGATCATAATAGTACTGAACAAGTTCTTCTGAGATTTTCAAGTCACCTTCAAAATAGGGACCCTCCTCTGGTTTAGCTATCTTCTTTTCATCTTCTTCATCTCCTCCCTCTGGTAGTATACCCTGATTTTCAGGCTCATCGACTCTCTCTGGAATTTCTTCAGCACCAAAAGGTGAGGCAGAAACAAATACACCACAGACTAGTGCCAAAATTACAGCAGCCCTACTGAGCTCCACAATTGTAAGGAATTTGGGCATGGTGCTTGCCTCTCAAGCTCTCACTCCACTTAGACTCTAACCAACTTTTGCAGCACCAAGACTAAGTCAAGTACAGCTGCTGAGCTGTTTTTATTAATGCAATACTAAGACTACTGGGGTTTTGATAGCAAAACAAAGTAGCCTGTGCCAGTACATGACCTAGTGATGTCAGCACATGACCTTTTACAACTCTGTGGTAACAGCTGGAAATAAATCTGGCGCCAGCTGTTGAGTCAAACGTATCACATTACTGATGATATCAGCTGGTACTATAATAGCTAATTGCTCTCACCACTCCAAAGTGCTGCTACTATGTACTATACTCCCATGCACTGACAGCTATGTAACTCTTGCAAACTTAGCTAAAAACCCTAAGTTTTTCCAACATCCAAAAGTGCTGGGCAGTTAATCGAGCCTGGAAATAAGGTAGGGCAGATACCCAGCCTCAGACTAGGACAAACCTATGGCCGCACAGAGGATTGATCTGAATTGAAGTCAGCCGTTGCTGATATAATAGTCTATTAAGCATATGCAGAAGATTATTAATGAGTAAGTGCATTCATGACTATCAAACTGCTAAGGGCAGCTAGTTTTAGGCTAGCTCATTAATTATTTATGAGCCCTACTGGTAAAAGGTTTTAAAAATGATACAAAGTCTAAGTAGAATTTAAAGTATTAGCCTAAAGAAAACGTATAATACAAGCAAGTATAACGTATAATATAAGTTGCAAGAGGAAATAGTCCAAACATTAAGTACAAACATATCCGGTGTATGACTTAGCTACCACAAACTAGTATATCCTACACACAGAGCTACAGTGAACAGATTTAGACTAGTCTAAGCATTATAGGAATTACGACAAATCTAAGGGGGTGTAATACAACAATTGGATGAGATATGATAAGGCAGTGGTGAGATTTCATAAGTACTTTCACTCTGTCAGTTACTGCTTTGAAGATTAGGTACTTCACAGGTGTCTTGCCCATCGTCAGAGTCCAGAACATTGCTCAAAGGTCCTTGGAGCAGTGGTTCATACTCTTCAGGATTGGCCAGACGGTCTGGCAGTGATTCCTGTGAGTTACTGTGACTAATTCCTCCACTATGTACACAAGGTAGCAAGTCCCTGAGCTTTGAGTACAACTTCTGTGGAAGCTTCTTTCGTAATAGAATCCAGTACAGTGCAACAGTTGAGATATACACCAGAGGAACTAGAGCAAATAGATAAAGAAGTACTCCTGATGGCATACTATATGTGTAACGTTCTATGGTCGCTATTAGGTTGATAGTGGTTGAGCAGTAGTATATAGCACACGCAAGAATCAGTACCACATCTACTATGTTATATACATATGATTTGTAAGGCTGTATTACTCCGACCAGAATAGCAATGAGTACCAGTAACATCGTTTCAAAGAAACAGCTCATCAAATAGTTTTGTGTCATAGCAAACACGGCAAGAAAGGCAAACCGAGTCACAAGGTACACTGCTGAAAACCACCTGCGATCATATGTACCATCAGTTCTATTCTTGTAGCAGCCCTGGAATACATCTGTGAATGTGTGAAGTGCACGGCATCTTAGTTTACAGAAATTTAAAAGTTTTTGAAAGCATTGGCAGGGATATATGAGAAGTAGTACTAATGGAAGGATGTTGACTAGGATTAGGATCACAATTGCCAGAATGGCATAAGGGAGGTGCTGCTTACCAAAATACTCAATTGTTCCATCATAGTATAAGTACTTCTCACGGACAGTGTCCCCTTTAACATTGTAAAGATACACAGGAATTAAAAGGTCAAAGGACACACTGAGAAACTTCACATATGATAAGAGAAAGAATGTGGCAAAAGTATCGATTAGTGAAGTCCTGATGTCCCACTGTCTTCTGTAGCAAGCAAAGCAGTAGTGAAAGGGTTTCCATAGCCAGACAGCTATCCTGAAGTTATGGTCATATAATTCAACTAAAATATATGTGGCTACTATCAAGAACAAGGGATATGCTGCTACGGCATAGTCTAATGCCAAGACTTGGAGGGTATTTACACTGGAATGCAAAGCAAAAGGAGTATAGACTAAGCGAAAGAAGTCAAGGTTCCACACTCCATATAGGGATACAAGTGAGTGAACTAGCTTCTTCTCATATTCAGGGTTGTAAGTTAATAAATCGGTGAGTATCCGCATTTGTACAGGTGCTGTCATTAGCTGGCAAACTAAGACAAAGGCATTCATTGAAGGTGAAGTGGCACTTATATGAAAGACTGTAACCACGAGAAAGAAAACAGTTAGCGGTACATAAGCAACAACAGTATACTTAATCCAATGTTGTGCATAGCCATCATGAAATGAACTGTTTACACAGTGCCAGTCATAAGAATACACTGGTGGGGAGAAACCTTCTTTGCAGCCACCACATAGCTGACCATCTCGAGCAGGATCATTACCACAGTGCAGTGCTGCATGATAATCACTACCACATGGTTGATGACAGGCATACAAGCAAGCACCAACTACTGTGATGTTAGGGTCCTTTTCATAATGGGTCATGCAATAACGTGTAAGTACTTGTACATCAAAGGTGTTTCTATCACACTTCACCAGTCCACCCAGCTTACTGCCACAGTGACAAGATGTTGTATCACTTTTGTTTACTGCAATAGTCCATGGTCCATGGCAGGATGGGCTGAGTGGTTCTGCAGTGTTTGCTCCATGGTTTTCCAGACTTTGAACACGGCTACTCATTTTCTGTGGATTGCTACTTTGGCAAAGGCCATGGCATATGCCCAGCTGTCCAATTAGAAGAAGATAGATAGCTAAGCTTAACATGCTGAGATCTGTAAAAAATATATATATTGATAGCCTACTATACACTAGCTGCTTATGCACATCGATATATGATAGATAATATGACTGCTTAAGCTGTTGGCTTCCCCACTCAGTCATGCTATAACAGTGTTGAGTCATTTACATCCATTGCTGATATGACTACGATAAATAGAAACAATAATTGCTGATAAGGTCTTATTAGTAGCAAAGTAAACAATGATATGTTGCTTCCTGCAGGCTCATACCAATAATGGTGCTGGGTGGAGATATATGCCGCGGAATTTACTAATAATATGGCTAGAGCAAAATATATAGTATATGGTTTCTCACATTACCTTGTGCCTTGACCACGGATAGATAAAGTTCTAAACAAGGGCTAATTGAAAGACAACTGTCCTTGTCTGTTGGAGATATTGTTTCTAGAGTTCAGTTGAAGAGTAGCTACAAGAAGTATAGCTTCACTGCATTGCCTGAGAACTGCAGCTGCATGCACAACAGCCTGCTGCTAATGTGCAATGATATTTTGCATGCTGTGTATAGGCATGATTGTTTAACCTTTTGGCTTCCCCACCCAATGGTAGATATAATAACAATCTGTGTTGCTGTGACTAAGAATAATAGAAGCAATGTTCACAACATAATTAGGGTTGGTCCCTATGCAGTCCCATACCATTACATCATGCCACCAGAACATAAATACTAGGTGTGGCTAGTATATACATGGTTCAAATAGCAGCAGTAATAATACTGTCTACTGTAGTTGTGTCTTGGCATTGGACAGACAAGCACTAAATTAATGTAGTTCATGAACTATAGACATTTTATGGGTTTTCCACCTGTTTATCCCTCAAGGTAACCAGTGTGGTGGTCCAGGGCTAGCCTCTTTGCAACATATGTACTAAGTCTTGCTGATTACATGCATATGTATATTCCTTTGCAGGAAGGTGTTAGGATAATAAAAGGATGGCTATTGATAGGCAGGGGTAATATTCTGAGAAGATCACAATACCTTTGCTTAATGGGAAATCCTGTAGCATTAACAAAGTCCCAGATATATCAGGGGTGTACACACAAGAGCTGCTGCAGGTTTTAGTAGAGATACTTGTAACAGTATGATGTGGATAACATTATCTGAGCAATGCAGCTAGCGAACATGCCACTGCAAAAATGAAAGGCTTAACCCAGCCTGAGTTGTCTCAGTTACATCTTCACTACCTGCAGATCAATAAGATCACCTGACCATTATATAGCTCTCCAATTTCAGGGAGAAAGGAAAACTAGCTATAGGCTAGGTCGAAAATGTTTGCACAGAAGTTCAAAAATCTTCTAACAGCCCTGAAACTACATTATTCTTCTGTCAACTGAGACTGGAGCTGTAGTTAGAACAACCCCTCATTTGTTATATTTAGTTACAAGAATATGAGATGTAAGAATGTTAGAAGTGTAGCCACACTTCTATGTCTATGTGCAACTGTCCCACAGAAATGTATGGCCTAAAGCGCTCTCTTTTTCTTGAAATGTAAGAGCTATAGCTAGCTGCACGGTGGTAAATTGGTTACTTGTACTTGTGTGCACATTGACAGCTACTTGTCAGTGAAGAAGTAAATTTGGATCACATATCAATCTCCATATGGATACTAAGTTGTGCTACTGATTCTATGTCCATATAGTTACTTTTCAAGATCATAGGAATTTTGTTATACTTGCAACATAATAGGGAGTTGCTATCACATGCATATAATATACCAATGGGAGGTCAAGCTAAGCCATATCTGGGATTTGATAGAGTAATTCAGTATGCATAATGTAATAATAATAGAATCTCAAAAAATTACATGGAGTATATAACCATGATTGTCACTGAAGTTAATATATGTGAAATAGAACAGAGCAACAACAAAAAGCAAATGATGAGACCATGATCCTATTCATTAGCAAAATAATTATTATTGTTATAGAAACTGAAAAGTAGCAATGGAAGTAACGCCTTCCCTTCGATTTTCTTGTCAGTAACTGGCTTGTTCAAATGACAAAGTGTCAGGTGCTCCACAGTCATCATCAGAGTCTGGAACATCATCCAAAGGCCCTTGGAGCAGTGCTTCATACTCTTCAGGATTGGCCAGACGGTCTGGCAGTGATTCTTCTGAGTGGCTGTGACGGAATAACCTACCGTCTGTGCAGGGTAAAAACTGCCTGAGTTTTGAGCACAATTGCTGTGGCAACCTTTTTCGTAATAGAAACCAGTACAGTGCAACAGCTGATATGTACATCAGAGGAACTACAGTAAATATAGACAGTAGTGCGATTGATGGTAGCAAATATGCAAAGTGTTCCATTTGTGCTGTGAGACTGATAGTAATTGAACAGGAGTATAAGGAAAATACAAGAATTAATATCACATCTATTACATTATAAATGTATAATTTGTAAGGCTGTATTACTCCGACCAAAATGGCAATAAGCGTGAGTAGCATTGTCTGAAAGAAGCAGCTCATTAAATAGTTTTGTGTCATAACAAACACTGCAAGAAAAGCAAACCGAGCCACAAGGTACACTGCTGAAAAACACCTGCGATCATATGTACCATCAGTTCTATTCTTGTAGCAGCCCTGGAATACATCCATGAATACGTGAAGTGCATGACATCTTAGTCCACAGAAATTTAGAAGTTTTTGAAAGCACTGGCAGGGATATAGGAGAAGCAGTAGTAATGGGAGGATGTTTACCAAGATTACGATCACAATTGCTAGAATGGCATAAGGGAGGTGTTGTTTACCAAAATATTCAATTGTTCCATCATAGTACAAATACATATCACTCATAGTCTTTCCGTGAACATTGTAAAGGGACACAGGAATTAGAAGGTCAAAGGACACACTGAGAAACTTCACATATGATAAGAGAAAGAATGTAGCAAAAGTATCGATTAGTGAAGTCCTGATGTCCCACCGTCTTCTGTAGCAAGCAAAACAGTAGTGAAAGGGTTTCCATAGCCAGACAGCTATCCTAAAGTTATTGTCATGTAATTCAACTAGAACATATGTAACTACTATCAAGAACAAAGGATATGCTGCTACAGCATAGTCTAATGCCAAGACTTGGAGTGTACTTATACTGGAATGCAAAGCAAAAGGACTATAGACTAAGCGAAAGAAGTCAAGATTCCACACTCCATAAAGAGATACAATTAAGTGTATTAATGTTTGCCTGATTTGTGAGTCGTAGTTTAATTGATCAGTGAGTATTCGCATTTGTATAGGTGCTGTACCTAGCTGGCAAACTAAGACAAAAGCATTCATTGAAGGTGATGGGGCACTTATGTGAAAAATTGTTATCGCAAAAAGGAAAGCAGTTAGTGGTAGATAAGCAACGACAATATACTTAATCCAATGTTGTGCATAGCCATCATGAAATGAGCTGTTTACACAGTGCCAGTCATAAGAATACACTGGTGGGGAAAAACCTTTCTTGCAACCGCCGCATAGCTGACCATCTCGAGTACGCTCATTTTTACCACAGGACAGTACTGGATGAAAGTCGCTACCGCGCGTTTGGTGACACAGATACATACAGGCACCAACTACTGTGATATTGGGGTCTTTTTGGTAGTGACTCATACAGTAGCATGTAATTACTTGCACCTCAAAGGACTTGTGATCACACTTCACCAGGCCGGCCAGCTTACTGCCACAATGACAAGATGTATTATCACTCTTATTTTTTGCAATAGTCCATGGTCCATGGCAGGAAGGACTGAGTGGTTCTGCGGTGTTTGTTCCATAGTTTTCCAGACTTTTCACATGGCTGCTGACTTCCTGTGGATTGTTACTTTGGTAGAGGCCATGGCATGTGCCCAGTTGTCCAATTAGAAGAACGTAGAGAACTAAACTTGACATGATGGCTTCAATCGTGATCTGTATACGATATTTTTTCAGATAGCCTACACTGCAAAAATAGAAGGGTTACTTTAACCTAGCTAGGGTTATCTCAGTTGCAGTTTTATGTGCACGTATTCTAATTGAATACTCTGCACACCAGTTGCATGCAAATACATAATGATTATGTGTACTACCTATGTACGAGAAACATGTTGATAGTCATGGTCAATTATTTGTTGGAGTGCATGTTTCTAGTTAAAGTAGGTTACAAGGTAAACTACGTTATGGGAGAACGAGCTAGGGAATGAAAAGTAAATGGTACATTGCACAGTCATAACTCCTCCAAATCTCTAACTCATACTCCCAGTCTGAGGGTGTAGATTCCAACAAACCTCTCCCTTATTCTTACGATACTATAGTCCATAAAACAAAACCAATAATGCCTTTGATGGCCGATACACACACAGTAAGTAGACTGTACTTATAAGCATGATAGTAAAGCTGCAACTGAGCTAACCATAGATTGGTTAAAATAACCCCTTAATTTTTGCAGTGTATACACTGTGAAAGTATCACTGCAAAAACAGAAGGGTTACTTTAACCCAGCTAGGGTTATCTCAGTTGCAGCTTTATTTGCATATATTGTAATCGAATAATCTAAACATCAGTTGCTGATTATTTCTAGTACCTATGTACGAGAAACATGTTGATAGTCATGGTTGATTTGTTGGAATGCATTGTTATAAGGTAAACACCGTTATGGGAGAATAAGCCGGAGAAATGGAGCAGTAAAAGGTACATTACGCAGGCATAACTCCTCCAAGTCCCTAGCTAATACTCTCAGTCTGAGGGTGCATGTACATTCCAACAAACCTCTCCCTTATTCTTATAATACTTAGTCCATAAAAAAACAGTATGCAAAATTAAACAGTTACTTTAACCAATCTATGGTTAGCTCAGTTGCAACTTCACTATCATACTTATAAGTACAGTCATTACTGTGTGTGTATCTGCCACCAAAGGCATTACTGGTTTTGTTTTGTGGACTATAGTATTGTAAGAATAAGGGAGAGGTTTGTTGGAATGTAGCTACATCAGACGGAGGGTATTAGCTAGGGATTTGGAGGAGTTATGACTGTGTAATGTACCTTTTTCGCCCCATTTCCCCAGCTTATTCTCCCATAACAGTGTTTACCTTATAACCCTATAAACATGCATTCCAACAAATCAACCATGACTATCAACATGTTTCTTTCGTACATAGGTACTAGATTCTGGAATAATCAGCAACTGATGTTTAGAGTATTCAATTAGAATATATGCACATAAAACTGCAACTGAGATAACCCTAGCTGGGTTAAAGTAATAATTATAATAATATACTCATGTTGCTGCCGTAGCGCTTACGCCATTGACCACGCACCCACAGACGCAGGCGGAGCTTGTAAGACCTCCAGTCAGAGGACAAGAGCAAGAACAACCAGAGACCACACAATCCTGATCACCATACAATTCCTTCTTCCTAGTCTCCCATATCAATAATACAAAGTAACCCTTCTGTTTTTGTAGTGTAGCTAGGGTTATCTCAGTTATTCATTACTTAATATTAAAATAGTGGCGTAGGAAGATGTTTTGACTAAGGGTGGCTCCACCTGACCATTCGGTATAACATGCAGTGTAATTGAAGGGCTCAGAACCAGAGGGGGCTAACTCCAAAGACAACAGCCAATATACATGACTACTAAAAGCCTGAGTAGGAGTTAGAGATAACAATCCAGCTATATTTTTAAGAGTCAACGTGTAGAAAACACGGTAAAATTGTATTTTGATGCAGACATTGTTGTGGCTATCTCTGACTGCACTTTCAGTATGTATATTGGCTGTTGCAAACTCCTACTCAGGCTTTCATACACATGCTCAAAGTGCTTTTAATATACATTTTGACAACCTCAAACTCCTACTCAGGCTTTTAGCTACATGCATCGTGCGTATTTCAGTCTCTACTTATATATAAATTGGCTATCTCAATCTTCTATGTTATGCACATATATGTACATGTAGGCTGCCTCAACAGAGCTAGGATCATAGACTGCTTGTGTGCTTATCAACAGTCAGTGTACCTGTCAGTGCATAAGTGAATGTCACTCATATGTCATAGATAGAAGCAGCACTGAGTATTCTATTTACATAGGAGTTTCAATTTTGTGTTTAATCCTTATAAGGGCAAAGGAATCTAGGGTACTTGAAACATGCTGTAAAACAGAAGTTTATAAAAAAAGAACTGATATATAACATAAGGAATTGGAGGTCAGGCTAAGCCATAATTATTGGAATTTGATACAAACAGAGCAATTCAGTATGCATACTCTACAGAACCGTCATGTAAAAAGTGCTGATATACATATAGCTGGGCTGGGGTCGTAAATCCAAACTAGAATCTCAGAAAATGATGCAGAGTATATAATCTATATGCATGTCACTGAAGTTTACACTCTCCCGGTGCTGCTCTCCACACAAAGTAATCCCCCCAACCCCCACCCCTCGCCGCTGTTTCTGAAACGGGATAAAATAAACAATGCTTAGCATGAACTTAATTAATGATACAAGGGTCATGTGACCTCATTAATTATGCCTGAGTACAATTACGTTGATTCGTGTATATGCACAGTCCTACCTTAACCTTTTTTTGTAGTTCACAACGGAGGGTGATTGGCCACGAAAATGATTTTACACTTCTTTAATACACGCATTACACTGAGTTGATACATGCATTACACTGTCGATCCACTAAACATCAACAAACTGATCGTTTACAGAGTCTGTATGTAGTAAAGAACCTTATCCTGGTTCACACTGCACATTGCACAGTAGTACCCCTTTCAAGCAAGCTACAAATTGAGGTGAAAGAAACACAACATTATTGCTACAGAAAATCAAGTACACACATGATCCTATGATTTAATTATAATATTGATGCAAAATTCTAGAGTATAGGAATTACTGAATACACACATCCTTTACACAGAGCTATATACTGTACAGGTACTAAAATACACTGGTCTAAGCACTAAATTGTAGGAATCACAATAAATAAATAAATATATTGTACTTACAACTGCATGCATGTGTTTCAAGGATAAGCAGGATAACATTAAAATATATAATTAAATCAATCAATCAATCAATCTGTGTCCCCTGCAAGAGGCAACACACAAGAAAGAAAGAATATATTACAACAAGAGAACATATACTTGTACATAAAGAGGTAGCAGAAGACAAAGGACAGAAAGGCTAAAAGCAATTGGGTGAGATCATGTAAAGCAGTCGTGAAGCAACGTCTTCTGCTTGTCAGTAACTACTTTGCCGATTAGGTACTTCACAGGTGTCTTGCCCATCATCAGAGTCCAAAACATTGCTCAAAGGCCCTTGGAGCAGTGGTTCATACTCTTCAGGATTGGCCAGACGGTCTGGCAGTGATTCCTGTGAGTTACTGTGACTAATTATTCCACTATGCACACACGGTAGCAAGTTCCTGAGTTTTGAGTACAACTTCTGTGGAAACTTCTTTCGTAAGAGAAGCCAGTATAGTGCAATAGTTGAGATGTACACCAGAGGAACAAGTGCAAATATGGCCCAAAGTATTCCTGATGGCGCATTGTATGCAGAACGTTCTATGTTTGCTATTAGGGTAATACCAAGTGAACAGTAGACTAAAGCACATGTAAGAATTAGTACCACATCTACTATGTTGTATACAGGTGATTTGTAAGGCTGTATTACACCTACCAGAATAGCAATGAGTGTTAGTAATATTGTCTCAAGGAAACAAGTCATCAAAGTGTTTTGTGTCATAGCAAATACTACAAGAAAAGCAAATCGAGCCATGAGGTACACCGCTGGAAACCACCTACGGTCACAAGTGCCATCAGTTCTATTTTTGTAGCAGCCCTGAAATACGTCCATGAATGTGTGAAGTACATGGCATCTTAGTCCACAGAAATTTAAAATTTTCTGAAAGCATTGGCAGGGATATAGGAGAAGCAGTAGTAATGGAAGAAGGTTGACCAGGGTTAGGATCACAATCGCTAGAATGGCATAAGGGAGGTGTTGTTTACCAAAATATTCGATTGTTCCATCATAGTACAAATACCTATCACTCATAGTCTCCCCCATAACATTGTAAAGGGACACAGGAATAAGAAGGTCAAAGGACACACTGAGAAACTTCACATATGATAAGAGAAAGAATGTAGCAAAAGTGTTGATTAGTGAAGTCCTGACATCCCACTGTCTTCTGTAGCAATCAAAACAGTAATGAAAGGGTTTCCATAGCCAGACAATTATCCTGAAGTTATTGTCATGTAATTCAACTAAAATGTATGTGGCTACTATAAGGAACAAGGGATATGCTGCTACAGCATAGTCTAATGCCAAGACTTGGAGGGTACTTATACTAGGATGCACAGCAAATGGACTATAGACTAAACGAAAGAAGTCAAGATTCCATATGCTATAAAGGGATACTCCCCACTGTACTGCATTTTGTAGGTATTGCTTATTGTAGTTTAAAAGATCAGTGAGTATCCGCATCTGTACAGGTGCTGTTGCTAGCTGGCTAATTAAGACAAAAACATTCATTGAAGGTGAAGGGGCACTTATATGAAAGACTGTAACCATGAGAAAGAAAGCAGTTAGTGGTACATAAGCAACAACAATATACTTAATCCAATGTTGTGCATAGCCATCATGAAATGAACTGTTTACACAGTGCCAGTCATAAGAATACACTGGCGGGAAAAAACCTTTCCTGCAACCGCCACATAGCTGGCCATCTCGAGAAGGCTCATTCTTACCACACCACAGTACTGTGTGGTAGTCTTTACCCAGTGGTTGGTGACACAGATACATGCAGGCACCAACTACTGTGATATTGGGGTCTTTTTGGTAGTGGCTCATGCAATAGCATGTAAGTACTTGCACATCAAAGGAGTTGTCATCACACTTTACCATGCCACCCACATTACTGCCACAATGGCAAGATGTAGTATTACCTTCATTTTTTGCAATGGTCCATGGGCCGTGGCAGGAAGGACTGAGTGGTTCCGCAGTGCTTCTTGAACCATTTTCCAGTGTCATATTCATTTCCTGCTGGTTGTCATTATGGCACTGGCATGTGCCCAGCAGCCCAATGAGAACAATATAGACAGTGAAACCTAACATGCTGCAATTGCATTCACCCACTTGCATGCACTAGTCTTTTCTTCACGTGCTGTAAATAGCAAACTCGGCTAATGGTAATCCCAGTTGTCAAATAATAAATTCAGTTCTTAATTTCTTGGAGAAAGGAAGAATTCCAGTTGACAATTTGTGTACATAATGTTCGTTTGGAGATAGCTAGGGGGAACAGAAACAGTAGAAGTTCATAAAAGTATGTCTAGTGTTTTTAATCCTATAAGCAACCCTATATATAGGCAACAAGCTAGCCCTCTAACTATGCATATATCATGTAGATATATGGCTTATCTGCATACAGGGCTTAAGATTATAATGAGTACCCAATCCACTAAAATTAATATGGAGTCGGAAACACATGAATGCTTGAACCACTAATATAAATCTCTAGCACTCACAACTTTGAATGATGTAAATAGCTTGCACCAATCAAGTATCCATGAACTATTTGAGCAACTGAACAGCTTCAACCACTTGAACCAGTCAACCACATGTAATGTACTCTGTTGCAGCGGCTAGATTAGTTGTTACAGTAGCTAGCAGTTAGAAATAGTAAACTTAAAAGTCTACAACTGCATTTATAGCTTCACTGGCTTACAGCTAGCTAATACAACTTTACATAGAGCATTGGTGATTTGAATGCTGGTTGGAATTTGCATTACACCATACCAGACCTTACCAGCAAGCGCAGTAACTGTGCAAATGTTGACAAAAGCTCATAGAAAAAAGAATATCTTATCTCTGTAAACAACCTGCAGCTGTCCTTGTGATTGTATTGCCAGGATACAGTCTGAAATACCGAAATAGATCAGAAAGTCAGCACATCTTTTAGAAACCATGCCCACACATTTGTATTGCAAGGACTGTGTTGAAAAATCAATGTGTCCTTAAACATATACAATGCCCACACAATAATTATGTGGATTGCTAGGATACAATAAATATACGAACCCTCTCGACCATATATTCTAGCAACAAAATGTTGATGTTTTTTAGCAAAAAGGCCTATATAGTAACTATTAGACCAGTATCCAGAATTGCAACCAGTAATGCATGCATTGCTGTGCTACTAGACTGGAATTTCCATTACAGAGCAAAATCCTGCATAACCTGTTTCTTGCCAGCATGGCTGGAAAGTCAATATCTATTACTTAGAAACACTGCCCACACAATATTTTATTGCTAGGAAACAATATGGTTGAGAACAGAGGGCTACACAGCTTGTTTATTGTGAGGATGCAGTACTTTGCAAAGTTCAAGCAGCTAGGTAGTCACCCGTTCATCCATGCTAGTTGTATAAAAGCTCAACACTATCCATACATTAGTATAGCCTGACACAGTTTCATCAAAATGAGCTGGCGACATGCAACGGGGAAATATCATAGAATGAAACCAAGCACATATCATACCCCAGCACTGTGAAGGCTTTTGGAGTTCATAGGCTGGTGACTGCAAAGGATAGAACAGGGTGCACAGGCACATTGAGATTATGAATTGTAGGAGGACATACATGAGGTGTTCATCTGGGTCTCTTGTACAGTGATCTAAAGTGAAATGCGCACGTGGGCCTGGGAACGAGGCAACATATGCATAACAGTGCTGGTAGTTATTGATCAGTCACAATTGGCATTTCATAGTGTGCACCATACCAGACCTTACCAGAAAGTACAGTAGCTGTGCAAATGTTGACAAATGCTCGTAGAAAAATTGAATATCTTAGCTCTGTAAACAACCTGCAGCTGTCCTTGTGATTGTATTGCCAGGATACAGTCTGAAATACCGAAATAGGTCAGAAGGTCAGCACATCTTTTAGAAAGCATGCCCACACATTTGTATTGCTAGGACATGGAATAGCATTAGCTATATGATTGTGAAGATTATTTTGGCATATCTATAAGTGCCCTCGCAACCTGTTTACTGCTAGGATGCAGTTACTATAGTAGTTCTGAATACAGTGAAGAAAGTCACTATGCCACTGTGGTTGAGATGTCATTATGTATACAGACTAGAAAGTTACTATGCTGCCTAGGCTCGTTCCCATTTACATTATGCAGTGTATATGTGAGTGTGTGCAGCTTGTCTACTGCTCCTCTGCTCTGGGACTCCAGTAGCTCAGTAGGTAACAACATCTGACTATATAGAGTTCAGGCAGTCCTAGGTTCAATTCCCAGCTGGACTCTTGATTTTTTCTGGAGTTCTTTATTCTCTCAATGACTTTTTTTTCCATCTGAATGGCTAATTATGGTTCAGTTCTCTCGTTTACTGGTTTTGTTGTTGTGGCCGACTGATTAATACTAATTACAGTTGGAATTGGCTAAGTCCTACTGGCAAGTGTTATTAGTGGGTTTATAGGATCTTTATAAAGCTTCCCTATCTCCCATCTGCTCAGGAGCTCTGGCTAGTAGTTCAGTGGGACAAGACAGAATGGTCACCTTTCTAGAACACCTTGGCCTAGAAGCCAGCCTGGCAGACAGATGTTCACTCACTATTCCCTAGCTTTCAAGCAGCCTCACAAACATTATTACAGACTCTAGCCAGCTTTTCACTCACAAATAGCCTACTCAGTGCTGTACATGGCCTAAACAAGATCTTAGCAAAAAGGTGTTAAACATCAAGGTACCACTCATCCAGTGCCGTGCTCCACACAAAGTGCCCCCCCCCCCCCCTCCCCCCTAACCGCTGTTGCCGACACAGGATAACATAATCACTACTTAGTATGTATGAACCTAATTAGCAATACAAGGGTCATGTGACCTCATTAACTATGCCTGAATACAATTACGTTGAGTTGTGTATATGCACAGTCCTACCTTAACTTTTTTGTAGTCCACAACTGAGGGGGATTGGCCACGAAAATAATTCTACACCTCTTTAATACATGCATTACACTGAGTGTGGCACTATCGATCCACTAAACATCAACAAACTGATCGTTTACAAAGTCTGTAAGTAGTAAAGAACCTTATCCTGATTCACGCTGCACATTGCACATACCCCTTTCAAGCATGCTACAAATTGAGGTGAAAGAAACGCAACATTATTGCTCCAGAAAATCAAGTACACACATGATCCTATGATTTAATTATTATATTGATACAAAATTCTAGAGTATAGGAATTACTAAATTCACACATTCTTCACACAGAGCTAGATACTGTACAGGTACTAAAATACACTGGTCTAAGCACTAAATTGTAGGAATCACAATAAATTAAATTTTTTTTTATACTTACAACTGCATGCATGTGATTTGAGGATAAGCAGGATATACATTTAAATAATCAGTCAATCAATCAATCAATCTGTGTCACCTGCAAGAGGCAACCATCCACACATGATTATGAGACACACAAGAAAGAAAGAATATAATATTATTACTACAAGAGAACATATACGTGTACATAAAGAGGTAGCAGAAGGCAAAGGACAGAAAGGCTAAAAGCAATTGGGTGAGATAATGTAAAGCAGTCGTGAAGCAGCGTCTTCTGCTTGTCAGTAACTACTTTGCCGATTAGGTACTTTACAGGTGTCTTGCCCATCATCAGAGTCCAGAACGTTGCTCAAAAGCCCTTGGAGCAGTGGTTCATACTCTTCAGGGTTGGCCAGACGGTCTGGCAGTGATTCCTGTGAGTAGCTGTGACTAATTCCTCCACTATGTACACAAGGTAGCAAGTCCCTGAGTTTTGAGTACAACTTCTGTGGAAACTTCTTTCATAAGAGAAGCCAGTATAGTGCAACAGTTGAGATATACACCAGAGGAACTAGTGCAAGTATTGCCCAAAGTACTCCTGATGGTATAATATATGCAGAACGTTCCATGTCTGCTATCAGCTCAATAGCGGCTAAAAGGTAGCCTAAAGCACATGTATGAATCAATACCACATCTACTATATTGTATACATACGATTTATAAGGCTGTACTACACCTACCACAATAGCAATGAGTGTCAATAACATTGTGTCAAAGAAACAAGCCATCAAAGAGTTTTGTGTCATAGCAAACACTACAATCCGAGTCACAAGGTACACTGCTGGAAACCACCTACGGTCACAAGTGCCATCAGTTCTATTTTTGTAGCAGCCCTGAAATACGTCCATGAATGTGTGAAGTACATGGCATCTTAGTCCACAGAAATTTAAAATTTTCTGAAAGCATTGGCAGGGATATAGGAGAAGCAGTAGTAATGGAAGAAGGTTGACCAGGGTTAGGATCACAATCGCTAGAATGGCATAAGGGAGGTGTTGTTTACCAAAATATTCGATTGTTCCATCATAGTACAAATACCTATCACTCATAGTCTCCCCCATAACATTGTAAAGGGACACAGGAATAAGAAGGTCAAAGGACACACTGAGAAACTTCACATATGATAAGAGAAAGAATGTAGCAAAAGTGTTGATTAGTGAAGTCCTGACATCCCACTGTCTTCTGTAGCAATCAAAACAGTAATGAAAGGGTTTCCATAGCCAGACAATTATCCTGAAGTTATTGTCATGTAATTCAACTAAAATGTATGTGGCTACTATAAGGAACAAGGGATATGCTGCTACAGCATAGTCTAATGCCAAGACTTGGAGGGTACTTATACTAGGATGCACAGCAAATGGACTATAGACTAAACGAAAGAAGTCAAGATTCCATATGCTATAAAGGGATACTCCCCACTGTACTGCATTTTGTAGGTATTGCTTATTGTAGTTTAAAAGATCAGTGAGTATCCGCATCTGTACAGGTGCTGTTGCTAGCTGGCTAATTAAGACAAAAACATTCATTGAAGGTGAAGGGGCACTTATATGAAAGACTGTAACCATGAGAAAGAAAGCAGTTAGTGGTACATAAGCAACAACAATATACTTAATCCAATGTTGTGCATAGCCATCATGAAATGAACTGTTTACACAGTGCCAGTCATAAGAATACACTGGCGGGAAAAAACCTTTCCTGCAACCGCCACATAGCTGGCCATCTCGAGAAGGCTCATTCTTACCACACCACAGTACTGTGTGGTAGTCTTTACCCAGTGGTTGGTGACACAGATACATGCAGGCACCAACTACTGTGATATTGGGGTCTTTTTGGTAGTGGCTCATGCAATAGCATGTAAGTACTTGCACATCAAAGGAGTTGTCATCACACTTTACCATGCCACCCACATTACTGCCACAATGGCAAGATGTAGTATTACCTTCATTTTTTGCAATGGTCCATGGGCCGTGGCAGGAAGGACTGAGTGGTTCCGCAGTGCTTCTTGAACCATTTTCCAGTGTCATATTCATTTCCTGCTGGTTGTCATTATGGCACTGGCATGTGCCCAGCAGCCCAATGAGAACAATATAGACAGTGAAACCTAACATGCTGCAATTGCATTCACCCACTTGCATGCACTAGTCTTTTCTTCACGTGCTGTAAATAGCAAACTCGGCTAATGGTAATCCCAGTTGTCAAATAATAAATTCAGTTCTTAATTTCTTGGAGAAAGGAAGAATTCCAGTTGACAATTTGTGTACATAATGTTCGTTTGGAGATAGCTAGGGGGAACAGAAACAGTAGAAGTTCATAAAAGTATGTCTAGTGTTTTTAATCCTATAAGCAACCCTATATATAGGCAACAAGCTAGCCCTCTAACTATGCATATATCATGTAGATATATGGCTTATCTGCATACAGGGCTTAAGATTATAATGAGTACCCAATCCACTAAAATTAATATGGAGTCGGAAACACATGAATGCTTGAACCACTAATATAAATCTCTAGCACTCACAACTTTGAATGATGTAAATAGCTTGCACCAATCAAGTATCCATGAACTATTTGAGCAACTGAACAGCTTCAACCACTTGAACCAGTCAACCACATGTAATGTACTCTGTTGCAGCGGCTAGATTAGTTGTTACAGTAGCTAGCAGTTAGAAATAGTAAACTTAAAAGTCTACAACTGCATTTATAGCTTCACTGGCTTACAGCTAGCTAATACAACTTTACATAGAGCATTGGTGATTTGAATGCTGGTTGGAATTTGCATTACACCATACCAGACCTTACCAGCAAGCGCAGTAACTGTGCAAATGTTGACAAAAGCTCATAGAAAAAAGAATATCTTATCTCTGTAAACAACCTGCAGCTGTCCTTGTGATTGTATTGCCAGGATACAGTCTGAAATACCGAAATAGATCAGAAAGTCAGCACATCTTTTAGAAACCATGCCCACACATTTGTATTGCAAGGACTGTGTTGAAAAATCAATGTGTCCTTAAACATATACAATGCCCACACAATAATTATGTGGATTGCTAGGATACAATAAATATACGAACCCTCTCGACCATATATTCTAGCAACAAAATGTTGATGTTTTTTAGCAAAAAGGCCTATATAGTAACTATTAGACCAGTATCCAGAATTGCAACCAGTAATGCATGCATTGCTGTGCTACTAGACTGGAATTTCCATTACAGAGCAAAATCCTGCATAACCTGTTTCTTGCCAGCATGGCTGGAAAGTCAATATCTATTACTTAGAAACACTGCCCACACAATATTTTATTGCTAGGAAACAATATGGTTGAGAACAGAGGGCTACACAGCTTGTTTATTGTGAGGATGCAGTACTTTGCAAAGTTCAAGCAGCTAGGTAGTCACCCGTTCATCCATGCTAGTTGTATAAAAGCTCAACACTATCCATACATTAGTATAGCCTGACACAGTTTCATCAAAATGAGCTGGCGACATGCAACGGGGAAATATCATAGAATGAAACCAAGCACATATCATACCCCAGCACTGTGAAGGCTTTTGGAGTTCATAGGCTGGTGACTGCAAAGGATAGAACAGGGTGCACAGGCACATTGAGATTATGAATTGTAGGAGGACATACATGAGGTGTTCATCTGGGTCTCTTGTACAGTGATCTAAAGTGAAATGCGCACGTGGGCCTGGGAACGAGGCAACATATGCATAACAGTGCTGGTAGTTATTGATCAGTCACAATTGGCATTTCATAGTGTGCACCATACCAGACCTTACCAGAAAGTACAGTAGCTGTGCAAATGTTGACAAATGCTCGTAGAAAAATTGAATATCTTAGCTCTGTAAACAACCTGCAGCTGTCCTTGTGATTGTATTGCCAGGATACAGTCTGAAATACCGAAATAGGTCAGAAGGTCAGCACATCTTTTAGAAAGCATGCCCACACATTTGTATTGCTAGGACATGGAATAGCATTAGCTATATGATTGTGAAGATTATTTTGGCATATCTATAAGTGCCCTCGCAACCTGTTTACTGCTAGGATGCAGTTACTATAGTAGTTCTGAATACAGTGAAGAAAGTCACTATGCCACTGTGGTTGAGATGTCATTATGTATACAGACTAGAAAGTTACTATGCTGCCTAGGCTCGTTCCCATTTACATTATGCAGTGTATATGTGAGTGTGTGCAGCTTGTCTACTGCTCCTCTGCTCTGGGACTCCAGTAGCTCAGTAGGTAACAACATCTGACTATATAGAGTTCAGGCAGTCCTAGGTTCAATTCCCAGCTGGACTCTTGATTTTTTCTGGAGTTCTTTATTCTCTCAATGACTTTTTTTTCCATCTGAATGGCTAATTATGGTTCAGTTCTCTCGTTTACTGGTTTTGTTGTTGTGGCCGACTGATTAATACTAATTACAGTTGGAATTGGCTAAGTCCTACTGGCAAGTGTTATTAGTGGGTTTATAGGATCTTTATAAAGCTTCCCTATCTCCCATCTGCTCAGGAGCTCTGGCTAGTAGTTCAGTGGGACAAGACAGAATGGTCACCTTTCTAGAACACCTTGGCCTAGAAGCCAGCCTGGCAGACAGATGTTCACTCACTATTCCCTAGCTTTCAAGCAGCCTCACAAACATTATTACAGACTCTAGCCAGCTTTTCACTCACAAATAGCCTACTCAGTGCTGTACATGGCCTAAACAAGATCTTAGCAAAAAGGTGTTAAACATCAAGGTACCACTCATCCAGTGCCGTGCTCCACACAAAGTGCCCCCCCCCCCCCCTCCCCCCTAACCGCTGTTGCCGACACAGGATAACATAATCACTACTTAGTATGTATGAACCTAATTAGCAATACAAGGGTCATGTGACCTCATTAACTATGCCTGAATACAATTACGTTGAGTTGTGTATATGCACAGTCCTACCTTAACTTTTTTGTAGTCCACAACTGAGGGGGATTGGCCACGAAAATAATTCTACACCTCTTTAATACATGCATTACACTGAGTGTGGCACTATCGATCCACTAAACATCAACAAACTGATCGTTTACAAAGTCTGTAAGTAGTAAAGAACCTTATCCTGATTCACGCTGCACATTGCACATACCCCTTTCAAGCATGCTACAAATTGAGGTGAAAGAAACGCAACATTATTGCTCCAGAAAATCAAGTACACACATGATCCTATGATTTAATTATTATATTGATACAAAATTCTAGAGTATAGGAATTACTAAATTCACACATTCTTCACACAGAGCTAGATACTGTACAGGTACTAAAATACACTGGTCTAAGCACTAAATTGTAGGAATCACAATAAATTAAATTTTTTTTTATACTTACAACTGCATGCATGTGATTTGAGGATAAGCAGGATATACATTTAAATAATCAGTCAATCAATCAATCAATCTGTGTCACCTGCAAGAGGCAACCATCCACACATGATTATGAGACACACAAGAAAGAAAGAATATATTACTACAAGAGAACATATACGTGTACATAAAGAGGTAGCAGAAGGCAAAGGACAGAAAGGCTAAAAGCAATTGGGTGAGATAATGTAAAGCAGTCGTGAAGCAGCGTCTTCTGCTTGTCAGTAACTACTTCGCCGATTAGGTACTTTACAGGTGTCTTGCCCATCATCAGAGTCCAGAACGTTGCTCAAAAGCCCTTGGAGCAGTGGTTCATACTCTTCAGGGTTGGCCAGACGGTCTGGCAGTGATTCCTGTGAGTAGCTGTGACTAATTCCTCCACTATGTACACAAGGTAGCAAGTCCCTGAGTTTTGAGCACAACTTCTGTGGAAGTTTCTTACGTAATAGCAGCCAGTACAGCGCAACAGTTGAGATATACACCAGAGGAACTAGTGCAAGTATTGCCCAAAGTACTCCTGATGGTATAATATATGCAGAACGTTCCATGTCTGCTATCAGCTCAATAGCGGCTAAAAGGTAGCCTAAAGCACATGTATGAATCAATACCACATCTACTATATTGTATACATACGATTTATAAGGCTGTACTACACCTACCACAATAGCAATGAGTGTCAATAACATTGTGTCAAAGAAACAAGCCATCAAAGAGTTTTGTGTCATAGCAAACACTACAATCCAAGTCACAAGGTACACTGCTGGAAACCACCTACGGTCACAAGTGCCATCAGTTCTATTTTTGTAGCAGCCCTGGAATACGTCCATGAATGTGTGAAGTACATGGCATCTTACTCCACAGAAATTTAAAATTTTCTGAAAGCATTGGCAGGGATATAGGAGAAGCAGTAGTAATGGGAGGATGTTGACCAGGGTTAGGATCACAATCGCCAGAATGGCATAAGGGAGGTGTTGCTTACCAAAATATCTGATTGTTCCATCATAGTACAAGTACCTATCACTGATAGCCTCCCCCTTAACATTGTAAAGGGACACAGGAATTAGAAGGTCAAAGGACACACTGAGAAACTTCACATATGATAAGAGAAAGAATGTGGCAAAAGTATCGATTAGTGAAGTCCTGATGTCCCACTGTCTTCTGTAGCAAGCAAAACAGTAATGAAAGGGTTTCCATAGCCAGACAATTATCCTGAAGTTATTGTCATGTAATTCAACTAAAATGTATGTGGCGACTATCAAGAGCAAGGGATACGCTGCTACAGCATAGTCTAATGCCAAGACTTGGAGTGTATTTAAACTGGAATGCAAAGAAAAAGGACTATAGACTAAGCGAAAGAAGTCAAGATTCCATACTCCATAAAGAGATGCAAGTGTGCGTACTCCGGTTTGTACCAATTGATAGTTGTCCCTTAGTTCATCAGTGAGTACCCGCATCTGTACAGGGGCAGTTACCAGCTGACTAACTAAGACAAAAGCATTCATTGAAGGTGAAGGGGCACTTATATGAAAGACTGTAACCACCAGAAAGAAAACAGTTAGTGGTACATAAGCAACAATAATATCAATGTTGTACATACCCACTACTAAATGAACTGTTTACACAGTGCCAGACATAAGAATACACTGGTGGGGAAAAGCCTTTCTTGCAGCTGCCACATAATTGGCCATCTCGATCAGGCTCATTACAATGCAGTGGTGAATGGTAATCCCTACCACGTGGTTGATGACATGCATACATGCAGGCACCAACTACTGTGATATTGGGATCTTTTTGATAATGGGTCATGCAATAGCATGTAAGTACTTGCACATCGAAGGAGTGGCTATCACACTTTACCAGGCCACCCACACTACTGCCACATTGACAAGATGTATTATCACTTTTGTTTACTGCAATGGTCCATGGGCCGTGGCAGGAAGGACTGAGTGGTTTTGCAGTGCTTGCTGAAAATTTTTCCAGTTGTTGAACACACATTCTGATTTCCTGCTGGTTGTCATTTTGGCACTGGCATGTGTCCAGTAGTCCAATCAGAACAACATAGACAGCTAAACCTAGCATGCTGCCAATTGCACTAGTCTTTTATGTGCTGTAAAAAGTGAACTCAGCAATATGTATTGGTAACCTCAGTTATCAAAAAATAAATACAGCCTTAATTTATGGGAAAAAGGAAGAACTTCAGAAGACAATACGTGTACATCATGTTCCTTTCGGATAGTTGCAGATAGCTAGAGGGCACAGAATCAGTAGAAGTTCATAAAAGCATGCCTAATGAAGCCTATACAGTTGAAATTGGTACATCATATGCAGTTATATGTACACTAGGTCTAAACTTGAATGTCTCTTCACTGCCAAGTGTAAGTACGGCAAAAATGTGAATAACCTGAGTGCAGCTTAGGTTATAATTTTGGAACCATGGTGTTAAATAAGCTTAATGTGAAGATTGGCCTTCATGTACAAGATGATGTGATTGACACCACTTGACCATACCGCCTATCTTATCCAGCACTCATATCTCATCGTACACACATACTTCCTTACAAAACATATGGTAGGTTTGTACAAGCCTCCTCAGTCTGGCTGTTTCTCAGTACCGCTATTAGCTACTACAATATATTTACTGTTACTGCCTGTGACTGGACTGCTTTAGACATGTGTCCCAATTCACAATTACATGCCAGTCAGCTTGCTGGTCCAGAATGTTCACTAGGCCACTGGAAGCTTTGAGTATTTGGCAGTGTATACAGTCTAATATAAAGGCCAGTAATTAGCCCTCTAACTGTGCATATATCATGCATGGTTATAAATAAAGCTAACAGAGTATTTACAACTTCAACTGCCTTCAGAGCATAAAGTATCCAATCCACTAAAGTAAATATGAAATTTGTCATTTCTAGCACTCACAACTTTGAATGATGTAAATAGCTTGCACCAGTCAAGTATCCATGAACTATTTGAGCAACTGAACAGCTTCAACCACTTGAACCAGTCAACCACATGTAATGTACTCTGTTGCAGCAGCTAGAGTAGTTGTAGCTTATAGCTAGCAATTAGAAATGGTAAACTTAAAGGTCTACAACTGAATTTATAGCTTCACTGACTTACAGCTAGCTAGCTAATACAACTTTACATGGAGCATTGATGAAACTGAATGCCGGTTGATTACAATACAGTATTAAGCTTACACAGCTGTTTACTGTGTTTACCATATTGAAAAGTCAATGTGTCTTTGAACATATACAATGCCCACACAATATACAATAACTATATGAACCCTCTCAACCATATATATCCTAGCAATAAAATGTTGGTGTTGTTTAGCAAAAGGGCTTGTATAGTAATTTTCAAACCTGTATTCAGAATTGCAACCAGTAATGCATGCATTGCTGTGCTACTAGACTGCATGGAATTTCCATTACAGAACAAATCCTGCATAACCTGTTTCCTGCCAGCATGGCTGGAGAGTCAATAGAAACACTGCCCACACAATATTTTATTGCTAGGAAATATGGTTGAGAACAGAGGGCTACACAGCTTGCTTATTGTAAGGATGCAGTACTTTGCAAAGTTTGAGTAGCTAGGTACTGGTGCATCCATGCTACTAGAGTTATATAAAAGCTCAATGCTATCCATTCATCGGTATCCTCAGGTAAAACTGGATCTGCGGAGGCTATACGGACACATATCCTCCTCTGTGACGTGGTCTATCCTATGCCTAGAGGCTCACTAGCCAAATTAACACTGTAGTTTAAATACTTATACTTAACCTGGAAACTGAGAATGAGCTCATCCGGGCCACTGTAGAGATACAGTCTCAAGATCACTGTACATGGTTACCCAGATGAACACCTCTTCTGTATGTCTTCCTACATTCCTTAATCCCAACATGCCTGTGCATCCTATTGTGTCCTTTGCACAGTCACCAGCCTATGAACTCCAAAAGCCTTCACAGTGCTGTGGTACGACATGTGCTTGGTTTCATTCCATGATATTTCCCTGTTGCATGTCACCAGCTCATTTTTGATGAAACTCTGTCAGGCTAGTGAAAGCTGAGTGATAAAATAATCGGCAATTTGATTATATTTTTGATGTGAAATTCGGGTTGGAATTAAAGAAACTTCATAAGCATGAATTCTACTAGCCAACCGAGAGAATCCCTGAAGAATTACTATAAGCATTACCTTTAGAGGCAGAATTTGTATCATATAATTATGGTGTGTATTAGTGCTTTGTGCCCCATTGCATATAGTATCAGCATACATAATACTATTATACATGTAATAATGAGGTAAAAAATTGTTGTTCACGAGTCTGCAGTGCCAGAAAGTTTGCTCTATCATACTGTGAGGCACTCACACTGCTTAGCTGAGCAGTCAAGAGTAGTAATCACTATTGTCCACAGCTCTTATACAAAAATTGATTGACAGCTACAAATGAATGCTCTTGAGCATATACCTACGCTAAACCATTTATAGAGTTCATAAGCTCTTGTAGATTATCGACTATCTCACTGAGATAATTGCATGTGCACATAATGCAGTATCTTTCATATAATTACACTGTCTCATTGTTTTACCCTGCTTTCTTAACTCTTCATTGGAACCATTAGCATTGTACCTAAATTTAAACTTTAATCTTGCATCCAGATCACCTACCCCCGGCCCTGCATGTAATCATTTCCTTATTAATAAGACTTCTATTGCCGTCATTAAAGTCTTCGTATTCTCTGTTCCTCAACACTTCATCTAATGTATGTCTCAAGGCTACAGTGAGTCACCAAGCATTACATGTATCCTCGAAATAATACATAGCTAGCTATCCCATGCAATTCTTTACCAGTGTTCTGAAGGAGAGGGTGTAATCAGCAAGGAAGTTTGAGCTCTTTACTCATAAATGCCTGAAATCAGTCAAGACTGAGTATGTGAATGTCTGTAAGAGCACAATATACTATGGTCAGTGGCTGCATTCTCTGTACACCTAGCATTGCAGGTACTCATGGGGCATTTGTCAACGTCTCTGAGCACTCGAACATCTGCATCTGTCCCTCTGTCTTTATTTTATCGTGATATGACTACGAGGGAGGAGAAAAGAATTTAGCCATGGATACATGTAATTAAGAAGAGTATGGCCTTGTTGGATCCTCTTATAGCGGGGCGTCTCCAAACTATTTTGGTCCAAAATAACGTCATGGTGACGTTAAGTTTTGTCATGCCTACTGCAGCGATTATTGCACAGAAAGCTTTCCTTGCAGCCAACAAGGATGCCAAGCAGGGCAATTTGTATGTTTCTAGTCATGCTAGCGCTAGCAAGGCGACCACTGAAAGCGATCGGTGTTGCGGAAGGAAGTGGGCTCGCTCGCGAGACTACCCCCACCCACCCTGCGCCCCGCGGCCCGGCCCCGGCCGGCCCTAACGTCACAATGACGTTATCTTCGGCAAAATACTTTGGAGACGCCCCCTCGTACCCAGCCGTCCCAGCTTTTTTTCGCTTCCAGTAAGAAAAAGCGGAATGCCTGGGAACACTTCTCACGTGCGTGACGTAAAGGTAGAACCAAGGGTAGAACCGACTTAATTGCGCGTGGGGGTACAATGGCGCAAGATGGCAACCAAGTTCAGCTTGCCCACGCATACGGGCACATACACGTACGCTCAGTTACTACGGTTATCCCTGGGTTCCACAAACAATTTTTATTTGCTCCTGTATAAAAACGTACCTTTGGCAGACATCTAAGACGCTGGACCCCCGAAGGCGGTACAAGAGATTCATCCAACCGTCCCAGGACTAGTGACAGAGTCGATAACTCGAGCATATGCACGCGTACTATATAGCTATCCTCTCGCGTAGTTAGTGAGATTTACCGACACAAGACAAAGCTAGAGCACAAGTCACGACACCACAAACTCCACACATGCAATTCGCGCACTTGCGCAATTCCGAATGACATCGTGCAGATAAAGCGACCGTTAATTCGCGTGGGTAGCTTATTGCTTGCGGTTACCCATGCCCACGTTCATTAAATCTTACGTCACGCACGTGAGAAGTGTTCCCACGCTTTTTCTTACTGGAAGCGAAAAAAAGCTGGGACGGCTGGGTACGAGGCTACCCCCTAGCCCTCTAAGACTATTAAAGAGCGCAGGAAATAGTTCTGCAGACCAGTGAGTTTGCCATAAAGATAGCTTGCTTGATGTCGGTACGGGTCAACTCTGCCGAGGGAGGCAAGCCTCCACTGAACGTTTTCCTGAAGCTATTTCTAGGGTGGAAAGGCTCTTCAGAGATCCTGGAGCAACCGTGCACCGAAGGTTCTCAAAACCTGCTGGTGCTTGTCTCCAAGAACACCTCCCTCAGTCTGCATCACCTTGGGAGGAGCTTGAATCTCAGTGGGCGAGAAATCTCTGACATTCATGCACGCTTTGTGAGATACGACCTAGTGGGACTGAAATACCAGGTGAGTGAAGTGTACCGTAGGCTCTAGTTCTGCAGCTAGCTGAATTTGTATTTGTTGGTACAACATCCTCAGTGGAATGTATGCTAGCATAGTGGGACTGCGCAATGCATACAGCTAGTCTATATATCAACATTCTATTCACAGCCTCTCCCCTAGCTAAATGTCACAATGATATTATTTTCATCAAAACAGTTTGGAGTTCGAGACACCCTCCAAGTCTCTCTTGCCTTCTTTATTACTATTTGATATATTATTGCTCGGCCCACCCGGCTGTATTGTTTGTAGATTGCAAATGAAAATGCTAACAAGGTCAAAGTTGAGATTAGTTTATGTGCATAAACCGTGTACCTGAATGGGAACAAGGCTAGAGCAACATAAGATCAAATAGGTATGGCCTAGATATCGCTTTTGTATGATCACTTCTCATGGGAGGGAGTTTTGATGAGATTAGTACACGAGATAATTTTAATAGAGAAGGTTAGGCCAGGGTGTAAGAATTGGAACAAGCCTAGTTAACTATGCTAGGAAATATAATGTGACAATCAGGTTGGTACATTATCTGGCTGTTCTTGCTCTCGTTCTCTGACTGGAGGTCTTACAAGCAGCTCTGCCTGCGTCTGTTGGTGCATGGTCAATGCCATGAGTGGTAATGTGAGAATATTATAACGGGTTGTCATTTAATTATGCATACATTGAATACCCTCTTTGGATGACGTGGTGCTCAATTACACCCCTCAACAGGGAGTGGCTATTCAAACAGGCAGTAGCTACGTCACAGAAGTAATTAATGAGGCTATTTAACAGACATAATCATATGCATGCCTGAATAGTGCTGGGAATCAGACTGTTTTACATGTCTTTATAACATACTGGACACCATCTGGTACAAATAGGTTCTTTCAGAGTGGATCAACAAGACAGGCCATGAAGCCACCTATCATCACCTCATCCTGGCATTGTACAACAATGATGATCTATCCACTACTGAGATGGCCTGTCGAATGATCGCATCAAAAGAAGGTAAATTCATTTCCAGTACTGCCTTTCAACCTACAGACATATCAAGCTAGTCTTGAAATTGGATTTAGTCTTTGATAAACTCCACGGCTGGAAGATAAATCTGGGATTTTTGACAGGCTGCTATGACACCATCACTACAGTAATGTGTATTAAGTCTATCTGTTTGTGCCCGTCTGTCTTTCCGTCTATCTGTTATGTAATATATGGTGTTTGTCTGCCTGTACATGTATCTGCCTACTTGCCCGTAGTACACATGTATAATGATGAATTTAATGTTTTCCTACTCAGACTCATGTACCACTCTATTCCGGCCCAACGTGCTCGAGAATGTGGTTAGTAGCAAGAATATAATTATAGTACTGTTTATACAGAAACTGTCCATATCCCTTCCATGTTAGCAACAAAATGGCGATGAACTTGATCTCACCTCTGTTGGCTGCCCACAGTAGCAACTGGTTGAGTTGTCAAGCAATAAATTGGTTATTACACATCAGCATGGACCATATACCAGATATTTATATGGTATGATATCAGAGCTCTGAAATCATACAGTACCAATATCTGGTAAATGGCCCTTGCCGCCATGTAGTAAGGGTACCAGCTAAGTTATGCCTTATCTACAAATACACAAATTTATTGATGTTATTCTAATTGGATAATCATGAGTATGCTATTCTAGTTCATGAAAGCAGGCTAGATCACAATGCAAAGATAACACTCTCTACAAAAGAGAATAGATATACAAGCTATGATATTTATAAATCACATGTAATTTTTGCAATAAATTGCACTCACTTCACCTGTGCAATTACCTTATCTAATTGCTCATACCAAAATTCCATGTGAGCACAAACACTACAAAAAAGCGTGAGCTGCCAAAGCCAGTGAAGGAGCATTCAACTTCTGGAGTATAACATTGAAATGTTACCTGTGTCGTTACATTTCTACTATGGGAGTTAATGAGTTGGCTCTACAGCTTTGTGATATCATGACCAACAAGTGAGTCAACTATTCTCTTCCAGGCATCGAGTTTTATGAATGGCATGCTATCTAAGAAGTGAAAGGGAGAGACAAAGGAGGCTACAGATCCAAAAGGATGCCAAGATGGCCTCTGGGGACATGTCTGTGTTAATGTGGGCTAGCTTGAGCTTGAGCTCATTGGCCATCTTGCTGCTGCATGTATACCACCAGTCAGGAGAAAACTGGAAGTCTAATGTTCAAGAAATTGAGACGCTCTGCTACTTGCTGTCCATTCTAGTATAACGCACAGTATGGCTATATGCTATGACGAGATAGAATGTTCTGTTATAGGTAAAACTATGTGTTAGACTTATCCACATCTTCTGGACCACAAGTTCGAAGGCGGTATACATGTAGCTACCAGAGACACCATTTCGAACATGTGGTTTGATGGGGTCCCATAAAGATACATACACTGCAAAAACAAAAGGGTTGATGTAACCCATCTAGGGTTATCTGAGTTCCACAGCAATGTGCATACAAGCAGATCAGTTGTATTTCTTGACCACTGCAGGTCTCCAATTTCAGGTAGAAGATACACAATTAAGCTAAGTCGCGTATAACAAGAATTATAGAAATGTTAGAAGTGAAGCAGCCCTTATACCATTTCCATGGCTCCTGCAATTAAGAAACATCATAAGTGCAGCACTTCTAGCGTAGCCACCTGTCATACGTGACCTAGCTTAATTGTTTACTACCTATAGTGGTCAAACAATGTAATTGATCTCCTTGTATGCACATTCTTAGATATTGATACTGAAACTCTGGTAACCCAAGTTGGGTTAAACCAATCCTTTTGTTTTTGCAGTGTAGAAAATGTGTTTTGGCCATCACTCCTCACAGAAACTGAAAGTAGAGGAGCTTCATATATGTTTTTACACAAGGGTCACAATGGTATAAGTTTTAATCCTTTGTGACCCCTCCTTCATACCAACTATTAATTACTACAGTGTATATACTCATGCAGGTACAGCATTACGCTGCATATCATGTACAGCCATCATTTCCTGATGCTCAAAAGTGCACATTACTTCAGAGGCCAGATTATGCATATGTCAACTTCATCACTCATGTGACCCTCACTATCAAGGGTCAAAACGGTGTATCTGTTCCAAGTGAAGCCAGTGATGTGACTGCTAGCCTAAGATACATTCTCAGTGAATCCATCACGGATTGTAGGGTTAGTGGAGATATCATGGATCGACATCGAGGTAGGTTTAAGATATCGTTTACGGTAGAAAACAGAGGAAGGTTTGAATTGCATGTGAAAGTGAAAGGAGAACATATTCATGAAAGCCCCTTCGCTATCTTTGCTAAGGTTCCCCCTACTACTCTAGGGAACCCTGTCAGGATAATTCGGGGAGTGAAGCAGCCCACCTCTGTAGCTATTGGCCCCAATTCTGAGTGTGTGGTTGTTGAGATGTCAACCAGCAGAGTGTCAATTTTTAACAACTCCGGAATGAAGATCAAAACCCTTGATATTGGTGATGCTTCCACTAAGTTGTTTCTTGCTCCCAGTGGTGTTAGTTTAGACGGCAGTGGCAACATATATGTTGTAGACCAGCAGAAAATTATGAAGATTTCTCCAATGGGGAAGTTGATGATCACATCACCATATCCACAAGGAGGTCTTTCGAGTTTAGAGATGCCTTCTAGCATTTCGTTTGCTCCCAATAGTAACCTCCACGTGTGCAGTCCATTCAACAATGAAATTATCACCCTTGATACAGAGCTGAAGCTGACTGCCACGACAGGGGGCAATAGTAAATCTGGCAATTTTCTCGACCCTCGAAACATAGCATTTGACACAAAAGGAGGACGTATTCGAAGCTTTATAACCGATCAAGGGAACCACCAAGTTCAGGTACTGGATGATCAGAGTGGGAATCACCTGTTTGATATAAAGGCTGCAGCAAACCAGAAACCATGGATGCCTTGTGGCATTTTTGTAGATCCTAGGACTGACTTAGTGTATGTGACTGATTTGGCCAACCACCAAATTTCAATCTTTTGTTCATCTGGTGAACACGTACACTCCTTTGGCTGTGAAGGCAAGGGTCATGGAGAATTTAGCAGTCCCACTGGGATAGCAGTTGATATGGATGGCTTTGTATATGTTTGCGACTCCAGTAATGATTGTGTACAAGTATTTTGAGTATTCAGCTACACTTTGTACCATAATGTTAACGTTACTGTATACTATATGAAAAATACTAAATTCTTTTTTGGATTGTTTATAGTTTTCTTTATCCTCACAACATCTAAGCCTTTTATAGTATTGTAACCTGTATGCCTATTCATAAGGTGAGTTTGTGGCATTCTTTCAATTTTTGTGCTCCTAGATTCTATAATATTCGAATATGTATTTATATCACGTTTCCTGTTTGTTATTTCACTCTGTACAGCAAGTTTATCGTTTACAGTTATGCACTTAAATTATACCAGCATATTATTTTGAGCTGCACTTCAGTATCTCGAGGATGTCACAAGGCGAGAGTAAGCTTCACTACAGTAAGCCACATTACATCACCATTGGTTGCATAATTATGGGTATTTATAAAGTAAAAATTATAGCCACACTGCCACACAGGAGTTTGCAACAGCCAATGTACATACCGAAAGTGCAGTTAGAGATAGCTACAACAATGTCTGCATCAATTAATACATAATGTTACTATCTGTTCAGCATGGTTTGGGCCCCCTGGTGTGGGCTGGGGACGAGGCTAGGGTATCTATTGAAATCAGGAGCTTCGGCTAAAATTTAAGCAGTGCACACCACCCTTAGTGAGAATACAGGCTGACCCTACGGATATTCAGCACATTCTTTCCACCTATAATTGTGCTGCAGTAGCTATTAAAAACAACAAACTCTCCTCCTAATATCTAGCTGGCTGTACACCATCGGTACTGTCGTTAGGCTCCAGAAAGCAAGGCAGGAACACTGACAGATTCTACACCATACACACAATAGAGCTCCCAGCTGGCTTGTCTTTAGCGCGGGCTTACTTTTGCTGTTGTTATGCCTTGCCAATGCGGCAGTATCAGAATCAGTGTTTACAAAAAAATGGGCAACCCTCTTCTCCCAACGGAACCCTAGGCCATGTGACACTGCCACGTTAAGGGGCGAACGGGCAGGTCGTTCCGGCCGACCGAGAATCTTGCGAGAAAATCCTAGTCAGCGTGGACGGCAGAGTGATGACCTGCCTATCCCCCTGGCGGTATGGCCCTAGCGCCTTTTTTACTGTCCAGGGGGGGATGTGCCTCGGGACTGGGTGAGAAGCACGGAAGTGTGGCCCCCCTTTTTTTCACTGTTTTCAACAAACAAACAAAAAAAATACTGTCTAAGTCGGGGCTACACCTCAGGGGATATATAGTCGCTGATCGCACGACCGGGCACCTATTGAGGTTCAGTCATTGTGTAGCCGCGACAGCGACCCACCTATTGAGCTCTGTATGGCTGATCGTGCACCTATTGAGGTTCAGTCATTGTGGTGAACCGTATGTGGAGGTGCTCCTCCATAATACATAAATGAGTGCCGATTGCCTTTTATTATAAAATGGACATCTCAGGCAGACATTTGCAAATAGAACATGTATAGACAGCTGGACTTCAGCCATCCCCTGCTGATCCTATAATATAGTGTACCTGATATCCATAGGCAACTCTCCTGAGGTGATGCCATCTGCACTAACTTTCAAGGTTCTTAAAGAAAGTACTGCAGCTGCTGATTCAGAACATGAATGTGTGAAGTTACATATTATTATAGTGAATACATCAATTATCATATTCATGAATAATTATACCATCACCAATGAAGAATGTGGGATATCATTTTCACTGCTGGAACAATCAGAAAGTTGCAGCAGGTTATCTCAAAAATTAAGCTATAGCTGAGAGGAGCCATGGAGCTTGATGGAGACCTAGGGGAGTCGAGTGTCGAGGAACATTCCGTGTGGCAAACATTGCTGTGCAATTATATACCACCATGCATGAGACTAAGCTCGCATAGCCAGCCTCTCATGCTAGAGACTGAGGCTACATATATATGCTTGTACACTACTGTCTCATGATTAAGACTATGCACCCTGTGCACTGGCACACGAGATGATGCAGTGGCATTGAAAAGTAAGTTACTAAACTTTGTGACAAGTGGCAGTGTCAAAAAAAATGGCTATTATCAAAGATTGGTATAACGTGCAACACAATAGCAATAAAAATCACATCAAAACTGGTGCTTTGGAACTACATATTACACTGGACTGCTAGCTGCATTACATAGAACAGAATCAGCCAGCTGAGAGATGATGACACAATGATATTTTTTGAAATAAGACAGGACAAGAGTATCAGCTCTTGGGCTACGCGGGTTACAAATACACAGAGAAGAAATCAAAAAAAACAAATGGAAACTGGAACGGTTTAGAACAAAGTTTGTATGGAATGTGGCCTGCATCAGACTTCAGTTCCAAGATTTGACAGATCTGTGGCACTGAAGGAGGGTCCTCGTCCTAGTGCAGGTCTCTTGGCCTTTGGGGTGCGGAGTGAGGCAACAGGTGTGAAGGCAAGACTCGGTGTGGAGGAGGAGAGAGAGGTGTTGGGGGATGTCAGGCTCTGAGGAGGTGGAGAGGAAGGGCAGATGTACATGCCGGGAGTTGTCAAGTTGCAGCTCGAGTGTTTGGCAAGACTCAGTGCATGTGGAGGAGCAGAGAGAGATGGTGTGTGAGTGGTTCAAGATCCTAGTATCGCTATAGTTCAGTAACCACTGTGAAAAACACTTTTTTCCCTAACAAAGGCGACTCACTGAATTACAGTTTTGCAATTGGTGCATGTGATATAACATAGGTATTTATAAGAAAAGCCAATCCTGATCTCAGTGTGTAAAGTTCAGTTTTACTTAAATATAAAGTAAGGAGTACGTATGAATCACTACACTACTGACTATATGCATGTGTATGTTAATGGTTGTATGTAGCCATTGATCTAGTCAGGGTATTCATTTTTTATACTTTTAATTCAGTGACAGCAGAAATTTTGCTCTGAATGGTTTAGGTAACCTCCTAATGTGGTACTGTACCTGCCACTCCCCTTCACGTCATTCTGAGCTTCCAGTTAGAGACAGTACAGATAATGTTATAAGTATACTGTTCACCCATAAAGCATACCCCCTGAGGGATATTACATGTAGTTGCTCACCATGCATTCAGCAGCAGGTGAATCAGGCGGAACCTCGTTCTCTTCTCCAATGCCATGCAGGTTGAGGTGGATGCTGTGGACAGGAGCATTTGGGATTCAGCTGGTGCTTAAATACAAGTTACTTTAATGTTCAAAATTCAATATTCCACGGAATCTCATACGTAGAAATTAGATCAATAGCTGAAATGTGTGTGTGTGGATGGAAATACATGTACCCCTCGAGAATGGACTCTCTACCAGCATAATGTATTCTACCCTAGTCTGCTATTATCTTGTCACCTGATGTTCAAAAGGCTCTTACTAGCCACATGTACATGTACATTTGTAGTAGTCTAGATGAAGTGTTGAGGATAAAGATTTTAATGATGGCTTGAATAGAATTAAATTAAAGGATTACATGTACTTGCAGGGGTAGGTGATCTGGGTGTGAACGTAATGTTTAAATTTAAGTCCAGTACTAATGGTTTGAATGAACAGTTAGGAAGACATAGGTACCTCATGGATGATAGGGATTTCCTGTTTGACCGTCCAGAGAACGCCCGGCGGACTCTCTTGCTTGCTCCACTGGGGTTAGAGCAAATGTGATACATGTATTATACCATAGACAGTTTTCAGCTGTAGCTTCATTCCCCCAGTCTCCACTCTGCAATAGCTGAGTAGAGGAATCATTTATACGTACAGTCTACACTTAGCCTCGTTCCAAATCTCCACTTCCTAACTTTTTTTTATGAGGGGGTGGAGACTGAGAATGAAACATTTTACGTAGAAATTAATGTCTGTCTAGAGGCTACCGAGTCCCCAGGCTCCACTGTGTGTTTTCCAAAGTGCAAAAAACACTGGGCAGTGGAGCCTGGGAACGAGGCTACAACAGATGTACAATATATATTCAAAGACAAACTGCTCCACAAAGAGGCACCAGTTCCTCCATCCCGAACAGGACTCACTGCAGCGCTCTCCGGAGAGAGGTAGAAGAGAGGGTGGATTTGCAGAGGGAGTTGAGAGTCTCCGAGGAGCACAAGACAACAAACTGGTCCTGTGGGAGAAGTGGTTTATCCTGATGAAACACTAGCCTCGTCCCCAGTCTCCACTCCCAGCTTTTTTTTTTAGCCGCATGTTTTTTTACAACATGCGGGGAAAAAGCTGGGAGTGGAGACTGGGAACGAGGCTAATGAAACACTTCTTAAGTACATCTGGTATTAGTAACCTCAAACCCAGGCCTTTCTCACCACATTTACATGCATCTTGCAGCTGTGGAGAAAAAATGTCTCCACGCTTTTTCTCCATAAGCCATGGACGTGATCTTTCTCAACAGATGGGCAATGAAGGTCTGCTTCAAGGAGGATCTCGGTTGGCTCTCAGTATTCATAACGATCGGGTTCTCTTTCTACCAACCACAAATTGGCTAATTTGTGGTTGGTAGAATAGAGAACCTGATCGTTATGAATGAAGGTCGGGTTACAAGGTTAACTAATAGCGTTTTGCAATGAGGCCTACAACAGTCAAAATGAATGCGGAACGGTAAAGGTAAAGTTTACACATTTTTAGTCTAGTATCCCAGAAGCAGAATTACCGACATACAGTTGTTATGTGTATAGAAACATGCATTCATCTGGCATAGTCAAGTAACTACTTCAGATTGTCTGATTGGCTGAGAGTCCTTCTCACAGACTCACCGGGTCAGTAGAAAAGTTGGTGTTTGCCAGCAACTTGGCGATTTGCCGGATGATGTCATCTTTACCAGGGTCCTCCCCCCCTAGCCGGAACACCAGCAGCTTCTCTTGAGGATCCTCTGGCCAGCGCACCAGCAGTCCAAATGAGTTGACAAAGTCTAAGGGAAGACAGACACAAAAGTGGTATATAGCTAACCAGGGTCAGTCTCAGGCTTCACTTCCCACTTTACTACACTGTGCGATAAAAGCTGGGAACGAGGCTAGTACACACATGTAGCTTCCTGTTTAGCTTCGTCCCCAGGCTGAAAGTAGTGGCCTGGGGACGAGGCTACTTCCTGTTTAGCACTTTGCTTTCCAGATTGAAAGGAGACTTGAGTTTCTCAGTATCATTAGTATGGGTAATCACATGGGTTTGAGTGAGATTTGGGAAGTGTAGTTATTCCCAAATGGCACGAGAATTGTGTCATACAGTTCCTATACATGTAGCTTCAGCCTTTGTTGAAAAGTATGTGATCGCAAAAAGTGTGTCATAATAGGACTCTCTTGATGGAGTGGGGTGGGCTTATTTTCAAATATAGTACCCTCCAGTAGCCTCATTCCCAGGCCACCCTGCTAAACAAGTGAAGTGAACAAGGGAAAAGCACTTGCTCAGTGGGGGAGGTGTGGGGACAAGGTGATCAGTATACGCCATACACATGTACTAAAATCTACCTCCTCTGTCGCCAAAGTTGACAACAGCCCTGACGTGGGTGAAGGGCAGGAACTCTAGGTGCTTGAAGGTCTTGGCTGAGCTCTTGATGCTGAAGCTGGAGGGAGGTCTCCTCCGAGCGATCTGGAGAGAAACATGTGATAGTCACATGGGTTGAACTGGGGGTGTGGCTTAAAATTGTACAACCTAAAATATGTGGTAGACAGCTCTCACATGTGGGAGGGGGGGGAGCTAGGGAGGGACGGCTCCCCCTGACTATATAATTCAGTATGCATCTGACTATATAGTAATCAGAAGGTTCTGGGGGCAATTCCCAGCTTGGCTCAGATTTTTTGCAGTTTCCTATTAATGTTGTTTTCCATCTTGAATCATTCACGTTGGCAACCAGTCATGTGACTAATAGTGCAAATTTGATTGGAGCTGCCTAATTAGTACCCAAAAAACTTTTGCTATCACTACACACATGTACGTATTAATGGCGGATCTTAGTCTTACAATAACTCTCCGGGTTGGGGCAAATGGAACACCTACTAGTACAAAACCCAGCATACATGTAGCTGATGTGATATCTACTCAGTTAACAAGTGCTGCCCAGGCCTGGGAAGAAGGCCATGCATGGCTGACCTCCATGCTGTCGGAGAACAGGAAGAGAGCCAGGGGGTCTCCCTTGGTACCCTTGTTGGGGTTACCAATGTCTAGCAGGTCCAGGCGACGCAGGAACGTCCGGTTGGAGGACAGCACCGTTGCCTGTTAGGGAGGAACACAGTAACAGAGGAGGTGAAGAAAGGTTCTCATGGCTGTGGTCATATTGCGTTCTCTGTACGCCTACATGTAGCAAACCTAGCAGGTACTCACGGGGCATCCCTCAACGTCTCTGAGCACCTCAAACATCTGCATCTGTCCCTCTGTCTTCCTCTTATCCTCATTGATATGGCTGCATGTGGGGGAGGAGGAAGAAAGCAACATAAAGTTAGATACTGAGAGTGTGGGCCTGTAGATTCATAAAGTCTGTCTATAGCTTCATAACTCTCCCATCCCTAATAGGAACTGTTGATAGTTATAGTACCATACTGCAAGCTGGGAGGGTAAGCTGGTGTATGTACTAGTGTTGCCTACTACATAGGAGGCCTACAGTATATAACTACACATGTACAGGTGTGTGTAAGTGTGCTATACACTGTGACGCACTTCATGACGGTCTTGAGGCTCTCCACTGCCTCCTGGAGAGGGGCGTGGTCCGAGTGGCAAGCTGCAGTGTGCTTCACAAGGTCTACAGTGGAGGCAAGATGTACATGTACCGGATCACACACTAATTGTAGCATGTGAGTTTGCCATTTCTCTTGGGGGCTGGGGCCTATGGTAGTTTACTACTATCCACATGTCCAAGGTATTGTGGCCATAAAAAGAACGTAGATCGAAGGGCATATAGAGTTGGTATACTGGGCCACTATAACTATGCATCGATGCATGTGCATACATGTAACTCATACATGGAGAGATATACATGTACATGTAATGTACTTGAGAGATCATAAAAGTTGGAGATTATGCAAACAACAGACAGCTTTTTCGGTCTCAACTCCTACGTGTAGCTGACCAGCAGAAACAATTTATGTTTGGCTCACACCAGGCAGCTTAGACCTAATGCTTACAGGGGTTGAACAGTTCACATCGGTACCTTGCAGCAGGAGGATGATCCTGGGTATTCTCTGGACAGGGGTGATCAGCAGCTCTGAGAGTGTTTGCCGGCAACACTCCGGCCGGGACTCGTTGGCCTGGGGAGACAGATGGAAGGATAGCTGGGTATGTATGTGAAACAGCTGAGCACAAAAGGATCTCCATTGCCATTGCCGTATTGCATAGTCACCTAGCCTAGCCTCGTTCCCAGTCTCCACTCCCAGCTTTTTTTCCGCATGTTATAAAAAAAAGCGGTTTTTTCTTTACAACATATGAAAAAAAGCTGGGAGTGGAGACTGGGAACGAGGCTAGGCTAGCCTTGTTTCCAGGCTCTGCTCCCCATGGCCCACTTTTTGGTAACATTATTTCACACAGTGTGAAAAAAGCTGGCAAGTGGAGCCTGGGAACGTACGTTACCTCACCTTGGGATAGGTTTAGGGAATGGTTAGGGCCAGGGCATGTACACTACCTACATGTACCACTGATCACTTGGTAGAAAGAGGCTACAGCTAGTTACCTTGAGGAAGGCGTGGAACCGGGGGTAGGTCCTGTCACAGCGGTGCAGAGTCTCCTTGCTCATCTCAAAGAAGTTGACAAAGGGAGGGTACACTCGTAGGAAGTCCTCCGCCTGGAGAATGGGAGAATGGGAGAATAGTCACACCATTGGAGTCTTATTGACCCTGCTACTGTATAGAGGGGTTCAGAACCTGACAATCAAGTGAGTCTCAAGTTTTGCAGTGTACATATGTACTTCATCACTAGGTTTGGAAATTAGTTATTTTTAATGTGTAGCATGAAGACTGGGTATATAGGAAGTGGGATTGGCCTCGCTACAGCGTCACACTCGTTAGTAGAGACGTATGGATAAACAGTAATGAGGAGAAGGTTGATAGTCTCAAGGTTGCCAAAATAGATATTAATAAAAAAATTCATACACCGGGATGAAGGTAGCTCATATATGTATTCCGTACACCTCACCTGCTCCAGTAGTACTCTGCCAATGCATGCCGTCTGAGACCAGTTGGCCATCTGCTCCTCAAGGCTGGCCTGTGGGTTAGGATAGGGACATAAATTCAGTACACACGTACTCATCATCAAGACTAAAGCATTACGTGCAGCAACTACATGTACAACTTGTACATACCCAAGATCTTAAAACTGCAACTACATGTAATAATACATGTACCTGGGCAGGAAGGCCTCAATACAAGGCTACAAATACATGTATATGCATCAGTGTTGGATTAGAGACAAGTATCCCAGGCTCTTGTGGGGAGGAATATCACCATCTTTGATTGTACTACTAGCTAGTGTGGCTCACCACTAGTCTCTGGTGCACAGTGAGGATCTCAGGTGTGTACTACTAGCTAGTGTGGCTCACCACTAGTCTGTACTACTAGCTAGTGTGGCTCACCACTAGTCTCTGGTGCACAGTGAGGATCTCAGGTGTGTACTACTAGCTAGTGTGGCTCACCACTAGTCTCTGGTGCACAGTGAGGATCTCAGGTGTGTACTACTAGCTAGTGTGGCTCACCACTAGTCTCTGGTGCACAGTGAGGATCTCAGGTGTGTACTACTAGCTAGTGTGGCTCACCACTAGTCTCTGGTGCACAGTGAGGATCTCAGGTGTGTTGCCGAAGATGTTCTTGCTGTCCTCGTGGCTGAGGATGGGACCACCACGCTGCTGGGGCCTCTCCAGTGGCTCCTTGAATATCTGAGGTGAAAATACATGTATACAGTGAAATGTTCAAGGAATTTATATGTATAGCACCGACATCATTATTAAGTAATGGTGTCCTTGGAATTTATACAACTGACATCATTAAGCAATGGTGTCCTTATTATTCAAGGAATTTATAGCACTGACATCATTATTAAGTAATGGTGTCCTTATTATTCAAGGAATTTATAGCAATGATGTTAGACGTGGACTAGGAAGTGGGCTAACCTTGACCACGATGTTGAGGATGTCCACAAAGTTCTTCTCAGTCTGCAGTAGCTCTGAGGTGATATGTTTCCTTGCTCTGTCCTCAGGGCAGCTTGAGGAGGGGACCTTCTTTGCCTCACGTTTTCCGTGGCCCTCTGTAGGGCGGAAGAGAGAGAGAGAGAGAGAGAGAGAGAGAGAAGCTTTTTTAAACATTATTGTAGAGTGTATAATTCAAAATGTTGTGATGCTAACTGGCCACCAACACTGGTAATAACAGTATACATGTAGTGCATAGCTATATGTATTCGATACTAACAACGACGTACATGTAGCTAACCTCATACCCAGGCCTCCCACGCACAAATTTTATCTCGCAGCCGTGGAGAAAAATTGATAAGTAAGACAAAATTGGAGAGTGGGAGGCCTGGGTACGAGGTTAGATGTAGCCTCATACCCAGGCCTGAGTCTGAGGCGATGTGGCCTGGGTACGAGGCTAGCAAACCACTCGCCTCATACCCAGGCCTGAGTCTGAGGCGATGTGGCCTGGGTACGAGGCTAGCAAACCACTAGCCTCATACCCAGGCCTGAGTCTGAGATGATGTGGTCTGGGTACGAGGCTAGCAAACCACTCGCCATCGCCTGGGAATGAAGTGCTGCACTTACTGCCGGTGGCAGGGGAGCTGAGGGAGAAGAGTGAGGCCTCCAGTAGGCTGACGTCCACACTACCCATGCTTCGCAGTGAGGCATTGAGGGAAGAGCGAGGGCGGAGACGACGGGGGTGGGGTGTGTGACCCTGTGTGTGTTGGTACATGTACATGTATGTGTGCATAATGATATACATGTATATATATACGTACATGTAGTACATGCATTCTACACCCACCAGTACATGAATGTAAAAGCTCCATCCTTGAGATAAGTTCATAGCATGCTAAGTTAACCATCTGTGATATCGTGTGATCTCACTATAGAGCTAGCTAGCCTAGTTCCCAGGCTCCACTCCCCAGCTTTTTTTCACACGGAGGAAAAAAAAGCTGGGGAGTGGAGCCTGGGAACGAGACTAAAGCTAGCCTCATTCCCAGGTTTGAAGTCACCCTGGATCGGGAATGAGGCTACACTCACCCCGCCCACCTTAGCCTGGTAGAGTGCCTCGTCAGCGCAGGCCTCGATCTGGATGCTCTCCCAGAACCACTGCTGCTTGACCACCTGGAATCTGGAGGAAGCCGGGGGGACATCCTGGGCATCGACGGAGTTGGCTACCACCAGGTGGGTCACGCCGGAGTCGCCCAGCGAGGCGGTGACAGCACCTGTAGCCCCAGGGTGGGGTTCGAGAGAATAAGGAAGATGAGAGATGGGGTGGGGATGTATGTTTTCCACTATTATGCTCTGAGTTACGTACCTGCTACAGTTTAGAGGCCTCGTTCAGGCTAGAGGCAAACTACATTAAAATTTTCTTTTTGCATGTACATGCATGTGCATGTGCATGTGCATAGTTAAATTGCTCTTGACTTGTCTCAACCCAGCTGGGCCCCAGAAGCAACCTCGAGCTCAGAGCATCTAAATTTCAAAAATTTCCTGGGGGGCATACCCAATACCACCCTAGGGGCCCACATGCAAGATATTTTCCACTGTCAGAAAAAACAACAACTCTATATGATAGCCTGCATAGTATTCTTACTCCTGAGAATCTGATTCTGGACCAGTATCATTTAGTGCCCCAAATGGTCAGAAATTAGCTTCTACCAGTAACACACTACCGAGTATCAACTTTAAAAGTTCCAGGGTGCCCCCCCAAATGAAGCCCTGCATAGTATGGGTATAGACATCCAGTAAAGAACACACGAGGCTACTACTGAATTCTGAACACTGTACACAGCCAGAGCAGTATAGATGCTCCAATAGCATACGTACCATTGTCAGCTGCAATTTCTCTCATGTGCTGGGCCTCCTCCTCCGAGAACCCATGCAGAGCAATGTGGCAGCCGGTGAAGGGCAGCTGCTTATGGGCCATCTGTGGCGAGGAGGGAGTTGGAGAGAAGGCCAGGGGAGCAGTCGAGCACTATAGCTAGCAGTACTTACTTACAACTTATGGAGACGTAGATCCTTGCTAAGAAACTAGGTCTCAGAAGATGGGTGCCTTTGTCACTATATTTTATCCTGCAGGCCATGGCCTTTTGGACTGGGTAGAAGGCTATGGTGCTTGAGAATTACAACTGCTCCAATACCTTCGACGTTACAAACATGGTCAGGCTTTCAGTAGAAACCTTTACATGTACGGAGAGCCTGAGAGAACAAGGTATGTAGCCACCAGAGAGGCAGAGAGACAGATAAGTCTGTCTGTCTGTCAGCTGGTATTGTTCCCTATAACTCGCCTCAAGCCTGTAGCTACCCAGGCTCTTAAGCATATCTGCTGTTACGCTCACCATTTCTGGTCCAGTGGCAGAAATGGTCCTGGAGAAGGAATAAAACCGAGAGTGCATTATACAAGTATGTGATCAGTAATACTTCAACTGTAGATATGCTAATCAGAGGGGCATGTTTACGTGACTCCACATCCACAAGTGATTCAGAAGTGGAATTTGAGTTTGATTATGCCAGATGGCAAAGGCCAATGGGCAAGAGAGGATCTTGGAAGTGTACATGTAATTAAAAAAAAAACAACCGGAAATTGTAAGGCTGTGGTTACTTTCTATTCTGCAAAGAGAGCAGTTCTACTTCACATCTCTATTATGTGCTAATGGTAATAACTGTTGTGCATTACTGTACATGTGTGTCATATATCACATGACAGTGTTGTCTGAGCTACCCAGTGTTTAGCCTCGTTCCCAGGCTCTTGCGTCTACTCTCCCTTCCACTAGAGCCTGGGAACGAGGCTACCGGGAGAGGGGGGGTACTAAGTGTTGTCTGGGCTACCCTGTCCTCACGTGTCATTTCTGTTCCTCCAACACTGCTGTACCCACTCCTCACTCATGATGGGCGTGCCCAGCCCCACCGCCACCTGCAGAGGAAAGAGACCGGGAAGAGAGAAGGCTGACAATAACAATAATAATAATAATGATAATGGCTTCACAATAGTATGGTAGACGAGCATATGAAATGTTGCTACCTTGTTGGACAAGCAGTGCGTGTGATTATAGACCACTACCTGTAGCAAGGAGTTTGTGCTGAACTTCCATAGTCTACTGGTGTCGTTTTTGTCATCTGTATCTTTCCTAATTAATTACTATTTTATGCTAAATACATGTATTATACATCTTCACAGTTAAAGCACTCCATATACATGTATATATTAGTGTACTAATGTTGCTCCATTCTGCCATGTACATCAATCAAGTCAAGTTCCCATGGGTATGAGGCTAGCCTTACTTTGGTGCATACATGTAGCGGCATACCTTGTACTTTGACCCACTGACGGAGTGTGCCACAACGTGTGAGACGCTGCTCGTGATTTCCTTGCGGATACTGGCCCCCATCATGTGAACTAGTCCACACAGGTCGTGCTGGGGGGGGGGGGGGGGGGGGGGGGGGGGAGAGGGGGGAGTAAGGGTAGTTTGTCCTCTAGAAAACAAAAGCACCCATGTCACAGGCAGGTGAAGAAGTAGTCTCATTCCCAGGCTCCATTCCACAGCTTTTCCTACACAGTGCAAAAATGTTGCAGAGTGCAGCCTAGGAATAACTAGGTACTAACGTCTTGATCGAGGCTTTACTCGGAGTCCATTAGTGGCATGAATTCACTCATGGAGTGCACCACTGTGGAGTTAACAACTCCTGTGGTGTTTTGTTCCTACTTACCAGAGCTTGCTTGTCCTTGAAGCCAGTGAAGCAGATGATGATGCCCTCCATTGTGCAGGAGTAGATTGGCCGCACACTGTTGGGCAGAGGCTGTGTGTGTGAGTGTATGTTAAAAATTCATTCTCAACCTCATCTAGTGAATCAGCGCTCAAATTTACGTACACATGCAAGCTGTACATGTATAACACCCATGAGCATAAAGAAACTTGTGTGCAGTGTCTATTTAATAATATTCTCATCAAGTTACATGTACACGTACCTGGTTTCTCTTTGCACAGGAGAGCACACATGGCGGACCAAGAACCCTAAAGGAAAACCAGACCACCACAGATGAGCACGTACAGTATACATAATTAATACGCACAGTAGTTGGGTACATGTAACAGGAGCCTGCATGTACATGTACCAAGACCTAGCTTCCACATACAGACTTTCACAGATGTACACGCAGAAAAATTCACAACCGCTTGTGAGCTAAAACCCACACACACGAGTGCATAATGGCCTGAGAACATGCCTAGACACCATAATTAAGGTGGTGTGTGTACATGTATCTGAGATACCACCTGCAAGCACAACAAACAGAGGTATTTTGAATCACAGATGATTATAGGCCATGTCTGCTAATAGCAGTACATGTACTTGTGTACAGACAGCTGGAAGAGTGGAGCTTGGGAAGGAGGCTTGGCACGACCTAGTCTCGTGCCCAGACCTACGCCCCCCCCCCCCCCCCCTCGAAGGGGCGAGCGTAGGTCTAGGCATGAGACTAGGCATGACCAGCTACTGGGTTGTAAATACATGTAGGGCTCTCCTTATGTGTTTAGAAAGCTACATACATGTAGCTCTGCATATTGCTCGATCAGGAGTTAGAGAAGAGCATTTACACTCTACCAGACCTAATGCAAGTGATTAACAAAACTGGCAGGATGGACCCCTGTTAGAGGGTGGAGCCAGGGAATGAGGCTATAGTCCTGCAGCAGGGGGTAGGTTCATAGTCCTATAGTAATGGCCTCTGACAGTAGCCCTAACAGCTGGGTCACCTGAACTTCTTTGAGCAGAGGTACTGGTACACCTCTCCATCAAGGTCCTCACAGATGAAGACCATGTCACACTCGTCGGGCACGTGGTCTGGGATCCTCTTGCCATCCGTGGAGTAGCACACGTCAACACCTAGGCTCTGGTGTGTGTGTGTGTGTGTGTGTGTGTGTGTGTACACGTATGTATGACTTACATCACTTAGACTAGTGCTACTGTATGTATGCAAGTCAGTCTCTTTTTACTACATGCGAAAAAACGTTTTGAGTGGAGACTGGGAACAAGGCTATGTCCAGATACATCCTGGTAACCAATTGTTGTGTATGTCAATCAAGTGTGCATTAACTATATATGCAGTGCATCAGATCTCTTATGCAGTCAAATAGCCCTGGCAGTGTGGAGCAGCGCCATGGTTATTCACCAGTGCTAGGAAACACATCCCCAACAGTGAACTATCACTGCACCTCCTCAGACACAAGTTGCCTGGCTGCGAAAGGTGTCTCCAGTCAACCAGCCTATGCAATGGAATCCCTTGACAGCACTGGGCAGAGATGCAAGCCAAGTTAATCCTTTACTGGTGTACACTTGTTTTTGCTAATTAGCCTTTTAAAACAAGTCGGTGACTGTGCATTGCACCCTTTTTGCAATGTGACCTCCGCCTAAACACTACACAAATTTCCAGTTTGGTGTAATACTATTTTCTTAATGCAAATATCTGCAGCTGTTACATCGTACCATGGTCTCTTGCCATCAATTTATGATATTAACACTTTGCGATGCTAAATACGATTATGCTTAATGAAGTGCCTCACTGCTCGGGCCTCTGTGTCTTGGTCGCAAGACTCCCAAGTGTGAGGGCACTATTTACAGAGCTGCCACTATGCTAGCTGGCCAAAAGCAGCCTCATCTTCATACCAGCAGTCCACTTGCAGAGATATAGGCTTCTAATTCAGTAAACATGGACATTGTTCCTATACATGTGTACCTCCTTATTGGTGTCTGTCTTTGGGTATCTGTTTCCAATGTTTGTCCTCTTACGATTTATCACAACATCCATGCCTTGTGTGGATGCATTACTGACATAATTAACTATCTCTCTCAGTCATCACGTTTTGTCTTAAGCGAAAAATTATGAAATGAGTGGGAAGTTACATATAATAGTGATGTCACGCTGCTATGTGGTTTGGGGGCCCTGCAAAAAAGAGGCTGTGTGCCTTGGACTTTTTTTTGGTGTGGCCTCTCAAATTATATGGCTATACATGTGCATTGTCATTGTATATCTTGGGCTTATACCCATAATAGGAATGTAACCAGGGTTTCATTTAGGGGGGGGAGCATTTGCCCCCCCTTGAAAACTTTGTGCCCCCCTTGGGAATTGCAACCCTTCAAAATTGAATACTGCCCACTGTACGCGCGCCCTCCCAAAATGTCTTCTGATGTGCTTTTGCCCCCCCTTGGAGATTTTTCTAAATGAATCCCTGGTAACAAAACCCAACCTCCGTACTTTCATCTAATTAATAGACTACACTCTTCAACGGATCAGAGCTGTGTGCTGTTCTCCAAACGTTCCAGCTCATGCTCTAAGTGCTCAGGGATCTACAACCACATTTATTGTATACTCATAGTACATGTACCACCATGTAGCAGTCGCTATAAGGTGAACCATCCAGTATCAAATGATATCAGATGGCCTGTTCTATCAACTTGATGAACAGGCGATTTAAGACCATGGATGGTTGTACATTGCTCAACAAATTTCTTATGGATGAGCAGCTGTCCAATATCACTAGACATTGGACTTGTCTTGCTCATCCATTGAACTCGCCCAAATAATGCACAGACGACACCCAATATCCAGTGATATTTGATGGCTACCAGTATATGTACCTTTCCTCATACACACACACACACACACACTAACCTCTAAAGCTGCTGCTAACTCTGATCGTTCACTGTCGGCAATAATACATGCATATGTCTTTTCACCTGAAAGGGGAAGTTGAATGCAAAGTACAGACAGAGAACAAGTATGCATGCATATAGCTACATTTCAGCTATAAAGAGCAACTTGACTCGGTGCATGGAACTGAACAATGAAATAGGCATTGGCAAAAGTGTAATTACTAGAGTGAGAAATGATCCCTTGTGCATGACTCCTAGCTAGCCTTTAGGGATATATGTGTAAGCTCTCCGAGTTTGGCTACTGTTATAATGGTATACTCAATATCAGGAGAGCATTGAGCCAGCTCGATGCGCTCCTGTCAATATCATTCAAGAAGGGCAAATGACACTGTCTTTCAGCGTTGTCCCAAAAGTACCTTATCCGTATGTAAGGTCAGAATAATATGGCTGCCCAAAATGATCACTGATCACTATAAACTTCAGGAAAGCCCCCTCCCCCACATAGATATGCCCCTACACACACACACACACACATTTCGATAATTTATACAGCATTATTCGATCGTAAGGCTGTATACTTTACTTTAATATGCACTATCATGTCACAGATTGGTCCAACGTACACTCCATCTGATCTCCGCCTTCTAGGATTTCTTTATCGAAAACAACGGGGACCAGGTAGGGCTGGGAGCGGGTACATGCCTTCTCATAGCTACTTTCGGCTACAGTACTACTGGTGTTGGTCAAGAAAGTGTCGGTAGAGTCCATCAAATCCATGTCAATTTAGTTCCAGACTCATTCAACCGAGGTCTTTGTTAATCTGATATTACATAGTATTTTGAAATAACGCGCGCCAGCAATTAAATTAAAGTTCTGCGCATGCGTGGCTGAACTTTAACCTCTTGTATAATAAATCGCGCGCACAGCGCAGTGTACACGAACACTCATTTGCACTACACAGACAGGCAGAAACGAGAGAAATGATATGACTTAGAGGTCGAGCTGAGGAATTAAGTACTTCAAATCGTCTCGTTTCTGTGCAAGAGTCTGATTATCCAAGAATAACGTATGGAATACCAATAATATGCTCAAAGTTGTTTCGCCATAGATATGGTTGAACTAAGCAGCTACTTTGTACAGGCTTAATATTAATTTTATTCGCACCTCAGGCTGAGAATCCAATTAGATCACGAGAACCAATTGATCATGTGACAATAATGCAACCTGATTTTGGTATCATAGCAACCTAAGAAGAACCTAGTACATGTATGTATGGTGGCTCAGTCAATCTTCACTGTGGAGTAGATTTTCATCACGAAGTAGCTTGTGCCAACATACCCAACAGTACCTGTATGGGATGTTAAGTGATAATTATGTAGTCCTGTAAAATGGCTGCTCAAGCAGCAGTTTGTACATGCAATATTTTTTATTCATACAAAAAATTAGACAGTGAACCAATGATATTAAATAATAATGATTTTGTATCATAGCAACCTAAGAAGAACCTAGTACATGTTTCGTACTGCAAGCAACGTACAAACTGGAGCGGAGAGACTGCGAACGAGGCTAATAAGTATGCAAGCACATGAATAAACAAGTCTTGTTTCTAGCCCCACCTTTTGACGCAATAATACATTTTTTGCACAGTACACAAAAACTGTGCAAAAACAGCTGTGGAGTGGAGTCTGAGAAGGAGGCTACGTGTACCTATGCTTAACATTGCTCACTTATTTTGGACTTATAGGTTGGAAGTATTCACATGTAAGCTAGTTTCATATTCAACGTATCACTGCCCATATGATCTAGTTGTGTGTTAAAAGGAACATGATAAAATATCTAGCACACGGATAATCTCATGCAAGACGTCCATGCCATGTTTCACCCCTCTCTCCCCATGGACGCCAGCACAAGGGGGCAAGCTTAAGGAGGTTTAATAGGGAGATGGTATTTGGTTAAGCAGCTGTAAATGATTATGTGATAGCCTCAAGAACTCCTGTACAAGTGTCCCCTAGCAACAACAAAAGACAATCAGGAGCAAGTGCTCACCACAGAGGATGCCCAGAGCCCCACTCCCCAGGGCCATGTAGCCAAAGTAGAACACAGTCTGAAATAGGCCGTACATCCTGCAGGGGGGGGAAGAACAAGGAACTCGTTGACATAGAACAACTTGATCCATTACATTAATCGAGCTGCAATGTACACCTTCAACACAGGACTTACAACTTCAGTCAGTCATCCTTTGCCCGTGTCTACACACACTTGTGCAAGTTATGACTCACTTGGTTTTGAAGAAGAAGTAGTAGAATGCGTACAGGTAGATGTAGAGGGCGATGGAGCCTCCGGCACAGAAGCTGGTCCACTGCCTGAGAGAAGAAAAGTAATAGTCACGATAACTTTAGTGACTTTCGTTGTAACAGTTGCACTTTTTCAATGCCCTTGCTAGGCCTCTGCCGAAGGGCACTTGGACCCAATGGGATGTTCATAAAGTCTTTGGCTTTCAGTGTTCGAACTAGCCAGAAGCAGTTGCAAAGAGTGCTACCATCTTAAAAGATCGAAGCATAGTTGATATTCTTAGATCTACATCAAAGAAAAGAGATCCACCGAAGAGCGTGAGAGTACCACTCTTCGTCTGCTCTTTGGCTAGAACACTGGCTCTGCTCCCAGTCCATGGTGCGTCCTCAGGGGCTTGTTCACAATTAGTGGACACTGTATGAAAGTCACATGTACCAACAGCAATGTACACTGTACACACATACACACACATTTGTGCACACACAAACCTACAGTCACACAGCAAACCCACACATCACACACACACACACACACACATACACACACACACACACACACACACACACACGCACACACACAGAGACACTCACCATCGGTAGTCCTCAGAGTTGAGCAGGAAGTAGGTACAGACGATGGTGACACAAACAGTCACGACTATCATGATAACAAATACCAGTAACATGAACCCAAACACGTAGTAGATCTTATACTGCCAGAATGAGGTGAAGATGAAGTAACTGTGTGTGTGCGTGTGTACGTACATGTATGTGCATGTGTGTGTGTATGTGTGTATACATGTGAAGAAAATTAGTTAAAGCACATGGTTAATGCTAAATTATAGTTTGGGTGTGTTCTGGAGTATTAACACGCACCTGTAGTACAAAAAGCGGGCAATAATTTGATACAAGAGCTGTAGGGTGGAGCCTGGAAATGCCAGTACCAGTATGGTATATGCACTTGGTCTCATTACCAACTAACTTACACTTCAATGAAGATGGATCCAAATGGCAGGACCCCTCCCAAGAGGACTATCGCCCACGGCTCCATGAACCTGAGGAAGGGAGACCATGCAAAATGAGAAAGTGGAACTTCCTAATATGGGGCACAAGCAGTAACGTGTCACATAAAGGAGGAAGAGAGACAGGCAGAAAAGGTAGAGGTAGCAGACAGAGAAAAAAATGGTTGCAAAAATAAACATGGATGCATCTAGGACCCGGAAGCCACCCAAACTCAAAGGGAGCTTTAAAAAAAGGGGTATGTAAGATACACTACATGTACAGTATATCATCACTCAGTCAAATGTACATTTAGCCTAGCCTCATGCGGGGGCCTGGGAGTGAGGCTACATTTAGCCTTAGAAACTCGCGATCTGGCAACAAAAGGAAGACTCTGGGAGCAGTAGGTAAGAGCAGTTTTGTTTATGATTCTGTGGTTCACAGGACGGTTAAATTCAAAAAATGTCATGTGCCAACAACCAATGCTAACTACGTAACGTGAGGTAAGCATTGTGCGCTAGCTTTTTTGCAGTCGCTCTGTCTGGACCTTGACTTTGATCTACATGGTACTCCCTAGCCTCGTACCCAGGCTTGCCTCATCCCACAGGTTGTCAGATAAAAACCGGGCGAGAAAAACCTGCTAGTTCTCCCTAGAACATTCAGACAGATGCCTCCGGGGGGTTTACAAGGACCTCACCACTGTGACATGAGCAGGCGAAGGAAGCATAGCTACGCCCGTATCACTGCATGTTGAGGTAAGACCTATAGCAAAAGGCTTGCTATATGAGACTGGGTAACTGTACAGTATACTGAAAACAGTGATAATCTCAAGAGTACGAAAACTAAATAATGCACGTGCATTGATATGTTTACACCCAGTTCATTATGGTATGTACATGTATGTGTGCCTTGTTCCCAGTCTCCAGCACATGCAAGAGCTGGGATGGAACAAGGCTACGTGTGTTAGGCACTTCGCATGGCCAGGAGAGCCAGGCCATTCCAAAAATTGACGTGTCCTACTGCAACAGTAGCGACACTGATGTTATCATTTTGTCTAACAGCTGAAGGTACATGTACACCCAGCTTATATAGCGGACATGTGTGTGTAGCACTTGTGGGTTTGACCAACTGAACACATTCATGGTTCTAATTACTAATTCCATTGCCTGTGAATCTCATTATCATTGGTGCCGCTCATCCAGGTTTTGTACCTCTTGCCAGAGGCACTGCTCCAGCACTCGGTCTGTGGCATAGAGTGGGGCTCCTAACGGATCGATCGTAAAGAATAGCTACAAGAAGTGTAGCAAACTTTCCTTGGTGTATGAGCATTACAACTGTGCTCGCCTACCCTCACGTGACAAAAAATAGCAAACTCTTTCCCGTTTTTCAATATTTCAAGGGCAGAGCCTCGGGACGAGGCGAGTATTACATACGTTAGCCTCGTACCCAAGTCCCACGAAGCTAGTATACACATAAACCGTCGGGCCATGTGACCAATTAGTGGCTTGCAATATTAATGAACACTATAGTGCATATTTCCCTTCCTTTCCCAAAATATTCACACTATCTGATACACGTTATGTCAGTATGTTATATTCTGTGCCTGAACCTACGCTGTAACCTCCCCACTTTCATACTCACCACTTCTTCTCCGGAATGGGTCGCGGGACGGTGTTCACCCTGCAAGGGTTGTCCGGCTGGCCCGAGATGTTCCTACCAAGGATGGTGCCCACCAGATTGAGGGGTAGGATCACAAAGAGACAGATACAGGCCACAGCGACCTGCCAGACACAAATATAGCTAATGATATATACGTGTAATAGCCTTGTTCCCAGGCTCCACTCCAAAAATTTACTTTGCACAAACAAAAGAGCTGAGAAATGGAACCTGGGAATGACGCTACATATGTAGCACAGTTTGGTAGAGCTTTTAATACCATCATGAACGCTGGCATTACAGGGTACTAAAAGCCTCGTTCCCAGGCCTTCACCCCAGCTTTTGTCACTTGCATTATGCTAAGTGGGGTATTTACGTGATGAGTTTTACCAGGCTCCCCCTTTTCCTTCTTCCCGTGGGAGGAGGGGGAGGGGGAGGGGGGATGAGGCTAGACGTGCATAGGAATAGGCTGTATAGTCAGAAGAAATAAAACACTCTATCCCCCCCTCCTCCCCCGTGTGACATGTATCACTACATCACACAATTGACTATACACTGCTACAGTAACTGTAACACAACTCTACATGTATAAGTACATACTCTTAGGCCACCTATTACTGTCTACATGTTAAGTACATACTCTTAGGCCACCTATTACTGTCTACATGTTCTCTATAAAGATCTGTTACAGTAGACCATGTTGGAGTGTCCCTTCGATACCTAAGTTTACGAGGCTCCTCCCCATGGCCCCACCCACCCATCCACCCACCATGGTAAGGAAGGGAATGGCTCTGGAAGCGTGGTAGTAGATGGCCACGAAGTTGATGAGGAAGACCACACTACAGATGAGGGAGGGGAAGAGGGCAGCTCCTACCGCCATCTGTTTGATCCACTCCTTCCCTGTGTGTGTGTGTGTGTGTGTGTGTGTGTGTGTGTGTGTGTGCATGTAATAGACGAGACTGTAACCAGGACCAATGACACTAACTACAAACGTGTTTCCTGAGGATACTGAGAGAGCCAGATCGAGCAGTGCAACCATACGTTGGTGTGTCCAGGGGACATGTACAGTTAATTACATGACAAAATGTGCCATACTCTAGCTGTAACCAATGACTGTAACTAATGATAAGCGTGTTTCCTGAGGATACTGAGAGAGTACGGCACACTTTGTCACGTGATTAACTGTACATGTCCCCTGGCCACACCAATGTATGATCGCACTACTCTGCCTACATGATACTGGTTCTACTACCTGTCGCAGAAATGCAGCTATCTCTACCCCTGCTTATCTTCACCCTTCCACTCTACACATCACACATGTAAGGAACGTGCCAAGCCAAGCACAGCTGAAGTTAAAGTTAAAGAACTCAGTAAATGTCAGTGTGTTGATTCCTTCCTTCAGTGACTTGACAACAAACAAGTGAGAGAAATTGGGGAAAGATTACAGACTACACTGTAAAACAAAAGATTCATAAATGGTTGCATCATTAGCATATTATATAGAAGAGGTACAATGTACGTTATACGTAATTTACCACGATACACATGTATAAAATCATTCCCAAATGGCACTTTAGTGCTATCGATATTCCCACGAGCTACCACTGTTTTGAAATGATAGTGGTCTCAGTTTCGATTGACTGAGATTCCACTGGGAGTCAGACCAGTGCATGATATCAAAACACTTCAAGGACTAATCGCATGTGCCTATTCCCAAAAAGCACTTTGTCACTAATATGGTTATAGCTAGTCAGCCATTATACATGAAGGTGCAAGTTTACACAATCTGTTTTCAGTGATGAGCGATACCATAGTAATAGTGTGTCCACTGTGATCATTACAACTCCAGAACTGCCATTATAACGCACATGACCAAAAGACCGAACAGCAAAAGGTGCTGTAACCTCCATCATAATCAATAATAATTTATGTCAGCATTTTCCTCTGAGACTGAGTGTTTGGGAGCTCTCAACAGGCGCTAGCTCTGAGGATGACAGCTGTCATTACCCTGGCTTTCATTGCTGCTATTACCACAGCCGCTTACATCCCTGCAAGCACCGGTGAGCTAATTTAACTGATATCAAGTCATAGCATCACTGACTTGAGCAATGGTGGTTTTGAGAACAGTTATGGCAACTATCATTCAATGTGAATATACAGGAGCTACAGCCAAGCAAGCTACTAGGAGCTACAGCCAAGCAAGCTACTAGGAGCTACAGCCAAGCAAGCTACTAGGAGCTACAGCCAAGCAAGCTACTAGGAGCTACAGGCAAGCAAGTTACTATAACATCAGTGAAGGGAATGCTTCTACTATAGACTCTAAACCTGCCCATGTTGTGGAACGGTTATGCTCTAATAGTTAGGCAACTCTTTTTCAACGTTCCTGCCTGAGAGCTAGATTTCCAGGTCGCTGGTTAACCTATGAATATTATGTTTTCTCTTCCCTTCAGGTTGCTCTGCTGCCGCATGCACCTACTACAGAGAGTCCCATAAAATTCAGTGTGGCAACATCGAGTGTGGCACAGCGGTACCAGGTGGTAAGGGAGCATTACCCACTGGATACTACAGAATTGGTACGTTCTACTTACGTAAAGAACGCACACCATGGTTCAAGCTGTACCGGAAGTTTAAGGATGGAAATGGATACTGGGACTATCACACTGAAATTCCCGAAGTAGGTTGCAGAAGTGGATTCGGTTTGCATCCAGGTTCAATTAGCAACGGCTGTGTTACAGTGAAGGATTTAGGGTGCTTTAATGATCTAAAGTCACTCATCCAGAGCTACCAAAGCAAAACCTTTACTATCACAGAATGTTCCGGGTGTAATAGTCGTTTGGAACATTGTACCAAGACTTGGAGGCAGAAAAGCGAGTATACCACTGACCTGATGGTTGTTTAGTTACATGTACCTTCTGTAGTCGTATATGCATGTACTTACTTTGTGTATTTTAATGTACAAACTATATACTCATCATCATTTACATGTACATGTACATGTAACATTGGAATATCAATACTGCATTAACAAGATGCTACATAGCCTCATCCCCACAGTGATGTCATACTTGTCAAGAAAACAGGCAAAGCTAATATTGTGCAAATCAGCCCGAGTTTTGTGACATCCTGGCAGTATAGCTAGCTCAGATGTAAGTAAACTAGTAACACCAGTTTAGAGGTGCATGGCTTTGCTAGCTAGTGGTTGCAGGATTAAACAACAACTTCATGTAAATAGCAGGCAAAAAAAAGAAGACTTTACCTCCAAATTTGGAGTACAGAGCTCCTCCAAAGTATCCATTGACTGGAGAGGTGGCAGCATACAGGAAAATAGCAGTACTTAGAAGTGTGCCTCGTCTGCGAAGAGGAAAGAGAAGGGGAGAAGGAAAGAGGGAGTGGAGAGGAGGGAGATTGGAACAAAGAAAGGGGGAGAGGATTGGAGTGAGAGGGGCAAAGAAAGTGGAGAGGAAGGAGAGGAGAGGGAGTGGGATTATGGGAAGAAAAATACGGAAGAGAGTGAAGGCTCTACAGTGAAACACTACCATATATGGGTAAGATTCATTTTGAACAGTCTCATCCTAGCATATCACATTATAGCCATACTGTGGTAGAAAGTTGTGCTCACTGCCTCTAGTCAGAGTTTCATTCAGCTGGTGGGTGGGGGGAGCCCCCCCCCCCCCCCCCAAACAGATGCAGACCAAGCATAAAGTGTAACAAATTAGCTAAAGACTCCTAAAAGCCATGTAGCTACCAGATGGCCTCTCAGAACACACACGCCCCCAGACCCCCCTAGAGGTGAGTGTGCTAATTAGCTAAGCATGCCCATGTATATTTTGCTCAGCTGTACTTCCCCCCTAAAAGTACAGTTTTATCCTGGATGAAACTCTGGCGATACAGAGCATGTAACTCAAGCTAAAATGTTTTACATGCGCCTCATTTCCAGATACTTTCAAATTTCATTACTTAGCCCAAAGACTAAATATATTTTCATCTGGGATATTGCACAAAGAAATCGAAGTTTGGATACAGACCTGACAGTCAGTAGAGACAGAGAAGACAGGAAGCAACTGCAGGGGTGTGTGGTTTGGGAACGAGGCTATTGGATTACCTGATGCAACAAAGAACATCTGTTGTGCCATAGATAAAGCTCTATGGTTGTGCTGAGTGATTGTGTACAGAGCTACATCCTAATTCAATTACTCCACTGGACAGATAAAACCAAAGTATCTTGTAAGTATTCCTACACAGAGCTTCGGCTTCAACTATTGTCTACATAGGCAACTTCATGAATCCAGCCTCTTTAGGAAAGATGAGAGCAGCTTCAGTGGTCTTCGTAGCTCTGCTGACAGGTCTCACTCTGAGAGCTGAGCACATAGCTGGACAGAATGCTGATGTTACACTACCCCTCTACTACCCGGCCCAATCTGTGCCAGGAAACAGCCTCAACTGCCCTCCAGAAGGGCAGCTCAAGACAGCAATTGGGAGGATCGATGCAGAAGTCCGTGGAAAGGTCAGAGAGGCCTTGTTTCCCGAAACGGATGGCACGGTAGACTCTCCGTGTGGACCTGGATGGAGACGTGTTGCCTACCTCAACATGACCAACCCGTCTCAAAGCTGCCCATCAGAATGGAGGGAATACAGCGACCACCTCCATGACGACATAAAGAGAGGCTGTGGGAGGCCGCTGACCCAAGGTGCTAGCTGTAATCCCATCAGCTACCAGACCGGGGAAACATACAGTAGTGTGTGTGGACGGGTGATTGGATATCAGTACTCCCACACGGATGCTTTCTATCCATACAACAGCGCTCTATCGGTCGACCTTGATGGCATTATCGTATCACACGGTGGGAATAATAGCGACCATATCTGGAGTTTTGTAGCAGGTCTACAACAATTCAGCTCATTTGGAGTGGACGATCTATCACTTCTTTGCCCCTGTGCCCTCCACGATATGGAAAGCTCTACCCCCAGGATTCCTCCCTACATTGGGAATAACTACTTCTGTGAATCGTCACCAGTCATCTATGTTGGAAAGACCTTATATCTAGATAACCCTCTGTGGGATGGGGATGGTTGTACGATAAGTAATAGTGGATGCTGCTCCTTCAATTCGCCGCCTTGGTTCAACGTGCAGCTAGACGAGCCGACCGAGGATGACATCAATGTGAAGATCTGCGCGAGTGACTCCACTGAAAACGAAGATGTCATCATTGAGCAGATGGAGATTTACGTGAAGTGAATGCTGTGCATCATAGCTCTGTACAATAACACGCACCTTAAACTAGCTACATGTAGTTACATGTATTGTTTCTCCCATTTACATGTAGTATTATATGTAGCGAAGATTGATTGCCTTAAGTGAACTAAACTGATACATGAAGTATTATTTATAGGATGTACTGCTTGAGAAATATTACCGTTGGTAGTTTAGAGTGAGACTTAATTAACAATTATACAGGAAATGTATAATTTTTAGTCTGTGAGTTTAGAAATCAAATGACAGAACAGAGATCTACCTTGACAGAATACTATGGATACTTACAAAAGCTGTTGTGTGCTCCGAGTCTCCAAAATGGAAGTTAACTGGAATAATAATCGCATTAGAGCATTCATCATCACCGACTACCTTATTTTCTAACCATGACAACACTATGCCATCATAGCCTCGTTCCCAGGCTCCCCTCTCTCTGCTTACTTTTTCCGCACATGTGAGGGGAGCCTGGGAACGAGGCTAATGCCATCATGCTTGTACTGTCCAGAGCACAACGTTAGTCTTTGAGACAAGCATATTATGATCATCAAATAACTGCTATATCAGGCCAGAAGACAAGTGGAGGCCATCCCCCATGAAGTGCATTGAAACCCATTTTCAAATGGAATTGACTTAGGAGAACACCCTGCAGATGAGCTGCACAAAGTGTATGTATCACTACTTTTCCTCGATGTCTGAGAACTACAGCTGTGCTTGCCTACACACAATTAAGTCCTTTCTACTTCCTTTCTACCCAGAATGTCACTTGCATGGAAAAATACCTGTTTCAGGGGGGCTGAAGATGAAGCTAACCAATAAACTGGCGTACTCTTCACCATTTCCTACCACTCACTGGGTGTAGAGGTTCCCCCACAGAGCTATAACGATGCAGATGAGAGCGACCACCACCAGCTGGTAGCCTGTGCCCATCAGGCTGGAGAAGAGAATGGGGAATGATGGGGTGCGGAAAACATCACCATGGACCTGCTTCCAGCCATATTCATCTCCGAGATCTCTCTCCTGCGTGTGTGTGTGTAAGAAAGCTCAGTATAGTGCCAGCAGTTTGCAATTGCATGGCTTTACATACGATGGCTGAGCTGAAAGCTTCTCAGACTAATGTCTGCCTTCTGCCAAATGGTCTGAGCCTGATTTCTGGGGCCGGAATGAGTGCAATAATGGCCAGGCTCTACAGTAGCTAGAAAGGTGAGACTCAACACTCTCTCACACACACACATACATGTACACACTCAGACAACACACACTCACACTTACACACACACACACACTCTCACACACATACACTTACACAACACACACTCACACTTACACACACACACACACTCTCTCACACACACACATACACACACTCACACTCAGACAACACACACTCACACACACACACACTCTCACACACATACACTTACACTCAGACAACACACTCACACTTACACACACACACACACTCTCTCACACACACACATACACACTCACACTCACACACACACACACACTCACACACACACACACACACACACACACACACCAGGTCATCCAGCTCCTCCTCTCTACTGTATCTGGCGTAGTCCTTGCGTAGGGTCCGCATGAGTATCATACTGACCAGCCCCACCAGAAAGATCACCATCATGAAGGAGTTGAAGATGGAGAACCAGTGGATCTGTATGTGTGTGTGTGTGTGTGTGTGTGTGTGTGTGTGTGTGTGTGTGTGGTTAGCGTTGTATGTGTGTGCGTGTGCATACATGTACATTGTATATGTAAGTAGAGAGAGAGATATGGCCCAATAATAATACATGTACATGCAAGTACAGTGTGCACATGCATATGATTTGTTAGGAACACCCCAGCGATGCATAAAAGCTGTCGCATGATGCTTGGGTTTCGATTGCTGTACTGTGCCAATACAAAAACACGTCAAAACCACCAACGTAACTATATAAGAGTAAGTAAGAGTAACCTCTTATATCTCTGATTAACTCCCTGTATGCTAGCCTTCTTCTGAGACAACCATGTGGCACGCCTCGATATATATGTATTAACCCTCACCCGGTGCTGGAAGAAGTTTGGGTCGAGGTACTTCTCATATCTCTTGGTGAAGGGGGTGTCGGAGTGTTTCCAAGCCACCTGCACAGGGTGATATATGTGATGAAAGAATCAGGGTGAGCAAGTGCTCCTCAACGTTTTTTATTGTTTTATTGTTTTTTTTTGCATATACATGTATGGCAGTCGTGTGTAGGAAACGAACATTATTTCGCTGCAATCGAATGTGTCACTGCGGTCAAAGCGCTGTATTTCTGAACTTCCATTAAGGGTGATTTGCTGTGTAGAAGCCTTTCATATTGAGGTTTCTATGCAACGCATATAACCTCTGCCCTTAACAGAAACTCAGATATATTATAGCGCTTTGAATGCAGTGACGCGATTGAAATACATGTACACGACGGAATAATGTTCATTTTCTACACGAGACTACCACACAGCATTCGCAGTAATCAACAGCCAGAAAGACGATGGAGTTCACTGACCTGATATGTGAAGGAGAGTGTCATTCCCACCTCCAGTTTTGTCTTGCCCTCACTGGTCAGATTCACATCCACTATCTGATTGTTAGGAGGGGTGAAGGTGAAGATAGAGAGGTCACCACTGACTCACCAGCCCAGTCCTACCCAACATACATGTACACACACACATGCACACGTACCTGGTCCCACATACACATACACACACACACACATACACACACACACACACACACACACACACACACAGACACACACACACACACACACACACACGCACCTGGTCCCCTCTGTAGCCAACATCCAGCTTCTTGTGAGTCCATATATAGAACTCCCTCTCACTCCCCTCCCCCTCCTCCACCTCACCAACAATGCCTGAGAGGAAACAAACAGTAGGGCCCATTTCCAATTAGAGAGCACCAATACCAGAACGTACGTAAGACCACTTTACTCAGCTAGATAATTTTCTTTGATGAGGTTGGTACAAGGCATGTGTTGTTATTTGTCCTAATGGGCCTTTCCTTCTGAAATTGGAGAAATATGGCGGTAAAGTGATCCGGCCACTTGTTTGCACATATTTTGGAGACTGCAACTGAAAGTACAGGTTACAGAAACCCTTCTATTTCGTCGCCGACAATTACTGTTAAAGCTACACATACATACAATCATACATGTACACTGGTCTCTTATCCCTTATGCTGTAATGGCTGATGCATGTTTGAAGCACATGAAGTTACAATCAAAAGCAGGTCTGCATGTTTTCATGCGTGAAAACTAGTCTCATTCCATGAAAGCTACACCAAAGCATACATTGTATATATGTATGATCACTGGTGCTGACTCCATTTAGTGCCTACTTTATCCAGGCTAAGTGGGTGAAGGTCTCTTCATGACGCCGGTTAGCTTTATTCGCAGGTTTCATTCCTCAGCTATCTTCCCGTCATGAAAAAAGCTTGGAGGTGGAGCCTGGGAATGAGACCGCACATGCAATGGCTCCTCCTATAGTACATTTGGCTACCTAAATATACAATTGGAAGTTACATGTAGGTAATGGCTAGCATATAAGATGTATGCCAGTATAAACAAATGGTTTATTGACTTACCCCAAATAGGAAGATCATCTGATGTTGTTGAAAAATAGTATGGAGGGAAAAAGCAGGAAACAAAGTACTTATCCGGTTACATGCAACTTCAGTATACATTGATAATATCAGAAATGCAGTTTATTATTCGCTGAGACCCCCTCACTTTACATACTAACACCACTTTGCCACTTTGACCCCTCCATCCGTGTCAACATTCATTTAGACCCCCTCACAGTAATAACAAGGCCACCGACACATCAACCCCCATCCCAATATTCACTGAGACCCCTTCACTGTATTAACAAGGTCACCGAACCCTCAACCCCCGTCCCAACATTCACTGAGACCCCCTCACAGTAATAACAAGGCCACTGACTCCTCAACCCCCATCCCAACATTCACTGAGACCCCTTCACTGTATTAATAAGGCCACTGACTCCTCAACCCCCATCCCAACATTCACTGAGACCCCTTCACTGTATTAATAAGGCCACTGACCCCTCAACCCCCGTCCCAACATTCACTGAGACCCCCTCACAGTATTAACAAGGCCACCGACCCCTCCACCCCCGCCCCAACATTCACTGAGACCCCCTCACCTATGTACATCTGATACCAGTAGTGGTTCTTGATGGCGTAGACAAAGGCCTTGAAGCTTGCCTCGGACAACATGATGCTACAGTACTCCTTCTTCACCACCGGGTCTGCAGGGAGGCAGCGAAGAACCTACTATCAAGAAATGCGTAATTTCTCACACCACAGAGGCAAAGAGCTTGAAGGGATATGGCAGCCATGCATGCATGTAGCTTCACAGAAAGCATTGGTGTGAGTACAAAACACTAACCAGTTATGAGGTACATGCACTTATTATACATTTACCTAAAAGCATACATGTACAGGCTGAAAAGATCTGGGAACTACATGTGGTAGCAGATCATGACACTATACTACACTAACACTAGTAATACACTGCACAATATTTCATGACACTCAATGTATACTAACACTAGTAGTATACTGTTCATGACACTCAATGTATACTAACACTAGTAGTATACTGCACGATATTTTATGACACTCAATGTATACTAACACTAGTAGTATACTGCACGATATTTCATGACACTCAATGTATACTAACACTAGTAGTATACTAATTATACAATGTACGTACATGTACATATACATGTATATACCTAACTGCCTGAGTAACTATCTTGTTGCATACCCTTGAAGCTGATCTCCAGTCCGCTAAACTCCAGCTCTACGCCCTGCAGGGCCTCCCCGAGGGTCTCGTGGTAGTGCCCAATCTCGTGCTGTGGCCCCCGGCAGAAAGGGAGGGAGAAGAAAGTGTACGTCTCCTGGCGGTTGTGGTACGGCCCCACCGTGTTCATCCACAGGACCACCTCCTCGTGGTCCTTGTACTGTTGGGGGGGGGGGGAGGGATGGGAGGGCACAGAGTGGATTCGGTCAGTGAATTCATGACAAATCCTGCCACTATTTCTTTAAATTATCAAGATTATTGATAAGACAGGGGGGAGGGGCACAGTTGAATTCATGATAACTCTTGGATATATTGCCACTGATGAGCCATTTTGATGCACTAATTAATGGCTCGGTTATAATCTTGCTTGAGGCACTAAAGACTTTTTCCTATGGAAAGTGGACATTGGCAACTCAAAATCTTAGCAACAGTAATACACTACTACCACACACAAATTGGACCACACACACACACACACACACACACACACACATGCATTCATTCTTGCGAGAGACAAAATTTTCGTAATTGCATGAGTACACGACCACGAAATCTAATACTCGGAAGGTATGGAGGCATGCACATTGTATGTACATGTATGCTATGTAGTGTGTGATCTTGAACTGCGAATTGTAAATTCCGTGAAAATTTTGGCCAAGTGCATCGGAAAGAAAATTTAGTTCCATGAAATAAGTACATGATACTGTACAGTAGTCAATTGCCAAATATATGCGTAGATGTAATAATTACTCAATCATGTACTTGGCCCCCTTTTTCTATCATATTTGAACCTAACGGCTTACTAGTGGCAATATTTATCAATTAAATAAACCCCATTATTCTGGCAAACGAGCTGGCAGCAGTTCAGGGGTGGCACACTGTTAATATCCACCCATGCCCACTACTACTGTCTGGCCCATTGGTGGGAGCCAGTTCTTATAAGGGTTCAGTGACCTGACCTTTCAGCCTTGTGCCCAGGCCTACCCGCTATGTGTGTGCAATGTAACATGAAGTAAAAACATACATGCCAGACTGGGCTTCCAGAACCCATTCCATTTTTCTTCCAATACCCCATTCCATCCTTTCTTCCAATACCCCATTCCATCCTTTCAGTGCCAGGAAATAGACTCCTTTTTTCAGCCTGTTACTGGCACTTGTGGGCCACCCTACATCTACTCTCCCTTTCCTCCCTACTCCATCCCTCTACCCCTTATCGCTAGAAAGTGGATCAGGAAAATAACCCGGTACTGCTAGTCAAAATAATCACTCAATTTCCAAGTTACTCTACACTATCATGAGGCAATGGGAAAGCAGGCATACGTACCGCGTGGTTGTGCTCGTCGGCTCGGCTAGGAGATGAACTCCATAGCAACAGCAGTGACATGAGCAGCAGAGACGGCCTGAGCGAGGCACTCATGACAACCGCTGTTGGTCAGGATGGAGGGGTGGGGCCTCGGGCGGACTGTGGTGGGAAATATTGGGAAGAATAGCCACCCAATACGTCGATGAAACAATCCCCCCATTCTCAGGTTCATTTGCTCTACAGTATATCAGCAGTGTCCTTGAGGGTCTTGTTTACAGATATAAGAAGAGGCCCATAACGTACCACAAGCGGGAAATTATTTTCAACTTTGGCCTGCTGTTCTAATACAAGCACACCTCCTTCCAATATATGAAGGCTTATCCCTCAAGCCATTGCCAAAATTGTATCTGGTATTATGCGATGCAAATCATTTACCTGTTTCAGTAGCCGCTTGATTGATAATTCTCCCTAATAGTGTAAGTTTCTGTCGGACTGAGCTTCAGCACAGACAGAGTTCCCTAGATCCCCAGAGCTATTCAAAGAATCTGAGAGGCCCGCCCCCCACAGACGACGGGCATCAAATAGAGAAATAATCAACCTTTGCACACGCACATGACGCACCGTCTCATTTTTTCAGGCCTGCTAAAACTGCCCAGTTTAATAGCCACTGACTAATCTAGACTGCTAGTCTAGTGCACAGTGTGGTTATTGGAAGACTCTTCCCTCCTGAGCAAGCAACGTTTTAATAACATGAAGCATGAACTTTGAAGTCTTAGCAGAAAGCTAACTATCACGTCAAAAAATATTAATGATTAATGGCCAGCAAGCACAAGCAGAGCCGGACTCAAGGACACCAAGGCGTGCCTGTGCGTGTGCACTACCAGCCGGGGCTGAGTGGGGCCCAGGAGATCCTCAGACCCACACTGGTCAACATCGACGGCCACAGCTATCGGAAGCTAACTGGGATAACCTTTGGGAAGAGCAAAGATAATGAGGAGGAGGTGGAGGTGGAGATGGGAGCTGGGGATCTTCGGGGGAGGAGACCAATCTTTGTTGGTAAAGTAGTACAGTAGGATGTGAATAACCTCATACCCAGGCCTTCCACACCTAGGTTTTATCTCATAACCGTGGGAAAAATTGGTTACGAGATAAAATCTGGGTTAAAGGTCTGGGTACGAGGTTAGGATGTGAATGCATATACCAGGCAGTGACATTTTTCTTCTTCTTCTCTTCCTGTCTTCTTTTCTCAATCCCTCTCTCCCTTCCTCCCTCTCCCTCTCTCCCTCTCCCTTCCTCCCTCCCTCCCTCCCTCCTTCCCTCCTTCCCTCCTTCCCTCCTTCCTTCCTTCCCTCCCTCCCTCCCTCCCTCCCTCCCTCCTTAGATGATGAATACGACGAAGGAGAAGACACCGCCATTGAGCTAGAGGGAGCAGAGCCTTCACCCAACGGAGGCTACCTCATACGACTGCCCGTCCCTTCAGTGTTCTTCAAATACATAATTGGGAGGGAGGGGAAGACGAAGGCCAACATTGAGAAGGAGACCAAGTGCAAGCTGAATATACCGGGCAGGGGAAAGGAGGGAGATGTTGGTCAGCTACATGCATGTGCATCGCAGCCTGCAGTAGTGATATGTGCACGGCATTAATATTGATGTATACCCATATGGTGGTTTACTACAGTAGTCATAGTTTGTACCACTGTTGACTTGGTAGAGGATTGTTACTAGCTAGTTACTAGGGAACTATTTGCTAGGCATATATCATGAGCCCATAACCCAAAGGGAAGGAGTGTTAAACTTGTGTATGTATGCTTATTCCAACTGTTGTCAAATATTCAGGTATTAGCCTTGTTCTCAGTCTCCACTCCCGCCTTTTTTTGGCATGTAGTAAAAACATACGAAAAGAGCTGCAGGGAGTGGAGACTGGAAACAAGGTTATTCGGGCGTGTAAGTGCAAGAAACCATTGTCAGTGACATCTGTACTACATGTACATATGTGGCAGTCCTGGGTAAAAAACGGACATTAGTTTGCGATCGTATCACTGTGTTTAAAGTGCTGTATCTCTGAACTTCTGTTAATGGTACGGCTCGTATGCACTATGTAGAAGTGTTAATATGTGAAGATTCTGCGCAGTGCGTATGAGCCCTGCCTTTAATGGGAATTCATAGATACAATACTTTGAACAGTCGAAATATGTGATGGAATAATGTTTGGGACTGCCACATACATGTTTATGTATAGGAAAGGTGTTTTCTCAAGGCCAAAATCTAGTATACTATATTAGTATACTGAAAATAATGGCAGTCTCGTGGTTACCAAAAAATTCTTTTCACAGTGAAACACGACTTTATTTTCAGTATACTGTACAGTTAGCTAGTCTTGTATAGTGAGCCTGTCGCTCTAGTCAGGCATTACCCCATTTTCATAAATACTATATTAGTGATTGGCCTATTTTACCGCATATCCCCTCAGTGATTGAAGGCCCCAATACTTCCTGCCTTGCCAACGCCAAGAGAAGGGTGGAGATTGTGGTGTGGACCAGTCGCAACAAAGAGGCCCCAACTCACTTCATCTCCATCCCGCTCAACCAGCCTCAAGTTAGAGAGAGGATGGCTGCATTTCAGGAGAAGGCACTTGCTATTCACCGACATGTTAGCTACAGTACCACTCGTTTAAACTGCCTGTTACACACCAGACAGCTGAAATTCTGTGAACTAGTTGTGATTGGTGTTGCATAAGCCTCACAACACTATTTCAGCTAGGGTGCATAGTTTTGCCTACTTTATTTGTTTGCCTTTTTGGGAAGATTTACGTATTGGCTAGAAAGATTCGAGCATATGTACACATTCAGATTCCATTCCATCTCTCTCAGGCTCGTGGAGTCACAGCAGCTGTGTTCCAGCTACCAGCCAAGCTCCACCTCACTCTCGGAGTGATGAGGCTCTTCTCAGCTGAAGAAGAGGTACATTTGCTTGGGTTTCAGTTTCAGAAGCAATTCAAATTTCAATAATTGTTACTTTGATTGGCTGTCTCTGTGCACAGGAAAGAGCAAAGGAGATACTAAAGGAGTGCTTAGAGGAGGCAGTGTTAGTAACCATACTGTTTGGTAATACTGGATAAGACCCTAGCCTCATTCCCAGGCTCTTCCATGGGCTACTCTCCCCTCCAATAGAACCTGGGAACGAGGCTAGATAGGACCCATGACACCCTGCGAAATTACACCCCTACCTGTGGTCCTTGTGAGGTTGACAGTATATGTTATGTGCAGGTGATAGTACTATGTATGGCTGTTATTATAGCTTGAGACTGCCATACAATCAGTGATTTGTCCAAGCTCATGCTATGCTTTATTTACTAGTCCCAGTCTGAGATCAGAGCCGGCAGTAATCTCCCTCCGTGGTGTGGCATGTATGAAAGATGATCCTTCCCTTGTCGATGTCCTGTATGCTAAAGTGCAACTCACAGATGGTTCCACCAGGTAATTACAAGCCAAATATGTGCAGTGGCTATACATGTCACAGGGCAGGTAAACTGCATTTATTTTCTATGCTCATTTGTAGGCTGCAAGAGTTTGTAGACACTGTGTTCACACGATTCCTGGAGAAAGCGCCGGACCTCATGCAGAGGGAGTTTGAGAGAGAGGGTGTGAAGCTTCATGCTACTGTAATGAACTCCAAGTTCCCTCAGTCGGGTTCCAAGTCGGCCGAGAGCAGCTGGCAGCGAAGGCCAAAAGAAGGTTTTGATGCACGGGGTATATTTAAGGTATGACTATACTCCGATAACAACAATGTAAAATGTCAGGTGATTTCTGGTTCTATATGGGTTCTCTTGGATGCATCCAGGTTTTATTTTTGGCAACAATTTTACCTCCGTCTTCTCCCTGCCTTTCTGCTGCCTTTTTTGTGATATGTTACTACTTGTGCCCCATTAGGTATAGGGATGGGTAAAGTTTACATAAACATTGAAGTTCAGTTCTATATACGTGCACTGATGCCCTAGTACTAGGTTGGTGTCTGTACTGCCAAGAAGGTGGTGGATTAATAATCTCGTACCCAGGTCTTCCATGCCCAGATTTAATCTCGGCTGCGAGATAAAATCTGGGCGTGGAAGGCCTGGGTACGAGGTTAGTGGATTAGATCAGTTAGGGTTTAAGGTTTTGCTGTATGGTATGGAAAACTTCAGTGCATTCCAGATGGAATTCGAAGCCGTTTGAGATTCAGGACTAACGGTTTTATGACCACCTCAGCTCCTTTGGAGTTGAGTGTTGTCATGAACGCATGCAATTATACCAGCCGCTGTATAGCTACAGCAGTTTGCTAAACCTAAATGCAAAGGTGGAAATTGTTATATCCTGTAGGAATTGGGAGACTTTGATTTCAGTGAAGTGCCCTTGCAGACTGTGCACTTGTCCAAGAGGAGAGAGTATGGTCCAGATGGGTTCTATAGGTGTGTTGCCGAATACCCTCTGGATCAGCTGCACACTGTTAGTGCAACACAAAAACCATAAGAACCCGTTGTAATCACGTCTGTATGTCACATGTGCTCTGTATGTCGTGCTGTAAAGAGTACATTACTGCTATGAAACGGAGTCTGTTACTAGTCAGGTTTATTAAGCAAGGGGTTTCCAATATAGGAGGAGTCTCGTGTGATGGGCTGTTATGGTATGATTGTGATAATATTATTATAGTCAATACATAGTTATGTGCACTGATATGTTAGTAGTCACTGTTTCATACCATGTATATTGCAGGCTAATGCTCGTCGTACAGTCAACTTAATATGGGTAGCCTCCATGGGTCAAGTGATTTCGTAGCTTATGCAGCAACTATATATTGCAATCTTAATCTGGAAATGAACCGATTGTGAGATATGTATATTATATTAACTACTCTATATGGCCTGCAAGCCAGCCGAGATGAAAAAGTGTGCACAACCATAGTTCACTGCATGATTTTAGAAGAGGTTTACAATCCTTATACTATGTTGTTACTACGTATGTCTTTAGAGTTTCAGGTAGCCAAAAGGCATGGTTATGATTTTTAGTGTGGAATTGAATTGATGCTTGGTGGTGTTTAGAATAACAGAAAAAAGCAGTGATACAGCAGTGTGACAACAGTTTGAATTTGAGTAAGAAATGCATCATGTATATGAAAGATGTCTAGCTAGGTCTCTGCATGTTACACTTCAGCATATGCAAGTAACATTTCCTGCAATGTTTGAGACAATGCAGCCTACATCACTATCGTGGAGAATCCAGCAGTGTCTGAGGTGATCTGTGGGATGCAAAAACCCTGCATTGACACCAAATGAGCTGTCACCGTGCACCATAAATGAGGCTCTTCCGAGGAGAAAGAAATCGAGCCACAGAGATAAGTATCCATCCACAACCATGTTTGGGCCTTGACACCTATTTTGACTTATACTGTGAGCAGAGTGAATCAAAGTCAAATTTGCTGCTCTAATCTTCTTGCTGTATGTCTGTAGAGCCCATTCCTTTGCTTCTGTAGAATCTGTGGCTAAATAAATGACTGATTCTGGTCCCATTACACTGTTGCTAAGTCCCACAGCATAGTCTAGAATGCAGGCCCACACTTTTTTGTCTTCGAACATTTTTGTGTTCCTTAAATGCCAGCGAGTGAAAAAATCCTCTTCAGAAGGACTGCCTTTGAATGCAGTTCGTAAATGAACACCCATGTACTTCCCATCATCAATACCTAAAGATTTCTGTAGTTTATCCACATTGCTTATGAGTTGCCGTGGAAATTTGAAGAGATAACAGAAGATCACATGACTCAGGTACAGCCACGGTCCAGTTACTTGATAACTCCCTCGATTTATCTCTGGGATCTCTGTAAGGTGATGTATGCCAAGTGTGTGCATCACCGTATACCAGAAACCTGTATTGGCACATCTGTAGTAAACACCTCTCTCTCTATCTTCTGCTAGAATGTCTTTGATGCCCAGTTTCTTTAACCCATTTGTTATCAGATCTCCTGGATCTAAGATCGATTCATCACCGAAGAACATTGTGTTGACATAAACCTGACCCGTCACTGTGATACTTGGTTCGGAGCTGAACAGAGCCTCGCCAAACTTGCGAAACTCCCGCTTAGTCCAACTAAATCCCCACACCGAAGTACAGCCATAGGTTGTCTGAGAACAGCTGGTAGTTTTTTCGTCTGTACACATGCCTAGGTTCTCGTCAAAAAAGGACCAGTTGATTTTATTGTGCCTTAGATACTTGGTGCTCCTCTGTAAGCCCTCATCCCAGTAGATGGTGAAGACACGATCAGACATCATGGCCAGTAGGAAGAAGAACTGTATTCTTAGGAGCTGATCCCCCAAACCTGAGCACCTTTTTTGACTGCAGGCCCACGTGAGTGTCCGGACTGATTCATCTTTTGGAGCACTTCTTAACTTTCTGAGTGCCTCTTCGTGGAATGTTTTGTAGTTTTTTAGTGCAGACTCGAATATTCTCCATCCCTGTGCATCTCTATAGGGATTTTCCACATTTGGGCAAGGGGCAGTCTCGTTTTTTTCTGATATCACTTTAGGTTTAGCTTTACAGTTTGTGTTTGTCATTCTGCCATCAAGGTACAAGACAGGAGAATACGGATACATTAGATACATCAAGGTAAGTACACCTATGACAACTGTCACAAGCCGCACAGTGAACGTACACTGAACTCTCTTTGATGGCATCATACTTTTCAGGTATTTCGTCCCCGACTGAGACGAAAAAGCTGCAGTATGATAATGCAAAGTAATTTCGTGAACAGCCTGTATACAATCTAATTATGTTAGTATATATGTGTCCTACACTTCATCTAATCTGTGCATGTACATACGTATGTAGGATAAGCGTCATCTGCTTTTGCTTTCACAATGCTCAAGGTCCTCACTGAGTCAGCACCGGCAGCAGTTGCAGATACATACATTGTAAAAATACAGTAACTGAACATTACAATTACATTTTGAGCCTGTCCTTAATTCAGTATCTGATAATTACACAAAATGGGGTACTGCTACGGCAGTGCAAGAATGCCACAATGAAGGTGAAACCTTTTCAAGGCTTATAGTAATACAATCCACACAGACAGAATTGGGACACAATACAGTCTATTTTACTATAGTCTCTTAGATCTGACAGCCTGTGTAGGAAGGGAAATCAGAGCTGCTGTGCACATGGTTACGTGATGATAATTATGGCATGACGATAGTTTCCAGTACACGACTTGGCGCTTCGTTTAGAGCTGAAAAATACCCTTCGTGGCTCAGTGGCACTTATGAATTAGAAAGAAAAGGACGTGGCTAGTGGTGCCGCAATACAACGAATACGGTACTGCAAACCAAAAACGGGTAGTAGCACAGCACAGTACAGCAAGAACCCTTAAAACGTGTGTTATGGAGCATTAGTTATCCATGTGTTAGTTGACATAAAGTATGCCAGCAACGAAAAATGCAATTATTTAACTTAGCTAGTGCACACAGTCTATCATCCACTTTGGATATTCAAAAGCGGACTGCTGTTTTTTGAAGACCTAGCTTCATCCAGTTTGATAGACTAGTACATGTTGGCTGATAATGGCTAGCTACTACACGGCTAAATGCGCCACGCCTTCTTCCCCCATCGATGGGTGTCGTCCACAGTCGGTAAGCGGTGGGGACGAAACAGACTACTACACACAGTTAATACACGGGCATGTAGATTTACACATACACAGCGATCAGAACTTACCTCTGAAACTCTCCATCCAGGAAACATACTGGACTGCAAGCCACTTGCACAGGAAGTGGCCGGCCTAGATTACTTCCGGGATCGTAATCACTTTTTGTCAGGATGTAAACGTCACAAGCGAATCTTCGCGACCACGCCTATTTCAATGTGCTGTCGGCCGTCCCCGCGCGCCCCGTAGGAATTGTAGGAGTTTTCCTACTTTTCTGATGGGGAGTTTAGTCGAGACTAAGTCGTCAATGAGTTGTAATTGGATATCTAAACCGCTTGGTCTAAGAACAGTCAGGAGCGCATAACGTCCTGAAACAGTGGGCGGCTGGGATAGCAGATAAATGTGGGTGTGGTTATGGACAAATTCTGTGACGTTCTATGACGCTAGTAACCTGTATAACCGCAGTGCTGTATACATTGGAAAAACAACAACAACAACAAAATATTATCATCATTCAATGAGTATTACATCAAAATTGTCATCCTTTGTTTACTAGATGGCTAGCTAGCTACATAAATTCAATTATCTATAGCTCTAAGAGACTGCATCACTAGTACTCCAGAGTCTGTATAAACAACTGCATGTAGCTCCACTTCGAATTCAGCATATACAGGTAACATTTCCTGCAATGTTTGAGACAATGCAGCCTACATCACTATCGTGGAGAATCCAGCAGTGTCTGAGGTGATCTGTGGGATACAAAAAGCCTGCATTTTTTCCAAATGAGCTGTCACCGTGCACCATAAATGAGGCTCTTCCGAGGAGAAAGAAATCGAGCCACAGAGATAAGTATCCATCCACAACCATGTTTGGGCCTTGACGCCTGTTTTGACTTATACTGTAGCCAGAGTGAATCAAAGTCAAATTTGCTGCTCTAATCTTCTTGCTGTATGTCTGTAGAGCCCATTCCTTTGCTTCTGTAGAATCTGTGGCTAAATAAATGACAGATTCTGGTCCCATTACACTGTTGCTAAGTCCTACCGCATAGTCTAGAATGCAGGTCCACACCTTTTCATCTTGGAACATTTTTGTATTTTTTAAATGCCAGCGAGTAAAAAGGTCCTCTTCAGAAGGGCTGCCCTTGAATGCAGTCCGCAAATGAACGCCCATGTAATTCCTGTCAGCAATACCTAAAGATTTTTGTAGTTTATCGACATGACGTACAAGGTTTTGTGAAAACTTGAAGAGGTAGCAAAAGATCACATGACTCAGGTACAGCCACGGTCCAGTTACTTCGGAGCTACCCCGATTTATCTCTGGAATCTCAATAAAGTGGTGAATGCCTAGCTTGTGCATCACTGTATACCAGATACCATTGTTCAATGTGTAATAAACACCATTTTCTCTTCCTCCTGCCAGGATGTCTTTGATACCCAGTTTCTTCAGCCCATTTGTTATCAGATCTCCTGGATCTAAAATTGACTCATTACCAATAAACATGGTGTTGACAGAAACTTGACCCGTCACAGTGATGCTTGGCTCGGAACTGAACAGAGCGTTGCCAAATTTCTGAAATTCACCTTTAGTCCAACTAAATCCCCATATGGAAGTACAGTCATAAGTTGTCAGCGAACAATTGGTAGGAAAAATGGACTTTTCATCTGTACACATGCCTAGGTTCTCGTTAAAAAAGGACCAGTCAATTTCGTTGTGCCTTAGATACTTGGTGCTCCTCTGTAAGCCCTCATCCCAGTAGATGGTGAAGACACGATCAGACATCATGGCCAGTAGGAAGAAGAACTGTATTCTTAGGAGCTGATCCCCCAAACCTGAGCACCTTTTCTGACTGCAGGCCCACGTGAGTGTCCGGACTGACTTATCTCTTTGAGCACTTCTTAGCTTTTGAATTTTCTCTTTATGGAGATTCTTGTAGCGTTTGAGTGCAGAAATGAATGTTGCCCATCCCTTTGCATCTCGATAAGGGTTTTCCACATTTGGGCAAGTGACGGTTTCTTCTGCTGCCACTTCAGGTATAATTTTAGAATTTTTCTTGATGCATTTTCTTTCTCCACTATCCAAGTGCACGACAGGAGAGAAGTGCAGCAAAGACATCAAGATTACCACACTTACCAGAACTACTATTGCAAGTCGTACATTAAATGTACACTGAACTTTCTTTGAACACACCATAGCTACTTGGTGTGGCGAGCTACATGAGCTGTCGTCTTCTAGAGATGGTCTCCCAGACAAGATATCTACAGAAGAATAATCAAAGAAATGGCTTTTGTATGAGCAACTTTCCCCTAGAGTCCCATGCATAACCCCTCACCTTGGCTGTACAGTAAAGTTCACCAATAAACATTAATATTGAAACAATTAATACCACCAAGTTAAGAAAAAAGAAACAGAAAAACAACTAAGTCTGATCATGACAGGATGCTGCGTATACACTGTTCATTTGAAATCATTATTACAACCGCTCCAACTATATCACTGCAAAAATAGAGTGGTCATTTTAACCCCCTCAGTTTCAACCCCATCACCAGAGAATGTATAATTAAGTGCAGATCAATAAGGTAACTCTACTTTGATGTGCCATATGATACTGTACCCCAATTACAAATCAATACTTGAAAAGCTTCTGAGAGGACATTCAAGTTACCTCAGAAGTATAATTTCTGAGGTCACTTATAATTATTCATTTAAAAGCTTCCAATTACTGGGGGTGTCCTCTTCAACAATTATGGTGTGCCATATGATACTGTACCCCGTACATCAAAAGCTTTTAAGAGGACATTCAAGTTGCATCTTGAAAGCATGCAAATAATCGCTATGTCGCTATGTGACCTATATAGCTAGCATAACTTGCTGTCAGAAATTAGAGATCTAGCTAAAGTGGTGATGATGTATGCACACTGTTTGGTAGGAAAGCTGCCACTGAGACAACCCTAGCTGGGTTAAAGCAACCCTTCTTTTTCTTTTTTTGCAGTAATATATACTGTGCAATAAACCTCAAACAACCTGGAAGCCTGACCTTGAGAATCAGGGTTAGGGTCAGGGTTAGGGTGCATTCAGTAGCCGGAAATTGGGCTTCACCAAAGCTGCTTAGGTTGCAGTGCAAGCAGCCACAGCATACGCAATCATCTTTTATGTCAATTTAATAAGTATTATAATAGTTTGTATAGCTAGCTAGTCCTATTACAGGGAAGGTAGCATGATTTGTGGTTTAGGCTCCTGGCCTGTATAGAGAAGCAAGAATTAGCTATCACGGCAGGAAAGCCAAATATCTAGATCAACATTCCTGTTGCCATGGAAATTGAACTATTGGTATGTATACTTAGTGTTTTGTGAGCTTTATTCTACAAATAAATATTCTAACTAGGTAGCTATACCTTGCTGTTCAGATGCAGACAGGGAACTGAATTACATCATACCAGAAACACAGGACCACCGAAGGCGATGAGTTTACTACTTTTGGTCCGGTGGTCCTAGACGTGTCATGTTTGATGGGATGTAGTGACGTGTGTAACACGTGTACGTACATTTACAATAATTATTATAATTCGGCCACCCTCAAGCTGTACATGTTACTCGTGAAGCAAAAGATCAAGTTGGTATTGCCTAAAGGTGGGGATATTCCACACAAAACTCCTTATGCACCTGCACCTGCACATACTACTACAACACTTCAAAGACAGGATGGACATCAGTTGCCTGAGACATAAGTCTTAGCCACATGAATCCCTTTCCTGGCGCTTGGCCCAAGGTTTCATTCCCCAAATACTGTAGTCACATCGTCTATTCATCACATACTTGTACCCTGACTTGCACCCAAAGTATTATTCATAGCAGTGACGTAACTCAATGCGCTGATTAAAATTTTAATGTTCCGGCAAATGAACAGTATTAGATTGCAGAAATAATTTTTGTGTAAGAGTAGTTCTACTTTTATACAACTGATTCACGAGTGCATATAAGCCTGGACAGAGGTTGCTACTGGCAAAACTCAACAATATCATGGCAGTTGAATAGTTATAGGGTATGCATGATATACAATTGTACAAGTCTCGCGAACCAGTCCACTTCCTTCCGCAGCTTGCGCGGCTGGCTCGCGAGACTAATTTCGTACATGTACAGAGAAGCCGAAACCATAGAGAAGAGAGACATCTAAAATTATCTGCTGACCTCCAACTGAGCAGTATAGCTACAAACAAAGACCAGCGCCACTCATAGCGACAAGTTGCACGCTTCAAATTATTAGTATGCCCCGATCATGATCAGAGAAGCGTTAGGGCGGGACTGCATAATTTATCGTACACATTATTAAACTTCTACTTCGTGAATGTCATCCCTGCACAGATGTAGTCTCGCGTGCCAGACGGTTGGCAACCGTCACCAGACGTACTTTTCGCTACGTGGGCGCGCGAAAAATTCGTCTGGCACGCGAGACTAGCACAGATGTAACCGTAGATAGTACTATCTATGATGTAACATACAAATACCCCGCACACACGCATAAGCTACCATAACCATAAATACCTCCCCTATTTAATAGCTGCTATATTATCCGATAATACATACTACAGCGTTACTAAGTGTGTATTATCCATAGACTGTACTAGAAGGTACGATTAATAACATAGCTCACCTCACAACCTGAGCTGACCGTACCGTTCGTCTGTCATTGACGCGCCCAATTTTTTTTTTTTACATACCTTCCCTATATTAATAGTGTGTATTATCATAGACATAATGCACACTTTAGTAGTAACGCTAGAAGGTACATAGCTCACCTCACAATCTCTGAGCTGACCGTACCGTTCGACTGTCATTGACACACCCAACTTTTTTTACTATGTTAATACGAACCGGAAGTGAGGACACCAAGCCCAGCCCCTGTGGGTGAGCCCCACCTCTGTAAATGATCCAAAAGCACTGGAATGTTAATTGATCAAGGTGTGACCAGGCGTGACTGACGCTATGCATAGCAAGTAAGCTGTAGTACCATTTTGATTGGCCAAACCTCTGTTATGTCTGGAGCCACATTCACTTAGCCTTGTGAAATCTACTACAATGAAATCAGGTGGTACCTTCGTGCAACCAAATAAAGCGGGGGGCCTGGGAACGAGACTAGTGGTCTAAGCCCATTACAAATCAATTTCCTGTTTCCCATCCAGGTGGAAGCCAACAGTGTATGCGGGCGGGCGGTACTACGGTAGACTGGAACGCGAACTGGAACTAATTACTGACCACAAGAATTCATATGTTGCACAATGTATACAGTGACAAAATTTCAGTGTGTAGTTTAAAACTGGCTCAGACAGATCACTGAGATAATACAAGTATTAAAACTCTAGTTATTTTTGTTAACTTATAGCACTTACCGTGCATGGATCAACAAAGATTCGCATAATTGCTGCTGGCTGCCACACGGCATGCACTCGTGTCAGAGGGCTATCTACTTCACATGCGGTATAGATGTTTGAGGTAGACCCTCATATCAATGCGGGCGGGGATGGGAAACAGCAAATTGATTTGTGATGGCCTAAGCTAACCTACTTAGCTATAATTTAATTGACGTCGACGTAGCTACCAGAGACTGTATCTGGTCGTTTCTTTGACCATAAAGGTGTGTGGAGTTCATGTGTATTTCGTGACTCCTTTATACATGCAAAAGGAAAGGACCACTTGTGGCTCAAAATAGGGATGTTAATAATTTTATGGGAGAGCTTATAATACGATTTAAAGGTTCATGTGGTTATAAGAAAATATGGGGTGTTCGACCCACTGTTTTAGCCTGAACCAGCCCTCTTGCAGTTCAACATAGGTCAAAGTAATGTATGATAAACATTATGACTGCAATGTCAATAGCTAGACATCACATTACGAGAACATGCTACATAAAATTTGCTAGTCTTTTTTCTTCTTTTTGTTTTTTTGGAGACAATTTTTTTTACAGTTAATAAAATAAAAACGAAATGACATAATATTACAATAGGTTGTTTGAACTCCAAGGCAACACAGAAGACTAAAAGATAAAACCAAGGCAAAGCAAAAAGAAACAGCGATAGCAAACTAACAACGGCAGTAATACTAATAAATATAATGCAGCTACAGGCTTTCTCATACCTTCTCAGGTCTAATAAACTGTGTCTCAAGCCCGGGCCTAACCACAGAAAAATGATCTTGCTTGCAATTGGTTTCCGGATCCCTAAGAAAAATGATCTAATTGGTCTGCATTTACAGGGTATCTGTACACATTCTCTGCAAGGTGCCTGGGCCACAACTGAGGTAACCCTATGTGGGTTAAAATGACCACTATATTTTGCAGTGAATTATATAATATCCTGACAACACTGTGTGATAAAATAACACTTGCATTGATAATCGTCTTAGTGGGGGCATTATGGTACTTGGTGCATGCACACGTGATACACTGCAAAAACAAAAGGGTCGATGTAACCCATCTAGGGTTATCTGAGTTGCATGTGCATACAAGCAGATCAGTTATATTTCTTGACCACTGCAGGTCTCCAATTTCAGACAAAAGATACTCAATTAAGAGCTAAGTCACGCATACCAATTAAGGAACTATAGAAATGTTAGAAGTGAAGCAGCCCTTATAACATTTCCACGGCTCCTGCAATTAAGAAACATCATAAGTGCAGCACTTCTAGCGTAGCCACCTGTCATACGTGACCTAGCTTAATTGTTTACTACCTATAGTGGTCAAACAATGTAATTGATCTCCTTATATGCACATTCTTTGATATTGATGCTGAAACTCAGGTAACCCAAGCTGGGTTAAACCAATCCTTTTGTTTTTGCAGTGTATGTGATCGATAACACCCTGATTAGGGAAATCCCTGCATATGGTGCCAAATTGTACAGCAGTTTCCCCAGAATCAGGGCAACAAGAAATGCCCTTAGTATGCATATTGTCATGTGAGGATCACATTCCCTACTGAACCTCTTGTCCCACGTGAGAATATTTTGGTGAAACGGATTTTTTTATTATGCCCGAAATCACAGCTGACAGCTATGTTAATTGGTGAATAATGTGTATGTGAAGGTGTACATGCACTGACTTTACCAAAAGAGTACAGTCCGTAGCTATAATTATGCCAGCATCATACCCAGTCTTTTTTGGTTTGACCTGATGAAATAGCTCCAGGACAGTCAGTCTTCAGTGTAGGTGGTGGCATGGAATGCAGTCAAGTAGTCCCCGGGCTACGCAACCAGCTCCATCAGTGCCAGGTGGCCAGGCCTACAGGTCCCAGTTATCGGCAACAAACAACAGTGTCTGCATCTAAGTAGTAGTAGGCGTTTGAGGCTGTCAAAATGCATATGAAAAGCACATTGACGTGTGTATGAAAGCCTGAGTAGGAGTTTACAGCAGCCAATATACATACTGCAAGTGCAGTTAGAGATAGCCACAACAATGTCTGCATCTAAGCATAATATTACAGTGTTTCTAGACATTGTAACTCAAAAAATGTACATGTATGCTTGATTGATATCTCTAACTCCTACTCAAGCTTTCAGTATGTATCTTGGCTGTTGTCTTTGTGGTTGGCCCACTCTGGTTCTGACTGCCCTTCAATTGGTTATGGCATGGATAGTTTTTTATATATACCACATGCTGTATAGATTATACACAGGTGTCATACTTGACATGTGATTGTTTGCAGCACGGCTATATCCCAGAATGTAATAATAATCTTAGTAGCCTCATTCCCAGGCTCCACTCCCCGGCTTTTCTCGCGCCATTTTTCTACACAGTGCGAGAAAATTTGGGGAGTGGAGCCTGGGAACGAGGCTAATAATAATCATGCATTTTGTAACATTGCTATACATGTAAATTGTTCTGCTACGGTAGTATCAGTCAGTAGCACTGCTGTGGCCATTAGATGCTGTATGCATATTGTAATAATTAAGTGATTCAGGATCCAATCCTGGTCATCACCAGTGACTGCTTATCCCTACTCTTGACAAAGCTACCTATAGAAACAGTAGCTATAAAATATTATATGTAATTTTTGGGAATACCATCCTTACATTACATGATAGCATATCATTTCTTTTGGGAAATTTATGATCACTTCATATAATCTCGGCATGCAGGATATACCGGAGTTTTCCTAAGAAGGGTGTATCATAAACACATGTTAATAATGGAAGCATATTATTAGCACAAAAGCAGAGACTATAAAAGGAGCATAATAATAATAATTAACATGCCTAGTTGTGGTTTAATTTTCATGGCATAGTGTGCTTCTAGCAAAACTGGCTTCTAGTTACCACAGCTAATATAGAGCTTCATTCCCAGCATTACAGTGATACCTAGTTCTGTGTGGAGTAACTAGGCAGGCAAATTGACCAAGTCTTCTGGAACTCTACTAATCAATCCACTATATATGTGTTGTGAGTAGCTTGTTCTATCTAGAAAGTAGCTAGCTAGTTACATGCAGTCTTAGAAAGATTTAATTGAATCTTCCTTAAAAGCCCCAGACAAAAGATACCGTGCAGGTCTGTATGCCATACAAATAGCTTCTGTAGCTAGACACCTGAGGGTGTCTGCAATACTGACACCATTACTGAACTATAAATGAGACTGTGGACTCACAGGCTAGGCTGGGTCTTATAGCTGGTACCTTGAACTATTCACTCACTGCTTTATTTCTTTTTGTTCTCCTAGCCTATGCAGCTGGAGTTTTCCTGATTATTGTTCTTCCTGCTATTATTGGTGGGATCAGCTGTATTGCAGCCACAGTGTGCTGCGTTGTGGCTATCTTACACTGTATACACAAGCCGGTCTACAGAGTGCTCAGAGCAATGCTCCCTTAAATCCAGTCTATTCTGGCCCAGCACGCGGAATGGTTCAGTCTTTAGTGCAGCTAGCTAGCTGATGGGATGCAGTCAAATATATAGTCCCCCGGGCTATGCAATTACCTCCAGCCACTGTGGTATGATGTGATGACAAGAGCTAGGTGAGCCACAGTCCCAAAATAACAGCTGTGCTTCCGGAGGTGCAAGTTGACGTGCATGCATGTAAATATCCCAGGAGCTGCTGATTGTTGATTGCACCGGGATATTTCTGCTGATTTTTTGCTACATGACTGCTATACAGACTGTGCACACGTACAGAGGCATGTATACAATATATATTATATGGCTATAATAATATGCACTCTTCAATAAACTCTGTAGCCACTGGTGTCTATTTCCATTTGAATTCATGATACTATGGTAAACCAAATGATTCAGCTTCTCATGATCACTGTCGATGAAACTGGTCATGCATTCTACAGCAGCCCACTTTGTGCTCAACACGTATTATGCACTGCAGAGATTGTATGCCCAACACTGAATGCAATTTACTGATGTAAGAATTATTTTGCATAATGACGTGCATAGAAATCTTGAAGTTGCCTGAAAAGGGAGTAAAAAAAATGAGATTCTGAAATACCATGCTCATAATTGACTCTGCTTTACTTAAGTGCAATGGCATATTGCCACACATGCACTGATGCTCTTGCACTCATGCAATCACCTGGTTATTTGAGAGATGTTGATGGTTAGGACATCATTTTCTGCTCTCAGAGATTCCCTCTCTTTCAACAGCTGCACAAGTCCACTTGATGCATCTACATACAGATAGCAATGCAGTGGAACAATTTACAACATGAGCTTTTTTTTAGTATAATATTCTGGTTTTTAAATTATCCTGCAGCTGGATGATACACCTGTCCAACTATCAGTACAGTTTGTACTTACTGATAGCTCTAACAAACTCCAGTAACAGTGTATACTTAACAATAGAGCTTATAATAAATATATCCATACCCTGCACTCTCTTCTGTAATGTCCATAGTAACTGCTTCAGTTCTGGTACTTCTATTGCATGCAGTGGCGTGAAGCTGTGGTCACAGTTAGCTCTGGATTGTCCATTCAGTGATTGGGGTCTTGTTGACTTGGTAGGCATTGGTGGAGGTGGCGCCACGTCTAGCTGTCCATTGCCTACAAAGTATTCGTCTTCAAAATCAGAATAACTCAGGATTGGGTCGTCTGCAGCTGTGGTGTTTGCCAGTCTGTGTCCTGCTGTGGAACCTGTATGCTTCCCACTAGGTAGGTGGCCGTAAGGAAGTGACCCAGGGCCGGCTTTTAGAGTCCCATGAAACTGGTCTTCACTGATATCTTCTTCACTCGAGTCTGAAATGTCGATACTGTAGAGAAGACGATATTTATCTTCAGTTTGCAACTGCTTTCTTTTGCTATCTTTCTTCTCAGGGAATGAAGTGATGTTACAAGATTGCAGTAGTTGAACTTGATTGGTGCTATCTGTTTCCTGTCCGGCATTTTGACCATCAAAGTGACATCGCTTATGGTCTAACTTTGAACATCCATTCTCTGGAATTTCACTGGAAGCTGAAGCACTTTTTGAATTGCACCTGATTTGTAAATAGCCTTCAGGGTATTCAAACATCTCTTCGAATTCTTCTTCCATTTGGAAAGCTGACTGTACTTTTCTGGCCAACTCTTCCACAGATCCCACTGCAGTAGAGAAGCTGTTGTCTGCTTCCACTTGCATTTTAAAGGCATTGTGCTGAGCATTGCTAAATCGTTCTGCTATGGAATCACTGCCATGACCATTAGGCGCTGAATGCATGGATCTTGATTCCGGGTTCAATCCTAGTCCATCACCAGTTACTCCTTCATTCTCACTCTTGGCAAGGTCACTTGTAGAAACGATCTGCAAGTTTGTTTTATGGGAGTACCATCTCCAAGCTTGTTGAATCCTTGGGTGGAAAATGCTTAGTAATTATGTCACAAAGCAGAGAAAGTAATATTCATTGGTCATTACCTTGTAGCCATCACATTCAGTTTACGAAGTTGGTTGTCTTCTGTGGTCTGCTGGTCCGCTATTTCTTGCTGAAGAGTACACCTATAATTGCATATTAACCACAGGATTATTACCTCTCATCTTGTACCATATACTTCACAATATTATATATATGGTCTTTCAGGCTTTGTGAGTAATAGAGACCAAATTAAGCATAGTTACACTGGTGTTGGGATACAATACAAATTAGATCCTGTCGGTAACTTAGGGTTTATCAAAATCTATTCAGCCACTAATGCCTCTTGGCCATATCGAAGTGTTGTTTTATTTCTTGTAGGTGTGAGATCTAATAGGCGAGCGTGAGTGAGCCCCTAGTATAGTCAGTTGGTAATTTTTGTCGTGAACAGACAGGGTTGGCAATTTTTGTCGTGAACGGACAGGGTATACCCCAATACCGCAAATACGCTGACATTCCTATTTCACCTGCATGCGGGCGCCGCGACTGAAAGTAATATTGCATACATGAGGCCGAGAGTCATGAGTAGCAAGCAGTGCAGTAGCAATACATCTGCGAAGCTCCAGAGGACAGGCTCAGGGACCAAAGACTACAGTGCGAGAGAGAACAGCGAGGGTGGAAAGTCGCTGCCGAAGCAGAGGGAGCAAGGACTACAGTGCGAGAGTGAACGGCAAGGGCGGAGACTCTACAGCAACAACATTAGTATATTATTCATACCGGCCATATATAGCATCAACTGATATGCATAGTCATTAACATGCTTCAGACTATTCAACCTTTTACCCTCGCTCCCTCTATCATGAACAGAAAATATATATATGTTCGTGCTCAGACCGATCAGGCAGATGTTTCTATAAACGCACAGGATATATGTACTGAGATATCAGAATGTGCAGGCTACGGTTTCGGATGGTCAGACTGGCTGGCTATTTTCTGGCGGGCTTACATTCACTTTTCATTGGTCAGAGTAGCCTCGTACCCAGGCCACACCCCCCAGAGTTGCAGACTTTTGAACAGCGTTTCACGCGCGAATTTCGGCGCGCACAAAAACTAGAGGCAAGCTGCATTTTATCAGTACTGAGTTTCTTGGCTGTGTGAAATGTGAGTGTTTTGCTGGTGCAGTTTCGCATTGTAACTTTGCATTGTGTGTGGCAACCAAGCTAGCATGGGTTGGAGCATGTATTCCGCCTGGTCTGCAGAACACTAGCCTCGCCGACTGCGTGGCCTGGGAACGAGGAGGCTATGCAGAAACTAGACCTGCAGCTAATAATGCTTATTAATTTTTATTTATGTGCCTGCTTCTCTAACTCCCATCCAGTCATTGCAAGACTGCAAGAGTTTCCACAGCCGCCGCCCTATAGCTACCGAGCACAGCTTCAAGTATCCCAGCCAGCCACAAGCAGTGCCTAGGCCACATCCCAGCCACAACCACAGCCACCATCCTACCAAGCACAGCTCATCCTTCATCCCAGCCACAACCACAGCCACCATCCTACCAAACACAGCTCATTCCTCATCCCACAGCCACTATCCTACCAAGCACAGCTCAACACAACAGGAAAATGTAAGACGCTACACTAGAAGGTGTATGACTTTAAAGCATGCGCGTAAAGTAAGTACTTGAACAGGTGTGGTCACGTTCAAAAATGGAAGATTTGTGGCGCCTACAAATCATCCAAAACTGGAAGATTATTGAGCAAAAATCATCCAATTTTGGATGAAATTTGACAGATTTTTCCTCTAGAGAGACTAAAAAAACAAACATCATCCAGAAATGGTTTTATCTTCCATTATTGGAAGTGAATTCAAATCTTCCATTATTGGAAGGTTTGCATCATCCAATTTTGGAAAGTTTATTTAAATTAAAATTAAAATAGTCTTTCATTATTGGAAGGTTTGTGTCATCCAATTCTGGAACGCGGGACGTGGCTGACCACTGCCGGTACGCGATAAGATGAGTACTCATCAAGTTGGGTGGTATTGTTATTATTATTATGTATAATGGTATTAAAATTGTAGTAGTCATACACTGTGCATGTATATAACATGATCTTGGTGAGTGGTCACAGTGCTGTGTAGTTGTATGCATGAACTGCTATATATAGTGCATGTTTTAGGATTGCACAAAACACTTTGCTTGCAATCTAAGGATTATAGGGTAGGGAAAATATTCTGCTGCACAATCCTAGGATTGTGCAAAATATTCTGCTGCACAATCCTAAAATATTCTGCTGAGGATTGTGCAAAATATTCTGCTGCACAATCCTAGGAAATATTCTGCTGCACAATCCTAGGATTGCGCAAAATATTCTGCTGCACAATCCAAGGATTGTGCAACATATTCTGCTGCGCAATTCTAGGATTGTGCAAAATGTTCTGCTGCGCAATCCGCATGTGCAAAACACTGGCATACGCATATAGCTACTGGTCTCTATTGCTGTGGGTATAATATGGTGGATGGGCTGGATCGATAGTACCTCCATGCACTGCAGCTACAATTGAACAAAAATGCAGCCAGTTTGTTTTCCTTGCCTAAACGAACAGAAGGGAACAGTTGCATACCCTAGCTTGGAGTATACTAGTATGGAAAGAACTAGCAGTCCATGTTCCAAGCACTTTTGTTAAATAGTGTCAAGGAAATGCAGTTGTTGCAGCAATAGGGAAAAGATGTCCTGGTGCCAGGTTCTATTGCTGTGGGTATATGGTGGGAAGGCTGCCTCAGCAGTATCTCCTCGCGGTGCAGCCTGGTCTACAACTTGGTGTCGAATATGGGACCTTGTTGTGAGCAAAACTGCTGTCAAACATTGCCCCACCACCATTTTTGTATTCTAGTCCATAATTTATTTTGCTTCACAGATAATTGTATAGTGGCATCAGTCTAGAGTTAACTCTTCACTGTCTTCAAACTTGTGGCACGAATGAAGCTTCAGCGATGCTGACAGAGGAGAGCTGCCATGTCTCCAGGTCACCATGCAACATCACCAACAAGCTACACTGGCTAGAGCTACGAAAGCTGCCACATACCGCCGATTACCTCGCTCGCGCTTGCCTCAATGCTCTGCATTCACCTAGTTTAAACTTGTAGTGATACCTACCACAATCAGTGAATGTTAGGCAGGCTGCATACATGTATATAGTGCCCAAAACTCACCTCTCGATAACCTCCTCCTCCCACACTTGCATTCTCTCCTTTTCCCTCCTCTCTGCTTCCTCCTGTGCGTGCATTATAATAACCATCCAATAATTTATAGTCCTGACGACCAGCTATATAGCAATATCATGCAGTCTGATGCATATGTACGTACTGTTCATATCCAGCTTACTGTATTAGTATATTGAATTAGTGGTACATGTATATGGTTATAAGTTTCTGCTGACCATACCTTCTCATACAGTTTCAAGAGTTTCAGGTCATATAGCTTCCGTCCCTGGTATCCTCGAAAGTGTGCTTGGATGATTGTGGCCGCCTCTTCTTCATCCATTGTAAGGAGTTATACAATTGTGAAGGACCTGGAGGAATGTATATAGCATATGGCAAATGGCCTAGCCTGGTTGATGTGATGATACATATGTACTACACCCCAGATACAATGGACCAGATGGGTACATCAGTATAATAATAGAGTGTGCATGTTGATAAAAAGCTGCTTGTTTCGTATCAAAGGATAAACTGCTGTTTGAACGTCAGGCATTTATACAACATCACAGTACTAGTGACAGTACACAGTATAGCTATTGAAACATGAGCTAGCTACTGGCAGTGTTTGCAGTACGTAGCTTTAATGTTAACAGTATTCTGGAGTCTCCATAGCCCCAAAGAGTATTATATTGCATGCATGATGTCAACAGATTCAATCTTTGGAGAGCATGAGAAGCCTCATTGTTATAACCCTAGGGCAACCCCCCCCCCCCCCCCGGCACGTGGTGCAGGACTCATTAGCTTGACTGACCCCCTTAACTTTATTCCCACCCACTGGTCTAGCCTCAGATTTTAAAACAGCTGCAAAAAAACAAACAAACTGTGAGAGATCGATATCGTGGAGGACAAGGCTACCCATCCACACCATCTCATAGTGGTAGCTATGAAGCTTCCATCCAGGAACCACTGGCTATATACAGCTGATGAAGAATACAGTGTATAGTTGGGGGGAGCATGCCTTGTCAGAGGGACCTACTAGATAGTCCGTTGATTAACGTAATTATATAGAAATAGCCCAGTGAGCAAATCCGAGGTTCCCCCAGCCTAAGCTTGTAACACTCATGATAGAGAAGAGATCGTGGAAATGGGGCTATTAAGGGGAGGGCCGACGCCAGGAGCTATACTGTGGGCCCTTTGAACGGGGGGGGGGCGGGGCTGGCACAGTGGCCGGCGCCGGCACGCGGCCAGTTATAGTGCACACTCACCTGATGGTCTGGCAGCGTTACGTTGCTCGTGCAGCTAGCGCTGTAAAGAGAGCTAGCCGTTACATAATCTGTGATACGCTCTTCTTGATGAATACTTATTTTATACGCGTAGGTGCGCAATTCGCAATTATAATGGGTGTGGCCATGTTGCTAATTTAATAAATGCGCACAAGGTTTCTTCAAATATATAATGCAACAACAAAAAAATTAACAATAATTAACTCAAGCAGACATTCACAATGCCTTGTGTGGAGATAAATTATTAAACAAAAACATGCACCTGAGACAGAAAGCAAATATATCATTCACTAGAGCTGCTATCTTCACAATAATAATTATTATAATAATTGTAGCTCTAATCTGAATCTGGAGGATGAGTTACATTGCTACTGTCTAGGTTTCCAGGATCTATGACATCATCATCGATATTGTCCAGACTGTCAGTGACCGGAGGGTCTCTTTCTCTGTCCTCCATGGGGGCGTGGCTGTGATCGTCTTTGGGGGCATGGCTGTGCTCCTCCTCGGGAGCCTCCTCTCGCTCGATGCCGTGAATCTCTGCCTGATCGGCAGGCATGCCGGCGTCAGGGTCCCCTCCGGGCTGGATCACTGGCTCCGCCTCCTCTGCTTCCTCCGGAGTCTCCTGGCATGAGGTGGGCAGTTATTGGAATACATACACAGCTGTGTCTCATTCTGAGTTCATACTGAATCTACATTCCATACTGAATAGGTTGGGTAGAGACTGCTTTTTTGAATGGAGTTATTACTATTTTGGAGCCTTATACAGACATATATATACTTATACATGTAGCTACATGTAATGTCAGAATTGTACTTGGCCTACATGTATACATAAACTAACCTCAATTGGAAATAGTTCCTTTGCTTTCTTCAGTGTCAACTTGGCACTATTTGACCTCTCTAAGAAATACCTGCATGGATTGAAAGCTGTAGTTACACCAAACCACACACACACGCACACACACACATGCATACACACACACGCACGCACACACACACATGCATACACACACACACACGCACACACACACACACACATGCATACACACACACACACACACGCACACACACACACATGCATACACACACACACACACACGCACACACACACACGCATACACACACACACACGCACACACACACACATGCATACACACACACACACGCACACACGCACACACATGCATACACACACACGCACAAGAACACAAGAGGCAAAGACCTCAGACAGATGGCTCACCCATTAGAGGCCTCATTCGACTGAGCAGGTGGTGACCACCCAGCATAACTATAGCCTGTCCCTACGTATGGCCGCTGCAGTGGGAAACAGAGACAGTAGCCGTTATGATGTAATGGGGGGTAAAAGTGCTGGAAGCGTATAAGAAAACTACATCAAAACATGTTTCCTTGTATTTTCTCCATTTAGTGCCTACCTTTACCCCCCCCCCCCAATGAATAAAGGTCTATTAATTTTACATGCCACCTTATAATTAGATAATCCTGCATTTAGTCTGCATTACTGTCATATGATGTAATGGGGAGCACTACACCAGCTCTTTGAAACGCTACTTAGTTACAGCTCCCGCCGCCAGACGACATACCCTCTCCATTTCACTCTGCAGCCACAAGATGGCGTTCTGCCACGGCTGCTTGAGCTGCGGATCCTCGTGGAGAAGCTGGTGTAAGAGGTGGCACCTGGGTGAAAAAAAAATCGGGGAGCAAAAAACGATAATGACGGCAGTGTAATCTGCTAAAGCAAACCATGACAGCAGGCTTAGCCTAGTATTCTGTTTGCCTATCAAAGTAGCCATCGCTCCCTAGCTAGTGCACTGACCTGGTGCACATGTTGACTAGGAACTTGATGCAGAGGTAGGCCCTCTTCTGGTAGTGGGTCTGTCCGTGTTGGATCACCACGATCAGCCCGTCTGAGTGGTGAGTGAAACCTGGGGGAGGGGAGGGGAGGGGAGGGGAGGAAGGAGGAGGGGAGGGGACAGTTTGGTCAACTCATCTATAGACTTATTTTTGCTTACATTATCATACACGTGCATCTCTACTTATACAATGTCAGGATATGGGAGCTTAACACTCAGCAGGGTATGTACGTACATGAGGGGGATTATACTCGGACAAGCTAATACGTGTTCACGGTTAAGTACATGTACAATAGAGGGCTTGGCTGATGCCCAGAGGTGCACTGAACAAGGGGCAGGTCCACCGACCTTTGAGGCTGGTGATGAGGCGGTGGTGCTGCCAGGAGTCCTGTAGCAGCAAGATGTGCATGAGCAGGTCGAGGTAGGTGCGCATGTCAAACGCCTGTACTGAACTGATCTGTGGTGGCGGCGGGGAAAGGGGGGGGAGGGGGTCACCGTCAGTTACATGTTTGGCAGTCCCAGGTAGAAAATGAACATTATTCTGTCACGTGTTTTGATTACGTTGCTGTGTTTGAAGTGCTGTATCTCTAAACGTCCGGTAAGGGTGGGGTGGGGCTATTATGTGATGCATAATTCCTGTGGATGTTGTACAACATGTATGAGCCCCATCCTTACCAGAAGTTCAGCTTCAAATACAGCGGCACGAACCAAATACATGATGGAGTCAAGTTCATTGTCTACCCAGGACTGAACACCTGCTGGTGGACATCTCTACGATATCAACACTACTTATGGAAGCCTGGTTTGACTTACATGGAGGTATTGTAATATCAGTACTATAAGCACTCCTGTAATAAAGGTACTTCGCTATATAATGAATCACGTCCCATTGGTACCCTACCACGACAGATCACACTATATTTCAAACTGTCAGTTTAACTGGGTTCCCAGGCTCCACCTCCCAGCTCTTTTCATACCAGTTTGTAGCCTGGGAATGAGACCATTTTGCAGTCTGGGAATGAGACCATTTTATAGCCTGGGAATGAGACCACTTTGTAGCCTGGGAATGAGGCTAAGGTCTAAGTCCTCTATGCTGCTCACCTCCAGCAGTAGCTCGTTGATGACCACTACGGAGAAGGACCAGTTCTCCCAGCAACAGAACTGCAGAGGAAAAATAGCCACCGTCACACAAACATTGTGTAATTAAAGTAGCTGGGCATTAGATCGGTACACAGTAACCATCCCACCATCACAGCAGGCCGTCTAAAGTGGCTCAAAACCATTTTGTATTTCGGTAACACTAGCACACCTATCCTCACTGACGCTCATTTCTCAGTCTTCTACACTTAACATTATGCACGTGAAAAGTTGCCAAATGAAGCACACAGCACTAGGGGGTGGGGCTACATCTAATCGAGGCCAAGAAGCACACACAACTGCAGAGTACCTACTGATGCTTATACACTTTCACAAAAACGTAGTAATATATCTACAGTACTAGTGGAGATGTGAGGGACACAGGGATCGGTAGCCACTTACCCCCAAGAACCGCACGGTCTCGTCCAGTGTACTGCAGTCCTCAATCACCTTCTTCACGTACGTAGTACTGTGCTGTGTGCTACTGCGGAGGGGGAGGAAACCATATTTACACCCTCTAGACAGCTACTCCAATCCTTTCTAGGATGAAGGACGGGAGACTACTACAGTTCCACCAAAATATCTAAACTTCTGCTCTGAAGATACCGTGTGTGTCTTACGTTGTTCGCTCGTAGAGCCAGTGGTGAAGGTCGTTGGGCAGAGGAAGGGCCAACTCCGGGTCTGAGAAGGGATTGGGGAAGGGCTCCTTGCCCTGAGGGGAAACAAGAATTAATTGACCATTACGGCAGGAAATGATAAATGTCTGGGTTTGTCTGGGTTGCGGTCTCTTGATCACCACCCCAAAGTGAACCAGATTCCCAATAGTAAAATGGATCCAGGCTTTCATGTACCTCATGGTGCACAGCCACTAACGCGGGGGAGGGGGTTACCCCATGGTACCAGAAGCAAGTATTCATAACACCTAAATTTTCTGGGGAAACACCCCCCACAGGGCATGTTATCAAATATGAAGGCTTTCTCTCCCCTCGGTGAAGCTTTTTCCCCCTCTGAGCTTCTCTTTATAGAAATGCCACAAAATTAATTTAATTTTAATCATTGATTTCTGTATGAAAGCTAGGGACCCCCAGGAAAGCCTTCCCTGTATAAACCCCGATCTCAGAGCTTATGGATCAATTCGTATCTCCCTTGCTCATCCCTGGCTGCTCCTCACCTCAAAGCAGCTCTTCTGCATGATGGAGATGTTGCAGCACCTCACCAGTATGCCCACCACGGCATACAGCTTGGTGAGGTCGGTGTACGGTGACCTCATGGGCGGGCCCGGACCCTCGTCCAGTGCCACAGCGATGAACAGTGAGGGCACACTTAGTCGAAGCAGCTGCTGTTTCTGTGGGTATGTGGGATTAAATATGGGATTGAGACTTACTGAGAACTTAAATTCTGTATCTACAGACTTTTAACCATACACCTTTCTTAGTTAATCCTTATAAAATATGTATTCTACCATACAATTCTTGCTTACATTATTTTAACCCCTTGCACCCCTTGTCACCACTGTTTAACCCTTAATTTACACTGTTTAACCCTCAAGCTACCCTCCACTGACCTCAAACGGTCCTCTATTGGAGTAGTTGAGGAAGACCTGGAAGTACTGCTGCAGGTGGCGGCTGTGTTCCGCCACTTCCTTCTTCAGCAGCTGCAGCAGGCTGTTCAGGGCAATCTCACTGAACTGGGGCTGCACTTTCTCTGAACAGAGACATAAAGAAAGGAGTGCTACATTAATACAGTGGAAAGAACTGTACACGTTAGACCCTTATCAGCAGGGCTTTCTGTGTGTGTGTGTGTGTGTGTATATGTGTGTGGGGGTGTGTGTGTGTGTGGGGGGGGGGGGCAGGAGAAGTTTCAGGGGTTTCAAGTGCACACAGAGCACACATTAATTTTGAGGGAACGTGGGGACTCCAGTAACGTTGTATGAAACTATGTGCTATAGGAGCCAAACTGTTCTCGAATATACTGTTGCATGTAGATTAAAAAGTGCTACATAATAAACTGTATACCGTAGTGTACTACAGTACAGTATGCAAACTTTTGGGAAGGGGGTCAGTATAATGGGTTTTTATAAATTAATGTTGGCTCCCCAAAGGGTTAGTATACTAATAGTATACTAGTAGTATACAGTTGGTGGGTGGGTGCTCACCCTTGCCTGTGTTGGTGGTGACCTCCACCTCAAAGGGGGCGTCCTTGTTGGTCAGGTAGCACAGGAACGTGATCAGCTTGGCAAACACGTTCCGGACCTGTGGAACAGAATTTGGGAAATCAAAAACCTGAAAAGTGCAGGCTAGGATTTATTTACAAAGTAAGCGAGTACAACTGAGCCATTTTGCTATCCTGTGTGGTAAGCAATGCATGCAGGAAAGTAACGTAGAACACAGAACGGACAGATAATATAGAAACACTTAAATAATTCTGGGAATAATACTGGGATAGCCACACAGTTCAGAGAGGATCTCGGTTAGTTCTCTGTACTGTTTTCATGTTGATCAGAGTTCTATTTCTACCAACCACAAATCGGCTTCACAAATCATATCATCAATGCCGACGTTTCAACTTCCGGGCTGCAGTCTTCATCAGGGCAGCAGGCAGACATCCATAGAGAGTACAGGCAAGACCACAGAGCATTAAATAGTCTAACCTCGAGTCTAGGAGCGAAGCCGAACAGAGTACAAACAAGCCTAGTCAGACACAAAGTAACCACACAGCCTCAAACGGCAGTAGGACTCACCTCGGCTGAAGGACTCTCCAGCAGGTACTCTGAGAAGCGCTCGCGATGCTGGAGGAAGACATTGTCAACGAACCACCTCCGGATCTTGGCACTGTAGAGCAGGAAGGGCTGGAGGGCCTCGTACCAGTCCCCTGCTGGCCCCCTGGGAGGGTGGGAGATTGGGGAGAAGAGGGGGAGGGGTTTGAGTAGAACTGTAAGCTTTGTATCCAAGGCATTCATGTTCGAATAAGGTTACAATATATTATAGTACCAAGTACGATAATGATATTACTAGTAAGATGCTGGTAATCATCAAGGGGCGAGCCTGATCGAGCGTGACTCAAATGACTGATACACATTCAGGATTAAAACTTTACCCACCGGTAGGTAGCTAGTAGTCTCGGGTACCCAGACGGGTCTGCGTACCCGAGACTAGGTAGCTAGGTTCATAGCGCTATCTGTAGCTACCTAACCTTTATCCCCAGTGCTTGTACTGTAGCGGGAACGCTCTAGCCATCATGATGTGCAGTTGTACGCGCGTTCTAGGAACAGTTCCATTTAACGCACATCACCGACAGGTTTAAAAGACTAAATTTTGCCAACGTCTGACGGGAAGTCAAGGTGGCGCGTTCGTTTCAGACTGGGGTCGGAACGTGGCCTCCCCATTAATCGGGTCGCGGGTTCGAATGCCACCCGCGTACATATCTGATTCTTGACTTTCTAAGCCTATAGCCAATATGCCGGTAACTTTCTTCTCCGGAAGAACTCCGAAGCTAAAAGGATGACTGGGTACGTTACAGCAGCGGCTCCTGTGATTCCCAGCCATCGCCTATCCAGCGCTCCGGGTGTCTAACACTCCAGGAGGGATGGGAGGCTCCCTAGGCTTTTGCTCTTTTTTTTCTTCTCAAGTTTCTTTTTTTTTTATCTCTCCAAGATTTTTTTTCTCCTTCTTTTCCTCCAAGTTAAGTTGTTCTCTTTATAGAAATACCACAAAAATAATTTAAAAAATTTAATTTGAATTTTATAGCTAACATTTACAACTATTTTATTGGCTGCTAGGCTTTTTTCCCTCTAACTTACATTGTAATTTGTTTCTCTTTATAGAAATACCATAAATAGTCATCTATCTATCAGTACTAAGCCTGGGAAGAACTGTTTGACTGACCAGGAGCTATAGGCTTCTTTTTTCTTCTCTAAAGTCGGACAGGCTGATGGCTACTGAATTATTCAGTAGCTACCGACAGCCAAGTCATTAGGAAATACACACTTGCAGTATAAGCCCTTGTAGTGGGTTTAATGAGCTCATGATACGTTTATCCTTACATATACATGCAGTGACTGAATGGAGATGCAGTTTGTATGAATAATACAACGGCACAAGTTGTATGTTCTGTATCTTAACTTCTCAGCCAAGAAATAAAACCTCACACCCAGGCCATGTATTATGAAAGAGCTGGGCACGAGACAGGAATACACACACAGGATTCCTTCTGCCCTGCCGTCAGAGCCAGCCCACCACACTTTCACCTTCCCCTTGGTCTCTTGCTAATACAATTCTTTTCCTTGGGATCTGGTGGAGGGATGTCCGGTCCTAGAATGTGCTTTAGAGCTGCTAAAAATTCCAAGTTTGGTCATGCGTGACTACCGTTTACATTATTTATGGTTAAAGAGTGCATGGATCCTGTGACATGTATGTTGCCAGTGATGCTCCCGATCCTGCATGCCCTGTCTTCATCTTGAGGTTTGTGCTGCTCTTCTCTCTTGTTGGTGCTCTCTCTCCTCCAGGCCAGGGTACCTGCTACACTTCTCTCCCACTGGCACTCACTCTCCTGTTGGGTGTCATCTCCTCTGGTGTACCTGCAGTATTTATTTCAGGAGCTTTAGCCCCAATTTTCAAATTTCTCCCCCAGCTGGCCACTAAGCAGCCAGCTAATTTCTAAGACTGGGGTACCTGCTATCCTTCACTCTCGTTGGCGCTCCTTATCCCGTTGGTGCCTGGCTTCCCTCTCCTCCAGGATGCCAGCTCGCCTTCTCTCTCACCGACGGTTCCTCTCCCGTTGAGGCCTTGCCTCTCTCTCTCTTTCGGGGTACCTGCTATCCTTCTCTCTTCTTGGCCCTTTCTATCCTATTAGCGCCTGACCTTTCTCTTCCACTGGGGCCTCGTATCTGGGGTCTCCGGGTACTACGTTGTCGCCTAGTACGTACCCTAGCTGTGATAGTATCTTCTGCTGTCCACTCTTCTTTCTTGCTGTCAGTTAGCCATCAAGAGGGTTAGCACGATCGAAGTCAAGTGCTAGTGCAAGTAAACTTGAATACGCACGTGAGCTCAACATTGAGTTGTTGTCGGATATTTGGAGCATAAGCGCATATGCGGTATGGTGGACGTACAGACGTACGTACGCACGATAAAATTGTTCCACCATACACGCTAGTGTGGGGCTCGCTCAGGCTCGCCCCAATAACACAATGCAACGTGAAGCCCTATTCCCTCCACGTACATGTACACTCAAATAAACACTCTTGCATGCACACCGCCAGACCTACACACACACCTCAACGTCTTCTTGGTATGGAAGCCACAGTGAAAGAGGAACGTGGTGGCAAGCTGAATACACAGCATTCCTAGCTCCTCTAGCTCAGCCTGAGGGGAGGGGAGGGGAGGGGAGGAGCTAACACTTACAATCCAATATTACACTTTATTCCCTGCATCCTTTTTTATCCATTTTCCTATTTTACAGCTGTAGGAAAATTTGTAGCTGTCCTCGGCTAAGAAACAAAGCTGCAAGGCCTGGGTATGAGGGTCATCTGACCCCCCTTCAGAATGCATTGCCAATATTTAAAGTGCAAGTCAGTTTTGCACGACCACTATTAATATCTGCCCATCCTCATCCTCCATGCACAGCAGAAGCCAACGACTGATATACTCTTTCCGTCCTTCAGGAAATTCCTGAGGCTAGAGAGTGCTACTGCTCACGGTGGTGCTGGAGGATGGGCCCAGCTCCAGCTGACTGCGAATGTGGTTGTAGTTGAGGAGCAGCAGTTGCTTCATGAACTGGAAGTAGGAGTAAGAGAAGTGAGACTTGTGGTGGTGAAACTCCAGGTTCTTCTTTTGAACGATCTGCCGGACAGATTGAGGTACTGGACAGCCCTTTTGGAATGCCTCTGCAGGAGAAAAGAGGGGGCCATGTGAGGATCAGGTGATGAGTGTATAGGTCATGTGAGAATCAGGTGATAAGTGTTGATAGTCACATGAGGATCACGTGACGGGTGTATTGGTCATGTAGGAATCAGGTGACAAGTGATAATAGTCACATGAAGATCAGGTGACGGGTGTATTGGTCATGTAGGAATCAGGTGACAAGTGTTGAGTCACTTGAGCAGGTATGAAGGCTCTACCCAAAGGTTGTTGGAGAGGTACAGAACTATCCTGTACTTATCCGCCTCTTTCTGACGTGGAGAAAACCTTAATATCTCCCAGCCACCTCTAACCTTGAAGAAGTGGCTCTGGAAAGAATCCCAGACTGTTTAAGTGTACATATACACACACATACGCACAGACAGCTACAGAGCTAATTTACTGGCTCACTAGAAAACTTCATAAGCCTGTGCAATAGGCTTGCCAAAAATTACAATACTTTATGTAATCTCCACATTCACCATCCAAGATGTGATGTTGCCTGTGGCGTTTTCGTCTTTATATACCAGCATAGTTTCTAAACACTTATGGGTTTCAGCCTTTTTTGCTAATTAAGACAACATAATGTTATTCACGAGCACCAATTTCTGCTTAGTGGTTAAAAATGAGATAGTGAGGGTTGCACTACTAACCATCGAAGTGTTTCTCCTGGTCTTCTCTGTCATAGAAGAGGAGGTATGCACTCCACCATCGCTTCTGCCGACGGTAGTGAGTTCTGAGGGCGGTCAGGAGAGGAGAGGAAGGTGAGGGGGAAAGGAGGGAAGACGTGTGGGGGGAGGGGGGAGTGTGCACGTGGGAGAAGAGGGATGTGTGAGGGGAGAGTGTGCAGGTGTAGGCATGAGACTAGGCTTTTATAGCGACAGTACTCCCACCAACAGGGACACACACAAGAGGTGTGTCACAATGTTTATGTGTAGGTTTAGCAGACGTACTTCTTTAACACATGATCATAGACTTCACCAGTGTAGTCCCCACCGAAGCACTGAGACCGGAACTCCTAGTGAGGGGGAGATAACAATGAGATAACAGCTGGATTGCAAAGGGGTTGTGTCATGCCAAGATTTTGCCAAGATTTTGCCTTGCATATACATGTATCACCTACGATGTGGCAGCAAGCCATATCACCTCAGTACTGGGCATGGTAGAGTAATTCCATTGTGTTTTTCGATCATGGTGCTTAAAGTGCTGTATCTCAAACCTTTTAGTGAGAGTAGGTCTAACTCATACTGGATGTGCAGTTGCTGCAGATATTGCAACAACTACGTGAGAACGAGCCCCACCCTCAGCAGACATTTAGAGATCAGTGCTTCGTCAGTAACTAACAGGCTGCACCATTTAATATTCAATGACTCTTGTAGTAACAGTGCTAGCTCTTACTTTGTTGAGTCTATTATGCATGCATACGCATGCACACACCACACACATGTACACATATACATACACCCACATATACACATGCAAACAAGACACACACACACACACACACACACACAGACATACCTCTTCATCATCAATTTTAGCTTCTGTCACCTCTCCATCGTCAAACTTATACCACTTGAGAGTGTTGGACCCAGGTTGCCTGAGGGGGGAGGCATACAGACATCGGTCAGCTGTCACTGGTGTGTACTAATTGGAGATTTCCTGTTAATGGATCAGTCTCATTCCTAGACTCAGTTCTGCAGTTACATGGCAGCCCCAGGTACAAAACTAATATTATTCCATCACGTATTTTGATCGCGTCACTGTGTTCAAAGCACTATACCTCTGAACCTCCGTTAAGGGCGGGGCTCATATGCCCTGAGAGCGCATAAATAAACGTTCCCCACCCCCAAAAGAGTAAGAGCATTTAACTTCCGTACAGGGCCGTAGTCCAGGCAGCCGTAGTCCAGGCAGCCGTAGTCCAGGCAGAATTCAAGGAGAGCTACATGTATGTACCAAAAATAGAACACCTGCTATGGGTAGTGGTATGTTGGTTATCACAACTGAAGCGCTCAGCAGATATAAGGCTGTAGCTGTCATAACACTTTGGTTCAGTGCTCTCACTCTCTTGGGAGTGTTTTATGCACTCTTGAGCCCCGCCCTTAACGGAAATTCAGAGATACAGCACTTTGAATGCAGTGACATGACTGCCACATCTTAATTATACATATGTATTCTTGCAATTCATAGCACAAGAAGACTGATATTTCATATCTAAAAACCAGCCGGGTGTTGTTGTTTTACACAAATCATTCAATTGAAGGTTGTGTTCAGCAACAGGTTGTAGAATGGATCAGACAGTCTCATCTGTAGCGCTTCCCAGCGAAAGTGCTGACACAGCAATTTCGTAGTGCGCTTCCAGTTAGCAGTCAAGACAGAACTATCATCGATTCCTACCACTCTTTCGCCGTCTAGGCAACACAAAACTAACCTAGCTTGACCTATTGAGCCTGCAAACTTTCAGTAGCTTCCACTGCGCTCGTGGCTATAGTAGCATAGTAACGTAATGACGTAACTTAGCGCACGTGATATTTGCGGACGAACACACACACACACACACACAGACAGAAAATAAATCTTAGGACCAGCCGGGCGCGCGCTTCACGCACACTCGGCTGGTAAAAAAAGGACTGGTATGGAATATGGAATCTGGAATTGAGGCTACATACTCACTTCATGTGTATAAATGAGTAGTAGTGTCCCCCGCTGGCCTGCCCGCTGTGTACCACGATCCCCCTCAGCCTATACGTGGTGCTCACGGGCGCCTCCTCTTCCTCCCTCTTGTGCCCCACCCCCTGTCCCTCCTCCTCCCCTTCCTTTCCATCGGGAGAGCTGGGAATCTCCTCGCCTGGTTGGTGGAGTGAGAGCGGTAGACTGAAGACAGGAACAGCAAATATTGATTGCAAGGGTCCCTGCTCACGTGCCCTAGCTTGCTCCCAGTCTCCTGTGCATACTTTAATACTGTGTGAAATAGGCTGGGGAGTGGAGCCTGGAAACAAGGCTAGCCATGATGGAACAATAATATATTAATAGACCCTTTCTGCATGTTATGATGTAATGGGTAGGCACTAAATGAAGAAAGCTCGTGAAAACATGCATGTTGTCACGTATTTTAATAAATATGTGAAAACATGCATGTTTTCATGTATTTTGAGAAAATGTATGAAAAGCATGTTTTCACGTATTTAAAGATACGTGAAAATGTGCATGTTTGCATGTATTTTCACAAAACACGCATTTTGAGAAAAAACGTGAAAACATGCATGTTTTCATGTATTTTCTCCATTTAGTGCCTACTTTCACCCCAATTACATCATAGCTGAAAGGGTCCATTGGTAAGATGTTTGCAAAACAGAAGATGTGTCGGTAAAAACTGTTGACAATTACTGCACACACCACCTTCCAGCTTAGCCAGGGTTGCGGCGGTGTAGGGCGCCATGTTGAACTCCCGCGGAAACTCAAAGTAGTCGTTGAACTTCACCGCCATCTCCCTGCAAAGCCAACAACAGAAAATACACAAGGCAAGTAGATTAAGACTTAATCCGTTTTACTACTGCTCAATTGAGTACCACAACAGCAAGATCAATGCTACTCTACCACTTTCAATGTTCTGCACACACAATACTAGGCAATGACTTTGAGTCCAGACTTCAGGCGGGAGTGGGGGAGAGCAGAGGTCTATAGCTTCCAATCAATAGACAAGAGAGAAGTCCCTGGGACAAAGCCGCTGTTTGAAAACCAAAGGTCTAAGAAACTCTCTGCTTGACCTAGCTAACTGAAAACTTCCCAAACTCAGCAAAAACGACTAATAGCTAGCCCCCCCCCCACACCTCGTGAATATTTCCTATGTGAAATATGAATTGCCCGGGGGCATTGTCACACACCTCTCCCAGTCATAGTCGAATCTCTTGAGCTGAATGACCAAAACTTTGGGCAGCTTCTTTATACACAGCCTCTTCACCGTGTCCACCTAGCCGGGGGTGAGAGTGAGGGGTGAGTGGGAGGGGTGAGAGGGAGGAGGAAAAATACGGGCTTTCCTTCATCCATGCAAGACTAGAGTACCCTTTACTGTTCAAGGACAGTCACAGACAGCATAGCAATATACTACTCCCTTGGACCTTTCAAAGATAAATTGCAGTATTCATAAGCGCATGCGATAGCCCCAGTGAACATTATCTGAGCATTGGTTGCACTGACATCAATACGACAACTCTAGCACTGTAGTTAGCAATCCTACTCAGCCCACCTTCTTGTCACACTTCTCACAGCGGTAGGCGTTGGCTCCTTCCAGGAGGTCCCCCTTGACAAATGCATCCAGTGACTCAAAGAGATGCTGTTGGTTTCGAATGTCCACGTTCAGTGCTGTGAAGGGTTCCTCACGAGAATACCTGTGTTTGCATGTGTGTGTGTATGTGTGTGTGTGTGTGTATGAGTGTGTAGTTGAGTAAAATTAAATTTGTATTCATGCAGACATTTTGGCACACCTGTGCAATGGACCCTTTACCATTACACTGTATGATGTTATGGGGGGGGGTAAAGTGAGCAGAGAAAATACAAGCAAACGTGTGTTTTGATGTGGCTTTCTAGTCCAAAAACATAAGAACATGCTTGTTTACACAATCATGTTTTCCTGTATTTTCTCCATTTAGTGCTCACTTTTACCCCCCATTACATCATAATGGTAAACGGTCCATTGAAACCAGCAACACGTACCCCGCCCACAGAAAAGCTTAATCACAGCTCACCGGTGAGGACAGCCCTTGCATATCTTCTGGTCGGCAAAAGAGCCGCCTAGCACCTGAGAGAGGACGGAAGGACACCCATACATTTTCAGACCCTCGTCGAGGCTGTCCACCAGACAGTTGAAGAACTCGAAGGCGTCATGCTGTTCCCGGAGGTTCACTTGCTCTCCCCATAGCCTGGCCAGGAGGGAGGGAGGGAGGGAGGGAAGAGAAGTGAGTAGAATACTAGACGTTGGTATCAATGTAGCTATACATACCCTGCATGCATGACATAGACAAACTGATACACCGAGAAAGGTAAACAGATCACAGACAGACAGACAGACAGACAGACAGACAGACAGTCAGGCATACATATAGACAGACACAAATATACCTGAAATCTCTCCAGAAACCCTGAGGGACGTGAAACTGTAGCTTGCCCTCTAGAAGATGGGCGAAGATGGACTGCAGCTGCATCATCACCTTCTTGTGCTGATCCTTACGGTCAGTCTCCGTGGGTGACGGATCAGCTTGATCAGACTCCTATGAAGGGAACAGGCGGCCAGACAATAAAGGGCAAAAAATGAAACTTCCTACTCATGAAGCATAAGTACGTACATACAAACATACAATACACACTGTAGTGGAACCTCTGTCATCGGGATTCCCTATAATAAAAAACCTCGCTAATTGTGACCCAAATGTCAGAGCAGGTGCCAAGGGTGTCCATACTAGAGGGCTCCATTATATTGCATAAACACACAAGCCTCTCTAACTCACATGCACACACACACACACACACACACACACACACACACACACACCTCTTTGTTTCTCTTCTCCTCCTCGTGGCTCTCCTTCCTCTCCTTCTCTCTCTTTTGCTGCTCTTCGTCTCCCACCTCACAGGCCTGGACAGCAGCCGGGTCGTTCGGCTCAAGGATACCAGAGCGGATCGTGGGAATCATGTAGAGCTGTGTGTGTGTGTGTGGGGGGGGGGGGTGTGTGTGTGTGTGTGGGTGTTGTCGTCAGACACTGCCTGGGGATATGGCTATCAATACTGTAGTATGCAGAGTAGCATATATATACCTGCTGCAAGACAGCATTCATGTAGCAAGTGGCTCCGGCATTCTTCAGTCCCACGAACCCCTTGAGGGGTCTGGGGCCCACGTGTGGAAAGTATTCCCATTCTGTGAGCGGCGGTTCGTGCCCTAGGGAATGACAGGGGGAGGGGAGGGGAGGGGAGGGGAGGGAAGGGGGAGGGGAGGGGAGGAGAAGAGGGTTAGGGAGGAGGGGAGGGGGGACGGAGGGAGGGGAGGAGAAGTACAAATTTATAGTATACACGCGAGAAGGGGGGGGGGGGCACTGAGTGGTTTGACAAAACGCAAAATAACAGACTGTACCTGAATAGAACAGCTCCGTGAGCAGATCCTGCAGTGTTCTGATGTTCTGGCTACAGCCCATGCACAGTGCGTTGATCAGCTTGAAGGCAGAGAGGGTACAGTCTGTGGTATTGCAAATGGGCACGGCAGCTGTCTCCTGGTACTCCATTTTGTCTGGGGGGGGGGGGGGGGGCAAAGGGTCAGCTAAATAGTCACGGTCACTATCGTCCGCTGATTCATTTGGTGTAACTTTGCTGCTGGAGCATCAACTTTTTTACTTCATGCGTGCACAATAAAGTGTGTACAAGCACGTAGGTTCACTTTCAAGCTAATATGTTGCACCAGTTGATTTGGTCAGCCATACCAGTATTGTCGGGACACCTAGAACCACATTGCTGTTGGCAATGGTATATAGGCAGCTATGCAGTATTAGGTACATGTATACCTACACTGCTGTAGCTAGTAGCAAGTTGAACATAAACGGCTCAAGTGAAACAATATGCTGTTAGTACTGCATACTATCATAAGTGACCAATTATCACACAGATTGTGTACCTTGGCTCCATAACTTCAGAACGAACGGTGTATAAATTCCAGTTGCGCTTTCTGTGTGGCTACTATTTAAGAGTGACCTTTATTACACTGGGTTTGCCAGCTACAAAATGATACGCATAACAACTTTCGACCAGTTTCCTATCTTTCTTCTTTCAATAACTTCATAGCTTCATTGCTCTCTGTGCCTAAAAGCCCTTGCAATGCCGCCAAAGATAGCCTCAGCAGGTCTGTCACACAAGATGACTGAGGCTGCTATAACCAGCCTGATACCTTTGTAGACTTCGAAGAAGACAAAGGTGAAGAGGCGAGACGACTGGTAGCTAGTAAGGGATTATAGGAGCCTGTGCTCACGAGTTCCTGACTCTACTCTTGCCTAACAAGATTTTAGATTCTACTGACACAGATGAAGTTGTTGCTTCACTGTATACTGCAACAATGGTGAACAATCAGTACGACCTTACGAGGATGAGTCCTGCTGCGATTCAAACTGTGGGCAGCATGTTGACGTCAACACATCCACTACTCCCCCTCACCAAGATGGCAAGGTCCAGTACCAGTGCTACACAGATGGCCCACACATCTGGAAGCATGCTGCCATTGTTGGCTCTGCTTGCTATCATCCGACAATAATTATTATGCTCTATGCTAACTATTCTTATTTCTGCATAACTAGCTATCTCATTCGCATGTAGAACTGGGTGGTGATGAGAATATATTTTCATTCTAGTTCATCGAACTGAGTGGTTGTAGTAATGATTTCAAATGGTAACTTTAAGGAAGGACTAAAAGCTGCAATCTGATTGGACCCTTTGGAATTCCAAAGGAGAAAGGCGTCTGTGACAAGAAAGTTTACTTAGAACACCAAACGTTCTTTCGCTGGGAGGCCGTGAACGTCTGGGCACAAGACTAGTCTTGCACCTCTGGGTTGCTTCTGCAGCTGTTATTGTCACAAGCCTTAATGGATTCCAATGTGGTGAGCTGCAGGTCACCCTGACCTTGCTGGGTGTGGGTCTGGCACTTGTGGGGTATGGTGATAGTCACAGCAGCCATATAAATCAAAGATTGCCCACGGATAATTGTCTGGACATTAACTCCAATGAAAACCACTAGGTACCTTTGTGGCTTCTATCCTGAGGCAGTATATAGCCTTTTAGGCTAAGTTCACGAATACAAACAGCAAGCCATGGGTCTCCTAGTTCTGCTGGTAGTAGCAGTCCTTCCAGTTGCTCTAATTGCCAGCCCTAACAGACTAGGGTCGGTCTACTTGGAGGACCGTCTCAAGCGTGGCTCTGGTGCTGAGAGTGATGGCTTGGCTGGGAAGTATGTCTCCCTGCAAGATGATGGAATCAACTTTCACAGCAAGAGGGGCTACTTGTCTGTTACCACACTCGATGACAAACCCGTGTTCTTTGCAAATATGAACCCCCTGGCAGGAGCAGAAGACTTTGGCTACATGAAGATTCGTGGAGAACCGTTTGCATTCGTAAAAAAGCAAGCCTATGCCTTGTCAAGGGATGTGAGCATACAAACACTTATTTCCCAATCTCAGAGAGAGCAGTTCATCGCTCAACTACAGGAAGACGACAAACACGCTCACGATGCCCACCTGGAAATGTCCCTAGAGGATCTTGCACAAACACGTGAGGCTGTCCTCATGGAGGAGACCGCATTCGTGCTGGGCACCAAGCACGGCATAATCGGGAGCGAAAACCCCGAAGTCCTTCCCCTGTACATGATGGCCATGCAGCTCTCCAGGATGCGCAAGGAGACGGCCACAGACATGCAGTGTGGTTCAAAGTGTCCCAGCAATGGATGCGGGGCGGAGTCCAACAGCGGTGATAGATACTGCAGCTCTGGGACCCAAAATAAATGCCCTCCCTGTCGATCCGACGACTGCTACGGGATGTGTGGACGGAATTGCTGCTGCTGGGAATGGGCTTGCGGTAACTGCTGCTACCATCAGCTCTGTGCCGGCCATGACATATGCTGTATCAAACAGGGGTTCTGGAACCCGTGGAATGACTGTCTGGACACCAGCGAACTAATCGTTCGCAGACTTTCTCGCGGTTGTGGAGGCAACTACGTTAACTGTTAGAGCGCCTACTACTAGTACTGACTGTTGTAGTAAATTGAACAATGTAAATTGAACAATAAACTGCCTGAGTGAAATGACAGTGCGCTGTTAGTATTACACTCACTTTTGTATAGGTCTGGCTAGGTGCATGTGTTACTGTACAATAGCATGCATTTACTTGTTAGAACATGACAAAAGTTTCACGTACATTGAAAGATAACTACGATAGTGTATAGCTTGTCCTCATATGCATACATAGCCTGGTACTCATTCGGCAATGGGGTGAGCAGAAGTCCGGGTGTGAGACGATACGTGCGCTTCTAGCCTCGTCTCCAGACCACATCCCCTGCAGGGGGTGTGGCCTGGGTGCAGGAGGTGTGGCCTGGGCGAGGCTAATGTACTCCTACCTAGTTTCCCTTATAATTCAGCAAACACATACAGCCACTCAATGGATAGGCACATGTACCTACACAGAAACCCATGGCTGACAGGCTATTAATGTTAATCACCGCTATACATCTAGTAAGTATATAGCTGGTTTACTAACAGGAGAGCATATAATTTTAGAGACTATGTGGTTGCAGGCTGTTGGCCCTTTGCATCGCAAGAGTGAGCACGTAAATCAGCTGCATGTTAAGGCTACATCACGGAGGCGAGCTTTAAGTAATCTGTATGACTGGTTGCTTGACACTACTATACAATCACTGTTCACTACCAACAAATTAGTTGCAGACCTCATACAGGCCAGCACGAGCCCTTGTTGGTAGCTACTAAGTAGGAGAACTGTATGAAGTACCATTCAATTAAGTAGTTTGTATTACTGGTTGCTTGACACAACTATACTATACCTGACAAATTAATTGCAGACCTCATACAGGCCAGCACGAGGCCTTGCAGGGCTCATGTAGCCTCGTTCCCAGGCTTCCACCCAGCGTTTGTCGCTTGCAGTACAAAAAGCACCAGCTTTCCTCTCGCACACTTCACTCACTCGCATTACGTAACACACACGGAGCTGGGGAGGCCTGGGAACACAGCTAGGGCTCATGCTGACCTCTACACCTAATATTTGCACTACAGAATCCTTCCTGCTTATATAAGCAGGTTTCCTGGTTCCCTATCACTTCCCTATCACTGGCCATGATCAGAGTTCATTAGTCTTAGTGTAAACACTTTGCAGAATCTTTGCCTGCTGCAGACAGGATTCCACAAACAGAAGTGAAGCTTTGAAATGTAAACTCACAAGAGAAATGGTGTGGTGAGTGATTAATTAGACTTTGAAGTCAATTCATCACTTCTGTTATTGGAATTCTGTGGCAGCAGGCAAAGATTCTGCTGTACATGCTCCTCTCACGCCCACCTACCACCTGTGCTGGGCTAGTCTCTGCCCTGTCACCCACGCCCTCTCTGGTGAAAGAGTGTAGTACAGAATCTACCCTGGGACCACTTTCAAACCAAGACAGTTGCCACTGTTTCAGCTCCTACTATTGTCTCTTCATGCGTTCCTGTCTCATGAAATCAACTTCTAGAGTCTAGACACACACACAGCACACCTGGGTTTACTCTGGCTTCCTTCACCAGTCTGGACGCGGGGAAGAGGAAGTCGTACACCAGTTTCTGGAGTAGAAATGACGGATACGCTAAAGTGCAAGGGTGTCTGGATAGTGATTGTACATGTATATTATAGCTTTAGAATTCTGGCAACCTAGAGGCACAGTGGAACCTCCTATACAGAGAATACTTGCAACAAAATAACAGGGAAAAAACAACATAAAACTGGACAGAATTAAAGTCCAGTGACTGTAGCACCTCTTAGCTCTTTCTACGAACAAATAACTCAGCGATGGCCTAGCCTACCTTGATCAGCTGCTGGCCCTCAGGGTGGCTCCCGATGCGATACCGCTCCGTAGTGGACCTGAACGTGAGCAGCTCCACAGTGAGGCTGAGGTGTCCATCCAGCAGGGGACCTTCCACTGGGCAATGGCCTGTAGATAGCGTGTCCTCCTGAGGGGAGTGGAGGGGAAGAAAAGAGATGATTATAGACCAGGTTCATTCGAAATTTATGTTAAGTTGATTAATGTTTCAGTACCCTGACTTTGAGCAACCAAATCAGTTCCACCTCCAGCAGCTTATCCACTCCCTGGATGGCAATCCCAGACTGGTGGGCATGGTTCAGAAGTCTGGGGTTGGGGGGGGGGGGCAGAAAAAGAGGGTTCAAAAGATGCACGGAATATCATGCTCTAGTATGGTATCCAGCACTGGGCTGTATTCACTTTACATGCATGTACAGTTCATGTATATCTGTATACCTTAATTAATAGCACTCCACGTGCTACATACCTTGCCAGAAGTCTGAAGTACTCCCCAGAGGTTGGTGCATGGTCCTTTGCTACTGTCTGCAAAAGGAAACAAGAACGTGGGATGAGAGAAGACGTAATATCCCCTGGGGGAGGGGGGGGGACTGGTAGTACGTTTCCCTGAGTTTAAATTTGCATGTAGATGCTCTTTTATCTCGGTGGCTTACAAGTTATTAAAACCAGAGGAGGGGGATCCTACAATACACCTCAGTCTGTATGAAAACGTAACTCTTTCCCAGCCAAGTTTTAATACATCCATAAAGGCTTCTGTGAATTTATATGGGCTTTTATATTAGGCGTTAATATAAAGTACATGTTTTTTCGTTTTATATGGGTACATAAATGTGCCCATGGTGTTCGAAAAGGATGGAAATTGAACATAAAGCAAAAAGCCAAACAGATTAGATACCTTGATTAAACAGGACATATTACCATTAATCATCTTGTCAGTAGCCTAAAAACACAAGTGCTCTCTAGCGTACAGACCCACCTCTATGGCGGAGAAGAGCAGGGAGATGAAGGCCACGAGGACGCTGGTGTTGGTGTTGCACTTGGTGATGATGTAGAACAGCTGGTCAAGAGCACACACACGGATCAGCCTGTTCTTGGTCAGCAGCAAGATGTCCGTGATGAAGTACCTCCAGTCTTGTGAATTCTGGAGGGTCTCAAGGATTCCGGGAGATATTGCAATGCCCAGGCACAGCACCTCGAGTGAGTCTTTCGAGAGATGAATGTCGTCCACGTCCAGAGGTCTGGATACCAAGCCATGCTGCAAAACACGAGAGCACATGCAAGTATCAGCAAGACATACAGAGTTCTCCTCAGGGAGATGAAAAAAGTGACTCATACTTTCGCAGTTTATAATTCAGTCACTGTGGGGTATATGCAACACAGTCTCTAGCATAGAAATTCTTTTGTGGTGATCTCTTTCCAAATTTCACCCACCACATGTTCTCCCCACACGAGTCCAGGTGTGGGACTACGGGTGTACATTGTAAGTGTTTATAACTGCTAAACTACTGCCCAGGGGCTCACTGATTTAAAGGCCTTGAGTTCATTCCACCAGCTGCATCCCAGCTTTGTTTTCCAATTGGCCATGCGAGCCTGGTTGGTACTAAAATTGCTCTACATTTTAGAAGTTTAATGTGTAAGTGGGCTATAGCCATAAGTGGAAGCTAAGCTACTGGGAGTTTGCATGTCAAGAAAGTTTAGTTTTGTGCTGCCTAGTAAGTGGCAGGTGGCCTGTTTTGGCAGCTAATTGGAAGCATGCTGAATCAGCACTGTATCTTCGAGCTCAGCAATCAGTCAGCTGCGGCTAAATGCAGCTGTATAAGGATCAGCTTGGTTATAGGCTTTCATGGGGGAAAATATCCACAGGTAGCTAGATATAAAAAGTCATTCTTTGCTAGGACTTACTTGATATAATTTATTTTCAATATGGAGTCAACTAAATTTTAAGTCAGCAGCTGGTCTTACCTTGAGGAAGACCTGGTGGATGATGGCCGGGTCGTGGGCTATTGAGATGTCTCCAGTGGCTGCTGACCACGCTAGCATCTGGAGAGCACGAATCACAGGGAGGTCGGGAAGAGGGCTCACCAGCTGTGGGTGTGTGTGTGTGGTGTGTGTGGTGTGTGTGTGTGTGTGTGTGTGTGCGTATGTGTATGCTAACTGTCACCTACTTGCTACATGTACATACACCCCCCTACCAAGTTACTGAGACCCAGTAATCTATGTGCCTAGGGCACAAGTTACAACATGGGGTACAACGATAGCCTCGCTCCCATTCGAGAAAGGCTGGGGAGTGGAGCTAGTACATTGTACAACCATAGAAAGGTAGACAGGTCAGAGACAGAAGAGTGTTGTGATGGATGCAGCCAAGTGCAAGTACATGCATGTACTGTGTGTTTGTACATGTATGCATGCATGTACATGTATGCGTGTGTGAATGTGTATGTATATGTGTACATGTATGTGTTTAATTCGGTTGTTGCTAATATAATAGACCCTTTACCATTATGATGTAATGGGGGGGTAAGGGAGCACTAGTTGGAGAAAATACATGAGAACATGTGCTCTGATGTAGTTTTATTGAATTAGTCAGAACATGCTTGTTTACACATGTTTTCATGTGTTGTCTCCATTTAGTGCTCACTTTTACCCCCCCATTACATCATAATGGTAAAGGGTCCATTACCCTATTCAAATAATTATGAGGAGGTGTAGTAAGTGCACACACAAACTCTATTCAGTGCTCACCTTCTCAAAGTACTGCTTGGCGAGGAAGGTGGCGGTGGTCTTCAGCCTCTGCTCGGCCACTGGGATGATCTGCTGTAATGTGTTCTGCAGGACGGTGGCTGCCCGGTGCCGCTCGTCTGACACACTTTTGGAGTCTCGCTTCATGTCCTGAAACAAAGAGAATTGAAAAATCTAGCTCCTCAATGAATTTGGCCAAAGATTCTACACGTGTCTCTAATCTTAGCATGCATTCACAGGTAGTTTTGAGCAAGAACAGGTTGCCTGATGCATATAAAAAGCCTGCATATGAGAATAACCAGTGGGCAGCTCCCACAACAGAAACACTGGCTCTCAAGAAGGTAAGGTCTCTTTTCACCCATAATCAGTCATTGTTGCCTAGGAAACTGATGACTGGCTTACCTGTACGACCTGCATGATGCGGGCAAAGGCCGATGCTGTCATCATCAGCTTCAGTGACTTCATCACACACAGCAGTGCACAGCTGGAGAGGGAGGAGAGGGTGGAGAGGAGAGGAGAGGAGAGGGTGGAGAGGGGAGGAGGGGGTGGAGAGGAGAGGAGAGGGTGGAGAGGGGTGGAGAGGGGTGGAGAGGGGAGGAGAGGGTGGAGAGGGAGGAGAGGGGTGGAGGGTAGCAAGCAGACATTGTAAATGATAGTAAATGACCCGGCACATCCCTCATGTTTGAATGCATCGACTTTAAAGACGTGTAACTCCTCAATACTATGCATAATCTATGCTGACCAGCAGCTTGACGGCTACACTTCATGCACCTGATGCTTAAAGAGATTATGGGTTTTAGCATTGTCTAAGGCTCATGCATACATATGAAAGGCTGCTACCGATAAAAGAACCAGTACTAATTGAGAAAATGAACATGGTACAAGTAGAAGTAATGCTCACCGCCTGAGGCAGTTGTCTCCTGTGGACATGAAGTTCTTGTTGGTCAGAATTCTGAGCAGCAATCGAAGACCTCCACACTGGACAAAGTGAATCTATAAAGGTGTGAGTGCATGAGCAAAAAGGAAGGGAAGGAGGGAGGGAGGGAGGGAGGAAAAATTCAAATTCATATACAGTTAATAACCACGCATTTACGTACATGTATTTTTCTTTAGGTATAACACACATGTACATGTACACAGCAAACTGCAGCCAATAGTCAATGCATGTGTTTGTTTGTTAGTGTGTACCTGAAACTCTGCACTCTCAGTATCTCTGAAATCAACTGCTGGCATCAGCATGGACTGCACCAGCTATAGGAGAGGAGGGAGGGAGGGAGGGAGGGAGGGAAGGAGGGAAGGAGGAAAGGAGGGAGGGAGGGAGGGAGGGGAGGGGAGGGGAGGGAATATGGCCTAAGGTAATGACACTAAAACTTTTAGTTGAAGTATCCCATTCAAAATACTCAAATATCTCTAGTTGGAGGTATGATGGTGGCAAAGTAACGTACAAGTAGACATCAGCCTACCTCCAGGTTGTAGAGGCTCTTGGAAGGGCTCGAGGGTAGAATGTGCTTCTGGAGTGAATCATAGGCTGCCTCTGACTCCAGCTGTGCCGTCTCTCGGCAGTGGTCCAGAGTCTCACTCAACAGCTGCTGGCCTGTACAGGCATAGTCAAAGAGGTGGGCATTATATGAAGAGGGCCATACCACTCCAAGCAGTACAGTAAGTTGTCTGAATAGCATCATCCCCAGGCCATGCAGCTGACTGTGTGGTCTGTGAACGAGGCTATATGCACGGACCCCCCCTCTTACTCTGTAGTTAACAAATTGTCCTGGACAATGAGTATGTCAGAATGGAGTTTCATGAACAGAGCATGAGGCCAGCACATTCTAATACAGACTACAACCCTAGCAATGCTGCCCCAGTACCCACATCTCAAAGAAGGCAATACACCGATACCAAAATATGCCTCCAATCCCAATCCCAATCCCGATATTATCCTGCCAATATTAGGGCTGTGCTGATACTATACTATTAACCAGTATACCAACAGTATGAAGCACGGGTCAATGAACTGACCAGAAAAAATCGCTTTGGAATTGTTGTCGTCACAGATACTGAAATGCACCCAAATTGAGCCTTATGAGCCATCAGTAGCAGGTTAGCAACCCAAGGACTGACTCTCAACTTCTGACTACCCTCTGACTTCAGAGGCCCTGTGCTACACACCACCCGAGTATTGGCTACACATACGGCTAATTAATTTGATACCAATACCGCTGACATCGGTTCCAATACTGATAAAGGATCGGCATTGTTTGCTCTGTGACAGTAGTGTATCATACAATATTAAGATGTGCGACTCAGCTCACATGCACGTTTCGTATGATATCGGAATGGCAAACCCTGGAAGAACATTGGTAACAAGTTATTTGCTCCACCCACTGCAGGAGAGAGAGCTAACAACATTCGCAAGATGACGTACCAGTGGGCAGCAGTTTGAGGAGGTTCCTGACGGAGTCCCTTAGCTGGATGAAGTTCTGTTGGACGGCAAAGTCACACAACGTCAGAAGGAAGTTGATGTACTTGTGATCTGAGGAGATCAGCTGGTGGGCGTGTGTGCATGAGTGAAGGTGTGTGTGTGTGCACGTGTGTGTGTGCGTGTGTGTGTGCATGTGTGAGGGTGTGTGTATGTATGTATGTGTGTGTGTATGTGTGCGTGTGTGTTGTACATTCAAGTTCTATCAAATAATACAGCACCAGGTCAGTCAGGGGAATGGATGATGTCATCTGGTTCAAGCTACTTAATGGATACACACACACACACTGTGTATACACACCACAGAAGGTAACATCTTCTCCATATCAATGTTGGGTCCGTCAAGGTGGCCAGTGGGAGAACCTTCGCTGGAGTCCGTACTGTTGTCGGAGGAATTCATACTGGTCTCGCTGACTTGAGAGAAGAGCAGCTTTGCAGAGACCACCTGGGAGGGGGGGAGGGGAGGGGAGGGGTACAAACACATTATGTTATAGCACCAACTGCCTCATAGATTATATTATGTAATATCTGCAGCAACTACGCATTGCATATGAGCCCCACCCTTACTGGAAGTTCAGACACAACGCTTCAAATTCAGCAATGCGATTGAATACGCGACGTAATACTGTCCGTCTCTACCCAGGACTGCCACACATACCTGTACATACATGTACATGCAGTATTCTACGAACACACACATGTGGCAGTCCCGAGTAGAAAACGAACACTATTCCGTCGCGTATTTCGATCGCACCCACGCGTTCACTACACTATATCTCAGAACTTCCGTTAAGGGCGGGGCTCATACGTGCTGCGTAGAAGCCTCACGTATTGACACTACTACGTAGCGCGTATGAGCCCCGCCCTTAACGGAAGTTCAGAGATACGGCGCTTTGAACACGCGTATGCAATCGAAATACACGACGGAATAACGTTCGTTTTCTACTCGGGACTGCCACATATACTATACATACTTTGAAGAAGAGAAAGCCATTATTCATGACACAAACCTACCGTTCCCATTTCCCCCACCTACCATTCTATCTCTCAGGGGTATGTTGGAGACAATCCTCCTGTCCTCGCTGGGCCTCAGGATCTCGTTCCCCACAGACAGCTCTAGCCGGCTCGTGTACGAGAGACGGAGCCTAGAAGAGGAGACAAGAAGTTGATAACCGTCAGTTCTACAGGGAAACTCTTGGGTTCTTGTTTCTAGACAGTGAGTAAGGTATTCTTGGTGGTTAAATTCCAGGTATGTAGACAGACAGACAGACAGACAGACAGACAGGCAGACAGACAGGTAGACAGACAGACAGACTGACAAACAGACAGACAGACAGACAGACAGACACAGAGGTAGACAGCATAAGACTAATTCTTAGGCATGCACCCACTGCGTACCTCTGCATGATGTGTCTCCGTACAGCGGCCACACTCTCAGTGGTGTGTGTCCACAACTCAAAGTCCTCAGGTGCCTGCTGCTGGTGGGAGACGTAGCGAATGATCAGGATGAAAGGACGGCCCCAGCTTGCCCTAGGAGGGAGGAGGGAGAGAGAGGAAGATAGGAGGAGGGAGGGAGGGAGGGTAGGGAGAGAGAGAGGGAGGTAGGGAGGGAGGGAGGGAGCGGGAGAAGGGGCAAGGAGGAGGGAGAAGGGAAAAGGAGGAGGGATGGGAGAGGGAGGGAAGGAGAAGGGGTGGGAAGGAAGGGAGGGAAAAGTGTAAGTGTTCAAGAGGATGCTTTGGTAACAGCTAGTACATGTACACGAGTCAGCAAAGGTATTGCGCAGCTACGTACGTGTACAGGGTACATCCTTCAGGGTGCTAACTCTCTGCAGTAACACTTGATGTTCCCCCTACAAAAGTAATAAAATTCAGACATGCAGCACAACTCACTTTCCGTGAGGGGGAATCCCCCTCTCCTCGCTGTACTCCTCATCACACTCAAGCACATACTCCTTCAGTAGCGACAGACAGCGCACCAGCTTGTTCACCTGCGGGGGGGGGAGGGAGGAGGGGAGGGGAGAGAGTAGGACACATCTGTGCTGATCACAAAGGACACCTAACCTGTCATGCTGACGTTCTAATAATGACATGCACAGCTATTTATGCAAAGACGCAGTCCTAACCTCGCTCTTGTAACCCTGCTGTATCTCGGGAGGCTCCTGTTCGATTTCGCCCGGCTTGTACTGCTGGAGGCCCTCGTACACCACCTCCAGCCGCCGCATGCACACCTGAATGAATTCCAGGTGGACCTGGAGAGGGGTGGGGGGTCAAAACAGTAAGTGTATGCAAGCAGGTGTGATATCATCACCACGCTGGTAACCATATAGTCTCGTGCCCAGACGTTCACGCCTCCCAGGCGAAAGAACGGCTGGTATTCTAAACGAACTTTCTTGTCACAGACTCCATGTTTGCTGATAATAAATCTTGTATGTGATTGGTCACTGTATATTTCAAATTTTCATTCTAATTCATTGGGCAACTTTATGGAAGGACTAAAAGCTGCAATCTGATTGGACCCTTTGGAATTCCAAAGGGGAAAGGTGTCTGTGACAATAAAGTTCACTTAGAACACCACCGTTCTTTAGCTGGGGGGGGGGGAGGGGGCGTAAACATCTGGGAACACGTACGGAGGCGTCCAGTTGCCAGTACACACTTTCTTACACATTACTTGCTAGAACGAGGCTACCCCCTCCCTCACATGATCCTGCTGCGAGGCTACCCCCTCCCTCACATGATCCTGCTGCGAGGCTACCCCCTCCCTCACATGATCCTACCGCGAGGCTACCCCCTCCCTCACATGATCCTGCTGCGAGGCTACCCCCTCCCTCACATGATCCTGCCGCGAGGCTACCCCCTCCCTCACATGATCCTGCTGCGAGGCTACCCCCTCCCTCACATGATCCTGCTGCGAGGCTACCCCCTCCCTCACATGATCCTGCTGCGAGGCTACCCCCTCCCTCACATGATCCTGCTGCGAGGCTACCCCCTCCCTCACATGATCCTGCTGCGAGGCTACCCCCTCCCTCACATGATCCTGCTGCGAGGCTACCCCCTCCCTCACATGATCCTAGGCTACCCCCTCCCTCACATGATCCTGCTGCAGCTTGGCACTGAGGTTGGTGTACACGTCCTTCAGGAGTTCAATGGGTTTGTACACGATGCTGTCGGGGGCAACGAGCACCGCCTTCCACAGGTACTCTAGTCCAATCAGCTCCACGTTCTCTGTGACGAAACCACGCCTCCAGGCCACCAGACGTCTCTCATTGATGTTCACCATACGGAAGAATCGGTCAAAACACCTACCAGGGGAAGCATTGAATAGACAATGATCTCCGAGTATGACCACCCTAGCCTCGTTCCCAGTCTCCACTCCCCCAGCCTCGTTCCCAGTCTCCACTCCTACCTTTTTTCCCCCCGCATAGAGTGTTTTTTACTACTAGTACATGTGAAAAAAAGCTGAGTGGAGACTGGGAACAAGGCTATGATAACCCCTTGTTTTTACAAATGCATATTATGTTAGTACATGTACATGTACACACTATAAGTAGTGGAGAGAAGGAAACGTGATCTTTATATAATAATGGACGTATAAACTGTATATTTTTTGCTGTCATGTATTTCAGTTTCCACATTTGGTGCATGTACATTGTATACATACGCACTTTCTATTCCAATCCACTCCATTCTGTGACCCTGGTATGAGACTGCATGTGTATACACTCGTAGTCTTCCTTGGAAATGTACTATATACACTCTCAGGTTTAGGCACACACTGTACATGTACCACACTCCTCCCCCCCCCCCCCCCCCCCCCCCCCCCACCCTTCCACTGCAAGAAGGAATGTTTGAGCTAATTTTATCGTCACTAACTGGGAAAGTGATATTGCAAATCAGATTACAGTTTGGATGGTGCACTAG